>OZ010791.1:258105025-259343462 GCA_963932465.1 Maratus speciosus
AGCCAGGTTCTATTGAAATATAGTAACTTAAAAAAATATTTAAGATTAATTTAGAACAAAATATTTATTTGTAGTCTCCGCCACTGACTGTACTGCTTGGTGGCAGAGTTGTATAATATAGACGCGCACGCCGTGCGCGGAAAATTTTCCGCAAAATTCGGAACTTTGCGGAAAATTTTTTTGGAAAAAAAAAAAAAAAAAAAAAAAAAAAAACACGTAATTTTTGTTCTTGTAACTTTTTTTTTTTTTTAAGTACCGAAATGTTAAAAATATTTCCCAATTTTATGTGCGATTTATTTATTGTTTGCCAGGGGTGATTCTGTTCCGAATTTTCCGAAAATTTAAGGCATTAAGTTCCTAAAATTTAAAAATATCGGCCATTAGCCCGAAAATTCAGGCATAAAAAAATATCACTTAAAAGTATTGCGAATTTAGACAAATGGTCGCCGAAAAAAAAAAAACAATTTCGTCAATCGTTCGCAGAAAAAAATCACCCCTTTCGTCAAAACATCGCGGAAAAAACACGAATTTCGTCAAAGGACCGCGGAAAAAAACGCGAATTTCTTCGAAGGATCCTTGAAAAAAAAAATAATTTCTTCAAAGAATGACTGAAAAAACACAAATTTCGTCAAAGCAGCGCTGAAAAAAAAAACGAATTTCGTAAAAGCATAGTGGAAAAAGCTCGAATTCTGTCAAAGGATCGCAAAAAAAACGCAAATTTCGTAAAAGAATCGCGGAAAAAATTAATTTCGTCAAAGAATCGCGAAAGAAACACGAATTTCGTCAAAGGGCCGTGAGAAAAGTGCGAATTCTGTCAAAGTTTCACGAAAAAAACCCACCAATTTCGTGAAAAGATCGCTGAAAAAACGCGAACTCCGTCAAAAGATCGCGAAAAAAACTTGAATTTTCTCAATCGATCGCTAGTTTCGTGATAAAACGAACAAAACGTGGTCAAAATATAGAAAAAAAAACCTGTAATTTTCTTGAAAAGATCGCAAGCTTTGTCAGAAGATCGTGAAAAACGCAAATTTCGTCCAAAGATCGCGAAAAACAAGCTAATTTCGTCCAAAGATCACGAAAGACACGCGAATTTCGCCAAAATATTCCTAAAAATATGCGACTTTAGTCAAAAGCTTGCTAAAAACAAGCAAATTTTCTCAAAATATCGCAAAAAGTACGCGAATTTCGTCAAAAGACCGCAAAAATACGCAAATTTCGTCAAAATATCGCGAAAAGTAAGCAAATTTCTTCAAAAGATTGCGAAAGGCACTCGAACTTCAGTAAAAGATCCCAAAAAACACTCATATTTTGATAAGAGATCGTGAAATCACGTGAATCTTGTCATAGGATCGCGTAAAACATGCTAATTTCGTGAAATGGTTGTGGAGATTTTGTTTATTTTATTTTGTGATTTGCTGAATTTAGGTCCCTAAAGGTTACTTTATACGCGAAATATATGGTCTTTTTTGGTCCCTTTTCTTAAAAAAAATGGTCACCTTTTACCAGTTTTTACTACAAAAGTTGAGTGGGAGTCCTCTATGTTGTATTCATGGGCTTTTCTTTGATTAGTTAAAATTACTGCTCTAAAATATTTTTTAAAGCCAAATAAACTGTTTTTTTTTCTTCCTGCTGCTAATTTTTCATTATTGCAATCTGTACCCAATTGCCGTTTAGAATGCCCAGAGTTAGCAAAATGTGTGGAGAAATTTTATCTGAGTAATTATTCTTTAAAATGGGAAAATATTTTCAAGATAGCATCCATTTTAATTTTTAGGAGTTTGTTAGCATTAGAATTTCAGTCTGCTCCAAAAACAGAATTTCAATTTTATTGCTACAAAATTAGATTTTGGCTGCTACAAAATCAGATTTTTGTCGCTCCAAAAATTGATTTTACTGCTCCAAAATCAGACTTTTGCTGCTCCAAAATGGCTTTAGTGCACTTTCATATCTGCATCAGTCTCTTTAATGATGATACCTATGAATAGACCTCTCCCTATAAAATGTGATTCAGTTGTTTCAGAAGCAATGCCGTATTATTTCTGTGAACAGAGTGACTGGCATTTTGTGCGAGGAGGTTACAATATTAAGGATTGGGCTGTTTCTAAATGCATTGACAAATTAATTGATAAGAATTTACCTTTTCTTATCATGGATTTTTAGCTTTATTATTTTTTTAACTAAAATAATTATTCTTTATTTAATATCAATTAATTTTTAAATTAAATGGTAATTACTTTAAAAGTACTGTTTTTAATTAATATCATCAAAATAATATAACACATTATTTTATTAAACATTAAATTAATTTGCAGAAAGTGTTTGACCCAATATTTGCGTGCGCAGAAAGTTTTTGGTTTTATACAAGTCTGCTTGGTGGTTACTATTGATTGATAATGATGATTCGAAGCAAACGAACAAGGGTTTAAAAAAATTAATCTTAATGTTGAAATCTGGAAAAGTAAGCATTCATTTTCACAAAAATATATTATGTAGGATGAAACCCCCAGTAACTGACGCGTTAAGTCAACCAGTGTCTGACACTTTACTTGCAAAGATTAAATAAATATATATATATATATTATGTTTCAAGGAATATATGTTTTAAAATACTTTAATCTTTATTATAAAAACAAAATACTTAAATATTATTCATGTATGATAGTATCAGGGTTGCCGGCTTTTAGCCAGGCCAAAAAAAGCCGGCCGGCTTTTTTAGGTAGATTTCGTATGAAATACTACCTATTGGGATCGTTCCTATGTTGGAATTTCTGAAAAATTTTTGCAGATCTACACTGATCATGACCCCTAGAACCTAAAACCACCCTCAGTAAAAAACTTTATCTATCTATCTATCTATCTATCTATCTATCTATGTATCTATCTATCTATCTATATATATATCACTTTCTTCTGGACACGATAACTTTCGTAATTCTGCACCAATCTTTTCCAAACTGATACATAAAATCAATGGCCATAAAATCTCGGTCAAGTTTGTTAATGGGCAAAATCGGACCAAGGGGATGGAAATAGGGAGGAGGGGTTTTGTGAAAACAGACCCCCCCCCCCATAACTTCTTAATTTTTGTACATATCAAATCAGTTTAAAGTTTTTATTACTTCTAAAAATAGGGTCAAAAATTTATGTATCACAGATTTTTGATAAAGTTAAAAATGGGCTCAAGGAGCGCAAAAAATAGGGTTTTTGGGAGAAAAAAAATCATAACTTCGTCAATTCTGAAGATATCAAATCCATTTAATTTTATTATAAATCTCCTTAACATTATCTACAACTTTTATACTCACAAGTTTTTGATAGGACCAATTCGTACCGCAAAAAAAATTAAAAACGAAAACAAAAAAGGGGGTTTGAAGAAGAAAAAAAACCATAACTCCGTCAATTCAAAAGATATAAAATTCCCATGAATTTATCATATATCTTCTTAATATTGTCTACAACATCTATATAGACAAGTTTTGGATAGGACCAATTCTTACAGCAAAACAAATTAAAAATACATAGCGGTTGACGAAAAAAAATCATCTTAGTAAGGGTGTATTCAAATCCAAACTGCTTATTTTCTGACTCATTTTACAATTTATTTTTGCTCTCAAAGGCTTCCAATTGGTACCTTTTCTTACTCAGAAACTATATAAACTACCGTAATGGTCGATTGTTTGATAAAGGCAGAATATATTTTTTAAAATGCTGTTAAAAAGGGCACTTTGAACCGAATCTACCGAAGCGGATTGTGTTGGAAAAATCATTGTCACTCAAATCCAAACTGCTTATTTTCTGACTCATTTTTAAATTCATTTTTGCTTTCAAACGCATTTAATAGGTAGATTCGCTTATTCAGAAACTATATAATGTACTGTAATGATCGATCTTTGGATAGAGGCAGAATATATTTCAAAAAATGATGTCAAAGTGGGCATTTTGAACGGAATTTCCCGAAGCGATTGTGTTAGAAACGAAAAATATTGTTCTTCTGAGAAAATAATTTTTTATATATCAAGTTTTAATTAATTGAACAAAAAATAAAAACACAGGTCGCTTATAAATCTCTTCAAAAATCACGTCAGCAAGTTTCATATTTTTTTTATATTAAAAATGAATCTGGAATTATGCCAGAAAATTTCGAGATGTTGAGCATGGAAAAGTATTTTTTTGAATACCGCCCTAACATGATTCTTATAAAACCAGCTATTATATAAAAATGAAATAAAAACTCGTCAAAAGCGGCCAGATAAAATTGTTAAAGTGGATTTATCTCTAATCATGATTTAGTTTTTGTTTGTGAAATTAGTATATTTGACTTCGAAATCTACCTCTGCCTGTAGGCCGGGCCGGCAGGAATTTTTTTGGTTTTAACCACTTAAAAAAAGCCGGCTTTAATTGAAAAAAGCCGGGTTTTATTTTTCAAAGGGGTGGTTTAATGGTAATTCATATTAAAGTTGGATTAATTTATTTTCAATACACTTATAAATATTTTCTACTAAAAAAATATAAACTTATATTAAATTTTGTCAAATAAATAAGTCCTTATAGCTGCTAGAATGCAACTGTGAAGGCATTATGTCAGAAAAAAACAAATTATAAATATTCAGAAAAATACATTAAATTAGACTCTAAAGTGTTTGTTTAGAATTCTTTATTATAGCTCTACACATATTACACATTTTAAAGATTATATAAAAGAATAAGAAAATGTTACAGATAAAAATAGAAACATTCTTATATGCTGATATTTACTTTTAAAATAGATTAAAACTAAAAAGCATATATGTATTTAATAAACTGAAATTATCATATATAATACTTGACAACACCTAGTAATAAGCAATTGATATTGAAACTTATAAAAATGATGTATGTAAAAAGTTTTTTTGCTACTAAGCTGTTATGTATCTTATTCCAGATCCATACGGACAGATTAAAATCGTAGAATGAACAATGCTGAAAGAGAAATTAGGAAGGATATAACATTTGAGGAAATTTTAGTACATGTAAGTGCATAAAATAAAGAGAACAATTAAAAAAAAAATTCTCCAAATAAAATTTGTTGAATTAGAATTTTGAAAAGCTAGTTGCTATTTTTTTAAAAAAAAGGGGGATATTCATGCATAAATTAATGCCTGTGTTATTCATAATACTGTTTTAATAGAGAGAAATTATGTTTTTATTAAATGACTATGTGTGATTTTAAATACAGGTTTATGAGAAATAAAATAAGACTTGTATATTAATCTCCCTTAAAATTAGTTAATAAAATATATAACTAATCAACCATTGTCCCTTTTAATTATATAAAGCAGTAAAAATGAAAAAAAAGTGTGTTAAGGTCAATGTAATCAAAGCAATTGGTATGGCGTTTTATTTCAATATTAATCTCTTCATTATTGAAAAATTGGGTTATATTGATTTCTACCTCAATTAAATGTCTTTAAAACTAATTCAAAAACACATAAAAGTGTGTCATTTATAATTAAAATACTTCAGTGTATAAAAGCTAATTTTGGCCAAAAAATACGGTTAAACCAATAAAAGTCACCGGCATTGCTTTTTTAAATTTTAGCCGGCTTTTTTGCAACCCTGGATAACATACTACAGATGCATGTGCCCCTTTTTCATGTTTAAATTATTAGAAATCGAATAACTGACATTTATGAATCAGTAACTGATAAATGGTGTCAGGTCCTGGTAGAACAACATAAATTTTAATGATGTTGACTACAAGAGAAATTTTATTTATTATTATGTTTTTTAAACTGTTCGAATGGTAGATTTTAACTTTTTTTAATATTACCAATAATTAATACCTCTATCAGAGACTGATGAAATGACACTACTGAAACCAATAACTGACACCCACCAAGCTAAATTAAATAACTATAAACTAGAAATCATAGTCCTAATGTACCAAAGGCATCTTTTAACTAATTTCTATAACTTTAAGATACATTTAGGATGGTTGCATTACAAATAGAATTAAATAATGCACTAACCTTAATTTTTAGAAATAAGATAGATGCCTCAAAATGGAGCTTTTTGTGTTCTCAAAAGTTTCTTCCTCATTGAATATGTTCTTGGCCTACTAGTCGTGAATAAATTGACTCCAAAATAAACATAAGTGTTTAAGTTACCAGTAGATGACATTACTTTGCACACAGCTGTCAACTTTTACGTTTTTTTCCTACCACTAAAATTTTATAGAAAATTTTCTTTACGTTGATCGTCGAAATATGCAATTTAAATAAGGTAAAAATTTCTATTAAATTTTAGTGGTAACAAAAAAGCGTAAAAGTTGGCAACTATGCTTTGCAGAATTTTACAAGAAAATGTTTATTTGAGTTAGATTTTTTCTAAAGTGTCAGTTACTGGTTAGGTCTCAATAACTGGGGGTTTCACCTTATATATGATATATATTTTAATATGAGTAAATAAATAAATAAAAATAGGAATTATAAGGCAAGTTTAATGGTTCATCAAATAAGTACATGGCTCATGTTGCTTCACTTCAAATTTGAAGTGAGTATCTTAATTAGTACTAATTTTCCCACAATACGCACCAATTATAATTTTAAAAAAACATTGTGAAAAATGCATTTAATATTCTTGGAAGGGATATTGACCCATGGACAACACAATCCAAGCAAAAGCATTAAAAGCGCGCTTTTTTCTTAATCGAACGCTGAGGAAAGCGGCGCGTTGGAAAGGGTGAAAAACGTAAATTTCTGGCTATTTTTAACGCTTTCTAACGTTTATGAATTCGGTCTGTCTGCCCGTCTCTCCGCGCTGTAACTCGCGTAAATATCGCCAGATTGCCGTGAAATTAATATATGCTATTGGAGTGTACTGGGGCATGTTCGGTATTGAAATTGAAGTGTGTAGCATTTACGGTTCGTTTACAGGGACATTCAAAAGAATTCCGATACATTACTTTCTATGAGGAAAAATCGTTTGCGGTGTATTTTAGTGATATTAGACTATTTTAAACATGTTGAACTTTATATATATCACTGAGATGTACTAACTGTAGAATATGGTGTACATAGAATTCATCGTTCATTTACAGGGACACACAAAAGAATTATGCCACAGAATGACTAGCTATGAACAATAGTTGCTGAAAGTGCGTTTTCAGTTGTGGTACGCGTTTTTAATTTTTTTTTCTTTGCTTATTGCTGTCTATAAATTCTATACATATACAGGGCTGTGTAAAATATCTAAGTACATGTCCGCTTATTTACGGAAATTTCTGAAGAATTTTCATCTGTGCTATACCTTTAACTGAACTAATTTTTATCAAACTATGTAGTATACATCTAAATCTATAGATCCTATACATATACCGGGCTGCACCAAAAATTTCCGCTATTTACCTGACTATGCATGGTAATTGCAGAAATTGAGTTTTCAAATCTTTTATGCTTTTTCCAAATTGTTTATTTTGACATCATCTTTCACCTTAATAAACTGTGAAGTTTTGTTACAGTATTCTGAATGTGTTCGAAAGTGTTTATTTAGACATCATCTTTCACCTTAATAAACTGTGAAGTTTTGTTACAGTATTCTGAATGTGTTCGAAAGTGCTTATTTAGACATCGTCTTTCACCTTAATAAACTGTGAAGTTTTGTACAGTATTCTGAATGTGTTTCATAATCTATGCCGGAAGCATGATTTTTCGTTCTTCTTTATTTATCGCATCCATCGTTTAAGCATGCATTTTAAGGGGACTTTCAAACGCGTAAAACCGACATCCGATGTCCCATGTGTTTTATTTTCTTGATATCAACCATTCTGATGACAGCTTATTCATCATTTAAATTAAAAAGTTCCACATATTAAATCTCGGATCTTTTTATCCGCGCCTTGGCAGATGGCTTTTTAACTTCCCATGATAAATGCCGCCTTTGTGTTTTTTTATTTTTTAACTAAATTCTTCTTTTTTTGTTAATTTTATATCCGTCTGTGAGTGTTATGTGATAGTTAAAAATAATTTATTCTTGAGAATGCGAAGCATTTTGCGAGTCAATAGTAGTAGACGTGACTTATTTAGAGAGTTTGGTGGTATTTAACGCATGAATTTACTATACAGGGTTACCGCAAGGAGATATAATGCGCTATGATTTTTATTTTCTTCTATCTTTACAAGTAGAAAGTATTGGATTCGTGAAAATTTTCTAATTCCGGTTTTCGACGGATTGACACGTTTTAGGGGCCAGAGATCCCAGAAAACATGTTTTTACGAAATGTCTGTCTGTGAGTATATGACACAAATTACGGAATGTAATAAATCCTTAGATTCTGTTAGTACCTGATATAATTTCATGCTGATTAGTTTTTAGTGTGAATCGTCCAACAGGTGGCGCTGATATGCTGCATTTTTCATGATTTCCGCAATAGCTCTATCTCAAGAACTAATCCACGGATTTTCATAAAACTTCAGATTTACTTAGTTCCTGATATAAATTGGTGCTGAATACTGTTTGGTGTAAATCGCCCAATAGGTGGCGCTGCTATGCTGCATTTTTCATGATTTCCGCAATAGCTATATCTCAAGAACTAATGCACAGATTTCGATCAAACTTCAGATTCAGTTACACCTTGATATAATTTGGTGCTGATTACTATAAAAATGGCAACAATCTGCGGAAGATTTTTTTTGCAGAAATCGGCACTCAAGACACTAATACGATTATAATTCAAAAATGGTCCGGCAAAGCCCGGCACATATTTAAAAAGCTTCCGATATGTTTAAATTAGAGCCAAAAACGCTTTAAAAATAACCCTTTTACAATTTAATATTTTTTTATTACGTTTTGGTGTAAATCGACCAACATGTGGCGCTGCTAGGCTGCATTTTTCACGATTTTCGCGATAGCTCTATCTCAACAACTAATGTACGGAATTTAATAAACTTCCTATTCTGTTTGACTTTCGCATAAGTAGACCCTTTAGAATCGTCATGATGGACATAGATTGTCATTTAATTTTGGCACTGCGATGGCGAATTTTGAAATATTAACTTGCAACAGATAGAAGAAAATTTTGGGACTGGCACATCCAACTAGTTTACTTATTGGAGATAAGTAGACATTGTAATTTGAAAATAGAGTGTGAATTGAAAGTTGAAGTTCTTTTTACGGTAACTTTAGTTCTAACACAAAATGTTGAATGCGGTTTGCTTAAATTATTACAAAACAATTGAATTTTATTAGTAAGTTTAAAAAATCGATAATTGCTCTTTTCAGTGGTATCTCACTACTTAAAACTTTGTTGGTGCTTAAGGTACAGTCTTAGAAATACTTTCTTCAATTCACGGAAATGTTCTTGGCAGCACTGCCGTTATGTATCCGAAAATTAAAGAAATTTCCATCCTTTTTTCCCGTTCTAGGACAGAAAATTTCCGTAATCTAAAGAAAAGGATTTAAAAAAAAAAAGTATCTCGTTCTTCCGTAAACCCGCTTGGATTTGAACCTGGGTCCGCGCGTCTCGAATCGAGCATCTTCACCACTCGGTCAGCGAGCACTAAACATATTTTTAATAAGATATAATTTGATTGTTCGATGTAAAATATGAATATTATATTTTTAATTAAATACGAGAAGAAATGTTTTCTTTGTTGAATAAAATCGATTTTTTTTAACTTGATTGAAGTACTAGATATTTTTTTAATATGTTCGTTTAGAATATATTTTACATGCGAATATTTTTTTTTTATACTCTAAAAATAAATTGCGAATAAGTTTAAATGAATGAGAAAATTGCTATTGCATATAATTCGAAAGCATTATTTTTGATTGTTTGTTTTTAAATATATTAGAAATTTTAATTTATTGAATTTTCGGGTTTTCATTTTTAAAATAAAGTCAAACTTTGGTATTAATACAGTCCATACGCATGCGTGCGAGGAATAAACGCATCTCCCACTCTTTTTCAGACTTCCGGGAAAAATTAACGGAAAAAGCATGTTTTCTAGGAGTAGGGAAATTATTTATAAAAATGATTTAGTGTATAAAGTCGAATTTTTCTGACAGTGTATCTGCCTACATTGGAAATGAGCACTTTCGGGAAAAGTATCGATTTTGTTTTTATTATTTCATTTGAAAGTACAACTTTTTTAAAATTCTAAAACTACTTTGTTTTTGTTCCTACCATGATTTAGAACAGAAGTTATAGTCACTTTATAGCAAAAATATATATTTTTTTTACTTTTAAATCCATTTTTCTCAAAATTGATTATTACACTAAATTAACTCACTTCAAAAATGATAACTAAAAATATTATTATCATTATTCCATAAAACTTTGTGAGATTTGTTTATATATTGTTGTCTGCATCTACTAAAAGAATTTCAATTGCATGAATATTTTCAAAATTATGGCCTGTTATTCGAAAAAAAAAAAAAAATGTAAAACTGTTGAAAATTTTATAATTGACTCTTCGATCATCTCTAAAAAAATTTTATTTACTAACATATCATTTAAATTTTAGTCGATGCGCTAGGTAAAACTTTATGGTTTACTTTAGAAGTAATTTATTTCGAATAAGTTTATTCGTTTTTCATGTGGTATTTTTAAAGTTTTTGAAAAATTCTTCAAATTTCCCTACAGATTTAACTTTTTTTGTAAATTCATAGAGTATATATATATATAATTAGAGTTAGAGATAGAATAGAGTATACATATATATAATTTTAAAGGTAAATTATTATTTTTTATTAAAACTAAATCAAAAAATGTTAATACAATGTTTCTTTGCAAAGTTTTTTAAAAAAAAAGTGCTTCGAACGTAAACAGATACCTTATACCCTGGGGCATCAGCGCCTATGGATAAATCACCTTCATTCCTTCTTAAACTTGCCTCCCAGTCTTTTGCAATACCTGGATTGTAGCACTTACAAACAGTTTGGTCCCGTTTCTTATTTCTTCTTAGCTTTTATCTTAATCAAGACTTGAAAACACATCCACAAATTCATTGCCGATTTTGGTCACGCATCTCGTGGAGCGGTCTAACCGGTGTTGGCCTAATATTGGAAGTTGAAACTATCTTCGCTGTTTTTTAAGGTGTCAAGGACAGTTGTTTTAAATTTAGATTATTGCGACACCCCTTTCACTGATTTATTTACGCATGAGAAAACATCACATAAAAGATGATATCGAACTCGGATACCCTGTATAACACTTTCCAGCATGCATGAAAAGCGTCAAAATTTGCATCGTCTGTCTTTTTGCCTGTCTGCGTGCTCAATTACACAGAAATGCCCAAATTTAGATAAAACTTAAAGTCACTGTGTTCCTTCCCTTTTGAAGTTTTAAAAACATTTTTTATTTGTTTAATCCATTTGCATACCATTATCGCATATTTTTACAAATGTAATCACGAAACGTCTGTCATTAAATATAATCAAAACATTACTGTTCAGAATTTCTGGTATGAATTCAGAATTTCCGAATGAAAAAAGAATTCCTGAAATGCACGATAATGGTGCAAATTGGTTAATCTTTTCTCTTTTAACTTGACTATTACAGTTTTTTGCAAAAAAAAAAAAAAAAAAAAAAAAAAAAAAAAGCAGTGCTGTAGTTGGAAAAAGTATTTGTGGGAACACACCTTTTCATAGAGTAGATGTTGATGCTACAGGATTTTTGCTAAGCCAAAATCCAATTTAAAACATTTAGCCAAAAGCTGACTGTTTTCAATTAACGGTTATAGTTATTATATTCTTGTTTTTATAGTATTGTATTTGTATAGCATCCATCTAAAAACAATATTTAATCAATCTCATAGTAACATTTCCATTATGAATCAAAATAAATAACAGAAATAAATTCATTTATTACTTACTGGCACATTTATCCTAGAAGTTTCTAAAAGAACGATGATGAGAGGTATTTTCTGTGTTCTCTTTTTTATTACAAACTGTCTCGTCTGCTAATTTTCTTTCTGATCACTACCAAGATTTCACATATTGTTCAGGACAAAAAAATTTTAAGGGAAGTCCTACACGGCTTATGAATATAAGTGAAATGGATCTTCTTAAAACTAGCATAAATTATCGTTTCTCTTGAATATAAAAAAAAAAATTTGCTCGTACGTGATTTTTCCCCCGTACAGTAACAAACCAAATGTTTCTGGGAGCGGCGATCCCACGCGTTCCCACTCAACTACAGCACTGCAAAAAAGAAATATCAAATTACAAGTTAATTCACGATTTAATATACTTTATGTATTTATCAACTTTGAAGATACTGTGATATATATTTCATGAGTATTTCATGTAAGGCACGTTTAATCTTTCCTTTTTTAACTAAACTGTTAGAAGTTATTTTATTATCGAATCGTGAGCTTAACTGCATACACGTTTATATCAGGCCAATACAGTGCTTTATATTTTTTGAGCCAACATTTAGTCCGAGATGCACCTAGAAGCGTGGTCAAAGACTTCCAAAGTGCAGAACTTTGTATTCTAAGCTGATTTTTGGTTTAAAAGTCAAACGTTCTTTTAGCATTCATATGCTGAAAATAAGCACAAAGTTTGTTTTACTTTAAAGTTATACAAATATAAAAGGACACAAAACTTACTAAAGATTTTTAAAAAGTTATAACTTTCGATTTAGCTCTTTTTAAATTTGGAAATTTAGTCTTACTTATCGGAGATACTCAGCTGAGTAAAAATTATAGCTTTGTTTCCGAGATCAGCGTAATTATTGCGACTCAAATAGCATATGCCCTTTGAAATATGTCCTCAGTCGTAAGATTCAATGTTTAATGTGAAACGTTCTCATGCAGAGATGACAGTACTCTGTTTAATTACACGTTTTCAACAATAAAACTGTGTAGCTGACTTATTGTACACAGCTAGATCGCGTTTTGCTTTTAAAACTATAAACTCCGCGATGCCACAATCCATAAACGATTATGGTCTGCGGTTCTGAACTCAACTTTCTTGATCACGGACCCTAAGGTACTATATATGTTGGATTATTCTAACATTGGAAGGTTTTACTAGTGAACGAAATAACTGGTTGTTATGTTACCAGTAGTGCAATGTTGAAATAATAGAAACACAGGTAGAGTTGAATTCTCGTCGACAAATATAACGAATTTTGAATTTTACCTTAGAGAACGTTTCGTAGTAAATCAACATGGATACTGGAAAGTAGTTGCAGTCATCAAGTGGTAGGTCAGGTAACACATTTATTCAGTGTAGGTTTCTCCGGAATAATTGAGACAATGCATAATTTAACTCAGGATTTTATTGAAAGAGCTTTCGGCGGTGCAGTTTCCACCAATTCATTTTAATCAAGCCATCGCTACGTAGTATTTAATTATGGGTAAGCAAATTATAGATAATAGAAAATATCAGACGGCGACCAGGGGAAGTTACCAAAGTAGAAATACGACAAATTCTGCTGAAACACAACGAGTATCGACTTTTTGTTCCTCAAGTGTAAGAATACAAATATGATGTAGATCGCGCTCTCAACCAGTGAATAATTAAGAATATCACGTCATGAAAAAAGTGCGGACAGAGCAAGCGGATGAATTTGAAGGGAAAAAGGATAGCCTCAGAAATTCGCGGGAAAGTAAAAATGGAAGCTAAAAGAATATTCTAGAAAGAAAAAAGCGCGGAAATGGAACATCTAATTTAAGAATACTAAAAGTGTAATATTTAAGCAATTTAGACAAGTGAGACATTAAATTAAAGGGAAT
This sequence comes from Maratus speciosus, assembly GCA_963932465.1. Classification (NCBI taxonomy): domain Eukaryota; kingdom Metazoa; phylum Arthropoda; class Arachnida; order Araneae; family Salticidae; genus Maratus; species Maratus speciosus. The sequence continues at coordinate 258,118,747 of OZ010791.1, forward strand.
TTAACAGAGTTAACGATAGAGATTATTTAAGGATAAGGATTTAGTGAATATAAAGTAGTAATTTAGAATAAGACAAGGAAATCGCGGAATTAGATCTAATAATGTAACATAAATATATCATATGTCCCTATCAAGTGGTCAGCCTGACGCGGAGTCATTAGTGTTTAGCTTCCAAACACGTTTGATACTCATTTTATCGACTCTGAAAAGATTAAAGGTTGAGCGAACCTTGCCGATGCCCAGAGACGAACCTTGGTCTTGTAGTGTGGCAACAGAGCAATGTGCTAGCCACTGAGTGGTGGAGGTGGAGTTCTGTTCTTACACTCCACAACACAATATTGTGCATTGATTTTTAATAAAGTTCTACCACTGTTCATTTATGTTAAATCGTTTATCTTTATGTGGTAAATCTGAAAAAAAAAATTTTATTTTTTAACTTAAAAAATATTCTAAAGTTTTAGAATAAAATAAAGCAAACTACATGTAAATATGATAATTGGATCAAAAGATACAACGCTTTTTCTGTGTTGTACTGATATGGTTGTCGCGCTTTCTTCAAGAGTTTAAATGTATTTATCTCAGAATGTATTTTTTCAAAATGTGTCACATTGAATTTGATATATTGCATTTCTATTAAGGATAAAGTTAAGACACTTTGTACAATGTTTTTCAGTTATACATTCTTTAAATTGTCTTCTGGATTTTGAGTTTTCAGAGAAAATTTTGAAAATATTATCATTGTAGTAAACATTAAGCATTAAAAAAAAAAAAAAAAAAAAAAAAAAAAAACATTTTCCCTTCTAAATTTTTTTAAAGTTTTTGTTTTTGTGAATCCAGAAAAATCCAGAATTAAGGCCAGTAAAATTGCATTGGCACTCATTGTATAAAATAAACAATCATATCCCAAATATTTTTTAAGAGAATTTTTTGCATAAATTGTCTTACTGTTTTCGATTTCCTTATATGTGACTGAACTTCAACAGAATATGGCTCCTTTACACCTTCAAAATGTAAAAATTCGCTATATGTCGAAAAATAATGATTGCAATGAACTGTAAACTTGCACATCCTTGTTTTTAACAACAATGATCCATTCAGTTTATGTAAAAATTGACGTAGATCCTAATTCATAATTTTTTTACTATGAATTTATTAATAATTTTCAGGATTAAAATTATGCTTTTAGGGTATTTAAAAAAAATTGCCCGAAATATGTTTGTGTCCAATAAATGTGTCTCTCTGAAAACAAAATTTTTTAATCTGATGATTTTTGGGGAAAATATAAATTAAAGTCTGTCACGCCAATTTAACATTAACGTCCTCAAATCTTGACGTCTTCTAACTGCATGAAAAATTTAACAAAAATACATAAATATTATCTTTCTGTGTTGATTTGATCGAAGGAAATCATTGTGTCAAATGTGGGTGTCAGCTATTTGAAAAAACTAAATTTACGCAATTTTCAATGTGTAGACGACCTCTATTTTAAAAATTGCATTCATAATCTGAAAGAAAGCAATATTCCGAGTATAGTGGCTTCTTTTAATAACTACTGTTACCATTTCCATGATTCGTAAGGGATGCTTGTCAAAATAAAACTCGTCGTGACATTGGTTTCTAAATTAGGAAAACAGAAATTTCCCAATTTCGAGTTAAATTTGTTTTCGCTCAGATAAGAGGAATGATTTCTGCAATTGTTTAGCGCAATAAATCTTTGTTGAGGAAATCATCTCTGAATTGTGAGTTATTTGACTTCTGGCCTGAATTTCACGTTGATAAATTTATTAACTCTATAGTTATTTTTATACCACAGAAAAAAGAAATTAATTACTGCAAAACTTTCAAAGATGGAATTACGAGGCACTGGGGAAAAATCCTTTTTAGGTAGGTTTCTATATCAGCAGGAACACAATTTCTTGTAATTGTGTGGTATTGTTCTGGCTGAAACCATGAAATGTTTTCGTTTAAAACAGGATTAATTTATATACAGGTTCCATTTACATAGGTAGATATTTTCTGACAATTACGTTGCTTATGAGTGTTGATCAACATTCTCAATTTCAGTAATAATTGCTATAATATAAAGGAGATCTGAAAATTGCTGTAATATAAAAATATTCTTTCTAATTGGATTGAATCTGTCTGTAAAGTTCGACCATAGGCCACAGTGTTGAATTTAGACCATTTTTCTTAGTAAAGATTTTTGCAGTTTCGGTAGATTGTAGGATTCCAGAGGATTTTTTCCCCTTGTGGGCCATGGTTTTCCGTGAAGGGCTGGAGGGGGGGGGGGATGGAATTCGATGCTTTGGAAGTTGGAGTTCCTTCTTGTTCTACACCTTCAATTCATCACTGGTAAGCCAGGAAATTGAACGACAGATCTGCTGCGTTTTAATGATCAATCTCACTTTTAAACTTTCAGCGGGCGGACTAAAATCTTTTTGCACAAGCGGGCGCTTGACATATTTTTTCGGAGAGCACTTACGCTATAAAAAAAAAAAAAAACATATATTGTTCATAACATTAATAAGAAACATATTACGAGAACAATTATTACATATCAGTTGTAAAAATTGTATTTTAAACCAATACCATTTGCGAAATTTTTTTTAAAAAAAAAACCACGTTTGTCGCAAAATTTGAAATAGGATTTTCCATCTCTTATAGTATATTTATCTTGTACTTATGGTCCTGCTATCTTGCAGTTGTTATAACTATACTTGCTGTAACTAATTCTCTCTTGGTACTGCTGATAGTATGCAGTAGCAGGTAACTAATAGAGATGAGTCGGCTTCAGCTCGAGTCCGTGACCGGGCTCAAAACGAGCTCTGGATCGATTTTAGATCAGTCTGCGGGCTCAGGCTAAAATTAAAAATGTTATTTATTAACAAATTGAAAAACAGGGGGAAAAAATTGCTATTTAAAAAACAAGATTGCAGTCTGAGTTTCTTTGTATTTTACAATCCTTTAAAAAAGCAGTTTGAAAGGGAATTGAATTTTTATTGACGGGATATTAGGACAGATATTCTATCACATTCTGAAGCCTTTGCAAGGTCGGTCAGTGTTAGTAATATAAAGAAGTCGTGGGATATCCACGGCTTTCTTCTTTCGGCCAAACTGTACTTTCTGTTTGACGTATTTTCCCAAAATACCGAAAAACAGAACTCATGTCATTCTGCCATACTTGTACAATGATATTTATTTTAAAAGAATTAGAATTATGACTTTTGCAGATTTTTGCCAGTGGTTAAATTTAAATAACAAATTTGCCGTTTTAAACAGATTTTCAGGGACATGAAAATAACGAAACGTTGCCATAAGGAAGTACACGGTTGTGTTCACAAACTTTCAAGACTGGTCCTAGAATACAAAAGTTATTAAACATTTTTGTACAGCGAACTAAAATTCTTCGAAATATGACCCTTGGGCATCAACATACCGCTGACAGCGTTTTTTCCATTATTCATAGGCTCCCTGGGGGTCTTCGCACGCAAGGCTGTTAAGGGACCTCGTCGAAGCTGCTTAGATCGCTGAAATCGTGTCGAATCGCTTCCCATTCAGGTCTTTCTTCATCCGGGGAAACAAAAAAGTCGCTGGGAGCAAGGTCGGGGCTGTAGAGGGCTTGCGACAGTATTGCCACGTTAAACTGGGCCAAAACATCGGCAGCGGCGAGCGGTGTGTGAGAGGGGGTATTGTCGGGGTGAACAATCCACTCGTCTCTGATGTCTGAGTGGGCGCGCCGGACACTATCCTTCAAATAGTAGGCATTCCAGCGTAAAAATGACCTGACCCGGCACTTCCGTCCAGACACCAGAGAAGACTGGATTGTTCACCACGACAATGCGCCCTCTCACACGTCGCTCGCAGCCGCCAAAGTTTTGGCTAAATTTAACGTGGCAATACTGCCACAAGCCTCCATACAGCCCCGACCTCGCTCCCAGCGACTTTTTTTTTATTCCTCCGGATCAAGAAAGACCTGAAAGGAAAGCACGATTCCAGCGATCCTTGATTCCGGCTTCGACGAGGTCACTTAACAGCCTTGAGCGCGAAGACCCCCAGGGAGCCTGCGAATAATGGAAAAAATACTGGCAGCGGTATGTTGATGCCCAAGGGTCATATTTCGAAGAATTTTAATTCGCTGCACAAAAATGTTTAATAACTTTTGTATTCTAGCACCAGTCTTGAAACTTTGTGAACACACCATGTATTTAGGATTAATACTTGTTTCTAAGTACAAAGAGATTTAAAATGAGAAAATTATACTTGAAACAATTTTAAAATGTTATTAAAAATTTCCTACTGCGTAGCTTTGGTATTGGTCTCTAATTTCGAATCGTCGGGCTCAGGCTCTCAACGTCTCAACTCATCTCAAGTAACCAAGAGTATGCAATTCAGTATATGAAAAAGAGAAGGCAACGTAATAGACAGGCTGCGATACTTACACTCATTTTGGCGGTCACGTGATCAATGTAGGCTGTTTTCCAACAATTAACTACTATGTGTACCAGATAGGCTGAAAAGAACCTAAGATCGGTGGAGTACCGCAATCTGTCTCCTTTCATTGGCTGCGAGAGAAAACAAGATTAGTCCAAAAAAAGTCATTTTCGACACTACGGAGGTTAGTGTACAAAAGATGTCATTCTCTCCTTGGTAAAATTAGATCAAATGCGAAGAATGGATCGAGACGACGTTCTGGTGTAAGTGTTAGGATTATTCTTTCTTTCAACTTACAGGTCTGATCTTTTGCAACAAAATTCAACATGTAGACGATGTATAATGTCAAAATTTTCTCCTTCGCTACTTTTTATCTTTCTGATATGTAATTTAGAGGCACAAAATTTTGTCGTACCCAGATTTTTTTTTATAAAATCTTTAACAATAATGAAGATGATTTTTCAAAATTTTCAACAATTTAATTCGTTTTCTATGGAATGTGATAGCATCACCTGAAAAGGTCACCATTCACGACCAAACAACACTCCAACCAAACAACACTTTAGACATTCCGTAATTTGGGATGCAACTGACATTATTTACGGCATCACTGTGGTAATTTCACTTCAGTTCTAGCATTCCCCATGATGTCATCACTTTTATCACAAAGTAAAGTAGGGCATAACCGAAAATATCTTCTTTACTGTTAAAATTATGGACTGGGTTTGACTTTGAACCTTTATTTTTTACTAAAAAAAGTGAATTGTAAAGCTAGTTTAATGGCCCCTGAATGTTTGAATACCGTATAGCCAGCTTAAGGCAGGCCACACACTGAGGCAACACAAGCAACATAAAGTGTGAGTTAGGAGAAAAAACAGGTCGATACAAAGTAGAAAGCTGTTTTAAACCTGTCTCAAATCTGTTTTGTCTCCACAGTCGAGAAAAATGTTGGAATGGTCACCACAGTGTGGTGAGGCCTGCCTAAGAACACAGTTTCTTCAAAAGAAGGTGGGTAGATAAGGTTCATTTTTGGCCAGCTAATATAGTAAAATATATTGATCCTTTTCGTAAGATGTGAACATGGTATAGCAAGCTTAAGGCAGGCCACACACTGAGGCGACACAAACAACATAAAATGCGTTTATCTGTGATTGATTTTTGTTAAAAGATTGTTTAAATGCATTATTCAAGATCATAAATATATGTTTAATCCTCAAATTTTAATGTACAAGGTGCCCATAATTAAACTAACAGTACTCAGCGTGTTTTGTAGTGCGATCTAATTGCGAGAATGAAACTAAATTGTGAAGGATAATTAAACAAGAAAAAACACAACGCCATATATCCCTTAGCGGCGACTTTTTGAACTATTTTTATTTATTTATTTTTTTTTTTTTTTGCTGAATTTTGCATCCACCTTGCATTTTAATTATATAATATATGATTTATTTTAGATATGAAATGTTCATATCACCATCGTAGTATTTTTTATATATGTGTTCTGCTAAGTACTTTATATCGAAAAAAATCATATTGATGTAATTGAAATACATTAAAAGTTGTTAAGCAAACCTATATGTTTCTGATATTGTAGAACATATTTCAACAATCTTCAAACAAAGTTCAATCAGAGAGGTAGTAAATAAAGATTAAAAAATGATATTAAAATAGTCAGAACCAAAACATCTTAGGAAAAGTAACAACATATTTTACCTTATTAAGGGACCAAAAAAGGAGCCTTTTCTAAACATTTCCTTTGAGTTATATAAAGGAACCGTAGAGGAAGAAAACGGGAACACTTTCGATTTTTTTTCTGGCTAACTGTTTGCAAATAATAGTTAATTTCGTGTTTTAACTTGTTAATGGAATTGTGAGTTTTGCTTATTTTATAAAAGAAAACTAAGAAATCATCAAGTAAAAAAAAAAAAAAAACACCACGTAAGTAAATGTGGTCCATGGATGGAGGTACAGATTAAAAAATATTAAAAAAATAAAATAATAATGTTTCTTTTTTGTGTGTGTGTGTCTCCGTTTAATTTCGTCACGGATAAGAGTAAAAAAAAATAATTGCAATAAAAATTATATTAAAAAAATCTGAATTAGTCCGCCTTCAATTTGATCATCTCGCTGTGAAACGATCGATATAGCAAATATTCATCGTCATCGGTGCTAAATTATTTAAAAGTTCTTGTCTCAAAACAGTTTCAATTTATCTTAAATTTTATACGGAGGCCTTTGATTCCCAATTTTTAGGTGCGTTCGTAATTATATAAATACGTAGCACCTATAGTCGTCGTTCGTCCGTTTGTCTGTCTGTCTGTTCGTCCGTCCGCATATAACAGAGCAGAAACTACCCAACCTAATGGTCTGAAATTTTAAATATATAATTGTTGCAAAATTTTGTCGAGTCATTTCAAATTTTATGAAAATCCGATGTATAGTTTAATTACAGGGTGAATCAAAAGTTTTCCGTTACAATACAGCCAATGGGAAAAATTTTTTGCAAGTATATTTTAATAATGTTACACCTTTTCGAACAGAATGAAATTGATATGGGCTTATTAAATGCACTAAAATATACATTCAGTACAATATGCGGTGCAAAAAATTTATAAAACTAGTTATAGTACGAACGCACCACATTTGCCACGTTTGATGTGCAATTTCCAACTTGTTAATTTAGACATTCCTTTAACTTAGACAATTCTTTAATAAACTCACTTAATTTTGGGTTGAAAAAAGAGAATCTATGATTCTGCCATCTTTTATAGCATTTCAACATTTTACACAACTATTATAACAATGACCCATTTAGATTACAATGATTAATGTTAAATTGTAACTGTAGTCGCTTCACGAGTTTATTTTTATCTACTTTAAATGAAGTAAATGTAAAAATGTTCAGAATAATTTGAAATGGATATTTATCCGTTGCCTCATAGTGCAATAACTGGTTTTGAATCTTGTTATTTTTTATTTTATTTTTCAGAGAAATGTCAATAGAAATGTGATACTGATTTAGATAGCGAACGATTACACATAGAATGTATACTTTCTCTGTTTCAAAATAAATGTCAAAGTTGTAGTTACTTGTTATGAATATTAATGGCTTCCTTCAAATATATAACAATAAGGGCAATATTTGTTTATGTGTTAAAAAAGGAGAAATTACATTTAAGAAAGTTATCCTATTTCCTTTTTAATAAATAAATTATTATTCGTCTGTCTCATTTGTTTATTTAAATCACAGAAAACATTAGAATAATAAGAAATAAGAAAGCATTTTATTTAAATAACAGTTATTTTAAAATTTAAATCTTCCAAAGTCGCTAGTATCCCTTTTTGATTTAGGTTTATTTTACCATATTTTTGCAGGTATTTGTCTGGTGAAACTTCATAATCGCTATATAGAAGAAATAAATGCTGGGTGTCCCAAATACTTTTCTCACATATTAGGGGAGAGTAGCCGAATTTGGAGCACTTCACTTATTTTCAGGTGTAACTCACTTAATTTTTGGAATATTTGCAAAACATCATTACACGGGGTCAATATATTCCTCTATTAACTAAGTAAATCCTTAAATCAATTTCTTTTTGAAAATCTTAAATTTTATTTTAATTTGAAAAATTTGTCAAAAGTGGCCCAAATTCAGCAACTGGTCGCCTAAGTTTCCTAAATTGGACCAAATAATATCAGGTTGTTTTAATGACTAGGAAATATAACTAATTTTATTAAAAGCAAAGTTTGCAATTAATGAAACGGTCAAACAAAATAACAGCAAGGAAATATAATGAAATCAAATATCTGAAAATAAGAATAATTGATTTAAATCAAAATGTATTCAAAATATAAATGAAAGTTATCAGTAATTAAGAATAGAAATTGTGGAACTAATTGACAGTTACTTGAATATCATGTAAGGAGTGATGCAAAGCTTACACATGAATTTCGTTTATTGATTTTTTTTTTCCAGCGCACACAACAGGGAACCGTATTGGACAATCTGAACACTGAATCATTTCTGCCATTTGATTTTTCTTGCAAATTAAGCAAAACCAATCAGCACTGTCTAGATTTTTCATTTTAGATTCTGAATTATTAAATTTTTTTTAAACAGAAGTTTTCTTTACATTATGTTTGTTGTTCTTCCTTTCCATCATTTTCTTGCCAATTGCATCACGCCTATTTTTTAAAACTTGATGTTCCCATTTTTTTCTACTGTGATAGCTTCCTTTTTGTCGTTTTTTTTTTTTTTTTCATTTCAAGGTTTACTTTATATGGCGATGAAGTTAACACAACTGTTTTTTGGCTCCCCTGTACTTTGATTTAACTAAATTTAGCAGGGGAGATAACATTTTTAATGATATTTTGGCTTTTGGGGAGGATTTGTAGCTGCAGTCTTCTTTCAGGTCAATTTCTTCACAACTTATCCCCTCCTTTTTGTTTCCTATATCTTTAACAGCTTTTGCTGTCATGGGTGTTTTACTTCCAGGTAGTTTTTCTGTGTCTTTCTCAACATTACATTAAATAAGTGTTTAAAAAATATCCTCTGTTGAAAAATACACTACGATTAATCAAACGTAAACATTATATATTCAAACAGTGTTGAATTCAGCCTCCCCCGGAGCCTTGAAATAACTACCCCCCCCCCCCCCCCAATGTTTGAGATTTTATGCGTTTTAATGGCAAAAAAGTGTAATTCCACCCTCCAAAACTGTAAAAAGTCTGCCTTCGCAAATATCCCCCAGGAGAAAAATGTTTGAATTTAACTCTGTAAACTAAATACGCCGTAAGAATAAGGAATTCAAAGAAAATAAATACAAATACATACAAGATAAAAGAAATTGCAAACGAAATTTATTGCATAAAGACGCAAAAATATTTTTATGTTTATATAGGCTTAACTGTATAAAAAAATTAATCCAGATATATTAAAAAAAAAAAAAAAAAAAAAAAAAAAAAAAAAAAAAAAACCTTGCACGGAGATAGGTATCCATTATAAAATATTAAAAAAATAAAAAAAAAGTGTACAAAGCGTACCGTCCTCGAAATTCATTACTTACTTTTTAAATTTATGATCGCATATCTGGTCCAATTTAAGCAACTTAAATTGGCCCAATTACGGCAACTGCGCCATTTTTTAAAACAGATAATCTCAAGACTAAGAACAAAAACGAAATGAAACAAATCCGCGTGAAAAATATGCGCAATAAACAGATAAATTCATATATGTATATGAAAATATAACAACTTACCTTAGTTTTAAAGTATTTACTTACGTTTAGTAGGAAAAAATTAGATCAAAACAGCTAACTTTAGGTTTTTTTAAATTGTCTGAAAACAGCAAATGGGAGACGGTTGCTTCTTCTAATTATGAGTGACGTCATTCTGATGAGTAGGATTTCAGCGGTATATGGCGTCTCTTCCTGTAATTAATGGCAGAATGGCAACGGTCCAAATATGGCTACCCTCCACTATGTGTCCGAAAAGTAAAAAAAATAAATAAATAAATAAAAGGAAAGAACGAAATACATTAATTTCGTATAAACACCTTTAAAAAATTTTCAAACAAAAATCAACTAGAGAAGGAGGATATATATATATATATTAAATTATAATAAAACATTTAAAACATCTAAGGAAAAAAAATATTGACCTATCGGGAGGCCGAAAACAGAGCTTATCCTCTCATCTTTTTTTAAATTGTTTTAAGTCTCAGTTTTTATCAGATTCTTTACAAATACGTTATTTATATTATGATATTCGTGATAAAAGATAGTTATATTACAAAATAAATTAAATTTTCAAAAGTTAAGCATAAAAAATTTAAGAATTTCATGATGCTACGGAAGAAAGTTCACGAAATTTCTGCGCTTTTTTTTCTTTTTTCAAAACTTTTGTAATAGACCGGGAGGACAATCACCTTATCACAGTGTTCACAGTGTATTTTAGTGCATCCATTCCTCCATGTTTTCATACCTTTGGGTGCTGGAAAACACAATGGTAAACCTACGAGTCAACCGCTAAAATCGGGCTTTCAGGTGACTATATGATACATACGTCGAAACTATGAGATTAGTATTTTTTCAATCTGAGCGAAAATGTGTGTGTTCAGGACACAGTGTTCGAATCCTGAACCTTTGACTTCAATTGAAATGTTCTTCTATTTTGAGCTATCTGGACGGCATCCCAGTCAACACAATATTAGCTCAGATAAATATTTGGGTAATGATATTTGGTTTGTTAGGTGAAACAGCTCGATAGAATAAACCGCAGGTAAAGGACCTCCAATAAACCATGGCTGTCACCAGATGTCATTACCAAATGGTTTCCTGAGTGAATATTGTGTTGGATGGGATGTCTTCCAGATAGCTCAAATGGAAAATCATTGGCAATTGAAGCCAAATAATATACATAGTTTATTGGAGTTCTTTTACCTGTATTTTATTCTATCGAGCTGTTTCACATAACAGACCAGATGTCATTACTAAATAGTTACCTGAGTGAATATTGTGTTGGTTGGGATGTCGTCCAAATAGCTCAAATGAAAAAACTTTGGTAATTGAAGCCAAAGGTTTTGGGTTCGATTCCCGACCTGGACTCCTTTTCGCTCAATGAAAAAATTACTACTCGTGCGAATTATTTACCAATCACTTGATTAGTTTAAAAATAATTAAACTATGAAATTAGTCATCGAATGAATGTAAACCAGAGGATCTGCTGCTACATTTTATTAATTCGTTCTTTTTATTTAATTTCTTCTGTACGATTTCAAAAACTGTCTTTTAGAAAAGCTCAGAGTTGTTTAAGGAAACTTTCTTCACATCACGTTTTTCAGGCATGGATACAATATTTAATCATTCTTGAAATATGAGATTACGATACATAATTGTCCGTTGAGCAAAGTTTGAAGATAGTTGCTTGTTTATCGGCTCTTGGACTAAGAATAAACTTGATTAGGTTATCGCCTTTTATTGACCTTTACGCCGATCTAGACTTGAGCTGAGCAGCGATAACACCCATGGCTTTTTTAAATCATATTACTCTCGGAAAAGTTTAGCTTCTTATTAAATATGTATGTATTTTTTAAAACACAAAAGAAAAGAAAACTGCAGTCGAATGGCTATTTTTGTTTCTTTTCTGTGAACGTTTATTGTTTTTTATTTGAGTATTTAAAAATACCCTTTTGACATATTATTATGTGTTTTGCGTGTGTGTGTATTTTTTGTATGTATGCGTGTTTTAAGAAAAATAATTTAACTAAAAAAGACTCAATTCTTATGATAAAATTTAGTAATTATTATTTTTTTTAAATTAGGAATATTTTTAAATCTCACTTCTTCTACAATTTCAAATGTTTTTCATACATTTCTTACACGTGTGCTCTATAATTGTAAGGACCAGATTATCCAAAAACTAGTTGAAGAAAAAACTATCCGGAAGTAGAAACCCCAAAACTTTCTTCTATCTCATACATGTTAATACTTCCTGAAAAATACATTATATCAGCACCACCGGTTAGATGATTTACATCAAAATGTAATTATCAACAACTTTGACAACTTCTAACTGAATCTGAAGCTTGATGAATATCCGTGCATTAGTTTTTTCGATAGAGCTATTGCGAAAATTGTAAAAAATTCTGCATACAGGCGCCACCTGTTGGGCGATTTACACCAAAAACTAGTTATGACTCACTTATACCAGGAAGTAACTGAATCTGAAGCTTGATGAAAATTCATGCATTAGTTCTTACAGCTATTGAGGAATTTGTAAAAAATTCTACATAGAAGCGCCACCTGTTGGGCGATTTACACCAAAAATTAAACAGCACTAATTTATATCAGGAACTATTTGAATCTGAAGTTTGATGAAAATTCGCGCATTTTTTCTTGAGTTAGAGCTATTGCGATAATCATGAATAGTGCAGCATAGCAACGCCACCTGTTGGGCGATTTTTACCAAAAAATAATCAGCAGCAAACTATATCCTGGACTAACTGAATCTGACGTTTTATGAAAATCCTTGCAGTAGTGCTTGAGTTATAGCTATTGCAGAAATCGGGAAAAATGCTGCATAGCAGCGCCACCTGTTGGGCGATTTTCACCAAAAACTAACCAGGACCAGTTTATATCAGGGTCTAACTGAATCTAAAGTTTTGTGAAATTCCGTGCATTAGTTCTTGAGATAGAGCGCACACAAAATTTTTGTCCCATACAGACTCACAGAGTGACAGACAGACATTTTCTATAAACCATCAAATCGTGTTCAGGACATTCTAAAACGTATAAATCCGTCGAAAACCGGAAGTCGAAAATTTTCACGAATCCAGTACTTTCTTCTTGTAAAGATAGAAGAAAGTAATAAATGAAATATCGTGACATATGGTTAAAAAAGAGATAGAGTACAAAGAGTTATTTGTTAAATATTTTCATTTTTATAAGGTAAACTATTTATATTACTAAAATACGATTCTTAATGTTATGAAATGCACCATATGTATTCAAGGGCGGATCTGGAGGGTCCTCAAGGGGGGGGGGGGGCGATTTTAGAAATTTGGAGACTCCAATCTGATGCGCGGGTCGGGACTAATTTTTTTCACTGAGGGTCGGGTTTGGGTCCGGTTGACTTCCACTTTTTGCTGCGGGTCGAGTAAACTTCTACTTTTTTGCTGCGGGTCGGGTTTGGTCCCGGTTGACTTCTAGTTTTCTGCTGCAGATCAGGTTGACTTCTACTTTTTTCTGTTGGTCGGGTTTGGGTCCGGTTGACTTCTACTTTTTGCTGCGGGTCGGGTTTGGGCCCGGTTGACTTCTAGTTTTCTGCTGCAGGTCGGGTTGACTTCTACTTTTTTCTGTGGGTCGCGTTTGGGTCCGGTTGACTTCTACTTTTTGCTGCGGGTCGGGTTAACTTCTACTTTTTTGCTGCGGGTTGGGTTTGGGCCCAGTTGACTTCTATTTTTCTGCTGCGAGTCGGGTTGACTTCTACTTTTTAGCTGCGCCTAAGCGCGCTGGGTTTGGGTTAGATTGACATACATTATTTCGGGCTTGAGTCAGTTTCGGATTGGGTTTTCACTATTGCGAGAAGGGTTCGGGTTGACCCGATTTTTGAAAAGTAAGTCTAAATATTTTTGAAGATAAAAACAACATACAGTAAAAGCTCCATAACGGACACGTCCAAATAATTATTTAGGGATACTTTTCAATCTTCAGGATTATGTAAAAAGTACTAATTTGGTATAAAACTGCTTGTCTCTTTATATCTAAGATCAGTTGTAATTCAGTAAAGAATGCTTTGAAACTTATCAAAAAACATACCGGGTGTCCCAAAATGGACTGACTGATTTTAAAATTCAATAACTTGCAAATGATGACAGCCATTTAAAAAAAATCTTGCAGGTTATGTAAGATGTCAGGAGATTTTTTGCTGCAATTCTTGATTTTACTTTACAATAGCAGCGATAGATGGCTCTGCAATCAATAGTCGTTAAATCGGGGCCCAATTTCTGGCCTTCCTCCCCCGGGCACAGATTTAGCATCTATTGCTTGCAGCGCCCTCTATCGTTGCTATTTTAAACTAAAATATAGAATCGCAGTAAAAAAACTCCTGATTAGGGGTGATTCCCAATAAATAAATAAAAAAAAATCTGAAATTCAAAGCAAATTTTCTGAGAGATTACAGTAGAGGGAGGGGGGGGGGGATTTAATCCTGGCACTAATTATTTTTGTTGCAGGTCGGGTTAACTGTTTTCGATTCGGGTCGATTTCAGGCTGAGTCGCTGAGTGCATATTCTTGCACAAGCTGTGTTTGTGTTAACCCGTTTCTTCAAAAGTTAGTTCAGTATATTATTTCAGATTAAAAACGATCTCTATAATAATAAACATATAGATATATATATGTGTGCTGTTTTCTAAAGAGACCGCTGTATTTTTTCGACGACTCTTTGGTGAAATTTGCATTTCTTCCACGACTCTTTGAAGCCTAGTGGTGTAGTGGTCAGCACGCCTGTCTGCCGCACCCCAGGTCGAGAGTTCGACTCCCGACTGTGCAAGGTTCACTCAGCCTTTCATCCCTTTGGGGTCTATAAAATGAGTACCAAGCTTGCTTGGGAACTAAACACCGAGGGTCTCGCGTTAGGTTGACCACCTGGCTGGGACGCATGCTGCATAGCACCTCGGGGCCCAGGGTCAAGAAAACAGAGATGGGCACTGTCGGCCCAGATCCTTAATGGATTGTATAGCCACAGAGTTTAGTTAGTTCCACGACTCTTTGACAAAATGCGCGTTTTCCACTACTCTTTGACAAAACTCGCGTTTTTCAGCAATCCTTTGACGAAATTCGAGTTTTATCCGCGATCCTTTGACAAAATTTGAGTTTTTTCGCGACCCTTTGATGAAATTCGCGTTTCTTTCGCGACCCTTTGATGAAATTCGCGTTTCTTTCGCGACCCTTTGATGAAATTCGCGTTTCTTTCGCGATTATTTGATAAAAATTGCATTTTTTCTCAAACCTTTGACGAAATTCGTGGTTTTTCGTAGCCATTTGCCAAAATTCCCGTTTTCTGCCGCGATCCTTTGACGAAATTAAAGTTTTTTCTGCTGCCCTTTGACGAAACTCACTTTTTTCTCGATCATTTGAAGAATTTCGCGTTTTTTCAGCGGCCTTTTGACCAAATTCGCGCTTTTTCGGTGTCTCTTTGAACAAATTCACTCTTTTTCGTCGTCCTTTTGACAAAATTTGCGCTTTTTCCGTGATCCTTTGGAGGAATTGAAGTTATTTTTAGATTGACGAAATAGATTTTTTATGACGACCATTTGTCAAAATTCGTGACTATTTTTATATCCGAATTTAAGCATTGATGATTTTTTTTTAATTTTCTGAACCGAACGCCTTAACCCTCTCGCCGCGTATTTTTAAGCAAAATAGCTTCAAAAATTGCGCATTTATTTTATTACATATTTCAAATCTTCATATATTTTAGAGTTAAAATATGCCCGAAACCTTTGTGAAAGAGTTTTTTTTTTTTTAAATAGAATTAGATCATAAAAAAAAAGATTTGCTGCGGAAATCGCGGGTTGTGCAAATTTTGCTACTTTTACGTTGGCCGTGGAAATCGCGGGATGCGCAGCGAGAGGGTAAAATTTTTGGAAAATTCGGAACATAATCACCCCTGCTCCTTGACTTCTTACATAACTCTCCTGCAAGTATTTGTTTTAATAGCTGCCACCATTTCCAAGTTATTGAATTTTAAAATCAGCCAGTGCATTTTGGGACATCCTGTATGTTCATTAGCTATGGGATGATGGATGAAAGAAGCATTAAAAAAAAAAAAAATAAAGCGGCCTTCGATATGTCAGTTAGAGGTTTCCCCGGGCTGAAATTTTCTGGCCCAAGTCCAGGTCCAACCCACACAAAAAAATTATCGCCCGGCCCGGTATAAAAGCTAAAAAATCGACTCCAGCACAGCCTGCATTTTGCCTTTAAAACTATTCATAAAGCACACCACACTTATTTATGCTCATATTTTATTTTCAGATTATGTTCCAAATTCATGAATACATAAAAACGATATTATTAAGGACTATTTAGGCAATTATGTACATAAACACTACTTAAAAATATGAGATAATTACATTCAAATGAAAATCCAGTTAAAAAATCAGTTTAGAATGAAAGAAACGGATGATAAAAGAAAATCACAATTTTAAAGCTCTACAAGAAACTAGTATGTTGTGGCCATCACAAAACTTTCTTCTATCTCATACATGTCAATACTTCAAAATTCACTATCTCAGTGCCAATCTGTGTTCATCATGAGAATTCTAAAAATATGAAATTCCGTGCATTAGTTCTCGAGGTATGACTGTCACTGAAATCGTGTTAATCCAGCAAAATGCAGCATAGCAGCACCACCTATTGGGTTATTTACACCAGAACCTAATTATCACCAACTTATGTCAACGTCTAACTGAATATGAAGTGTGAGGAAAATTCGTGCATTAGTTCTTGAGATAGAGGTATTGCGCAAATCATGACAAATGCAGCATAGAAGCGTCACCTGTTGCGCGATTTGCAACAACACATAATCAGCGGCAATATTAATCAAGTTATACTTAAATCTGAAGTTTGATGAAAATTCGTGCATTAGTTCTTGAGATAGAGCTATTGAGGAAATAGCTCAAAATGCAGCACAGCAGCGCCACCTATAGGGAGATTTACACAAACACGTAGTCAGCATCATTCCATATAAAGGACTAACTAAATCCTAAGTTTGATGAAAATGTGTGCATTGGTTCTTGAGATAGAGCTACTGCAAAAATAGTGTAAATCCTGCAAAATGCAGCATAGCAGCGCCACCTGTTGGGCGATTTACACCAAAAAGTAAACAGCATCTATTCATGTCAAGGACTAACGGAATCTGAAGTTTTATAAAATTCCGTGCATTAGTTCTTGAGATAGAGCTTTTGCGGAAATCCTGCAAAATGCTACATAGCAGCGCCACCTGCAGGGCGATTTACACCAAAAACTAATCAGCACCAATCTATATCAGGGACTACCTGAATATAATTTTTTATTAAATTCTGCGCATTAGTTCTTGAGATAGAGCGCCCACAAAATTTGTGTCACATATAGATATATGACAGACGGACAGACACTCGGAATTTAGAGGAGTGCACAGGTCGCGGTCGGGCCAGTAACGCTTATCATAAGGACTGACACGGACTGAATGTTTAGCTTTTATTCCGGGCCGAGGCCCGACTTGGAAATTTCGGCCAGTGCAGACCTAGGAAGAATGAAGTCCAGGCCAGGCTCGACCTGGAAGAAAAGAAGTCTGGCCAGACCCGAATCTGCAGAAAAATTTAAGATCAGGACACGGCCCGGCTCTAAAAGAGGGAAGACCTGACCCAGCACGAGTATTGTGGATTAAAACTGGCGCGACCCGGGACGGGTCGCGCCGCGCTCGAGCTTCGCCCCAAGCCATTTCTCGTGAGGATGCATAATGCCGTTTTTCAAACCCTTTATTTGCCCAAGGGGGGGGCGGTCGCCCCCCCCCTTAGATCCGCCATTGTATGTATTGTCCATCAATTAAAAAATATGTTGAAGTTTCAGCATTTTGTCACACTGATGTATTAAAAATACCCAAACTGAGAAAAATTATCTTAAAGATTGCAACTCTGAATAATTTAAAGAGACATGGATGCACTAAAAACGCTTTTTCGTATATTTTTATTTATCTGGATATGTATCAGACTTTTCCAGAAGATGCTATGTATGTCTAAATTCATTTAAAGCGAAAAAAATTTGAAATTAATATTTTCGTCATTTTTCGCAAAATGAAGTAAACTTAAATGAAGTTCACTTAAAATTTAGATTTTTTTTTTTTATGTAAAATATAGCAGTGCATTAAACACTTTTTCTTATGTCAGTATGTTATTACGTCTTGGAAGCATTTCAATGCAAATATGTACAAAAAACAGAGTAAATTTAAATATATAAATCAAAGGTAAATCATGGTAAGTACATTTTTATTAGTTTGTAGAACACGAAGTCTAAAAATTATTACAAGAATAATTTGTTAATTTAACAATGCTATTGAAAATAGATTTGTTCTATTGTGATATGCAAAACATTTTTCTTGCGATATTTAAAAACTTAGAAAGGCCGGAAACTTTACTCAAGTTTTACATAAACATTTTTCAACAACATTTTTATTTAAAACTGTATAAGGGGAGACTTGAGTGAATTTTCTTTTTAGTTGATTTTTGTTTTATCGGCTTAAAAAGTTCTTTCAACCTTCCTGAATCCATTCCCAGATAGCATTTTTAATTTTCAGAAAATTTGCAGCAGCCTTGCTTTGAAAACCTTCAAAGTTGCAGCAAGCTCCGCATGACAAGACTGAAAGTTCATAACAAGACTTCAGCAAAATAACGCAAACGCCGAAGTCACCTCACTTTGAACTTGCAGCTAACTTGTCGTGCAAGTTAAATTCATGCTGTATCAAATTTATTGCAAATTAACGGCAAACAAGTAATCAAAAATACTGCAAACTTACTGCGAAGTAGTACCTTTCCACCCCCCACTATATGTTTACAACTGTTACAATATAAGTTTAACCCCTTCGAAGGGGCCCACATACCTGGTCAGGTCGAACACACCGTCAAAAGGTACATGCATCGTTTTCATCACCATAAACAAGTTAAAGTAATAATTGTACCCATCAATATGTGCCTCTTTTGGTATTTGATAAGTTTAGCGTTTAGAAAAAGCGGTGCCAAAAAAATAAAATTTCTGCAATTTCTGCGTATGTGCTGATTGTCTATTCTCTCAATAAAGGGATTTTTTGCTTTCGTCACTTTCGTGAATTAAAGACAGTCTTGCCATTAGTTTCACAACAAACTACTAATGCAAGTAGGGGATGGTATACCTTGCGGGAAATTTGCTGCGAATTTCTCTATTCAAATTTGTCACGGCAAGATAATGTCAGAAAAAAATCAAACTTGCTGATAATGTTCATGCTATCTGGGTTGGTATGCCCGTGTTTTACTGACTAGTAGAAACAATCATAAAAATGCAAGGAAATACCCCGACTCGAACGCCACGCCCATCCACATTAATTTTACGCTAACATTTTATACTTATTTCTATTTTTAAATTGTACTCGCATCATTATAGTTTTAAAATAAGTTTTGTACTGTGCGCATGTTGTGAAAGTAAAAGTCTTTCTTATAAAAAAAAAAAAAAAGTGGTGCTAACCGAATAAAATTCGTGTAAGTGATGCCGGTCCGGAAGGCACGTCGGACGGGACATAGAACTGATAAGGGTCAAAACATTACCTCATTTATTAGATGTAACTAAATTTTATCCAAGTGTTTATATATACTTTAATTCATGTGTTCGATAAAATTGTGCAAGAACTTCACACAAGTTAGAAGTATCTAAATTTTTTGTCTCTCCTGAAAAATCGTACTTTTCAGGTAAAAATCCCATTATCTCACAAAGTACTCGAGCGATTTTGATATATATTTTTTTTAATAGTAGAACATAAATATAAGATCATATATGGCAGACAGTTTTAAAAAACTTTAATTACTTTCAGAAAAAAAGTTTTCTGAAAAATTGACATTGCTCTAAAATAAAAAGTTTTGGTCGCAGAAAGAACTGTCTGCCATAAATCTTGAGCCTAATCCAGTCAATATGGATTTCAAATTTCACCAAAATCGGTCGGGTAGTTTCGAGGAAATGGATCTTAATGCTGGTATATTCTCCACAGGATTGCACCCAGTCTTGGTCTTCCCTTAAGTTATTTAACTTTTCTCCTTCTTTATGTCTTTTAAACTTATTTTATAAAGAAATTTCTGATTCGAACCGAAATATATTCATTTGGTAGGGGTTAAAACGACCTCTCACGATACTTTTCGTATAAATGTAATATGTCATTTATAGCAATTTTAATAAAAAACCAATTCATGACTCTTTGCTTATCAAATACGGATTTATATTTATTTTCATAAAAAGATAAAAATTTCAATAAATATTTTTCATCCTCTGATCTAAATTTGTAATAATTTTTTAACGCAATATTGTTGAACGACTTGAAAATCTTACTTAGTATATTCGAAAAGACATGTAGAGTTGAACATACTACATATGACATATATGGGGCGTTCTCACAATCTTTTGACTTTTATGTCCCTGAATAATAATTTTTATTTTAATACATTTTTTTGTGTTTTTTTATTTCATATACTGGGGAACATCCTATTGCATGATTGCATAACAATATTAACGAGATAAATAAGTTTTGGACGATGTTGGGGGTCCAAATAACAGGAAAACTCCTATACTGTCCCGTGTCCCTGATGCTGATTTTTAATTTTGGAGCTGTCTGTATAAAATTGTTTCAATAAAAGTAATTCGATGTAATTTTTTTTCCGAAACTGGGACAATTGTTTTATATAAGTATTTAGCAAAAATTAACCTGCACACATTTTTACGGTTGATATTATTTTTTTAACTCTGTTCCTTGGGTTTTTCGTCCTTACCGTCCCTCTTGCTAAACTTATACAGAAAATCACTTCAGATGCAGCCACAGAATTTTTTTTCAAGTTTTTTCTCATGCAGAAGTATGCTAGAGAAAGATTGTCTAAAATTCTTTGACAGGAAATTTACTGCGGAATTTAAATCAGCATTTAAATATCAATTTTAAGATCGTGGATTTATTGGTAGTCTTACCGTCCCCAGGGTTTATTCCTGCACTTTTCGAGGTAAATAAAAAAAAAAAAAAAAATTCATTTAATCCAATGTTAACAACTGTTTCTAAAAATAAATGAACATTGTGGCTATCACTTAGTCTTAACATGATTTGCCTAAAAATAGGTGGTAATTTCCTTGCCGTTCCATCCTTACCGTCCCTTTTTTTCCCCCCATTTCGTCTCTTTTTTCCTATACCGTCCCCCCTTTTTTACCTTACCGTCCCTTCTTTAATACCCCTTTAAGACAACGTTATACAAAAATTCTGTATTAAAAGTACTACATTTTTATTATTTCTTATTTGAATGTCCTGTTGGTACTATGCAAATTCATTATAAGTAAAAATTTAGAAGAAAATAAAAAGTTATAGTGCTAAAATGGTAAGGAAAATTAAACTCGCAAGTTTAACTTAAACCTCAGTTGAACAAAAAAAATTTCGCTGCTGACTCTTTTTTCTTTATTTTGAATCATTAAGGCAATCGTCTATCAGATTAAAATGTTATTTTAGCAAGTTTAATTTCGCCAGATTTTTTCCCCAAAAGTCAAAAGATTGTGAGAATGCCCCACATATATATATTTTCTGTGATTACAAATGTAGCAAAATAATCCATATAACAACTCAATTCAAAAATACTTTGAAAGATGTATTTTTAATTACGCCGAATTTTCGGTCACTATTCGGTATTTGACTCAATAACTTGATATTAGGCAACTGAATGGTGAAATAAAAAATAAATTTCAAATAAAATTATATTATTGAATTTTGATTAAAAAAAAAAATAAAAAATAACAGGATGCTGAGAGTTGAACAATTTCTGAAAACAGCTAAAAATCACATTATTAATAGTATAATTATTTAAGTTGTTTTACTGGGTTGTGTGACAATTTTTTATGTGCTTGTTGTTGCGTCCACTATGTATTTTTATTTATTTTCTTATTCATTCTAGAGCTTAGAACTCATTTTTGATAATTACTCATTTTGTTTATTTATTTATTTATTGTGAAAATGTTTAATTTTTGTAAATTCTTAAAACAAAAGAAGAAATTTATGATTTGTGCTTATTTAATGTATTTTGCATTGTAAGTTAACTTATTAAAATTCAAGATTTAGCAGCAAAAAATAATAATTAAATTCAGCAATGATTTTTTTAAAACCACAAGTGCGACAATTGATTGAATATAAATTATTGTATGCATAGTGTAAAATTTATCTTTAAATGTTTATATTATTTATTTTATGCTGACATTTTTATAATGAAGTTTGTATTTTCTTATGTGTACTAATAAATGAAAAATTAGAAATTACAGGCATATGAAAAAAAATATTTATATTGAAATTTAAATAGTTGGCCGAACACGAATGTTCGATATTAAGGAAAAATCCTCATTTGGTGCAACTAATTTTGAAAACGTTGTAATTTTTTTTCCTAAACTTTCAATAATTTACTAATTTTATCGAAACATGTATATAAATTTGTCAAATATTTTCATAAAAACTTGTAACATTTAAAAATTATTAATCTGGTTTATTCTGTTGCTGTAACACTCGACGAACACCAATCTTCTAAAAGTAAGATAATTCTAAATTGACCAAATTCCTACGAATGACTTTTGAACTTTTTGACTTTGACATTTATGCAGAACATTCTCTTTGCAGTAAATTTATACTATTTAATCTAATCTTATAGAATATTTACTGATTTTAGAAATTTGAAATCCAAGATCTTAAAAAAACTTAGAAAAAAGTAAGACAGAATCGTAAACTGCATCACTATATATTCAGTGTGGAATTTAGATCTTTTTTTTCTGGAATTGATTTCTGCAGTTCCGGGGTTAAAGACAAATTGAAGGGGTGGCGTTGCACTTCTAGAGTATTAATTAACATAAAATTCCCAATTTTCTGGGGAAGGGAGGTTTCAAATATCCGGGGGTGGAGGTCAAACCCCGGATTCATCATTCATTCCGGGGTCAACACCCGAATTCATAACGGACTAAATTAAATTATCTTCAAAAATAGTCAAACTAAGGGAATTTCATTCGTGAACATTCATAATGGTTTTAAGGTAGTGAACGAAGGATTGTCTTTCTTTTCTTTGTAATTATTATCGTTATTTTTATTGTAAGGAGTCATATTTTTACAATAGTAATATAACAATTTGAAAAATTTAAATGACGGAGAATTTTTTTTTTATTCATAAATAATAATAATAATAATAATAATAACTATCACTGTATAAACCCGGTTTAACGATTTCCTCAATTTAACCATAAATTTTAACTGTACGGATTCAACTATGTTTATTTTTGTGTTAATTGTTCCCCGTTTTAACGATAGTTTCCCTGTATTTAACGATAATTTTGATGATTTTCAAATATTTTAAACACTTTTTTAGTTACAAGAACTGGCATATTTTTATTACTATTGTATATCCATTGACCTGTGAGTGATGAAGAGTTTGATTTAGAGGACCTCGAAACATAAACTTCGTATGACATTTCTAGCCATAGATTATGTGAACTATGACTGCCACGTTTCCTTTTGCGAATTAGTGATTATTCACGAATATTATGACGAAAGCAGGTAAAAGTATTCTCATTCAGATACTGATTCTGACGCAAAATATGATAAAGTTCCAAAAGTAAGTTTAATTGATGAAAATGTTTAATTATATGCAGCGAAAAAAAAAAAAAAAAATGTTTGATGTGGATAAACATTATGCTTTTGAAACAATTGAAAATAGCCATGTCACGAACTATATTTAAGGAAAAAAAGGAACAATTATCAATATTATGTATTTTTTTTTCTTTTCCAAATTATAAAATGTATGTATAATGCACTAAAAGAAAATATTAATAATTACTAAAAATACGTATATTTTTTTTAATTTTAATAACTAACTTTTATGCAGTTTTAATTTATCTAATGCGTTCCCCGATTTAACGATGACTTTTGAACTATGTTTTTCGCTTAAACAAATTCCCATCTCTTTATTATGTCTTTCGCAAAAATTTCACAACTTTATAAACCAATAGTTTCGCTTGTAGGCAACTTTAAAGTAGGGTCGTTTAATTATGGACACCGTGTATGTTAGGTTAGTTGGGATTTCGTAAGATTTAATGTTAACAGTGTAACATTCATTATTTTTGTTTATATGAACAGATCATCATGGATCTTTAAACGTCGGAATTAAGACTGTCTTAGATTTTAGATTATTTTTTTTTTAATAATTATTTAACATTTAATGAAATATATACATTTCTCATATTATTATTACGTAGTTCAAGTTCTGCTTTAGTAAAACTGTCTTCATGAAGCTCTGACTTTTTTTAAAACATATTTAATTAATAATGAATTTACAAACCGATGATGCAATTTTATAACTGGGATTAACGCTTATGCTATAAATAATCAAAAATACATAAAATGATCAGCTATTAAGAAAAACAAAATAAAGTAATAGAAACTGGAGGATCTTTTTGTGATTATCGGTTTATGTGTAACAATTACGTTATCAACATACACTATTAGTTAAAATTATCTTTACAAAAAAAAAAAAGAAAAAAAAAAAAAAAAAGAGAAGAAGTATGCAAAAATCTTAATGATATTATTGCAGTAAATAAAAAACCAAATAAAAATAAATTAATAATAAGTTAACACACACACATACACATACCACAAAAATGAATAAATAAATAAAAATAGAAAACTGAAGGATCATTTTGTGATTATTTGGTTATACACAGACAATACACACTATTAGTTGAAATTGTAGTTTTTAAAAAATATTTAAAAGAATAAAAACATGCAAAAATCTCATTATTCTATTAAAAAAAAACTAATTATAAATTAATATAAATGTTATAAACTTCGTAATTGTTTATAATATTGTACAAGTTTTTTTCTTTCTTTCTTTTCTTTTAAACCATGCTTTTTAATATGAGCAGTGCAAACAATAATACCTATTACAATAATATGTATTTTATTTTAATTTAAGAAAAAAAATATCTCAGTGAATGAATATGAACGGACTAAATGGCATTACTTGCATAGTGATCTTTCGTTTGTTTGTGTATATGAATGCATATGGATTTTAAATGGTGAAATTTAGATTGTCATACAGATTTGAAGATTTTTTATGAGTTGTTCCTTTTTTAATTAAAAATATGGATTTTTTCTCATATTATAAGGATTTAACTCTTTTGTTTTCATTAAAATCTTCTTTAATTTATTATTATTTATTTAGTTATTCTTTTTTTGTATTCTTGTGGTATTGTTCCATTTTGATATTGGCCAATTTGTTTGTTCAGATTTCATTGACATTTTTCGTTTTTTTTTTTTTATTACATATATATAATTTTCATTTAGAAATTTGGTTAGTATTGTTATATGAACTTGTCAGATAAATTCTGATCCAAAGGTAATATATATATATATATATATACTGTGTGATTCAAAATTAGAGGTTATGGCGATTACCTCTTAAACCCGGTCACGGTAAGAAAATAACTTCCAAATCAAGTAAATCTTTTAAATATGGTATTTATTTTTCAAGAGGATGTATACATATTAAATTACGAAATTTACTTATTTTTATATGGTCTCTGTGTCCTGTAGAGTTATGTTTAGAAACATTTCTGGGCTGCGACAAGTAAAACAGCAAGCATTCCATTCTTCTATGATCAAAACTCAATGAGTTATGATACGTTAAAGTTTATGAAATTTTGGGACGTTCCGGCACAAAAAATGGACAGGCGATTTTTTATGTATTAATCATTTTATTTAAGAAAAGTTATATGATAAAAGAACTGGACAATTACACCGTAAAAAGTTATATATACACTTGATAAAATATCATTAGTTTACTGTTTTTTTTTTTTTTTTTTCTAATTTTAGAAGATATACGACAACGTTCCTGAGGAAGGTCATAGAAGGATGACCGAAACCTAGATATTTTAACTTTATTTTAATGTTTGTATAAGTTTATTTTTGACTTTACAACAGTTTTGTACACCGGTAATAAACTAATGATATTTTATCAAGTGTATATATAAAAGTAATATGTATATATATATATATATATATATATATAACCATTATATAATCACAATTCATCATCTTTTTCTGATATTGTGCATATATATAGAGAGATTCAATAATTCAATATCCATAAAAATTACATACATATATAGATAATAATACATTTTATAACTCAATTGGAAATTACTTATACAATAAACAAAGTACATTAATTTATCGCCCAGTAATAAATTAATTTAAAAAAAATGAGAACTCAGTAATTATATTATTCGAATATATAAGTAAAAGGCAGACACTATTAGTTTAAATTATTACTCAGCAAAATTTCTGTTTTTTTTTTTTTTTTTTTTTTCATTATTTATTTATTTATTAAATAATGGCGTGGGAAAACCCCAGTGATCCCATTGGAATTATTGTGTTATAAATATGTGTACATATGGTGGTGTTATTTATGACGGCCGATTATCTGCACGAGTGATATAGGCGCTAGGGGGAGCGCCCTCCGTGGGTGTCTTTCTAAGGGAACCTAACCCGTATTTACACAAGGTTTCCGAAGGTTCGAAGAAAACCACGAAAACTTCGAACGGTTAGGCCGACGGGCGCGATTGGGTTCGAACCTAACACCTACCGTCGACCAGTTTCAGTTGGTTGGTTGGTTGGGTGGTTGATTTTTGACGGCCGATTATCTACTCGAGGGATATAGGCCCGAGGGGGGAGTGCCCTTCGTGAGGGTCTTTCTAAGGGAACCTAACCCGTATTTACGCATGGAAATCCATGGCTCGAAGAAAACCACGAAAATTCCGAAGGATTAGGTCGACGGGCGCAATTGGGTTCGAACTCAGCACCTCCCGTCTACCAGCTTTGAGAGCAGAACCTCTCAGCCACTGGTGGGGCCGACCAGCTTCGAGAGCATAACCTCCCAGCCACTGTGGGGTCGTATACAAATGGCATATGTTACTAAGTATATATTACTAATATTTATGTTATCCCTTCTTCAAAAAAAAAGGGGGGGGGGACAGAATTTTGGACTTAAGAGTATGCAGAAAGTGCTTCTCGAATGCTAAAAAAGTCCCGTGTAAGCAAAGCTTGCAGTTTTCCCCATAGAATTTACCTGAAAATTCAATAATTTCATTACTTCATTCAATAATTCAATAATTTTATTTATTCAGTTTCACTAGTCACTATTCTATAAATACATTTCTTTTCATTTTGGCCCCACCAGTGGCCGAGAGGTTCTGCTCTCGAAGCTGGTAGACGGGAAGTGCTGGGTTCGATCCCAATCGTGCCCGTCGGCCTAATCGTTCGGAGATTTCGTGGTTTTCTTCGAACCTTGGTTCTCCAAGCGTTAATACGGGTTAGGTTCCCTTAGAAAGACCTCCACGGAAGGCACTCCCCCCTTAGGGCCTATATCCCACGTGCAGATAATTGGCCGACATAAATACAACCAACCAACCAGCCTTTTCATTTTAATTCAGTCAGATTTATGCTTTGCATAAGTAGGAATTTTGTTCATTCATTTTTCTTTTTAAATTTTAATTTATTTATGCCAAGGAAAAAAAAATAATAATAACGAAGCATTTTATTACTTTTGCTATTTATGCTAAAACGTTTCTAAGATTTCAGTTAAAAATAATTGTTTAATAAAAACGTAACCTAAATTTTATTATCAATGTTTTTCTGAAATTGCTGACTGTATAATTTTTTTGAAAAAAAAAAGAAAGAAAACACTTGTTTTTATCAAAATAACATTAATATGAGAAGAAACCTATTTTGTTCGGTAACGCAAGTTGCCGAAGTTGGCGAGAAAGCTCACTTCTTGTTTCTTTTGGCGTCCCCGAAAACAAAATCCCTTTAGATGGGGATTTTTTTACAGGCATCTCAATAGCAGGTACCGCCATCTATTAACAATCTATCGAAAGTTTATTTTTCATTTGGAATCTGGATTTTTTTATTTACAGGTTAAAAATTGAAGAAAATTTAGCCATGATGAATTTTTTATTCAATTTTTGTTTTAAGAAAGTTTTTTTCTGAAAAATAGTATCAGATTCACTTATTTTTATGTTTACGTATTTGTATATTTATTTTTTTATTGAAATTTATATTGTCAAAATTTATTTTTTACCTGTACGAAAGGATACCTTTTAAAATATTGATTTAAACTGTAAGTTTTTCTGTGTAAATATTTTTTAAACAAAACTTTGTTATAATTTTTTAAAAATTTTTGGTAAGTGGAGAAAATATAACTGAAGGACATTTTTTATTCTACTTTTGTTTAACAAAAATGCTTTGCTTTAGCGAAACGTCATCAGATTCTTATAAATTTATATTTATATATGTATCTAATTATTTTTTAATTGCATTTTTAAAATCTAAAACTATTCTTTTTAATTTAAACAAAGAGTTCTTTTTAAAATACTGATTTTGTAATATTTAAATTTAAACTGTATACAGTTTAAATTTAAATATTACAAAATCAGTATATAAATCAAAATATAAATTATAATTTATGCTGTGTATTTTTTTTATACAAAAAATAAATAAATAAAATTAACTAAAGAAAATTTAATTAAGCTACTTTTTTTATTTATAAAAATGTTTTGCGTTTGCGATAAATCATCATATTAACTTAAATTTAGATTTATATATTTCTGTAATTCAGGGACGCCAATTTTTAAAATTTTAGGAGAGGGGTGGGGAGACTTACAGTCGATTATGGCGGTTGCATATAAGACAATCAAAGAGATGAAGAGGCAGGCCTGCTATTATGCATTTATATTTTTAATGCCCCTTCTGAAATTTTTCAGAGAGCCTTCTTACCTACGTATTTATGTATGCTGTAATAATTTTTTTAATTTTATAAGTACACAAATATCATTTTTTATTTAAACAAAAAGTATTTCTTAAAATATTGATTTTGTAATATTTAAACTGCAATTTTCCGCAATTTTTTAAAAACTTTTTTTAAATTAAACTTTTAATAAAGAAAGAATTTTTTACGGTGAGACATTTTATTATTATTCTATTCTTTATTTATTTATAAAAACGTTTTGCTTTTGCGTAAAATAATCAGATTCACACAAATTTAGATTTATATATTTCTTCAATTATGGTTTTATTTGCATTTTATAAATCGAGAACTATGATTGTTTATCGAAACAAAGAGTATTTCTTAAAATATTGTTTTTGTATTATTTTTTTTTTTAACTGTAATTTATGCTGTATAATTTTTTTAACAAAATTTCAGCGTTAAAATATATAAATTTCTAAATCGAACTTTTTATAAAGAAAGAAAAATAGCTGGGAGTTATTTTTTACATTATTTTTGTTTTATAAAAATGTTTTACCTTTGCGAAGCATCAGAATCACGTAAATTTCAGATTTACACATTTCTATAATTATTTTTCAATTCAGTGTTATACCTCCAATTTTATTATTGTTTATCTATTCTAAGAGTACTTCTTAAAATATTAATTTTTCAAGATTTTTATAAAAAATGCTATAAAAATGCCACCTTTATTTATTTATTTTTTTTTATGTTTTTCGATTTTGCTTTTTTAAAATAAAATTTTAAATTTAAAGTATACACTGTCAATATCATTGACTAAAATATGTTAATTATAGTGTGAATGCATAAAGCAAGGGTAAACTGAAACATTTTTTTTTTTTTTCAATGATCGCCCAAAATTTTAACTTTTATCTTACTGGCGTTTTATCATGCTTGATGCTTTAATTCGATAAAGATTTGTCAGCATTTTTATTTAATCTTAATCCTTGTCATCTCTTTGATTGTCTTATGCAACCTCCGTGATCGATTGTGCCTCTCCCCACACCCCTACTGAAAAATTTAAAAATTGGCGTCCCTGAATTACATATAAATATAAATTTAAGTGAATATGATGATTTTTCGCAAACCCAAAACGTTTTTATAAAAAAAAAATAAAAACAGAAAGAAAGAAAAAGAAAAAAAAAGTATTATTCTTACTGCTGATTAATCAGCATTAAGGGTGTATTCGAAAAAATATTTTTCCACCCTCAGCAGCTCGAAATTTTCTGAGACATTTTCAGACTCATTTTTAAAAGTAAATGAAACTTGCTGGGGTGATTTCTGAAGACATGTTTAACATGCCGTGTGATTTCATTTTCAGCTCAATTAATTAGAATTTTATTTTTAAACAATTATTTTCTCAGTATGACCATTTTTTTTCATTTCCAGAACGCCCGCTTCGGAAAATTCGGTTCAAAACGCCAACTTTGACAGCGTTTTTTACAGTATATTCTGCATTTATCAAAAAATTAAGAAGCACGGCACATTATATAGTTTCTAAATAAGAGAATTTCCCAGTTTGATGCGTTTGAGAGCAAAAATGAATTTTAATGAATCAGGAAATAAGCAGTTTGGATCGGAATACACCCTTAAGCATTCGGTGACTTTCTGGCGTTGCAGAGCTTTTTATCCAAACGAAACAATGTACCAGAAAAAAAAAAAAAAAGTCAGCTCCATTTTAAGTGTATTTTTTTATACATTGATTATTCATATAAACTTCAAAAAATAATTTGTGATTTTTCCTTCAAAATGATTTAATTCATGAATGGTCTCTCTTTTTTTTTTTTTTTTTTTTTTTATGCGGTTGATCACATAATCAGCGTCTAATTTAGGAAAAACTGTACTCTGAGTTATGAAAATTTTGGAAGCCCCTGTTGAAGTAAATTTAAATGTAAAATTTAATATAAACTAAATCTATAGCTATAAACTAGGGGTTTTCAACCTTCCACGCTTGAGGGCCACAATAATAAATCCTTAAAGTCCCGCGAACCATTCATAAGTCAGTTAAATATAAATAACATAGGGAAGAATAGTCTCTTATGTTACAAACGGGTTTTGTATATCCACTGTAAAGTGGAATAGCAAAATTCTCATTTTATTCTTAATTTATCGAAAAAACTTTACATTTGCACATAATATTTAATTTCATTACCAGAAATTCTATATAGTTATTTCATTCAGAAAAAAAGAAAAAAATGTGCATTCCAAGGTTTTTTATATTTTATTAATTACTTTTTTATCAAAATAGGTATTTGTCTCAATAAGGCTCTTTGGAAGACTTACTTAGATTCTGCAGAAAAATTTTGTTTTTAAATCATGATTTCGTAATAACCACGTTTCACAAATCTTAAGTTACCGGTAGCTCGCCAAACACTGGTTAGGCCAAGACACCTGCTATAAACTTTTGGTTATTTAGCTTATTCGCAAAATCAGCTCCTCATCATTGTTTTTAGCCCCCGGTATACTATTTCTTTCTCCCAGCTTATTTTGTGTCGTCTCCAAAAAATAACGTTGCGTTGTATAAGCCAGCTGTAAAAACAAACAGATGTATCATTGTCCAATTAAATACTCTACAGCAATTTTTTTAACTTCTAAGCATCACAAATTTTCAATTTTTGTACCGTCGTATTGGGAAAAAAAAGTACTTTTAAATGAAATTTCATTGAAAACTGCATCTCCATTTACTTTTTAAGTATTATTTTTTTTGTAGTTTTTAGAGCCATTTGCTTAATGTTGGCAACTGAAGTGCTCCATTTCTGTAGAAAGTAAAAGAAAAATAGTTGTAAAATAGTAATTATATATTTTTGTTGCCATTTTTTCATAACAACTGAAAGAAAATGTAATTAAAATACGTGCTATTTTGAAAAAATATAATCGAATGATTTCTGTTAAAACATGGAGCTATTATAAACTAGTATATTTAAATATTAAAGACGTCTTTAATGTTCAATAATTTCAAGCGTAATTTCACTGCTGAAAAGTAGTTGAAAAATTAACTAAAAATTAGTATATTTAATTTTAAGTATCTATATTAATGATGAAGGCATTTGAATCATTAGACAGGTGTTTTTTTTTGTTTTGTTTTGTTTTTGTTTTTTTAACCATTTTGAAAAATGGTTATTGTCCTCTGTCAGGGTAGGAAATCAAAAACATATCTGACGCGTTTTTTTTGGTTGAATCCGCATTTTATTCCTTTTTTGATTGGTCTATACAGTAATCTGTATTTTCCCTTTACTTTCAACAGAGATGGATACTTCTGTTGCCACTATGACAAAAAAGTAATAAAAACTACAAAAAAAATTAATAACTCAGAAACAAATTGAGATACAGCTTTCAAACAAATTGCATTTTAAAGTACATTTTTTCCCTATACGGCGGTGTAAGAAGTAATATTGTGGGATATTTAGAAGTTTAAGAATGAAATTTCATTTAAAATTGGTCCAGGAATATTAATGTTTAATCCATGGCGTACGTAATGTATGACCAGCTCCGTAGAAGTTAAAAAATTTACAGTACCGAAAAATGTAATCCATGGCGTACGTAATGTATGAAATTTCATTTAAAATTGGTCCAGGAATATTAATGTTTAATCCATGGCGTAGGTAATGTATGACCAGCTCCGTAGAAGTTTAAAAATTTACAGTACCGAAAATTGTAAAACTGAAATTTCTTTTAAAATTTGTTCATGATGGGTCCAGGAATGTTAATGTTTAATTCATGGCGTACGTAATGTATGATCAACTCCGTGCGATTTTTTATGTCTTAAATTTTAGTCTCCGAAAAAATTATTTTCCAAATGGTCGTTGTAATTTGTTAAATTGCTTTTTTTTTTTTTTTTTTTTTCCGTCGAGTTTTTTTAATGACGGCATCTTTTTGCTTCATTTGTGTATTATTTCGCGATAGTGACGTCCTATGCATACTTTACTGTAGCTGTTTAAGAGTGGATCGTAAATGTGGAATTCGTAAGCGGATGCGAATGACGTCATTTTATATAAAATAAAAGCGTGTGTTTTAAGTCTTAAGGGAGCTGGTCACTCAGCTTCCGATTTCCCCTCACTAAAGTAAAGTCTATGGACATTTGATGCATTCGTATATTTAAAATATCTCCTCGAGAAATTAATATTTTTAACTTCTATTTTTTGTGTACACTTCCTAAAAGATGTCTCTTTTTTTTTCTTAGTTCTCAAAATATTTCCAAAGTATAGACTTAATTTTATATGAAGTGTTAAAATCTTACTCACAGTTCGCCCGCTTTTAACACAGAAAATATTAAATTCAGCATAGATTTTAGAAATATTTTGAAAACTATGAACAAAAGAGACATCCTTTAAGAAGAGTGCAAATAAAAAAGATGTTAAAAATAAGAATTTCCCGAGGAGATATTTTAAATATACGAATGCATCAAAAGTCCATAGACTTAACATTACGGAGGATAATTGCGAAGCTGAGTGACCAGCCCCCTTAATATTAAAATATGTTTTGTACTATTTATATATACATATATTTTTTTTCATCGGGGGGGGCGACACTAAATTCTGAAAAAGCAGAATTCCTGTTTTCTAGCTTTCTTTCTTTCTTTCTTTGGTAGTATGACTTTGATAACTATATTTCATCGAAAACAAATATTTATTTTTTTCAATACATATTATTATCCGATTAGAATTTATGCAGGAATTTATAAATGGTAAATTAAAAAAAAATAATTTAAAAATTCTTGCTATTGTAAATTTTCCATGATACAATATTTCATCGTTTATCCTTGTGCAGATTATTGCAGATTTGCTGAAACATCCTCCCTAAGAGAACTCGGTGACTTACTGACGTTGCAGAGCTTTTTAACCAAACGAAACAATATATCAGAAAAAGAAAATTAAGAAGTCAACTCCGTTTAAAGGGTATTTTTATACATTGATTATTCATATAAGCTGCAAAAAATAAAATTTTGTCATTTTGCCTTTAATACATCAAAAGAGCATTAAAATGTTAATTTTCTTAATTATGAGTATCAAAGTTTTGTCCTGTTTTCTAACTGATGAATAAATGCATGCAGGATCAAAGTTTATTTTCCCTAAGGATGAATTTCTCCAACACCGCAGCAACTCTTATTTAGCACTTTTGTTTGTTTTTCAGTTCACGATCAGTTTTCTGGTAGTAAAGTAAGTGCCTGCCTAGTGCCGGGGAACTATCTGCATCCTCCTTGCTACTGTTCTGAATCTAACTATAATATACATATACAGGTGCCCACATTTATTGTTATATAATAGCTAATTCTTTAAATATCATTTTTCCAATTGAAAAAAATGTTTCAAAATGTTGTTCCTCATCGTAATAATCCCTTCGTGACGAGCGGCACGTATGCGTGCCGTATAAGATGCGCAAAATTGTTGAATTTGAACACCATTATTTTTGCAGAAAAATTTGCGCCTTAACTAGTCCCAAAATATGAGCGTTTAAATAATGATAATAAAAATTCAGAAAAAGCACTGTTAAAAAAATCAAATACTATAAATGACGCTCGTCCCGCAGGAGTAAAGGCCATTTATGGCAAAATAATAATAATTATTATTTTAGTTACGATATTTAAATTTTTATGCGAATCTTGGGTCCTATATTTAGAAATACCTTCTACGCCCTGACAAATATAACAATAAAAATTTCATTTCTGTACGGACAAAACTTACTGAATTTAAATTTGATAAAATTTCATGGTTTTTTTTTAATAATAATTATTATTATTATTGGGTGTTGTTGGTGTTGTTAGAGCGTGAAGAAAATTTTCGTAAATATAATTTATAGAATCCAGGGATCGTATAAAAATTTAAATTTCGTAACTTAAAAAAAAATAATAACTATTAGATATAAATGGCTTTTAACACTAGAACCGCCGTAGCGGTCATTTTGACCGCTACCAAATAAAAATATTTCGATTATCACCAGAAATTTCTTTCTAAAATAAGTTTAAAATGTAGTCATGGAAAAAAAAAAGTAAACACCCCCTTCTAACTCCTCAACAAATTATCGTAGAAGAAAGTTACTGGTACCGAACGATTGGAAATAAAGTCTACTTTTAAATGATGTATATAAAATTTGCTTAGGGGGCCATCTACATATTAAAACGAATCCAAACTTCATTTTTTTTTCAATGACAATACCCAATTTTAACGAGATATTTCAAATCTTCGGTTAAAACTATGCCTAGACACCGAATTTCAAGTCTTTTGAATTATAAGCATTCAAAATTTAGTGCTTCTAATGTTAAATTACATTTTCATATTTTTATTTATATCTCCAGAAATTATGCTCCTAATGTGCTAATTTTTTGTGCAGCAATAATGCTAATATACCCAAACATAAATACGCTGAATTTACAATTTTTATAATTTTATGATATGAATTATGAATTATGAAATTAATATTCGAAAAAACTATGAATTGCAACCTACAATTTTTTTGATGGATTTAGATTTATTAAGTCCTGCTTTATGGAAATCCAAAATTTCACATTTTTCTTCCAAGTAGTTTTCAAATTATGCTTAAAAAACGGCAAAATGATGCCTTAAGGCGCCGTCTATAATAGAAGTGACTAGATATTTTGAAATTTCTTCTGCTGTCCTGTAATCTAGCAGGCTTCCTTGATCAAGACGGGGGCTCTCTCGGTTAATAATCGAGTTCGAACTTCAATTTGGATACAGCCCTTAAAATGCGCTTGTTTTAAAATAAATAATTTCTCAGAAACTTATGGTACGAATTGCATAAAATTTGCTTTTAGGCTAATTGAAGGGTATAGGGTTCATTTATGCTGTCAGAATTGTGTACTGCTATTGAGAAAAACAAAATTATGGTTCGTTTTAACATGTAGATGGCCCCCTAAGCAAATTTTATATACATCATTTAAAAGTAGACTTTATTTCCAATCGTTCGGTACCAGTAACTTTCTTCTACGATAATTTGTTAAGGAGTTAGTAGGAGGTGTTTACTTTTTTTTTTCCATGACTGTACCACGAAGAAATAAGTTAAATTAAAAACTTTAATTTCAATTAAAATTTCCGGTGTAAAATATTTTTATAACATTTCAGTAAAATTTCCGGCGGTTCTAGTGTTAATGTGATGGAGAAGAACATTGCAAACATTTGAAACTTGACGTATACCTCTAAAGCTGTAGTTCCCAACGAGGGGCGGGGCCTACGACCACTATGATTTTTAAAACAAAATGAAATAATAAAATTTGTATTCAATTTTCAAAAAAGCTCCCATACGAAAGTTCCCATAAATATACGTTAGGACACAAATATTTTAAAATTTTAAATAGGTTTGTACACGGCGATTAACTGACGATAATAGGAAAGGGAACGCCCATTTACAGAGAGGCGCATTCTGGTGGAAATGAAGTGCCTACTTAAAATCAGGGGCCTCGCTAAGGGGGGTGGGGGGAGCCTCCCCCCAAACATTCGCCAATGTTATTACACTTGGCAAATTTACAAACTTAGTTGGCAAATTTCTTTTAAAACTTTAATAAAAACTACAATATATTTTCTATTTCTGATAGACTTGACAAAAATTACAAAACTAATTAGGAATATTATTAAACTTTTAACAAATAAGAGCTAGATTACATTTTCTAACTGTGGTAAGTTGGCAAAATTGTAAAATGATTTGGCAAATGCTGAAATTTGACTTGGCAATTTGAGGTTCTCTCCCCTACCAATAAAAATTCGTAGTGATGGCACTGCTTAAAATTGATAAAGAGAAATATCCAGAAATGCTTCTTGTGTATTGTGTTATTCATAAAGAGAACTTAGTGTCTAAAAGCTTATTTCACACTGAGGTAAGTTAACAAAGAATAACAAAACTCTTCCAACTATTAAGGCAAAGATGTATGGTTAGGTTCTGTTTATAGAATTACATAAAAAAACATATTTGTGACATAGTTTTAGCTGTTTGGTAATCTAACTAATTGTGAAATGACTGCCATATATTATTGCTAATGTCATTAGCAATTATAATGTCACTAGCTAATGTCAAAAATGACTTTTTAGGCTACCCCCGTGTGAATAAAAATTCTTTTTTTTTAAGTAATACGATTCAATTATATGTTACAGAGGGATGGGGAAGGGGATGCATCGTGAACATAGAGATGTTTAAGTGGGGCGTACGCCCCACAGGGGGGGGGGGGGGCAATTTTAGATTTCTTATGAACAAAGTTTCTGCCATTTTTTTGCTGATGAAAATAGTGTAGTAGTCTAAAAATAGAAATAATAGGTGAAAAAATTTAAAAATAACTGAATAAAAATTATTTTTTGAAACGTTCCCATTTAGAAATTCAAAATACACTGACACCGGAATAATTATGTGAATTATTTTTGAATATTTTGACACCTTTTGTATATTAATTTTTTTTTTTTACATTTTTATGGTTTTAAAAATATTTTAGTAAGACACACCTCTTTTTTATACTATTTATTTTTTTAAAAAACTTGTACATCTATTCCTAGTGCAATATGTCCCACGACGGAACTTTTACACATGAAATTTTGTAGGGTATATCTAAAATTGACTATTTGGACATGTTTAATCTAAAAAATGTTTTGAATTATCTAATTAGATTCTACTTTTATGAAATTTATAAATCCCCATGCGCATCACGGAAGGAAATGGGTAGAAAGTAAACTTCTTATGGCTGTACTGGAAACCACATACACTATATATAAACATACTTCATGACATATGCATTTTAAAATTTAAAATCGAAGAAAACATGATAGCCAAATAATAATAATGGGAAGAAGAAAGCCCGCTATCAAACAGTATCCGTACGCTTCAAGGGCCTTTTACCAGAATTTTTGTAAAGTAGTATTTGCCTTATTTAATGAAAAAAAAAAAAAAAAAAAAAAAAAAAAAGTCCATCTTCAGGTATAGAGACCAGTACTTTACGAAATTTCTGCTACTAAAACATCTAAAATCCCTTGATGAGTACCCCTGTAAAAGAAGTGAGTTATGCGGGGAATGAAAAATAAATACTCAAAATGAATGAAAGCGCGAATCCTGCAATGTTACTTGTGAATTATGTTATCCATACAGTCTTGGTGATAAACAAATATCACTTGTTCTTTATGAAGATTCATGGCCTCATTGCATTCATTAAGTTATGTTAAAAGCATACTTGTAATAAAAAATATGATTCTGATAAATAAAAGAATGTGAAATTCCTTATCAGTGTTAATCCTATTTTCGGATCCTTCCGGGAAAGTAGAAGCTCCTTTTTATGTAATAAGATTTATATGATATAGAATGGAGGGGGGGGGGGGGGGGACATCATGACTTAAGAGATTATTTGGTGGGGCGCGACCAAAAAAAGGTTGGGAACCACTGCTCTAAAGCTAACCGTTTAAGAATAAGCTATTGAACAATGATAAGAGTGGACACCCTGTATAATTCATATTCATATTGTTTGCAAGTAAAAATAGTAATTATAACAAAACTGAAAAAACGAGAAGCTGATAGTTATGGGCTTCTAATTACACTGTTCGGCAGCAGCAAATTCCAACCTATAAAAATAATAGCTGGTAATTCATATTACCAGAAAATATGACTTGTTGTCCTTTATAGCTTTCACCTCACTAAATCAAAATATGGATTTTAAATCACTGTATCGCAACCGTTTTTTTAGGCTGGATGGGTTGTCTTTAAAATTAAGTTGTTGTCTTTAAGAGAGGTTGTCTTTAAAATAAGAAAAAAAAAAGGCCATTTTTTTCCCCATTTTGACCAGAAAATCAGAGTTCTAACTTTTTACGGCTGCTCTTTCATCTTCACCTAACACTTCATTTATAATGGCTTGTTTCATAATAATAGAAGCCACCAGTCCATCAGAAAAAATAACTCGGTTAAGCGGGACTCTATTGCAGTACAAAACATATTTCAATTTTAAGACTTAAAGCACACGTTTTATTTTATGTAAAATGACGTCATTCGCATCCGCTTAAGAATTCTACATTTACGATTTACTCTTAAGCATCTACAGTAAAGCATGCATAGCACATCACTACCGCGAAATAATGCACAAATGCAGCAAAAAGATGCCGTCATTCAAGAAAATCGACAAAAACAACGGCTATCTAATGACTCATAGATACTTACAATTAAATATAGTTTAAGAACAAACAATCTTCTTGAAACACCATCAAAAATTTGTAAATGCGCTAGGCCTTTCGAAAGATCTGAGTCTTTCTTCGTCAGGCGCAAAAAAGACGTCCTTCTACTATGAAAGCAGAGGCAAGACTGAAATGAGAGACAAGGGAAAGGAAACAAGCTGAAGAAACAGCCAATAGGAAGTTAGAAATCAACAGCCAATAGGAAAGTAAAAGACAACAGCCTATCACAGAAGAGAATAATCAAAACAAAAGAACACAAAGTAGGAGGGGCAAAAAATGGGAGGGGGAAAAATACATATAATCCAATATGAGAACACATGAAATTAAAATGAATAAATGAATAAAATATATTAAAAAAACAGACTAATAATAATACAAAAATAAATTAAATGGTAGTACTGAAAAGGTTTTTCCAAGCTGCAGAGAGCATTGTGGAATCAGATTTATCATTAACAATAACATCACGATTAAGATAAATAGCTAAATTTTCAAGAAAGTCCAATTCAGAGATACTATTGGCATTAGAGATAATTTTAGCATTTTGAAAATTAAAACTATGGCCAGAATCCCAAGAGTGCTTGGCAATAGAAGATTTAGAAAATTCTTGATTGATTACATAACGCGAGTGTTCTTTTAAGCGGATTTCGAGATTCCTTTTAGTTTGACCAATATAAGATAAATCACAACCATTACAAGGAACTTTATAAATTCCCCATTTACGAAGATCAGGAACAGGAGATTTAGTGGAGGGGAATTTGAATTTATTGACAGGTTTAAAGATAATGTTAAAATTGTAACGCCGTAAAACTTTAGCTAACTTGAAACATAAAGGAGGATAAAAGGGGAGGACAACCAAATTATCAGGTTTGCTTTTGACAGATTTGGAAAGAGTAGAACTATTAGATGGTCTATTGAATTTCTTCACAGCATTATTGATAACAGAAGGATTAAAACCTCTTTTGACAGCAACGGTTTTTAAGTAATTAAGCTCTTCCTTAAGGGATACAGAATCAGAACAAATTTTGAGAGCACGATTTACATACGTGTAAAAAACACCGATTTTTTGGTTGACAGGATGATTTGAGAGAGCATGAGGTGGGTTAGAAACAGAAAAAGGTTTTCTATAAACACAAGTTTTGAAAGAAGAATCGCATTTGGTAACTAAAACATCAAGGAAAGGAAGTTTATTACAATTTTCTAATTCAAAAGTAAACTGAATATGTGGGTCGATAGAATTGACAGTATGAAGAATGGTAGATATATCAAAAGGATTATCAACTAAAACAAAAGTATCGTCGACATAACGCATCCAACATTTAAAATTAACCAGATTTAATAATTTTTCCTCAAAATAATGCATATAAATATCACAAAGAATTGGAGATAAAGGATTACCCATACTTAAGCCATCTGATTATTTGAAAAATTTATTATCAAATTCAAAAGTAGTTTGAGTGATGCAAATTTTGGTTAAATTAACAAAATCTTGGACTTCAATATCAGAGAAATGAAATTCACGTAACCTTTTTTCCAAGCAAGAAAGAGCACCTTCAATTGGAACATTCGTAAATAAAGATTTGACATCAAGAGAAAGCATAGAACAATTGGATGGGTTAATATTTTTTAATTTACTAACAATATCATAAGAATTTTTTATCGATTTTTTATCTCATACGATAAAAAATTCTTATGATTTTGTTAGTAAATTAAAAAATATTAACCCATCCAATTGTTCTATGCTTTCTCTTGATGTCAAATCTTTATTTACGAATGTTCCAATTGAAGGTGCTCTTTCTTGCTTGGAAAAAAGGTTACGTGAATTTCATTTCTCTGATATTGAAGTCCAAGATTTTGTTAATTTAACCAAAATTTGCATCACTCAAACTACTTTTGAATTTGATAATAAATTTTTCAAACAATCAGATGGCTTAAGTATGGGTAATCCTTTATCTCCAATTCTTTGTGATATTTATATGCATTATTTTGAGGAAAAATTATTAAATCTGGTTAATTTTAAATGTTGGATGCGTTATGTCGACGATACTTTTGTTTTAGTTGATAATCCTTTTGATATATCTGTTACGGCCAAAACCCGGAGCTTGGCCAATACGCGAATTGGCCGGCCAATTCGCGAACTGGCCGAGATTCCTGGCCAAAACCCGAAATACATGAAATGAACAGCTTATTACGGGTTTTGGCTGGCCAATTCGCGAACTGGCCGGGAAGCCTTGGCCAATATACGAAGTGTTCAGCAATGGGTATCCACAGCCGGTAATGTGATTCTTTCAGCTTTCATGCAGCCCTGCATATGATCTACAAACCTGGTAATACACTACACATAAATTAAATTTCAAAAGCCTATCACAGCTGAAAACGCACATCAAGCAATAATGGCTCATAGCCAATACAATAACCCAAATTATTTCAGTGACTCTTTAAATAAACGACAAATTCTACTTAGTCAATAATCTATAGAAAACATGTTGTAGAATATAATAGTAATGTATAACAGTTTCATTATGTATGAAGTAGTGTAACATCATTAGAATACCCTATAAGCGATTTTTTCACATATATCATAATTCTTTATCGGAATTTTTTAGGCGTCCGTATAAACGAACTATAATGACTACTTAATCAATACTCTACAAAAACGCATATTGCACCCAACATGTGTGAGGCGTGTGAATTTTATTATGTTTGAAATAGATTGACATCATTTAAGTGTACTAAATATTATCTTTCCCCATTCACTGCAATGTAATGAAATACTTTTAAATGTCTCTGTAAACAAACTATAATTGCTACTGATTTCATACACTTAGATAACAGTTTGTTGTCCATCTTAATGATGCATACCAATTTCATTATAATTGAGATATGTAACAACATTAAAATACACCGGAAAAACTTTTCTCCTTGATGATATTATAACGAAATACTTTATTGTGCTGCTGTAAATTAACCAAAAATAGTACACACTTCACTTGCAATATCGAAATTAATTTATAAACCTAAATAATATAACAATTACAAGTCAATCCGAGTCTTTACTCGAGTTAGAGCACGGACAGGCAGACTGCTAGACAAATTGAATTCATCAACAGTTTCAACTATGTTAGAAAGGGATAAAAAGTAAAAATTGGTTTCTATATACTTATTTTGCGAACTGGCCGATCGCGTATGGCCACTTCGCGAACTGGCCGATCGCATCTGGCCAGTTCGGGAATTGGCCGGCCAATTCCCGAATTGGCCAGTCAGTTTATCGCGTTGTTGGCCAGTTAGCGAATTGGCCGGCCAATTCGGGTTTTGGCCAATTTCGAGTTTTGGCCGTAACATATCTACCATTCTTCATACTGTCAATTCTATCGACCCACATATTCAGTTTACTTTTGAATTAGAAAATTGTAATAAACTTCCTTTCCTTGATGTTTTAGTTACCAAATGCGATTTTTCTTTCAAAACTTGT
Source organism: Maratus speciosus (assembly GCA_963932465.1). NCBI lineage: Eukaryota > Metazoa > Arthropoda > Arachnida > Araneae > Salticidae > Maratus > Maratus speciosus. The sequence continues at coordinate 258,160,906 of OZ010791.1, forward strand.
GTTTATAGAAAACCTTTTTCTGTTTCTAACCCACCTCATGCTCTCTCAAATCATCCTGTCAACCAAAAAATCGGTGTTTTTTACACGTATGTAAATCGTGCTCTCAAAATTTGTTCTGATTCTGTATCCCTTAAGGAAGAGCTTAATTACTTAAAAACCGTTGCTGTCAAAAGAGGTTTTAATCCTTCTGTTATCAATAATGCTGTGAAGAAATTCAATAGACCATCTAATAGTTCTACTCTTTCCAAATCTGTCAAAAGCAAACCTGATAATTTGGTTGTCCTCCCCTTTTATCCTCCTTTATGTTTCAAGTTAGCTAAAGTTTTACGGCGTTACAATTTTAACATTATCTTTAAACCTGTCAATAAATTCAAATTCCCCTCCACTAAATCTCCTGTTCCTGATCTTCGTAAATGGGGAATTTATAAAGTTCCTTGTAATGGTTGTGATTTATCTTATATTGGTCAAACTAAAAGGAATCTCGAAATCCGCTTAAAAGAACACTCGCGTTATGTAATCAATCAAGAATTTTCTAAATCTTCTATTGCCAAGCACTCTTGGGATTCTGGCCATAGTTTTAATTTTCAAAATGCTAAAATTATCTCTAATGCCAATAGTATCTCTGAATTGGACTTTCTTGAAAATTTAGCTATTTATCTTAATCGTGATGTTATTGTTAATGATAAATCTGATTCCACAATGCTCTCTGCAGCTTGGAAAAACCTTTTCAGTACTACCATTTAATTTATTTTTGTATTATTATTAGTCTGTTTTTTTAATATATTTTATTCATTTATTCATTTTAATTTCATGTGTTCTCATATTGGATTATATGTATTTTTCCCCCTCCCATTTTTTGCCCCTCCTACTTTGTGTTCTTTTGTTTTGATTATTCTCTTCTGTGATAGGCTGTTGTCTTTTACTTTTCTATTGGCTGTTGATTTCTAACTTCCTATTGGCTGTTTCTTCAGCTTGTTTCCTTTCCCTTGTCTCTCATTTCAGTCTTGCCTCTGCTTTCATAGTAGAAGGACGTCTTTTTTGCGCCTGACGAAGAAAGACTCAGATCTTTCGAAAGGCCTAGCGCATTTACAAATTTTTGATGGTGTTTCAAGAAGATTGTTTGTTCTTAGTCATTCACACCAGTTTTAACTTATTTTCTTTAAATATAGTTTACTAGCAAACCCCGCGGCTTTGCTCGCGTAATAGTTGAAATATGCCAAGTGATATTTCCATGACTATTTTTTATTGGAAGAACACTTTTTATAATAATTCGAAAATTACAAATTAAGCCACAGTTCGACTAAACTTCATTATAAAAGTGCAATTGAGTGTAAAAGTGTAAATTGAGTTGAAAAGTGTAAAATGAGATTTTAATTAATAAGAAGAACTGAAACTAATTCCAAATAAATGATAATTTAGAAAGTATTTTGAAACTTTTAAGCTCATTTCATACGGTCATTTCAGTATTCATTTGAAGTTATGAATTTTTTAGAAACCATCTTAACATCTTAAAATTAACCATCATGTCAAATTCCACGCTTCTTGTCTAGCAGTCTACCACCTCTCTGGTGTTAGTGACACCAACATAAAATGCCGAAACAGAGTTGAAATAGAATGTCTCGAAAAATGTTGAAACAGAGACTGTCACCATTAATTTGCCAACATTAACCTTGAAATCATTTGGTATTTCCTAATATTCTATAGAAAACGGAATTTAGATGTTTTTAAAGGATTTCTTGTTGTTCCTGCCAACCAGGTGGTAGTGACACCGGAATAAAATATAGCACGTATAGGATCAGGGACTATCACTCTTGAATCGCAACCAATAACTTCTGTAATCGGTTTATTATTTCCTGAGATTCTATAGAAATCGTAATTTAGGAACTCTTTTAGAATGCTTTTCGCTCCTTCCCTTCGCATCTGCCTTTTTAAATTTATTTTCGGCATTTTATTTTCGACTGTTCTTAGAGTACATTTATTATTTATAAGTAACTACCGTGCTATATTTAAAGTTTCTAGCCTCTTCAGTACCGCAGAAATCGCAATTTAGAAAGTTTTTTGCTCCTGTCACCCTCTAGGGGTTGTGACAGCGACATAAAATATAGCTTATGTTTGAGCAAGTTCTATCACCATCAATTTGAAACCATTATGTTCCAAATCGATTTCGTATTTCATACGATTGCATAAAAATCGTAATTTAGAACGCTTATAGAACGCTTTTCGCTCACTTCATCCTTTTAAATTTGGAATTTTCTTTCGACAATTCTTAGAAAGACAATTCTTTGAAGTAATTACCATTCCAAATTTAAAATGTTAGACCCCCTCTTTAACACAAAAAACGCAATTTAGAACATTTTTTGCTCCTGTAACCCCCAGGTGTTAGTGACAACAACGTAAAATATAGGCTATGTTGGAGCGGGGACTGTCACCATCAATTTGAAACCATTACTTCAGAAATCGGTTTATATTTACTGAGATTGCGTAGAAATCGTATTTATAGAACGTTTTAAGAACGCTTTTCGTTCATTTTCACCCCATTTAAATTTCAAATTCTTAAGGAACTCTTCTCAGAGAGCATTTACGTATCATAAATAATTACCATGCCAAATTTCAAGTTGCTACCCCCTTCAGTATCACAAAAATCACAATTTAGAACGTTTTATAAAATGCAACCGCAAGGTGGTAGTGACGCCGACATGAAGTAGATCCTTCATTGGAGCAATGGATGTCATCAACAATTTACAAACCATTACTTTTGAAATCGGTTGGGTACTTTCTGAGACTGCGTAAAAATCGTCATTTAGAACGTTTTTTAGAACTCTTTTTGCGCATTTTCACCCCTTTTTAATTTCGAATGTTTTAAGAAATGTTCTTAGAAATCATTTATATCTTATAAGTAAACTACCATTCAAAATTTCACGTTTCTAAACTCTTAAACAACACAAAAATCGCATTTTCGAATGGTTTTTTGCTCCTGCACTCCCTTTGGGGGTAATGGCACCGATATAAAATGTAGCCTATGTTAGAGCAAGGGTTGTCACCATCATTCTGACACCATTATTTTTTAAATCGGTTTGGTACTTCTAGAGATTTCGTAAAAATCGCCATTTAGAACGTTTTTTAGAACGCTTTTTGCGCATTTTCACCCCTTTTAAATTTCGAATTTTTTAAGAAGTTTTCTTAGAGATCATTTATATCTAATAAGTAACTACCATGCGAAATTCCATGTATCTAGGCCCTTCAGTAACACAAAAATCGCAATTACGAACATTTTTTTGCTCCTGCACCCCCTTCAGGGGTCGTGAAACCGACATTAAATGTAGTCTATGTGCGAGCAAGGATTATCACCATCATTTTGACACCATTATTTTTAAAATCGGTTTGGTATTTCTGGATATTGCGTAAAAATCGCCATTTAGAACGCCCTTTTGCGCATTTTCACTCTTTTTAAATTTCGAATTAAAAAAAAATATTCTTAGAGATAATTTATATCTAATAAGTAATTACCATGCGAAATTCCTTGTATCTGATGGGCCTTTCAGTAGCACCAAGAATCCCAATTTCGAACGTTTTTTTGCTCCTGCACCCCCTTTAGGGGTAGTGGCACCGACATAAAATGTAGCCTATGTTGGAGCAAGGGTTGTCACCATCATTTTGACACAATTATTTTTTAAATCGGTTTGGCACTTCCTGAAATTGCATAAAAATTGCCATTTGGAACGTTTTTTAGAACGCTTTTCGCGCATTTTTATCCCTTTTTAATTTCGATTTTTTTAAGAAATGCCCTTAGAGATCATGTGTATCTAAAAAGTAACTACCATTCCAAATTTCATGTTTATAGGCCCTTCAGCAACACAAAAATTGCATTTTTAGAACGTTTTTTACCCCTGCACTCCCTTTTGGCGAGTGGCACGGACATAAGATATAGCCTATGTTCTAAGTTGGACCTACACCATCATTTTGATACCATTACATTTGGAATCGGTTCGGCGCTTTTGGAGATTGCGTAAAAATCGCCATTTAGAATGTTTTTTAGAACGCCCTTTTGCGCATTCCCACTCCTTTTAAATTTCGAATTTTTTTATGAAATGTTCTTACAGATAATTTATATCTAATAAGTAACTACCATGCCAAGTTCCATGTATCTGGGCACTTCAATAACACCAAGAATCCCAATTTCGAACGTTTTTTTTTTTGCTCCTGCACCCCTTTTAGGGGTAGTGGCACCGACACAAAATGTAGCCTATGTTGGAGCAAGGGTTATCACCATCATTTTGACACAATTATTTTTTAAATCAGTTTGGTACTTCCTGAAATTGCGTAAAAATCACCATTTAGAACGGTTTTTAGAACGCTTTTCGCGCATTTACACCCCTTTTTAATTTCGATTTTTTTAAGAAATGTCCTTAGAGATCATAAGTATCTTATAAGTAACTACCATTCCAAATTTTATGTTTCTAGGCCCTTCACTAACACAAAAATTGCATTTTTAGAACGTTTTTTGCCCCTGCACCCCCTTTTGGCCAGTGGCACGGACATAAGATATAGCCTATGTTCTAAGTTGGACTAACACCATCATTTTGATACCATTACTTTTGGAATCGGTTCGGTAGTTCCAGAGCTTATCTCCGACAAATAAACAATTTTTTCCTCTTTATAATATTACTAGCAAACCCCGCGGCTTTGCTCGCGTAATATTTGAAATATGCCAAGTGATATTTATATGTCTAATTTTTATTAAAAGGTACTAACTAAATTTTTATTTTATTAAAAGGTAATATTTTAGTTTATTAAAAGGTACTTATTACTTTTAGGAATAATTAAAACAATTACTATTTAAAACACAATTTGATTAAACATCATTGTTACACTGCATAAAGCAGAAATGAGACTTAAATTAATAAAACGAAATAAAACTAAATAAATAATAATTTAGAAAATATTTTGAAACTTTTATGCTCAGTTAATACGCTCATTTCAGTATTCATTTGAAGTTTTGAATTTTCTAGAAACCATCTTCTTACATCTTAAAATTAACCATCATGTCAAATTCCAAGTTCTACCACCTCTCTCAACATAAAGGGCTGTGTTGAAATAGAAACTGTCACCATTAATTTGCCAACATTAATTTTGAAATTGGTTTGTTATTTCCTAATATTCCACAGAAACGTAATTTAGAAAGCTTTTAAAGGCCTTTTTTAGAGCGCTTGTTCTTCCTGTGAACCCCAGGTGGTAGAATCACCGGCATAAATATAGCCTGTGTAGGATCAGAGACTGTTACATTGATTCGCAACTATTACCTTTATATTTGGTTTATATTCACTGAAATTGCGTAGAAATCGTAATTTAGGACTTTTTTAGAATGCTTTTCGCACATCCCCTTCACTTCACCCCTTATTAATTCGAATTTATTTTCGACAGTCCTTCGAGGGCATTTATATTTCATAAGTAACTATCATGCCATATTTAAAGTTTCTAGCCTTTTCAGTATCACAGTATCGCAATTTAGAAAGTTTTTAGCTACTGCAGCCCTCTGGTGGTAGTGGCACAGACATAAAATATAGCTTATGTTTGAGCAGGTTCTATCACCAACAATTTGTCATCATTATTTTTTTAATCGGTTTGGTATTTGATAAAATTACATAAAAATTGTTATTTACAACGCTTTTCGCTCACTTCATCTTTTTAAATTTGAAATTTTCTTTCGACAGTTCTTAGAAAGCAGTTGCATCTTGTAAGTAAATATCATGCCATACTTCAAAGTGTTAGACCCTTCAGTTATGCAAAAAACGCAAATTAGAACATGTTTTGCTTTTGCAACCCTCAGATGGTAAAGACAGCAACATAAAATATAACCTATGTTATAGCAGGGACTGTCACCATTGATTTGCAACCATTACTTTTGAAACAGCTTTGGAATTTCCTGAGATTGAGTAGAAATCGCAATTTAGAATGTTTTTAGAACGCTTTTCGCGCATTTTCACCCCTTTTTAAATTTCCAATTTTTTCGAAACTGTTCTTAATAATCATTTATATGTAATACATATGTACCTTGCCTAATTTTAAGTTGCTAGCCCCTACCGATCACAAAAATCGAAATTTGGAACGCTTTTTTGCTCCTGCAACGTCTAGGCGATAGTGATACCGACTTAAAATAGCGTCTATGTTAGAGCAGAGGCTGTCAGCATCAATTTCTTAACATTACTTTTGAAATCAGTTTGATTCTTCCTGAGATATTGGTGACAAATCCGCATTTAGAACGTTTTTAGAACGCTTTTCGCTCATTTTACTCCTGCATCTCCTCTGGGTTGGTGGAAACATATATAAAATATAGCCTATCTTGGAGCAAGATCTGTCACCATCATTTTAACGCCATTATATTTGAAATCGGTTCATTATTTCCTGAGATTGCATAGAAATTGCAATTTAGAACGTTTTTTACAACGCTTTTTGCGCATTATGACCCCCCTTTTAAATTTCGATTTTTTTAGGAAATGTCCTTAGAGATCATTGATATCTTATAACTAACTACCATTCTAAATTTCACGATTCAAGGCCCTTCCGTCACGCAAAAACAGCAATTTAGAACGTTTTTCTCCTGCAGCCCCTTTCAGGTAGTGGCACCGACATAAAACATAGCCTATGTTGGAGCAGGGATTTTCACCATCATTTTGACGCCATTATTTTTCAAATCGGTTTGGTATTTCCTGAGATTGTGTAGAAACTACCATTTAGAACGTTTTTTAGAACGCTTTTCGCGCATTTTCACCCCTTTTAAATTTAGAATTGTTTAAGAACTGTTCTTAGAAATCCTTTATATCTAATAAGTAGCTGATACTTCAAATTTCATATTTCTAGGTCCATCAGTAACACATAAATCGCATTTTTAGAACGTTTTTTTCTCCTACACCCCCTTTGGGGTAGTGGCACCGACATAAAACATAGCCTATCTTGGAGCAAACGTTGTCACTATCATTTTGACACCAATATTTTTTAAATCGGTTTGGTATTTCCTGAGATTATGTAGAAACTACCATTTAGAACGGTTTTTAGAACGCTTTTTGTGCATTTTCACCCCTTTTAAATTTCGAATTGTTTAAGAACTGTCTTAGACACCATTTATATCTTATAAGTAACTAATATTCCAAATTTCATATTTCTAGGTCCTTCAGTAACGCAAAAATCGCATTTTTAGAACGTTTTTTGCTCCTGCACCCCCTTTGGGGTAGTGGCACCGACATAAAATATAGCCTATGTTCTAAGTTGGACTAACACCATCATTTTGATACCATTACTTTTGAAATCGGTTTGGTATTTCCTGAGATTATGTAGAAACTACCATTTAGAACGTTTTTTAGAACGCTTTTTGTGCATTTTCACCCCTTTTAAATTTCGAATTGTTTAAGAACTGTTCTTATACACCATTTATATCTTATAAGTAACTAATATTCCAAATTTCATATTTCTAGGCCCTTCAGTAACGCAAAAATCGCATTTTTAGAACGTTTTTTGCTCCTGCACCCCCTTTGGGGTAGTGGCACCGACATAAGATATAGCCTATGTTCTAAGTTGGGCGAACACCATCATTTTGATACCATTACATTTGGAATCGGTTCGGTAGCTCCTGAGCTTATCTCCGACAAATAAACAATTTTTACCTCTTTATAATAGGAGTATGATAAGTATAAGTATAAGTATAGATAAGTATATATAATAGCTCCATTGTTTCAACAGAAATCATTCGTTTATATTTTTTTTTCAAAATAGCACGTACTTTAATTACATTTTCTTTCGGTTGTTACGAGAAAATGGCAACAAAAATATATAATTACTATTTTAGAACTATTTTTCCTGTACTTTCTACAGAAATGGAGTACTTCCGTTGCCAATAATAAGCAAATGGCAACAAAAATATATAATTACTATTTTAGAACTATTTTTCCTATACTTTCTACAGAAATGGAGTACTTCCGTTGCCAATATTAAGCAAATGGCTCTAAAAACTACAAAAAAATTAATATTTCAAAAATAAATGGAGATACAGTTTTCAAACAAAATGCATTTAAAAGAACTTTTTTTTTTTCCAATACGACGGTATAAAAATCGAAAATGTGCGATGCTTAGAAGTTTAAAAAAATTGCTACAGAATATTTAATCGTACTGCTTTGTTTTACGGTTGGCTTCTGTAAGGTAACATTTTTTTTGGAATACACAAAATAAGCTGAGAGAAAGAAATAGCATACCGTACCGGGGGCTAAAAAATTTAATTTTCCGAGGAGAAATTTGAAAAATACGGATGGATTCCAAGTCCATAGGTTTAGCATTAGAGAGCGGAATTTCCAGAATGACTGTGTATCAGCTTAAATGAGACACTCTTTATTTATTGCTATGAACTTCGCTGTTTATAATTATCAGTCATGAATAATTCAACACGTGAGTGCATATATGACTAAACTTTGTAGACGCATTTCACGTGCTCATTAAAAGTTGCACACTTAACAGTAAAAGAATTTTTTTAATTCGAAACCGCAGAAGTGTTTCGAATACTCTTTGAGAAAGTTCTAGTATAACAGAAGATCATTTACAAAAATCATTATAAAAGATAAATCCAGGTATGGATGCCTAAAACATTTTTTAGTTAGATGAAATTCGTATGTATAATAAGAAAATCCTCCTGTGTCGTAGATGAATTAATTATATTTTATTTTATATGAAAATAAAAAGTTTTAGTCAGAGGCACAGAGAGCCAACTTGGACCACTCCTATAATTAATTAATAAGTATGTATATTTAATAAACACGTATTATTAATTAATAATTGCGAATATTTGTGTATGTATTAATTACTTTTTTGAAAAAAATTTGGACATTTTCGGTTTTGTTTTCGGCCGAAAATAGGAAGATTGCCGAAATTCGGTTTCGGTTTCGCCCGATCCTTAGTAAAAACATTGTTCTCCGTATTAAGATTTAAAATTTCAGAGCAAAGAGAGGAAAACGGAAACCCTCTTAATTGCTTACTCACACTCAGTTTTGTCGTTTTTTGCCTTAATATTGACAAATGTATATATCCCGTATCAAGTTTAAGTGAGGTATATCTTCAAATAATCACCGAATTTATTTATAGCTTTATCAGAACTGCACACCACACAGAGAGCCGACTTGCACATCAGAAAGCCAAATTGGACCACAACTATAATTACGCGTATAATTAATTAATAATTCTGTATATTAATGTATGTATTAATTGCTGAAACATTTTTTTTTTTTACTTCATTTTCTTTTTTCGGCCCAAAATAGGAAGATTACCGAAATTCGGTTTCGGTTTCTCTCTTAAAAACCTGTTTCGGTCAATCCTTAGTTTCCACCATCTTTTATGTTTTTTACCTTATCATTTATGTCATCCATTTTGTAAAAGTTCAACCGAGAAAAGATCTGAATGACCTGCCATCATTCAACCACAGCCCGTGTTTTTTCGCCCATTTTTTTAATACTCAATTGCTTTTGGCCTTCTGTCAAACTCCAGAAAGCCCAGCAATCACTCTTTCTGCAATGGAGGTGTTCGGAAAAGTACTCCAGAGGAATATCAAGTTGCAAACGCCGGCCTCTAGCCAAAAAACGAATCAAAAGGAAAGTCTCACACAAAAAAAAATATGCGGATTTCGTATTATCACCAACAATCTCGGGATGACGTAAAAATGATGTCATTTAGAAAGTCTGCTCTGGAGTACCCGAAGAGAACATTTATTGCTGTTTTTAAGATTCTCTTGGAAAAATGTATTGATTTTATTTTTTAATGATTCTTTTTGTTTATTTTCTTTTTATAAGTGGTATGTAACTTGATTTAATTTAACAAATGGCACAATCAAGTAGAGGTTCATGGGGACCAAGCCCTCATACGCAGTAGAAGAATGTCAATATTAGCACCTTTTTATACAAATTAAAAAATATGTATTTATATTCACGGGAATATAAACTTTTTCACATAGATGTGCCTTTAAACTAAAAGTATTTGGCAAATTTTGTTTATTTGAGTTATAAAAAGTGTGCTATTGTGTACTTCTTGAATCTTTAGTCTTACAGAGGCTTTTTCACATTTTTTAAGACTAATTTCACGCTACTATTTATAGAAATATTTCCCATATATTTTTTTGTGTTTTAAATGTTCAGTTTGATAACTCTTATTCTTAACTAGCTTCATGCACCTTAATTTTCCATGACAATAATGCCTTTCGTAATGTTGTTGTTATTTATTTTTTGAATGTTTGGTGGTAATGTACTAAAGTAAAGCCAATAATTCACCTTTCACATCTGTGTATTTTGTTATTTGTTTTTTTAAAGTCAAAGCTAAACAGTATGGGAAGAGGTATTTTCCCCCCATTATTCTTCTGCAACTTTTCAAAGTCCATGAAGTGTTGTTGTAAGTCGGCATTTGGATAAAGTGATTTCTAAACGTTCCAAACCGCAAAAACCCACGGATGATAAATACTTCAAGAGTATCATTAAAGGATATGGTTTTGATAACTGTTTTTTGCTCCATTTTTCTATTTTTTCCACGAAATCAACAATGTGTTGTGATGTGTAGCTGCTTGCTTTGTCTTGACGCAGTTCTATGGATAAGGGCATTGTGGGAAAAAAATTTTTTTTTAATTTGGAGATTGGGGATAAAACATGTTCGTGATAGTGTGTGTAGTTGATCTTAACATTTTTCTCCACTTCCTTTATTTTAAATTTGCCGTTATATGCAAAACCAGCAACAATTAAAAAATGGCTTAGTCTTTCTTTGAATTATTTTAAATCATGGTTTAAGATTTTGTTTTCTCTTTGATAATAAGCGGGGTCTCATTTTTGTTCCAATCATTTAAATGTACCTAAGCTCCATCTATTATGTCAGCCTATTTACATTTTTCTCTGGATATATGCTTTTCATATATAATTCTGAAATGTGTTCTACGTATGTCGATATGCCGTGGAAAAAAAGACTACGGATATTGATGGGGTTTTTGCCTTTTTAGGTGCGTTCGTAACTATATAAATACGTAGCGCCTACAGTCGTCGTCTGGCCCGTCCGTCTGTCCGCATATAACAGCGCAAAAACTACTCAACCGAATGGTTTGAAATTTAATACATATCATCGTTGCAGAATTTTGTCTAGTCACATAAAATCATCGATTTTTAATTTTATGAAAATCGAATCAAAACTTAAAAAGATATTAATAAAAGTTTTCTTCATTCTATTAAATCCTATAATACGTAATTAATTCAATATCCCATGATAAATAATGATTCTAGGTTACCATGGTGATTATTCTATTAAATTCTATCATAAGCAATTAATTCAACGATATCTCATGATAGGTAATGATTGTAGGTTGCCATGTCGATTATTCTATCAAATTAAATCGTACGTAAATAATTTAATGGTATCCCAGGATAAATAATGATTCTAGGTTGCCATGGTGATTATTCTATAAATCCTATCATACGTAATTAATTCAGTGATATCCCATGATAGGTAATGATCCTAGGTTGGCATGCTGATTACGTCATATTTAAGAGGAAGTCATATTATTTCCGCATAACTGAATTTGATATATATAATCGTAATAAATTTTGTATTCATGCATAAGAGTGCAACAGCTATTGCACCTAGATCTGAATATTTATGGGGCATTCTCACAATCTTTTGATTTTTGGGGGGAAAAAATCTGACAAAATTAAACTTGCTAAAATAACATTTTATATAGACAGACGAATGCCTCAATGATTCAAAATAAAGAAAAAATTGTCAGAAGCGAAATTTTTTTTTATTTAACTGAGGTTTAAGTTAAACTTGCGAGTTTAATTTTCCTTACCATTTTACCCCTATAACTTTTTATTTTCTTCTAAATTTTTACTTATAATGAATTTGCATAGTACCCATAGGACATTCAAATAAGAAATAACAACAATTTAGTACTTTTAATTCAGAATTTTTGTATAACATTGTCTTAAAGGGGTGTTAATGAAGGGACGGTAAGGTAAAAAAAGGGAATGGTATTGGAAAAAAGGGACGGTAAGGATGGAACCGTAAGGAAAATTACTACCTATTTTTAGGAAAATCATGTTAAGACTAAGTGATAGCCACAATGTTCATTGATTTTTAGAAACAGTTGTTAACATTGTATTATATAATTTTTTTTTTTTTTAATTTACCTCGAAAAGTGCAGGAATAAACCTTGGGAACGGTGAGACTATACCAATAAAGCCACGATGCTTGAAATTGATATTTAATTGCTGATTTAAATTCTACAGTAAATTTCCTGCCAAAGAATTTTAGACATTATTTCTCTAGCATACTTCTGCATGAGAAAAAACTTGAAAAAAATTCTGTGGCTGCATCTGAAATGATTTTCTGTATAATTTTAAAAGAGGGATGGTAGGGAATCCAAAACCCAGGGACAGAGTTTAAAAAATAATAACAACCCTAAAAATGTGTGCATGTTAATTTTTAGCTACATATTTATATAAAACAATAGTTCCAGTTTCAGAAAAAAATTACATTGAATAATTTTTATCGAAACAATTTTATCCAGACAGCTCCAAACTTAAAAATCAGTATCAGGGACACGGGACGGTAGATGAGTTTTCCTGGTATTTGTACCCCGAACATCGTCCAAAACTTATTTATCTCATTAATATTGTTATGCAATCATGCAATGAGATGTTACCCAGTATAGGAAATAAAAAAAACACAAAAAAGTGTATTAAATAAAAAATTATTATTCAGGGACATGAAAATCAAAAGATTGTGAGAATGCCCCTTATATAACTAGTTATAGTACGAACACGCCTCATTTTCCACGTATAACGTACAATTTCAGATTTGTCAAAATTCAAATCCATGTTAATAATTTTTTACAGTTGAATATGGAATATTTTAATGATTTTGCATCAGTGCGTTGGCATGGGGATTTTCCTTTAACTCCTTGGGGACAAAGGTCTTTTACAAAATCTTTAATCTTAAATTCACCTATTTTGTAAAACAGAAATTTTTGCCTAATTGAATCAGGAAAATGCTCGGATTAAATAAGGTAAAATTTACAATAAAAATTTACCGGTGAGAATAATCCCCGATTTTGAGCACCTTACGTGGCACGAATACCGGTCACTCGTCCCCAAGGGGTTAACACGAAATCTCATGTTTCAAATATTCGAGCAATTCTGTTTCGCTTGGAAATGTATTTAGAATAATTTTTCCATTTTAAGACAAACTTTGAATTTTTTTTTTACGCTGCTATTGACATTGTTACCTATTATGACTTCAGATATCAGAAAACCATGGATTTTTATTTATTAGCCCCGGTACGGTATGCTATTTCTTTCTCCCAGCTTATTTTGTGTAGTCTTAGAAAAATAACGTTACCTTACAGAAGCCAGCCGTAAAACAAAGCAGTACGATTAAATACTCTATAGCAATTTTTTTAACTTCTAAGCATCGCACATTTTCAATTTTTATACCGTCGTATTGGAAAACAAAGTACTTTTTAATGCAATTTGTTTGAAAACTGCATCTCCATTTATTTTTAAGATATTAAATTTTTTTGTAGTTTTTAGAGCCATTTGCTTAATATTGGCAACGGAAGAACTCCATTTCTGTAGAAAGTGAAAGAAAAATAGCAATTATATCTTTTTGTTGCCATTTTCCTATAAAAACTGAAGAAAAAAAAGTAAAATACGTGCTATTTTGAAAAAATATAAATGAATGATTTCTGATAAAACAGGAAGCTATTATAAACTAAATTTAATTTTAAATATCTATATTAATAATACAAACAAATGAAGGCCTGTGAATCTTTAGATAGCCGATTTTTTGTCGAGTTTTTTGAATGACGAAATCTCTTTTTTTGTGTGTGTGTGTACTATTCAGCGATAGTGACGTCCTAAGCGTACTTTCTGTAGATGTTGTTTAACACTGGATGGCAAATGATGAATTCTTCAGTGGATGTGGATGACGTCACTTTATGTAAAATAAAATCGCTTGTTATAAGTATTAAAACTGAACTACAGTAGAGTCCCGATTATCGGATTTTCCGCTTTCACCGAGTTATTTTCTTCTGATGGACTGATGACTTCTATTATTATGAAACAGTCATTCCAAGGGTATTCGGTTCGATTCGGTTATTCCAAAGGTTCGATTAACTCGGATAATCGTGACTCTATTGTATCTATATTTATATACATATATATATTTTGTCATCGGAGGCGACACTAAATTCTGACAAAGCAGAATTCCTGTTTTCTAGTTTATTTATTTATTTTTAAACAGCTGAATAACTGTAATTGTCTTTGGGAAAAGCACGAACTTCCATCCACCGATTCTTTGTGCCATTTTGGATGTAAAGAAAACTTTCGAGTAAAAGACGAAAACTTATATTTTCATAAACGCAATTGTTGTGAAAAGAAATTTTTCGAAGCAGACGATTTTTCGCCCAGCAAAACAAAATTATCTAAAAATCTTTTGTCGGCCTTTGTAGGGCATTGCCTACTTAATATATATAACGGCCTGTTCATTTCGCCAAAAACCGCCGAAAAAGTCTAGTCGAGTTTAACCACGTGGTTTAGCACAAACTCTGCCCAAATTAGCATTGAATAAGCTGATTTCTATTCTGTCTACATGGTCAGAATTTTGGTTCAGGATTTGCACGATTGGTCAGAATTTATTAGGGCAAGGAATCAGCATCCTCTGGTGACTGGTGACTGACTTAATACATTAAGCACAAATGGGCTTATAGATCTCATATGCCTCACTGTAGGCATAATCACTTATAATTATTACTACAAAAATAATTTACTATCTTATGACGTTTGAAACATCTACTACCTATCAAGTCAAATCAAGGCGATCACAAAACTTTCTTCTATATAAATCATATCAATTAAATCATTTAAATAATACAAGAAATTACATCAATTTAGCACCAATTCATATCAAAGTACAACTGAATTTGAAGCTTGATGAAAATTCGTGCATCAGTTCTTGAGATAGAGCTATATCGGAAATTCTGAAAAATGTGCATAGCAGCGCCATCTGTTGACCGATTTGCACCAAAACATAAACAGCACTAATTGAGATCAAGGTATACCTGAATCAGAAGCTTGATGAAAATTCGTGCATTAGTTATTGAGATAGAGCTATAGTGGAAATTTTGATAAATTCAGCATAGCAACGCCACCTGTTGAGCTATTTGCACCAAAATGTATAAAACGTCAATTCCTGTTAAAGACTAACTGAATCTGAAGTTTGATGAAAATCCGTGCATTAGTTCTTGAGATTGAGCTATTGGGGAAATCGTGAAAAATGCTCCATAGCAACTTCACCTGTAGAGCAATTTACACCAAAAGCTAATCAACACCAATTTATATCAGGGACTAACTGAATATAAATTTTTATTAAATTCCGTTCATTAGTTCTTGAGATAGAGCGCCCACAAAATTTGTGTCACACACAGACTCACAGACAGACATTTTGTAATAACATGTTTTTCGGGTTCTCTGGCCCTTAAAACGTGTAAATCCGTCGAAAACCGGAATTTGAAAATTTTCATGAATCCGATACTTTCTTCTTGTAAAGATAGGAAAAAGTAAAAAGTTAAATCTAGAAAGTTTTTTTATTCTGAATTTTTATGAACATAAAATTAAATTGTGACTATGCGTATATAATGATGCGACAAATGGATCAAAGAAAAATCAAAATGTATAACCACCTTGGATGTATTAGCATCACACAATGCAGATTTCCAGTTTTGAGATTTTCAATGCAGATTTCTGTGTTAAATTTTAAAACTTTTCAATAACAACGTAGCAGAGAAAAGCATTTCCTGTTTAATGTTTTCATGCATAATATCCTCATATAATATTTATTGTATTGCAATACATAATATTAGGATATATGGCAGAATCATTTTTTTTTTTTTTTTAAACATTCAGTTAGAAAAATTTCAGTTTTCTCTAAGAATTTCTGTCCTTTGCATCTAAATAAGAGCATGAACATAAAATGCTTTATTTTACTTTCTACTCTGTGTTAATATATCCAAAGCTTAATTTATCACAAAAAATTAATAATAAAAATTTTTAGTGCTTGCAAATTTCGTATGAGGTCCGTAATTTTGTAATAAATGTAGGATTTTTAAAAATTCATTTCTACTTTTTTCCTAATATTCCATTTTAAATTCATTTTTTTTTTCTCATCCATTAAAAAATAATTTATGCATACTAGAATGTTTTACATACAAAGGCCTAATAGCGTATGAACTTATAAGAGGGATTTCCGTGCTAATGGAAGATTCGGGCATTCTTGCCTCCTATGTCTATTCACTATATTTTATAATAAGCTTATGTTAGTGTGTTCATTGATCTTATTTGAAAATTACGTGAACAAATTTCATGTGATTAATTTTAAAATATATTAAATTGAGTATTTAAAAATCTGCTATATAAAATACTAACAAGCAGATTAAAAACACACAAGGAAAGAAAAAAAAAAGAAAGTGTTTGTTTTAAGGGGAATATTTTGTTTACTTATTATTATTATTATTATTATTATTATTATTATTTTTGTGCTATCGAATCAATTTATGGTTATAATTTTTTATTATGAATCTTTATAAGGAGAACATTTTTTTTTTTTTTTTTTTTTTTTTTTTTTTTATTGATCTTATTTCAAATTTACGAGCTAAAATTTTACGCATGTGAATTTTAAAAATATGAAAAAAAAAACGAATATTTAAAAATGTAATAATATCTAATCACTTTTAAAATGTGTAGTTTCTGCTCTTGAAAAATATCGGAAATAAGTTTCAACTAGTGTGTAAAAAAAAAAAAAGAAAAAAAAAAAAAAAACATGATAAAAAAAAAAAAAAAAAAAAAAAAAAACATGATTAAAAAAAATCGGATTTTTTTAAAATTTAAATCAGATTTCTTTTTGTTTAAATCGGATTTTTATTAATTTTCCCCAGCGTTCAAATATTGAATAGCTACCAAGAGTTTTAGGTTTCGAAAACAATTAAAACTCTAATTGCTAACAGTCTGTGTTTTGGCATTTTAATTAATAAATTATAATTATTAGCAATTACAGAAATTATAAAAACTGCAAATTAGTAGTTTCATTAGATAGTATCATACAACAACGTTATATACATTAATATTTTGTAATAATTATGTAAAACTACAAATGCTAGTAATATTTAATATTTATTGAAATTATTAATAACTGCATTTAATATTAAAATGTTAATACTACTACTTAAAATTAGTCATTATTAAACAATTAACTTTCTAATTAGGAACATATTACACATTTTTATGATTTACTTACTAAAATGGTAATAATGTTGTAGTATTCATTTTAGAAAGAAAAAGTGACAGGATGCTAGTTCCAAAAAAGGACACTATTCCATGAGGAAATATATTAGTAATATGTTTAGTAAGAATATAAGGGGAAAAAAGTATATACTTTTATTTAGTATGATAAATGTCATTAATTTTAATGATTTTATGAATTACAAATTGAAAAATACCATTAAATAACAACATGTTGTAAATACTATCCTGTTTTTTTTTCTAAAGAAATAAAGTTCTATCATTTTTGCAAGATCTTGGGCACATGGATTTAGAAATACTGTGGAATAGGAAAGTTTTTTATAAGAAATCTCATTTCTGACTTCAACTACAGGGGAATTTCACTGTTTTTTTAAAAGGCAGGGTGCATTTCGCCAATTTCCAAATGGTCAAGGTGCGGCACCCTTAAAAAATGCCCTAGAAGAAACAGTGAGTAATTACAGAATTAATAAAAACTCCAAAAATAAGTAATTTTATTAGTTGGTAGCACACATAACAAAACTAGCAAATACTATTTGCAGCTCGTTTTGCATTTGTACTTAGAAAAATTACTGTTAATCACCTGAATAAACTTACACACATGTAAGTGTATGCTAACCAAAAAATTATAAAAATGAGTTAAACCCATTCATACACGCATACAGGGTAAATATAAGAATATAAAGTTGTAGCTGAAATTCTCAAAATATTAAATAACAACATTATTACCTCTCAGTGGGGATTATTAGCTTTCAATGGTTCATTTTTTTTTCTTTTTAAAAAGAAAAAAAAATAGCTGCCTTTTCAATTCCTTTTTTTTTTTTTTGTTTTTTATTTATTTTGTGTGTGTGTGTGTATAAGTGAGTTATAAAGTTAAAACATTTGTTCAATTTATACCGAGAAGCTATTGCTGTGCTTAACATTTTTATACCAATTTTCTTATTCTCTTATGCATTTTTTTACAATAACTGTTGAGCAGATGTCATTCTTTCATTCTTCTTTAGCTCCAATATTTACTATAAATTCATTATTGCAAAAGTAGAATGAGAAAATAAGATTCTGGCTAGTTTATTATTTTACTTGCAGAAATTTATTATACTTGCTATGCTTATTTTATATAAAAGAATGAATAATTTGATTACTTAAAGGAAATTATGACATTGCAAATTATATTAGATTTATCATTTTTAAATGAAACTCGTTTGTATGTCAGATAAAAAACTATGCTTCTTACAAACTTACTGTACTTAATTTTTTACAATACTCAGGAATTAAGCTTAGAAACAATTATTTAAAGCTTTTTTTTTTGTTGTTGTTGTTGTTTATTCATAAGTCAAAATACCTGTAGAAACTTTCTAAATTATGTTCATCTTAAATTTTAATACTTTTTTTTTTGTCATTTTAAACATTTAGAAAATTTATGATTTTAATCAATGAGTTTTTTTTTTTTTTTTTAAACCGCCATTTAATCGCTGATATAAATCAACTGATTAAAATCACTGACACCCTATAACAAAGTAAAGGTAACATTCAATTTAAATACTGAAAATTTTCCTGTAATTTGTTACTAAAACAATTGTTTCATTATACATGCTTAAAAGTTTAATTTAACAAAATCTATTATTGTAGGTAATTTTTTTTCCGTGAATCGTTGGCAAAACGTAAATGATCTCCTAGCTGAAATAGGAGTGTTGATTACATACTCTTCTTTTTTGTTTCTCGCAAATATGTTTGCATGCTGCAACTATAGTTATTTTTCACCGTCATTTTCAACAGAGGAACATAACTGGGTCTCGAATTTCTGTCATTAAAAAACGTGGGCGATTCGAAAACTCTGCGAACTTAAGAGTTCTCTGAAAAAATAAAAAGAGGAGTTTTGGCGGGGAGCTGTCCCTAAATTTGGCTCATTTCTCTGGCTTTTACAACCATGTTGCTACTCAGACGTCACTCTGCTTTCGACGTGCTGTGTTGTTAGATTACTTAACTTTACCCTGATTTCGACCGTACGTAAACATAATTCCTCACCTGTGCCAACTGAATTCCAGTTGTGAAACATCGCAATGGACTTTACAACTGAGGTTTGACTCGTACGATGACATTTGTTTCACCTGTGGATTGATTATTGTACTTGCAATCAAATGACCAGGATTTCAATTCATCCAAGTTTTCTTCACGAGCAATATTTATATGAGTATGAGAATGAAATGAAAAATGATTTTTTT
The DNA here is from genome assembly GCA_963932465.1 of Maratus speciosus. Taxonomy (NCBI): domain Eukaryota; kingdom Metazoa; phylum Arthropoda; class Arachnida; order Araneae; family Salticidae; genus Maratus; species Maratus speciosus. The sequence continues at coordinate 258,180,482 of OZ010791.1, forward strand.
TCTTTAATGAAGTGATTTTTTTTTTTTTTTTTTACTGATAGTTTTTGCATTTTCCAAACCACAACAAAAATGCTTGTCTGTGTTATACAGCAATGTTGGGCAAGTCTTATATTGATTCCTCAATGTTAAACTACATAGTCAAAAAAAGTAATTTTTTAATTAATTAAAATGTTGCCATTTGACGAAAGCAAACTTGTTTCTAATTAGTTTTAATCGTCTGCTAACTTTATGTTCATACATATTCTTAAACTCCATTTTCGTAAGATGTGTGATATCATTCAATTAATTGTCTGCTATTTTTCGAGGAATTTTTTTTTTTTTTTTTTTTTGTCTTATGCTACTAAAAGTAATTCTTATTGATACAACCTCCATGGATTCTAAATACTTTGCTACCTAAGAAAGTTTTTTTTTCCTTTCTCCTTGAACTGTTCAGACACTTTCAGTCTCATTATAAGTTATAGACTGAGGCCATTAAGAATTTTTTCTTTTCCAGAGGTTTGTTGATTTTTACGCCCTACCCAATATATTTAAATAACAGAGAAAAAATAAAGAAAAAACAAAGCAACTCAAAATAGTTCATATGGTCTCTCTGGACTTCAAATAATATAAAGCATAATGATAAAAAAAGAAAGGCATCGCTTTGTCCTACGCATGAATAAGTGACTGTGTCGACTTAACAGGCTCGTGTATTGTCTTCCATTATTAAAAGGACTTCTCTAAGTGCACTTGAGTTTTTTAATTCTACGCTCGCTTATTGGGCAACATGGCGGACAACTCATTGCAGATCGACTTACAGCAGAAAACAGAACAGCTTCGTCAACGCGATGCACTCATACACCATCTTGAAATGCAACTAGAGTTAAAAAATAAACTTATTGTGAAACTCCAAACAGAGCTCGAGAAGTTCAGGTCTGAGAGGATGCCGCTGTCCAAGCAGTTGAAGCGGCAAATGTATCTGTGGAGTTCCAGTGATAATGATGATGACGAATCCTCCCTCAGCAGCACAAGCAGCAGCAGTTCTAGTAGCAGTAGCAGTGATAATGAAAAAGAAGAGGATATTTGCAATGGAGGTAAAAGGTCACCCTCTGCTGACCACAGCAGGTCAAAAAGAGTTGCGATTTCGGCCGAACCTACTTCTGTCGATAGAGTTAGGAATTTAAGTCTGAGGAAAGTTCCAAAATCTGAAGAGTAAGTATTGAATAATCTCATTTGCTTGATAGTATATTTAATTTTATTATCTATATAATTTCCTTCAATGGCGTAGCATTTAAAAGATTTATGGGAAAGGCTTTAATGTTCATTTTCAAATAAATTGAATAATTTGGATTATAAATAATTTTTTTTGTGTACATAATTAATCATTTAAGCTAATTATTAATGACAGTATTTCAAAATCACATTTTGTTTATATAGAAGATTTAATGTATTGTAAATTATAGAGAGTGCAGGTATCAAAGTAGGGGCAACGGGGGATTGAGGCAAACAGACCCCCCCCCCCCCCATACAATAAAAGCTTTCATAGAAAAAAAATGTCTTAGAGTATCAGTGCATGTATATTTCAAATTACAACACATAAGCGTTAAATCTCTGAGACTACTTGAAATTTTACTTATAGTAATACTAATATGACATAACTGAAACTGAAGCGGCAATTGTACCTGTGGAATGTGGAGTTCATAATAATAATGCGGCGACGATGAATTCTCTCTTAGCAAAGCTAGAAGTAGTAGTTTAAGTAGCTGTAGTGGTGATAGTAAAAATAGGATATTTTTAATGGAGGTAAATGGTCATCCTCTGCTGATCACAGAAGCTCGAAAGGACTCGCGATTTCGCTCGAACCTTCTCCAGTCGAAAGGATTGAGAATTAAAGTTTAATGAAAGTTCCGAAATCTGAAGAGTAAATAAAATCATTCTGATTTGCTTCTATGGATGCCAGAAAGGACGGGACGCAAAAGAAGGTAACTAACCCTACCTGAATTTTCAATTTTAATTAACTAAATTTTTTTATCTGGTGATTTTGAAAATTAAAAAATATATAAATTATTCTAATTAAATAACTTAAAAGAATTAAATACTAAAAGAAAAGGTAGGGGGTGGGGGCATAATTTGTTACCAGTTTGGGTCATATTGCTATAGAAGGAATTTCAGGGAGGACTTATGAAGGGAAAGGTGACCCGAATCATTGTTCTCGTACAAGGAAAATCCCGAAAACCTTGCACAATCGCTTCGCCCAGACCACGCCGGTATCGAACTTGCGAACATCAGCTTGGGCTCATCCTTTTGTTGTCAGTACGCCAACCACTGCGTTGAATGGGTCCCCTAAGAGAGAGAAATAAATAAGGATTTTGCGTGTAAGGCAATATTTAATTCTGTTTTTCTTTTTACATTCATGTGTTTAAAAAGTAACTTAATGGTTACTTTTTAAAAGCCGGAAGCAGAGCTCTGCCTGAAGAAAAAGAAAATAAACCGTTAATTCTTCTTTTGGTTAAGTCGTAGAAGCTTCATTATATATTCTTAATATTACTTATTTGTTGTACTTCTGTGTTGTTTTTTATGCTGACATGTTTAAATATATATATATATATATATATATATATATATTTTTTTTTTTTTTTTTTTTTTTTTTTTTACCGGAATAAAGGGCTCTGAAAAAACATCTTATATGATGTTTATATTCTCCATTTTATAAAACGTGCACTAGGCAGGCTAGAAGCTGTTCCAAAATCTTGCCTCTCCTTGAAATTTGTTCTTCTTACGTATGTATCTTCTTTGTACGATGATACATAAAATTTTGTATGTGAAATTTTATTTACATTTAACTTCACTTTGTTTGAGGGTTCTATATACAAAACGTTTCTCACCCTTAATTTCCTCCATATTTATGTCACTTTGTACTCTAATAATAATAAACAAAAGTAAATTATTTTTTTAAAAAACTGACAGCTTTCATTTACATGGCAGCATCGCTAGGATTAATGAGTAGTTTTTAATTTTTATTTTAAGAGATACGTTTTGTGCACTCTGGTGCGAAAATAAAACTGCAGATGAGGCAAATTTTTATTTTCCACTTTAAAGTTTAAAAAAATCTGTAATGAAAATCTCCATAACTGATCACAGTTTAAATTTATGACGTAACAATAAATGGGGTACCTGGTGACAGCGCAAAATTTATGCTGATTAGAGAATTCTGTGAAAATGTACTGATGTACAATGTACTATGATGTACTATGTACTGATTTTTAAATGCTGGTATTTAATTTTTCCTATCTACATTGGAAATAAATTCTGATTGTCAATGTAACAAAATAAGTAAAATAAACAAATATTTGCAAATACATCAAGGAAGCTCCAATACTGGTTAACTTTTCTATACCGTGTGCGCTATTTTTGCGCAAAACTTTGCTCCTTTAAATATTTAAATATTTTTTTCCAAAATCAATATTTTCTCTGATATTATACTTCCTGTTGCTTACCACATTCTATATTTGAGTTATTCTTACTTAATATTGATTATTTTAATTGACAGTTCAAATAAAATCTCACAAGAATATACGAATAATTAAGTTGAGTTATATTTAAATGGGTAGTTTTCACCTTTTTAGCTAGATTATAAATAACTGGTAATAATAAATATCATAACTGACAAATCTTCTAACATTTGAATACCACTATTTCCGTATAAAAATATTTGCTTTACTTATTGAGATAAATTTGCAATTAAATAAGATTATTATTTAGAAATAGCGGTGCTAAAAAGATCCTAATGTTTTTGCAGCTATATAATCAGAAATAAGATTTACACGCACTCACACACACACACACACACACACACAAAAAAAAAAAAAAAAGGATTTTCAAGAATTAAATTTATTTATATGTATGATTCTCATGAAACATGGCATTTTCAAAATGAGAAACTTTTAAAATGCTTAACTGAAACTTTTTATGTTTGCTTTAATTTGTTTCTAACTGTTTAGTCGATGTTTATTGTCAAAATAAAAATTATCATAGGAAAATATCATTAACCTGGGGTGTGTACTGGTATGCACATGTCAAGAAAATGATGTTTTAATATATTTATTTCATGCTTTCTTACTTTAAACTTAAAGTGTTTGACTGCACTATTGAGTTAAAATCTCTATATTCATAATTACAATAATCTCATAAAAGTCTACACATCTCTAAGTTTAAGTTGATGCAGTTGGCAACTGAAATAATTTCCAAATGCTGCTAAGCCGTATTTGCAATAATTCTGTTTTAAACTTAAAATTATTTGTTATTCATTAGATCGATCTGTTGCCATAATAGAAAACTAAAATGCCCGTGCCGAAAGTATATACGCAAAGGATTTTCATCTCTGTTTTCAATACATGCATATATTGTGTAAAACATTCGCTTTTGAATAATACTGCGTAAAAGAAAAAAAATGCATTTATATTGTGGTGCACTTTAACCACCGTCGGTACTTTTAAATACAGTAGAACCTCTTTTATCCGAAACTCTGTTAACCAAAACTCTCGGTTAACCGAAATCCATTCTTAAAGCTTTTTTCTTTCTCCTATCACATTCCTTATATGCAAATCCCTTTTGAAAGCTTTTTTTCCATTTTTTAAAACTCTTATATTCCTTGTGTGCCAGCGGTACTTTCCGAACTACGAGTACATATCAATATTTTCGATCCCCTTTCTTAGAATTCCTTTGAATTTAACTTGAGCTCCCGTAAGCTGCGTAATGGAACGAAGAAAAAATCAGCAATTCTGAAGCTTTTGAATATTTTGCAAAAGGTTTGGCATGGCTGGAGCAGCAGAAAGACTGTGATACTGGTGAACTTATAATATAAAAAACTCCGTGATAGAGTTTCAAAGCAAAGGCAATCGAAACTGCGACAAACAAAACATTTTTTCAAACCCTGTGATATATGTAAAATGTACTTAATTTTAAAATTAAAATTCAGTTAATTTATTCCTGTTTCTATTTTGCTATTGCTTTATTTTTATTAAGCACTTGTAACTATAATAAGAAATATTGCATATATTTCTCCTTAATCTTAAAATTGAAGCACTCTCGATTATCCGAAAATTTCGATTTTCCGAAAGAGGGTCGGTCCCAATTACTTCGGATAACCGAAGTTTTACTGTATTGTTAAAGAAAATTTAAAATAAAATTTATTTAATCCACTTATTATTAAAAGTAGGTTTTACTTTTCATACAGAATACTTTGCTCGATCACATTTAGAAAGCATAGCGAAACAGACAAAGCAAATTATTTTTTAAAGTGGTAGTTTTCTCAACCATTTACAAAAGTTTAGTTTTTTATCTTATTGAAAATATGTTACATAAAAAAGTTGACTGCAAAAACCTTTCCATTTATAGATAGGATCGCAATACATTTATTAACATCGGTTATATACAGAATCGTAAGATTTTATAACAGCATTTTTTCTCAAATAATCCATTTATACTTGTAAATGTTTTAGAAAAAGAGCTATAACTATCGATTTATTAAATCAACTTTAGCAAAAAATCTTACCTAAATCTCATATTATTAGGATGAGTGAAGCAAATCCTCTACTAGGCTACACAAATTACATTTTGTGGTACACTTAAAAAAAAAAACTATTCAGTATTTTGACTTGAAATCAAACATAAAAATAAATTATGATCTGTAGATTTGCACTATATTATTTTTTTTTACAGAACAAACCTTAAATAATTTATTAATTTAATTAATTTATTTTACATGTTTTTACATTACGGGCGCATTTTTGCAAATAAAAAATGAAACACGTATATTTTCAGAAGAAAAAATAAATCATGGAGTTAGTAATTATAAATAGAATCATGATTAATTAAATAAATAAAATATATTTTCATTATTCCGTCAAAATATCTCAAAAACTGTTTTTTTTTTAATTTAATTAAGGAAAGAAATATTTTTGGACTTGATAGAAATAAAATATGATCTGTAGATTCTGACAATATTTTTTTTCTTATCGAATGATTTAGCAAAAAACACTTTTTATTATTTTGTTGAATATATTTTTCCATTATACGGATTTATTTTTGTAAACGATAATGGAACCTGCGTATTCCTTGCAGTAAATGAAAAATCATTGAGCCAGTAAAAATAAATAAAGCCATGAATGATTGAGTACGTGAAATATTATCGTTGCATCAAAATTTCCCATTTTTTATAAAATTATTTAAATAAGAAAAGGAACCTATATAACTGCATTTTGAGAAGGCGAAATATTTTAAATATTGAAAGTAACAGCAGAATTTATACTTCAAACCGTAAAAGAACATTAAACTTTCTATATTAAAAATGTATATTATTTGAGAGGATAATATACATTTTAATAGAATACTTTATTAAGATTGGTTGGAAATAGCGCATATTTTGGTTCTCTTTCCTTTTAATCATATAATAGTTTAACGATTTCATTTATGAAATTTTTAAAATACCTTTTTTATGAAAATTATAGCATATTTTTAATGAATTAAAATTTATGAACATTCAATTATTTACATTCAATTATAAAAGTATTTTTCAGTGTTAGGAATTGAAATACACAATTTATTCTAATTATGGGAAATCATTTACGCAGACGATATTTACGCATTTAAAAAAATTATATTATGTTTTTTTTTTTTTTTTGTAAAGTGCCAACAAAAGAATTGTATACAAATAAAATTAATTGTTAAATTCGCTATGTAAAGTGTTATTCGAATTTGAAGGTTGCATAACTACAATAATATAATAAGTTAATAATTCTTAGTATCAACGAGAGCAGATTTCAAATGTTTTTCCGGAAAATAGGATTTTGAAGAAGTACCTTTCTTCAAGCACTCTTCGAATATATTATTCTAAGATTGCTATCAAAGATTATTTTATGTGAATTACAAAGATTGGAAACATACTTATTTCAAACCATTTGAGAAAATACCAGAAGCTATTGGAAAATATAAAAACATCTTTAAAAGAGCTTTTAGTCGAAAATTTAAAAATATTTTGTAAAATTTTGCTCCGAAAATATTTTTGATTTATACCAGTCTTATATCATAAATAAAAAATTCCGAGGAAATTCTTAGTTATTTGGCTGAATTTACATTTCTAAAATTAAAATGCGCCAAAACATAAAATAACATTTTTGCTTAATAAAGATGCAAAAATAATTTTAAAAATATATTGTTACTTTCAAATATTTATCTTATTAAAAAATGCTTCGCGAATCCAAACAAAGCATGGCTTTTGCTAGTTATAATATGTTTTCTTATATACGTCTAGACACTAAGGAAGATCATTATTGAGGTAGAGGAATTTCTGGATTCATAATTCTGTGCATAAAGGGTTAAAAGCTGTTATAAGACCAAACATCACTTATGACAACTCCAGGAAAATGAATTTTCTTACGTTTAACATTTTTTTTTTCTGCAAATAAATGTGAATATGAATATAATATATTGCATGAACATATAATTCTTCTCATGCAGATATATTTTTAAAAAGTATCCTTCATATTAAATTTTAAAAAAAGAAAGAAAAAAAGGCATGTAATTTTGATGCATTATAAGAAACCCATAATATCTAGAGATTAAATGTGAATTGAAAGAATGAAATTGTATCTCCATCCATTTGTATATACAGAGTGTCCGGTCTCAACGGTGTCCAATGGCTAATTCCTAAACCGTTAGTCATAGACATATAGTTCCAATTACAAAAATGTTTTAAATCAGGTAAAGAAATATTTTAAAAGCGATTTGGGTCAATAAAAACATTTCTTAAAAAATTACGAAATTTAAATTTTTATACGGTCCCCCGGTCCTATAAGTTATATTTAGTGAAATTTTCCTTTCACACTGACAAGTAATACAAAAAAAGTCCCGTTATTCTACGATTAAAATTGACCGAGTAATAGCTGTTTAAAGTTGGAGCCTATTTTCTGCTGCAAATTGGGGGTCATTCACAAATTTAGTCCAAATATAATTTCGTCAGACATAAAAAATGTTTGGGAGTAAAATTAACATTGCAATATAAATTTGAAATCTTTAATCATTCTGGCATATTAATGGAAAATATACAATTTGTAATAAACATTTAAGAAGAAAAAAAACAGAATTTTTGTTAAATAAAATGATTCTAAATTAACAGCCTCAATTCTTTACAAAATGATACGTATTTTAAAATATTATTAGATTTCACAAGCCTGCAAAAGTTGGGTTATGTCATGTTTTCTAGCTTTTGAGAATTGATTCTTATGTATTCTGTACCGCTGAATCCGAAATTGACCTTCATTTTGATTTTTCGTTAAGAAATTCAATGTTAAAATTGAATTTCCTCCCCCATCTCATTCCACTCAGCTGTTTAGCTGTAAGAATCCCAAGATAAGCAAAAAATATCGAATAAATTTTTTAATAAAATAAAATAAAAAAAAATAAAATAAAAAATGTTTTATAGTATGAGATTTTCGCTATATTTTAACTTACACATTTGCGATTTGCAAAAAAATTCAAATGTGATGTTTAAAAATGAAGGTCATTTTCAGATTCAGTGCTAAAAAGTGCGTAAAAATCAATTATCAAAAGTTACAAAACAAAACCATCTCCTCTACTTTATAGTATTCGATTTTTGTTATTCTTTAAATTTGAAAATTTATGATTTGCGAAATATCCTGACATGATGGTTAAAAATTAAGGCAATTTTCGGATTCAGTGCTAAAAAATACATAAAAGTTAAAAAACCCAACAATCGCAGTCTTGTGTTATCTAATCTAAAACTTTGTCTTAAAATCCTTGGCAGAAATCTATCCGAAATTTTTTGTGTTATCCTGTAAAATAAGTATAAATGTAACCATCGAAAATCTTAATAATATTAGATTGTTATCAGATTTGCGCCAGTATGTAAAATGCAATCTCGATCGGATATTTAAAAGTGGGTTAAAGTTCGAGTACAAATTTTGAACTGGATAAACATACATACGATTGTTGAAGTAACATAAAAACTTATAAAAAAAAACATAATTTTTGTTAAAAGAAATCATAAGAGAAACAGTCTCAAATCCTGACAAAATAAAACACATGTTATTTTAGCCAATTTGAGACTTAATCATAATACTTGTAGGATTTTTTTTCAAAGCGCAGATACACATGAAGTAAGATCTTCGAATACTTTAAACACTTGGTATATGATCCCTCAAAGCCAAGCCGAACTCATTTGTTTTCAGAATAGAAAAGTGGCATAAGTCATGCATTTTTAAAGTTTCATAACTCGCTCAGTTTTAGCGTTATATGAATGGGACTTTTTTGTCTTACTTGTCAGTATAATATTAAAAAATTACTAAATATAACTTATAGGACCGGGGGACCGTATAAAAATTTTAATTTCGTAATTTTTTAAGAAATGTTTTTATTGACCCAAATCGCTTTTAAAATGTTTCTTTACCTGATTTAAAACATTTTTGTAATTGGAACTATATGTCTATGACTAACGGTTTAGGAATTAGCCATTGGACACCGTTGAGACCGACACCCTGTATAGTATATATATATGCATTTTATATTTTCTATATATTAAGATTAAAAATTTCTTTGTGGGCGACAAATTCTTGAATTTCAGTTTACAAATATATTATTTTTCAAATCGGGGTAAAATTTAGTATATTATTTTAATGGATTACATTACTTTACATTTTTTTTTTTTTTTTTTTTTTTTTTCGTTCATGTTATCATATAGACCACACTAAAATATTTCAATATGTACCGTGTCTGAAGGTGTGTTTCAATATATTTAAATTGGGTTATTATGTTTAAAATGAAGTTTACTCCGTTATTTAAGTAATACGTCTTTAAAGTTCTTTAATGAACGTAATTGCTCTCGCTTTAGTAAATTTGGAATATTCCAGGAACGAATTTTGCCTGAATTGCATAATTATTAATATGCCGCTACTATTTAAACATTTTAAATTCTACAACTGTGCAGCTAATTAAAAGAAATTCGACGTGATATATATATTCTTGAACAGAAACACTTAAAGTTTTGTATTCAGAATAATAAGTACAATTATACGTAAAACATGATTTTCTTTTTTCCTCTAATTATTAAATATTCTGCGCTAAAATTCTTGTTTTTATTTTTCATTACTGATTATTGTGGCGGTATTTACTACCTCTTAACAACATATTTTTAGAATAAAACAATGTTATCATTAAAACATTGTTTTAGTAAAATAATTTAATCATTTTTTATTGTTTTAATTGTTTACAATGATCTTTTAGAAAGAATGTTACTTATTAGATAAGTCTAACAAAAACAATTTCGGCTTTTGAATGAATAATGAAAGAATAAAGAAATGAATAACTATTTTTTAAGAGTAATTAAAAGTTTGAGATATTAATTAAGAGTAATAAGTTTGTAATTAAAAAAAAAAATAGTGCTATTGAAAAGAAATTTGAGTTCGTAATTTACTGGTATATATATATTACGCTTGTTTTTATTAAACACTGTACCAAAGGCCTCTTTTATAACCTATTAGATGTATTTTCAATTCGAGCATATTTCCTTAAATTAGAATGGCATAACTACCAACATATTCCGCTTTTTTGTACCACAAAAATTTTATAGTAAATTTTACCTTTTTAAATCTCCGTAATCTGCCGATTAAATAGCAAAAATATCTATTAAAGTTTTGTGGTACAAAAAAGCGGAAAAGTTGGCAGCTATGGAATGGGTGAATAATATTAGTATACCTACATTGGAATAATTAAATATTATGCAAACGCATAAAAAGTTAAATTGTCTGAAGTTAAAGTTTTGAATAAAGCACACCCATCTTAAATAAGACTATGTATACCGGGGTACAAAATGATAGGAACGACAATTTAATTGACCAAATAATAACTATAATTATATTAATACATATATAAACCATATATAAATAGATTTTGTCAAACTAGATGCATAATATAATAATAAAGAAAACGTTGTAAAACAATTGTTATTTAATTGTATAATAAATATTGCATTTTCACTGGATATGCAATAGGAGCAAAATGATAAGAAAGGACGTGATTTTTCTAAATTATAGAAATACAGTAGAACCTCGATTATCCGAAGTAATTGGAAGCGACCATCTTTCGAAAATCGAAATTTTCGGATCCTCGAGACTGCTTCATTTTTAAAGTTAAGGAGAAATATATGCAATGTTTCTTATTATGGTAATAAGGGCTAAATAAAATTAAAGCAATAGCAAAATAGAAACAAGAATAAATTATCTGAATGTTAATTTTTAAATTAAGTACATTTTACATATATCACAAGAGTTTACAAAAATGTTTTGTTTGTCGCAGTTTCGATTGCCTTTGCTTTGAAGCTCTATCACGGACTTTTTAAATATTATTAGTTCACCAGTATCACACTCTTCCTGCTGCTCCAGCCATGTCAAATCTTTTGCAAAACATTCAAAAGCTTCAGAATTGCTAATTTGTTCTTTTTCTTCGTTCCACTCCGCAGCTTACGGGAGCTCAAGTTAAATTCAAAGGAACTCTAAGAAAGGAGATCGAAAATACCTATGTACTCGTAGTTCGGAAAGGACCGCTTGCACACAAGGAATATGATAGTTTAAAAAAAAAAAAATCCCTGCCGGCCCGGCTTACAGGCAGAGGTAGATTTCGAAGTTAAGTATACTAATTTCACCAACAAAAACTAAATCATTATTAGATATAAATCCACTTTAACAGTTTTATCTGTCTGCTTTTGACGAGTTTTTATTTCCTTTTTATAAAATAGCTGGTTTTATCAGAATCATGTTAAGGCGATATTAAAAAAATATTTTTCCATACTCAACAACTCGAAAATTTCTGGCACATTTTCAGATTCATTTTTAATTTAAAAAAAATATGAAACATGCTGACGTGATTTTTGAAAAGATTTATAAGCGACCTGTGTTTTTATTTTTCTTTCAATTAATTAAAACTTGATTAATAAACAATTATTTTCTCAGTAGGGCAATATTTTTCGTTTCTAACACAATCGCATCGGGAAATTCTGTTCAAAATGCCCACTTTGAAATCATTTTTTGAAATATATTCTGCCTCTATCAAAAAATCGATCATTACTGTACATTATATAGTTTCTGAATAAGAGAATCTAGCAATTGGATGCGTTTGAGAGCAAAAATGAATTTAAAAATGAGTAAGAAAATAGACAGTTTGGATTTGAATGCACCCTTAATAAGATGATTTTTTTCTTCAACCGCTATGTATTTTTAATTTGTTTTTGCTGTAAGAATTGGCCCTATCAAAAACTTGTCTATATAAATGTTGAAGACAATATTAAGAAGATATATGATAAATTCATGGAGATTTTATATCTTGTGAATTGACGGAGTTATGGATTTTTTATCAAAAATCTGTGATGCATGAATTTTTGGCGCTATTTTTAGAAGTAATAAAAACTTTAAACTGATTTGATATGTACAAAAATTAAGAAGTTAAGGGTTTTTTCCGGTTTTCACAAAACCCCTCCCTATTTCCATCCCCTTTGTCCACTTTTGTCCATTAACGAACTTGACCGAGATTTTATGTCCCTTGATTTTATGTATCAGTTTGGAAGAGATTTGTGCAGAATTGTGGAAGTTATCGTATCTAGAAGAAAGTGATAACATAATTGCTTCGGGAAATTCCGTTCAAAATGCCCAATTTGACATCATTTTTTGAAATATATTCTGCCTCTATCAAAAAATCGATCATTGCGGTACATTATATGGTTTCTGAATAAGCGAATCTACCAATTAAATGCGTTTGAGAGCAAAAATGAATTTAAAAATGAGTCAGAAAATAAGCAGTTTGGATTTGAGTGCATCCTTGATGCAATGATTTTTCCAACACAATCCGCTTCGAGAAATTCGGTTCAAAATGCCCACTTTAACAGCATTTTTTTAAAATATATTCTGCCTCTAACAAAAAATCGACTATTACGGTACATTATATAGTTTCTGAGTAAGAAAACATACCAATTGGAAGCCTTTGAGAGCAAAAATGAATTGCAAAATGAGTCAGAAAATACGCAGTTTGGATTAGAATACACCCTTATTCAGATGATTTTTTTCTTCAACCGCTATGTATTTTTAATTTGTATTTGCTGTAAGAATTGGTCCTATCCAAAACTTGTCTATATAGATGTTGTAGACAATATTAAGAAGATATATGATAAATTCATGGGGATTTTATATCTTTTGAATTGACGGAGTTATGGATTTTTTACTTCTTCAAACCCCCTTTTTGTTTTCGTTTTTAATTTTTTTTTTTTTTTTTTTTTTTTTTTTTTTTGCGGTACGAATTGGTCCTATCAAAAATTTGTGAATATAAAAGTTGTAGATAATATTAACGAGATTTATAATAAAATTGATTGGAATTGATATCTTGAGAATTGACGAAGTTATGAATTTTTTTCTCCCAAAAACCCTATTTTTTGCGCCCCTTGAGCCCATTTTTAACTTTATCAAAAATCTGTGATACATAAAATTTTAGCCCTATTTTTAGAAGTAATAAAAACTTTAAACTGATTTGATATGTTCAAAAATTAAGAAGTTATGGGGGGTTTTCGGTTATCACAAAACCCCTCCCTATTTCCATCCCCTTGGTCCGATTTTGCCCATTAACGAACTTGACCGAGATTTTATGCCCTTTGATTTTATGTATCAGTTTGGAAGAGATTGGTGCAGAATTACGAAAGTTATCGTGTCCAGAAGAAAGTGATATAGATAGATAGATAGATAGATAGATAAAGTTTTTTACTGAGGGTGGTTTTGGGTTCTAGGGGTCATGATCGGTGTAGATCTGCAAAAATTTTTCAGAAATTCCAACATAGGAACGATCCCAATAGGTAGTATTTCATACGAAATCTACCTAAAAGCTTTCAAATGGATTTTGCACACAAGAAATGTGATAATAAAAAATATATAAAAATGGATTTCGGTTAACCGAGAGTTTCGGTTAAAAGAGTTTCGGATAAAAGAGGTTCAACTGTATTGCATGTCAATTGTGTTTACTTTGTGTTTAATGATTTCAATGCAGCATTGTGGCATAATGTTTACAAGATTTCGAACTTGTCGAGGTGACAAAACACGCCATGTTCCACAAATGCCAGATTTTAATTCTGCTTTCGAGTTATACTGTACCCTTTATCCATTTTTCCGGTAGATGTTGCGCAGTATAAGACACCAAACGTGCTCCATAGAGTTTATGTCCGAACTATTGGCCGGCTAATCAAGTGTGGGAATCTTATTATTTTCAAACCACTTTTTGTGTCCTTTGCAGAGTGAATTTAGGCACTGTCTTCTTGAAAAATACAATCATGTTCGGCAATCATTTCACCTCGTTCAACAAGCATTCTAACATAGGCATGTTAATTATTATGTATGTCTATTTTGTCGACTTTCTAGAAAAGCAATTCTAAGCTTACCTCCTGAGGGAAAAGCACCTCAAACCATTAGGGACCCTCCACCTAGTTGACGCATGGAAAATACGCCCATTTCCTTTGGTAGGGCATGTCGATGTGAATGAATACCGTCCGGACCATCGATTTAAAACTTCTTTTCAACACTGAAATGATTTTAGACCAATTCGTTTGTTGCTTCAGATGTTTCACTGCAAAATGAATACCGCCTTTATATATGACAAGATGTTAAACTTGGACATCGGCGTAGTTTTACATATTTATAAGGATTTCTGACCTTTTTATTGCTTTTTAGTCCATACTGATACTGGCGTCCAAGTTTAACATCTTGTCATAAAAAAAGAGGCATTCACTTTGCAGAAATTTCCTTTGTCATTCTTTTTGCTTGAGACCGCACGAACAATCAAACTTTCCGATCATTTGAAGGAATTCTGGGTCTTCCTGTAGATTTTGCGGTACCTCAAGTAGATTAATTTGGTAAGAAATTTAAAATTAAAGGCTTATTCTTTAATTTTATCAGCATTTGTTGAAGTGACACTTCAATGTTGTTATAAGCTAGAATTTGGCCTCTTTCGAACTTTCGAAGTCAGAAAGCATTTTTCACATCCTCATCGTCAAAAGAATTTTCAAACTAAATGAATACGCCCAAAATCTCTTTTAAATACAGGGTTATCATAAAAGAATGCCGGAATTACAAATTTATATTGCGTAAATAAAGAAACACATACGAACATAAATTCAGTATTAAAATGTTAAGAAAAGTACCAAGTTTTATATAATTTCAATACGTTTCGATATGTATGCCAGTTAGTCGCTCTACAGACGTCCAGACGATATCAGTCTTACTCCATGCCTTGTGAAGCAACTCTCGAGTTACAGTTTCAGTTGCGGGTGTTATTCGATGTTTTAAATGGCTGATATCAGTAATTCTTTCAAGTTACACAATGTTCTTAATGTATCCCTAGAAGAAGAAGTCCAGGGGTGTAAGGTCGGGACTTCGTGGAGGCTACGGAACTGAGCCATGTCGTCCAATCCATGAGTTGGGGAATTTCTCATTCAAGGCTGCACACACAGATAGGCAAAAATGAGGAGGACAACTAACAACCATGTAGTAAGCGGAGGAAAACTCTTATACTTTCACTGCATTTCAATACAAGAATTATTTCGGTACGTTTAAGAATTAATTTTTTATAAGATTTCAAAATCCTATAAGTCTTTTTCGATGACCCTGTACTTTATTAAGCGATATACGAAAATATTCACCAATCGCGATCCACGATTTGGAAATATTAGCGGCTTTCTTATCATATTGCTCCAGAGTAAATTTAGGAAAATACATTAAAATATATTTTAAAAATATATATGCATTTTTTGTAAGCGACTGTTTTATTATTAATTGGAATATCATGTACTTCATTTTAACACAAAGTTTTGCGCATTTTGCATGGTAAACGCGAACTAATTTCTTTGTTTTTGTATCTTTCTTATCATTTTGCACCCCATATGGTATTTATGTTTGTGCTATAAGTTATGGTATCTACTTACGTTCGAAGCGCTTTGATAAAAAATTTACAATATTGAATGAGTTCTCTTATTTTTAGTTCAATTGTAATTCAGAATGATGAAAAAACATAAAATCTTGGAAATATCTTCTTAACATTTTTAAAAATTGGGGTTTTTTGCCATTTTTTTTTAATCAAACTTTTAGGCTTACGCCGGACAGCTACACTCAATTCAACGAAATGCAAGCTTAGCACAAATGAATGACCGGATTAAAAAATATATATTCAAAACTATTACACATACTATAATAAGTGATGTATGAAAATACAAAGAAAAACACTGATGCACCGTCAAATGTACACGGTGCATCAGTGCTGTGCATTATTTAGTGTTTTAACCTCTTCGGTCCCTGGGCCCCCAAACGGGGACCTCTGTTCTTTTCCTTATAAAAACTAAAATGTCCGATTTTTTTATATTTTCACATCACTTCTTAATAGCTCAATGTTTTTTGCGTTCAAAGCAAACGAACAAATGGCAGCATCTAAGCTGATTCACACATAAAATAAATGTTACTTTCATCTGAGTTTGCAAAATGTCTAAAAATGCCCAAAAGACAGTATGACCAAGAAAGGGAGAAATTTTCATAAGTATTTAACTTAAATCTTTTTCAATAAAAAATTTTGAGGATTTGTAGAATATTTACTTGTGTAAAGCTCTTAAATTTGTGATTGCGTAATTTAGGTTAATGGTTATTAAATTGATGTTTTAAGGGGGTTTGTAGTTTCAGATCCATATTTTTGAACCTAAATTTCTAAGCGCCTAAAGGTTACTTCAGAAAAGATATTTTTTCTGCCATATATGATGTCATATTGTTTGAATAAAAAACAGTGAATAAGCATTTGCATTATTATTTTAACTTCGGAACTGAAGAGGTTAATGCATCAGTGCTGCATTAAGAATCGTTTACTGTGCAAAACTCCAAATGTGTGGAACAGTGGAACGAACTTGATTACAGATTAGATGTTAGTTGTATTACGAAAGATTCGCATGTCGAACATTTGTAAATGAAAAAAAAACTTCATATGTGCTTCTTTATTTTCATGTATCATATCACTCATTGTAACATGTGTAATAGTTATAAAAATATAAATACTTAAAATCCGGTGCTTCATTTGAGCTAACTTTGTATATTTTAATTTCCTTTGTACTACTAACTACTATTATACTTACCTGTGCACTGAACTAGTAGTTTTACAAAACCTTAAAAACTAATTGAAATACGAGTACAGAATATCGCCGATTATCCGGACGCCGATTAACCGGATTGTCCAATTAACCGGATCGATCAAGGATCATACGCTTTCCCATCTTCTCCAAAAATTTTTTAACGAAACTTCTTTAGGCACGGTCGGGTAAATTTGGCTGGATGTTACGAATGTTAACCGTTAAATAACCATTTCCTAATCATGAAATAATAAAATCGCCAGCGAACGCAAAGATCGCAATGTATAAAATCAACTGTTTCTAGAACTAAGAAATTCATTTCTAACTCGCGAGAGTCTCATACATATTTTTTTGTTTTCACGAAAATCCCTCTTTACCTTCACATTCTCTGAAGGGTGTCTAAAAATTCCTTCTTTTGTCCCTTGGTTTCTTCAGAAAAAGGGATCCCACCCCTCTCTCCGCTCGCGTTTGTTCGTACAGTGTATGTATATATACATGTAATGATTTCTATGTGTACTCCTATGTATAACTTTGTACAAATTTTATAGAAAATAAAATAATAATAATAAAAAAATTAAATAACTTCTAAACACACCATTTGTAATGTGCTAAAATGTGCACTACTAAAATTGCCAGTCCTAAGCCTGAAAAAGTATGAAGTAAAGTAACCTAAAAAAACGTTGCCATAGCCAATTTTTAAAGTTGTCCAATTATTCGGATTTTTAATTATCCGGATCGGTCTCGGTCCCGACCGGTCCGGATAATCAGCGCTCTACTGTCTTTCAAAATATGTCAAAAAGTACATATTTTTTATTAAAAATTACCATTTTTTATATTCGAGAACTTATAAAATAACTACGGTATCACATAGAGCTTAGATTCTAGTTCTAACATAGTGAGTAATATGAAAAGCATTCTGAAAAATTTTCACTGAAATATGTTAAAAACATTTTATGTAATGAAGTTTTTCGTGCATGGAAATAACAGAAAAATTGATTTTCTACAAATGGCATTTAAAGATTTCTTATTTATAAAATTAAACTAGAAGTGTCAATTACGGTTTATTAGTGTTTTTTATGTAAAAAAAAAAGAGAGAGATAGAAAGAAAACTATGCATAGAAACACTGTTTACATTTCTCCTGGCCTTCCTGCTCACTTCCGGTATTCGACTAATTATTTTCTATTTATTAAAGTAGCCATAACTTCTCTTCTAGTAACCGTAGAAATAAAATTAAAACAGATTTAGAATAGTAAAAGAGTGCTCCTTCAAATAAAATAATTTCAAAAATTTTCACCAAAATGACCATTTTAATATAGGCAGATAGGACGTATGTAGTACCAACAGAGATTATTGTAAACATATGGAGCATAGCGCAGTATTGTGCCACTATATAAGTGCGCTGTGTTGTCCTTTTTTTCTGGAATAAAAACTATAAATCTCTAAATGAAATAACAAAAATATAAAACAATATTTTTAACAATAAATAAGTAAACTAGTTAAATCAGAGAAATGTAAAACAATCTGGATATGTTCTTACTTATACGATGCTAAGTTAAAACTGTCATTAATTTTTTTAATCTTTTTCTTATTTTTTCTTATCTAATATTTTATTTATTTTCAATCTTTAATGTAAAATTTATTGTCTAATTTATTTATTTATTTATTTATATTGTTCATTCTTTCGTTGTTTTATTTCGCATCTGTTACGAAGACGTTTTATGCTTTATATTATTAAAGTAATATAAAAATTGTATTAATTAACAATTTAATACGTAAAATGTCATATTTTTTCAGAATTTATCTCGATATAGTGTGCAGATACAGCTTTAGATAATCTTCGAAAATTTATGCTACAAATGAATTTTCTGAAAGATTTTAAAGCAGTGTCAGCCATAGAAAAGCAACTTGTGTGTAATATTTTAAACAAATGCAAACCTATATACTGCATTAACTATGATTTTCAGTTCGTTCTCAGATTTTTCATTATTTTGTCAGTGACGTAATATGATTACATTTTTGCTTTTTTCGGGGGAGGGGGGGGGGGAGGGGTGCGTGTACAAAAGGGAACACATTTCTAACTTTATAAGAACGATACTTTAATGATTACGAAAATCACGTAATTGTTAAGATCTCTTGTATATAACAATATTTCGTAGCATTTTTTAGATTTAAATATAACGCTCTTTATTTCACACAAGGTAAATGCACCTATAGTGAGCCACTAAAATGTGTGAAAACAAGCCCAAAATGCATTTCTGAAAAACGACTGAAAGAAATCTGATTGACTAACATCCTTAAATGTTTACTTTCCATGAACTGTTTGAAATAGTTGTTTTTTTTCTGCTGGTACATTTGTTTATTTTCTAGAATATCTTCAAAAACAGATTTTTTTGTAAATTCTTAGAGATTTTGTTAAGAGATAAGTTTTTATTTAAAATATTGTTTCTATAACGTTATGTTTTATTTTAAATTAAACTACCGTTGATATACTCTACTACATTGTAAATAATTTATTGGATAAGCCGAAAACTTAAAGATTCATGCATCAGAAATTTATTAGGCCCATTACTGGAGCACAGAGGAATATAACATTTTTATTGAATATTCGTATTTTGAAACTTTGAATGTTTATTCTGATACATAAAGGTTAGAATAGGTTAAAAAAATACACATCTTTTGGAATTCGCTAACACTTTAAGGCTGTTCTTAACTGCTCTGCTCAACAAGCGCAAAACGTTTTGACACATTTACAAATTTATTTTTTAACGGAAAGGTATAAAATTGGAAAGCCTGGCCATGGAAGCGATTTGGAATTGAACCAGGGTCGTACTGGCATAACTGAGAGGGCGGTGGCAAAATGGATAAAAAGGGCGCCGAATGCCTTACAAAAGGGCGCAAATGCTTATATATATATATATATACACACACACACATACTTTTTAAACTATGTATAAAAAAACACTTTAAAAATAAATTGCTATAGCGAAAACTTTATTACTAAAATAGTTATGACACCCAAGTTAGTATTTTATACTATAGAAATGTAATATGCACAAAAATAGTTCCTCGCAAAACATTGCACTTAGAAAAATCTTATGTTAGACCAGTGTTTCCAATTTAGAGGTATTTTTTCCAACATACTTTTCTAAAAAAAGCTATCTCTATTTTCGAATTCCACGCACCTTATCTAATGAGTTAATTCAAACTTTACCTCGAATATCCGAATAACAATCTCTTTATGAAAATATAGAGAAAATGTTCTCCAAATGGAAAATAAAATATTAAAGTAAAACAAACAAAAACAATTTCGTTGGGTCAAAACTCAAAAGTGCAAAACATTATTTTATATAATTCAATAATGTTTTTTATAATACAATCTCTAGGATGCAAATACTATATGGTGTAAAACATTTTTACCAATTAGAATAATTGTGTTAAAATTGTTCTATAAGAATAATTATTTATAATTATTATCTATAATTATTCTATAGTGTAAGTTATTTTTGTTCAGGGCAAGAATGGCATCTATTTTACGTGAATTATTTTTTCTAAATGTTTTTATTTCTTTATTTTTTCAACATTAAAAATGTATCATAGAGAAGCGTTTGGTTTGAATCCCGCTATTTAAACAGTTTTAATATATATATATATATATTATATATATATATATATTATATATTATATATATATATATATATATATATATATATATAGTCTGAAATTGCATGAAAGACAAATATTCTTTAACTTTATTACTACTGTTTTCGTTATTATTCAATTTAGTTCGTAACAGCAAATAAATCACATTTCGGGAAATATTAAAAATATCATTTAATTTTCATCCCAGATTTTTTATTTTTTTTAAATCTTACCTTATATTGTTTTTCCATGGACAATTCACAGTTCTTGTTATGCAAGATGCAACATCAGCATATCTGAGCTATGATAGTGATGATATTTTATAATACTGTACACTGTACACTATTTTAAAAAAAGTATGAAGCACAAGTTTACTATAAGAAAAATGTTTAAGATTACACTAAAATAAGTAAATAACTGAGGACACAGGCAAATAATGTAAAGACGGAGTAGCTCACAAGACAAACGAATCAGATTTCACATCAGGGGCATTTCATTTATACCGGCTATCGGTTGAAAATTAGAAACACATGCATTTCCAGTTTCTGCAAAGTGGACAATAGATGGCTGATATCGGTACTCTTTTCCCTGGGACATAATATATTTTGGTTATTCGGTTTCCTTTCAAATGAGCAAACTTAAGGCTCCTGTCCCTGCCGGCGAAGACACACACGATCTAATGCTAATCCTATGGGGAGGTGATTTTTCTAATATCTCGTTTGCATTTCGACATTTTTAATTTTTTTTTTTTTTTTTTTTTTTTTTTTTTTTGCATTGGATAGCCGAGGTCCGTCTCGACATCGCACCTTTTTTACTTTTTCGATTTTGGTTGCAGATATTTTTTAGAATGACACTTTCATTTTCAGAACCGGTTTTGGAAGTGAAAGTAACTTTATAAAAAATATCTGCGACCAAAATCAAAAAAGTAACCAAGGTGCGATATAGAGACGGCCCTCGGCTATCCAGTGCAAAAAAAATTATTTAAAAATGTCGAAATGCAAACGAGATATTAGAAAAATCCCTCCCCATAGGATTAGCATTAGCTCGTGAGTACCTTCGCCGGCAGGAACAGGAACCTTAACAAGGCTGTGCCCAATAATGGAGTTGTTTCTGTTTTTCAAAGATTTTGTTCTTTTTTACTACTGTGATTCATGTGTGTACGCAGGTCAGGGGGGGGGGGGTAAGGGGGGATCCTCGGAAAAGTAATAATTCTTTAAAACAATTACGTTGAATGTATTATTTTGAAAAGAAGTATTACTTGAATTTTATTGCATGATAGTTTTGTTTTAAAGGTTTTCGTTAAAATTCATTACAACTGCTGATTGCTTTACGTGGACGAAAATACCGGCTATTTTTTATTATTTTATATTTTTTGAGAAAAGCAAAAGAACTTTCAGAAAATGCTGTCAAAGGTGGCGTTTTGAACCAAATTTCCGGACTCAACAGTGGGGGACGAGTAAGAAAACTGCCACGAGACAACAATCAATTTTAACTCAATATGTAATTAATTTAAAGAAAAGAATCTATTGTATTACAAATCACTCCAATAACCAAGCCTGCAAGTCTAATTCTTTTATGTAGAGTTTGGCCGAATATTCGGTTTCATTTTCGTTTTCTGCCCAAACTCTTAGTTTCGGCGAAAATACTACCGAATATTCGGTGTTACTATAACTGCCCCTCCCTACCCTTCCCAAACGGCACTCTCATCCAAAGAGCCGCGCATACTATGTATTCACATACAAGGGGATATATCTAGAAGCTATTACTTATATTGATTACATTCGTTATTTTTAAATTAAATTATTTTTTAATGTTTTTTTTATGTTTATAGCACCTTATATTTAATTAATTTTATTTCAATCATTTTTTTTTTAATTAATAATTATGTACTGCCGTTTCTACGCAAAACATTATTCCAGGTAACATGCATATATGTATGTTTATGGTAATTACTTTGAATTTATTTTTAAAACAGTTTCGCTTTAATTTTCGGTCGAAACTAGGAAAGTAACCGAAATTCGGTTTCTGTCGAACACTTTTTTTATGTTTGTAAATAAGCAGAAAATTTCGCATTATTGAATGTTAAAATATATTTTTTTGAGAACCGCTCTAAGGATTTACACATAATCATAAGTTATAAATTTCGGAAAATCGAGTTTTTATTTTAGCGGCTTTATCAACGGAATTAAGACTTCAATCTGGAATAGACGATTCTATATAAGAAAAAAAAAAGAAAAAATACAATAAGAATTCTATTATAATTATAACATAAAATTGAAATTAGTTTTTCTCAAAATTGCATTTTTAAATAGATGACCACGACACGATAACTTTAATAATACTGTTTTGTTTCACTTCTAAGTCAGCCTTTTTTCTTATATAATTACAGTGCATTAAGGATTTTTTTTTTTTCAAATCATTAAAAATCAGTGTTTTTCTACGATTAAAGTTGAATACCCTCTTCAAATAATCAGCATAAAAAAGATCTTTTCTTAATTTCCACCCTTTGTCTTGTCTAGTCACTAAATTAAGTCATATTTAATTAAAAATTACTGTTTATTTTAATTTCAGATAAGCCAAATTTAAACTACAATGGTCGCCGCAACTCATACGAAAAAAAAAAAAAAAAAAAAAACGCACTAGAAGAGCGGCAATAGCTTCAAATATACTTGCATTTTTTAAAAGTAATATGTATCAAAATTATATTTAAGCACTGTATTACAAAATAAAAAACAAAGTCAAAGAAAATAGAAATATTTAAAGGGGCTGGCCACTCAGCTTCAAAATTTTCCTCCGCAATGTTAAGTCTATTGACTTTTGACGCATTCGTATATTTAAAATATTTTCTCGGGAAATTCACATTATTTAAATCTTTTTTCTGTGTACTCTTCTGAAAGTATGTCTTTTTTTCCCCTTAGTTCTCAAACTATTTCTAAAATCTAGGCTGAATTTAATATTTAATGTGTTAAAAGCGGGCAAACTGTGAGTCAGATTTTAACACTTCCTATAAAATTAAGTCTATACTTTAGAAATATTTTGAGAACTAAGGAAAAAAAAAGAGACATCTTTTAGGAAGTGTACACAAAAAATAGAAGTTAAAAATATTAATTTCCTGAGGAGATATTTTAAATAGACGAATCCCTCAAATGCACATAGACTTTACATTAGTGAGGGGAAATCGGAAGCTGAGTGACCAGCCCCTTAATTGCGTAATGTGGAAAAAAATTGAAAAGAAGAGGAATAACACGTTTTTTCCTACTGCAATTAAGCTTGTATGTGTCTATTATTTTGTAGTTATTTTTTTACTGGATATCTTGAAAAAATAAAATTTATCTAAAAAATTATAAGGTTTATTGGTAAAGTTATCTTATGTATGTATCAATGAAAATTATTTATTAATGTCGTCAAAAGTTTTGGGCAGCTAAAAATATGTAAAACAGTTAAGAATTCTGACTGAAGAGGAATTTTGTGAAATACGCCATACGTGAATGTTTTGCGTTATTACACAAAACATTATAAAACTGCTATAACAGTTGCTTAATTCAATATTTTATTTTTCCGTTTTTAACGACTGTCTTCGCAGATGCCCATGCCAATACGCCGAGCGTGTCTCGTGCGTTAATTAGTATTTCATGGAAAAATAACTCCACATCCGATTTCTATTTTCTCCAGAAAGATACAGAGCTCCAGAAATCTCAGAATACGGGGTATAATCAATAAAAAGTGTCACATCTGGTATTACTACAGAAACCACTGGGCATCTATAGAACCCATACATAGTTAAATAGAAATCCCGCCGAAATGGTGATTTGTCTTCTTTTAGGAACTCCCACGTTATTGACTAACAGCACTGAAAACTGAACACAAACACATCTGCACTTCTCTTTACTTTTGTTCATCAAAACGACTTTTACAATTGTAGTGGTTTATCTATTTATTTTATTTACATGTGTATTTTTCAATTCATAAATCGGGGTGGTGTTTGAAGTTTAAAGCGGTTAAGCAGATACGGTTTAATAATAATAATAAAAAAAACTTTTTTAGATATTGACATTTTCGGATGCTAAAATTACTAACGAGTTTTTAAATAGATATGAAAAATTAACATTTTCTTTTTTCAAAAGCAAAATTTACACAAGTTTCCATTGCAAAATCTTAAATTTAGTCTTGGCGGTCTAAGTTATATTATCATTAAGAAATAATAGAATGCTCCACTAGTAGAACATCAATTTATGTGTGTGTTTGTGGCGCCAAGGGCGCCATGACTACA
Source organism: Maratus speciosus (assembly GCA_963932465.1). Taxonomy (NCBI): domain Eukaryota; kingdom Metazoa; phylum Arthropoda; class Arachnida; order Araneae; family Salticidae; genus Maratus; species Maratus speciosus. The sequence goes on from OZ010791.1 coordinate 258,205,574, forward strand.
AAAACACGATATTAGTTTTTGAAAATTTATTTTTACCCAGGTGCTGAAAAAAAATCTGACCATGGGCGCCATGATTACAAAAACACGATATTATTTTTTCTAAGTTAGGCTTTACAGAGGCGCTGAAAAAATCTAACCAAGAGCGCCATGATTACAAAAAAACGATATTAGTTTATTTTTTAATTTATTTTTACAGAGGCGCTGAAAAAAAATCTGACCAAGGGCGCCATGATTAGAAAAACACGATAATAGCTTTTTGAAAGGCATTTTTACAGAAGCGCTGTAAAAAAAAAAAAAAAAAAAAAAAAAAAAAATCTGACCAAGTGCGCCATGATTAGAAAAACACGATATTGGTTTTTTTTAAGTTAAGCTTTACAGTGGCGTTGAAAAAATTTGACCAAGAGCGCCATGATTACAAAAACACGATATTAGTTTTTTGAAAATTGTTTTTACAGAAGTGCTGAAAAAAAAATCTGACCATGGGCGCCATGATTACAAAAATACATTAGTTTTTTGAAATTTATTTTTACAGAGGCGCTGAAAAAAAAATCTAACCAAGGGCGCCATGATTGAAAAATACGATAATAGCTTTTTGAAAGGCATTTTTACAGAGGCGTTGAAAAATATCTGACCAAGGGCGCTATGAATCCGAAAACACGATATTAGTTTTTTAAAACTTCTTTTTACAGAGGCGCTGAAAAAATCTGACTAAGGGTGGCATGATTGCAAAAACACGATGTAGTTTTTTGAAATTTATTTTTACAGATGTGCTGGAAAAAAATGTCTAAGGGCGCCATGATTAGAAAAACACGATAATAGTTTTTTGAAAAGCATTTTTACAGAAGCGCTGAAAAAAGTTTGACCGAGGGCGCCATGATTACAAAAACACGATATTAGTTTTTTGAAATTTATTTTTACAAAGGCGCTTAAAAAAAATCTGACTAAGGGCGCCATTATTAGAAAAACACGATAATAGCTTTTTGAAAGGCATTTTTACAGAGGCGCTGAAAAATATCTGACCAAGGGCGTCATGATTATAAAAACACGATAATAGTTTTTTTAAACTTATTTCTACATAAGCGCTGAAAAAATCTGACCAAGGGCGTCATGATTAGGAAATCACGGTATAGTCTTTTGAAATTTATTTTTACAGTGGCGCTGAAAAAAATCTGTCCAAGGCCGCCATGATTAGAAAAACACGAAATTAGTTTTTCGAAATTTATTTGTACAAAGGTGCTAAAAAAAAAATCTGACTAAGGGCGCCATGATTAGAAAAACATGATAATAGCTTTTTGAAAGGCATTTTTACAGAGGCGCTAAAAAAAAATCTGAGCAAGGGCGCCATGATTACAAAAACACAATATAGTTTTTTGGAACTTATTTTTACAGAGGCGCTGAAAAAAATCTGTCCAAGGGCGCCATGATTAGAAAAATACGATATTAGTTTTTTGAAATTTAATTTTACAGAAGCGCTGAAAAAAAAATCTGTCCAAGTGCGCCATTATTAGAAAAACACGATAATAGTTTTTTGAAAGGCTTTGTACAGAGGCACTGAAAAAATATTTGACCAAGGTCGCCATGATTTCAAAAACACGATATTATTTTTTTAAATTTATTTTTACGGAATCGCAAAAAAAAAAAAAAAAATCTGTCCAAGATTAGTTTGATTAGTGATTGGTGATTAGTGAAACACGATAATAGTTTTTTCAAAGGCATTTTTACAGAGGCGCTGAAAAAAAAATCTGACTAAGAGCGCCGTGGTTAAAAAAAAAAAAACGATATTGATTTTCTGAAAGTTGTTTTACACTGAAAAAATCTGACCAAGAGCTCCATGATTACAAAAACACGATATTAGTGTTTTGAAAGTTATCTTTACAGAAACGCTTGAAAAAATCTGACCAAGGACGCCTTGATTACAAAAACACGATATTAGTTTTTTTTTTTTTTTTTTTTTTTTTTTTTTTACTTATTTTAACAGAAACGCTTAAAAATATCTGACCACGGGCGCCATGATTACCAAAGCCGCCTTTGACGATGGGACCAAATGAAATTAAAATGAAAATCTCCTGTCTTAAATTGGCATACTTTTTTTTTTTTTTTTTTTTTGTCTTTTGTACTTTTACAAAAATCAGAAATATCAAACTACCGGGCACCCACCCAGGGCGATACAGTGTTCCGTCGTTTATACTTGCACAAAAGGCAGAAATACAAAAATACCTGGCAACACCAGAGGCGCTAAATTCTTCGACGCAGAAAATATGCAAACTTATTAGACGCAGACTTATTATATTTATTAGAAGCATTCTTAGAGCAGAACTTATTTAGGCGTATATATAAATAAGTGAATGCTTAATATTATTTTTCGTAGAATTTATCATTAGTACAGGCTTTGAAACAAAGTCTGGTCCAGGATACCATGTGTAACAATGGCATATTTGATAACTTATGTTATCTCGGAATTGGGTTATCTAATTGTCTTTGATCACACATAGTTTGCTTATCCTATACTTTAAAAAATAAAAAGCATTACTTTTTAATTTTCTAAATGAAAATCTTTGAAAATTTTATGCCTTTCAGAATGCACAACTTTAAGCGTGCTTAAACGGAAAAAATAAAAAAGTGACGATGGGCGCACCGGGCACTTGCCTCGTTGCCCGGTGGGCCAGTACGACCCTGAATCGAACTGTTTTTTCCATTTTTTGATCAATCAATTACCTATTGAATTATAAGGAATTTCGATCACGTGACAAACACGTTTTTCGACCGCTCTTGAGTCTCTTTCTTCCTTCACGAAATTCGGTTCAAAACGCCCACTTTGACATTATTTTCTGAAAGATGTATTGCGTTTGCAAAAATCCCTGCCGGCCCGGCCTACAGGCAGAAGTAGATTTCGAAGTTAAGAATACTACTTTCACCAACAAAAACTAAATCATGATTAGAAATAAACCCACTTTAATAATTTTATCTTACCGCTTTTGACGAGTTTTTATTTCATTTTTATATAATAGCTGGTTTTATCAGAATCATGTTAAGGCGGTATTAAAAAAAATACATTTCCATGCTGAACGACTTGAAATTTTCTTTTTTAATAGAAAAATATGAAACTCGCTGACGTGAATTTTGAAGAGATTTATAAGCGACCTGTGTTTTTATTTTTCGTTCAATTAATTAAAACTTGATTTATAAACAATTATTTTCTCAGTAGAACAATATTTTTCGTTTCTAACACAATCGCTTCGGTAAATTCTGTTCAAAATGTCCACTTTGACATCATTTTTTGAAATATATTCTGCCTCTATCAAAAAATCGATCATTACGGTACATTATATAATTTCTGAATAAGAGAATCTACCAATTGGATGCGTTTGAGAGCAAAAATGAATTTAAAAATGAGTCAGAAAATAAGCAGTTTAGACAATATTTTTCGTTCCTAACACAATCGCTTCGGGAAATTCTGTTTAAAATGCCCAATTTGATATCATTTTTTAAAATATATTCTGCCTCTATCAAAAAATCGATCATTACTGTACATTATATAGTTTCTGAATAAGAGAATCTAGCAGTTGGATGCGTTTGAGAGCAAAAATGAATTTAAAAATTAGTAAGAAAATAAGCAGTTTTGATTTGAATGCTCCCTTAATAAGATGATTTTTTTCTTCAACAGCTATGTATTTTTAATTTATTTTTTCTGTAAGAATTGGTCCTATTAAAACTTGTCTGTATAAATGTTACAGACAATATTAAGAAGATATGTGATAAATTCATGAAGATTTTATATCTTGTGAATTGACGAAGTTAAGGATTTCTTTCTTCTTCAACCCCTCTTTTAGGTAGATTTCGTATGAAATACTACCTATTGGGATCGTTCCTATGTTGGAATTTCTGAAAAATTTTTGCAGATCTACACCGATCATGACCCCTAGAACCCAAAACCACCCTCAGTAAAAAACTTTATATATATATATATCTATCTATCTATCTATATATATCACTTTCTTCTGGACACGATAACGTTCGTAATTCTGCACCAATCTCTTCCAAACTGATACATAAAATCAATGGGCATAAATTCTCGGTCAAGTTCGTTAATGGGCAAAATCGGACCAAGGGGATGGAAATAGGGAGGGGTTTTGTGAAAACAGAAAAACCCCTATAACTTCTTTACTTTTGTACATATCAAATCAGTTTAAAGTTTTTATTACTTCTAAAAATAGGGCCAAAAATTTATGTATCACATATTTTTGATAAAGTTAAAAATGGGCTCAAGGGGCGCAAAAAATAGGGTTTTTGGGAGAAAAAAATTCATAACTTCGTCAATTCTCAAGATATCAAATCCAAATAATTTTATTATAAATCTCCTTAACATTATCTACAACTTTTATATTCACAAGTTTTTGATAGGACCAATTCGTACCGCGAAAAAAAAATAAAAACGAAATCAAAAAGGGGGTTTAAAGAAGAAAAAAATCCATAACTCCGTCAATTCAAAAGATATAAAATCCCCATGAATTTATCATATATCTTCTTAGTATTGTCTACAACATCTATATAGACAAGTTTTGGATAGGACCAATTCTTACAGCAAAAACAAATTAAAAATACATAGCGGTTGGAGAAAAAAATCATCTGAGTAAGGGTGTATTCAAATCCAAACTGCCTGTTTTCGGACTCATTTTACAATTCATTTTTGCTCTCAAAGGCTTCCAATTGGTACGTTTTCTTACTCAGAAACTATATAATGTACCGTAATGGTCGATGTTTTGATAGAGGCAGAATATATTTTTAAAAATGCTGTTAAAAAGGGCATTTTGAACCGAATTTACCGAAGCGGATTGTGTTGGAAAAATCATTGTATTAAGGATGCACTCAAATCCAAACTGCTTATTTTCTGACCCATTTTTAAATTCATTTTTGCTCTCAAACGCATTTAATTGGTAGATTCGCTTATTCAGAAACTATATAATGTACCGTAATGATCGAGTTTTTGATAGAGGCAGAATATATTTGAAAAAAATTATGTCAAAGTGGGCATTTTGAACGGAATTTCTCGAAGCGATTGTGTTAGAAACTAAAAATATTGTCCTTCTGAGAAAATAATTGTATATATATCAAGTTTTAATTAACTGAACAAAAAATAAAAACACAGGTCGCTTATAAATCTTTTCAAAAATCACGTCAGCAAGTTTCATATTTTTTTAAAATTAGAAATGAATCTGGAATTATGCCAGAAAATTTCGAGTTGTTGAGCATGGAAAAGTATTTTTTTTTAAAATACCGCCCTAACACGATTCTGATAAAACCAGCTATTATATAAAAATGAAATAAAAACTCGTCAAGAGCGGCCTGATAAAATTGTTAAAGTGGATTTATCTCTAATCATGATTTAGTTTTTGTTTGTGAAATTAGTATATTTGACTTCGAAATCTACCTCTGCCTGTAGGCCGGGCCGGCAGGGATTTTTTTGATTTCGTTTTTAATTTTTTTTGCGGTACGAATTGGTCCTATCAAAAACTTGTGAATATAAAAGTTGTAGATAATATTAAGGAGATTTATAATAAAATTAATTGGATTTGATATCTTGAGAATTGACGAAGTTATGAATTTTTTTCTCCCAAAAACCCTATTTTTGCGCCCCTTGAGCCCATTTTTAATTTTATGAATATTCTGTGATACATAGATTTTCGGCCCTATTTTTAGAAGTTATAAAAACTTCAAACTGATTTGATCTGTATAAAAATTAAGGAGTTATGGGGTTTTTTTGGTTTTCACAAAACCCCTCCCTATTTCCATTCCCTTGGCCCGATTTTGCCCATTAACGAACTTGACTGAGATTTTATGCCCCTTGATTTTATGTATCAGTTTGGAAGAGATTTGTGCAGAATTGTAAGAGTTATCGTGTCCAGAAGAAAGTGATATATATATATATATATATATATATATATAGATAGATAGATAGATAGATATATAAAGTTTTTTACTGAGGGTGGTTTTGGGTTCTAGGGGTCATGATCGGTGTAGATCTGCAAACAAATTTCAGAAATTCCAACATAGGAACGATCTCAATAGGTAGTATTTCATACGAAATCTACCTAAAACTAGTATGTTGTGGCCATCACAAAACTTTCTTCTATATAAATCACATCAATTAAATCATTTAAATAGTACAAGAAATTACATGAATTTAGCACCAATTCATATCAAAGTATATCTGAATTTGAAGTTTGATGAAAATTCGTGCATTTGTTCTTGAGATAGAGCTACAGCGGGAATTCTGAAAAATGTAGCATAGCAGCGCCACCTGTTGAGCGATTTACACTAAAAATAAACAGCACTAAATGATATCAAGGTATACCTGAATCTGAAGTTTGTTGAAAATCTAAGCGTTAGTTCTTGAGATAAAGCTATTGCGGAAATCGCAAAAAATACAGCATAGCAGCGCCATCTGTTGAGCGATTTACACCAAAAATTAAACAGCACTAATTTACACGTCAATTCATGTCAAGGACTAACTAAATCTGAAGTTTGATGAAAATCCGTGCAATAGTTCTTGAGATACAGCTCTTGCAAAAATCGTGAAAATGCAGCACAACAGCGCCACCTGTTGGGCGATTTACACCAAAAATTAAACAGCACTAATTTATATCAAGGACTAACGAAATCTGAAGTTTGATGAAAATTCGTGCATTTTTTCTTGAGTTAGAGCTATTGCGATAATCATGAATAATGCAGCATAGCAGCGCTACCTGTTGGGCGATTTTCACAAAAAAGTAATCAGCACCAAACTATATCCTGGACTAATTGAATCTGAAGTTTTATGAAAATCCGTGCAGTAGTTCTTGAGATATAGCTATTGCAGAAATCGTGAAAAATGCCGCATAGCAGCGCCACCTGTTGGGCGATTTTTACCAAAAACTAATCAGGTCTAGTTTATATCAAGGCTAAATAATAAGTTTTGTGAAATTCTGTGCATTAGTTCTTGAGATAGAGCGCCCACAAAATTTTTGTCACATACAGACTCACAGACAGAGTGACAGAGTGACAGAGTGACAGAGTGACGGAGTGACAGACAGACTCACAGACAGACATTTTCTAAAAACCATCAAATCGTGTTCTGGGCATTCTAAAACGTGTAAATCCGTCGAAAACCGGGAGTCGAAAATTTTCACGAATCCAATACTTTCTTCTTGTAAAGATAGAAGAAAGTAAAAATGGAAAAAACAGTTCAATGACATAGTTTCTGGACAACAACACCCGCTAGTTTCCTGCATTTTCGAACAAAAATGAATTAAAACTTATGTCAGAAAGTTGCCCTTTTGGATTTGAGAACATCCTTAATAATAATTAGATAAGTGACCTTAAGTGGTACACTACTGGTGGGTTTACCTTAATATGCTTTATCAAAATTATTGTTTTTAATAAGTAAAGAAATGCATGTATGGAGTTAAATTGGTGTAATAGTGTGTTCCTCTTAGATATACGATTTTTTTGTCTTCGGCCCCTTAAGAGTGTTATAAATGAAATACCACTGCATTTAATTCCGAGAAATAGTGCGAATATGTTATTCAGTGAGGCAGCCAATGAGGACAGAAGAGTGCAAGTTGAGATGAGATCTAAGTATGTAAGCTTCACAACAATACTCTGGATACTTAAAGAATGATAAAGTAGTGCCACGTGTTTTTAGATAAACTGAAGCATGTCATACCATGTTATTTTAAATACAAAAATAGCATTATTTTGTTATTTTAACTCGTCCCGAATAATCATTTTTAAACTCTTTTATCTTTGTATGTACTGATCAGCTTATTTTCCTTTCTGATAACATTCAACATTTTCAAATTCTAAGTATTTTCTTGCACAGTTTTTCAACTGATCATAAAAGAGAAAATATTACCTGATTGAACCTACATATTTATATTTATTATTCCGGTTTTTGACGGATTTACACGTTTTATGGCTCAAAGATTCCAAAAAACATGCTTTTGCAAAATGTCTGTCTGTGAGTCTGGCTGTCTGTCTATCTGTATGTAGGTGACACAAAATTTGTGGGCGCTCCAGCTCAAGAACTAAAGCACGGAATTTAATAAAAATTTATATTCAGGTAATCCCTGATATAAACTGGTGCTGATTAATTTTTGGTGTAAATCGCTCAACAGGTGGCGCTGCTATGCTTCATTTCTTCCGATTTCCGCAATAGCTGTATCTCGAGAAATAATGCACGGATTTTCATAAAATTTCAGATTCCGTTAGACCTTGACATTAATGGATTCTATTTACGTTTTGGTGTAAATCGCCCAACAGGTGGCGCTGCTATGCTGCATTTTGCAGGATTTACACGATTTCTGCAATAGATTCTTCTGCAATATTTCTCAAGAAGTAATGGACACATTTTCATCAAACTTCAGATTCAGTTACTCTTTGATATGAAATGATGCTGATTACGTGTTGGTGTAAGTCGCTCAATAGGTGGCGCTGCTGTGCTGCATTTTGCACTATTGCCTCAATAGCTCTATCTCAAGAACTAATGCACGAATTTTCATCAAACTTCAGATTCAAGTATAACTTGATTAATATTGCTGCTGATTATGTGTTGGTGTAAATCGCTCAGCAGATGGCGCTGCTATGCTGCATTTGTCATGATTTGCGAAATAGCTCTATCTCAAGAACTAATGCACGAATTTTCCTCAAATTTCATCTTCAGTTAGACGTTGACATAAGTTGATGTTAATTAGGTTCTGGTGTAAATAACCCAATAGGTGGCGCTGGTATGCTGAATTTTACTGGATTTACACGATTTCAGTGACAGTTATACCTCGAGAACTAATGCACAGAATTTCATCTTTTTAGAATTCTCATGATGAGCACAGATTACCATTTAATTTGGCACTGTGATAGCGAATTTTGAAGTATTGACATGTATGAGATAGGAGAAAGTTTTGTGATGGCCACAACATACAAGTTTATGAATAAGTTTGTAATAGTTATACCAGTTTTGATTACCTATTGCTATTTTAGCAATAATTTTTTACTGTTTTCAATCACCGTAAAAATGTTGTTTTCGTGATACAGAGGGTGTTTACACATATTGGGAACAATTTTGACAACAAAAATAAAATACATAAATTAAAACAATTATTTTTTAATATGCTCTGGTAGCTCGTGTTGTGGGCTATCATACTGCAGAGGGGCCAAGATAGTAGTGCTTTTTTACTTTCTTCTATCTTTACAAGAAGGAAGTATTGTATTCATGAGAATTTCCGGTTTTCGACGGATTTATACGTTTTAGGGGTCAGAGAACCCGACAAACATGCTTTTATAAAATGCCTGTGAGTCTGTCTGTCTGTGTGTGACGCAAATATTGTGGGCGCTCTATCTTAAGAACTAATGAACGGAATTTAATAAAAATTGATATTCAGTTAGTCTTTGATATAAGTTGGTGCTGATTAGTTTTTGGTGTAAATAGCTCAACAGGTGGCGCTGCTATGCAGCATTTTTCACGATTTCCACGATAGCTCAATCTCCAGAACTAATGCTTGGATTTTCAACAAACTTCAGATTCTGGTATACCTTGATATCAATTAGTGCTGTTTATGTTTTGGTGCAAATCGTTCAATAGGTGGCGCTGCTATGGAACATTTTTCAGAATTTCCGCTATAACTTTATCTCAAGAACTAATGCACGAATTTTCATCAAACTTCAAATGCAGATATACTTTGATATGAATTGGTGCTAAATTGATGTAATTTTTAGTGTTATTTAAATGATGTAATTGACGTGATTTATATAGAAGAAAGTTTTGAAATGGCCATAACATAACTGGAAGTGGAATTTTGTTCCATTCCTCCACCGCACATTTCCAGAGTCCATTCAACGTAGTTGATCGGCGTTTCGACAGATCTTGTGTTAATAGTCCAAAGGCACAGTAATCCATTCGTGAAACATCTGAGGACTTGATTGGAATGTGATTAAATGATATACACTTGATTTCAGTTTCTCTTGTCAATTTTTCGAGAAATGCAACTGTACTCTGGGATCTATGGCGGGTCGCTTTATCCTGGTGCAACTCAACACTTTTAAAGTACGTAGGATAAAGTTTTGGAATTTCTTTTTTTAAAAATAGGAATTAGAACCTCGTTTGGATAATAAGTAGAGTCAAATTTGAAATTTTTCTCAACTTTTCTGATCTTTTATTTTCCTTTGTAAAAGATTCCAGCAATCGCCGATAATCCTATAGAGTAACTTTCTTTGTAGTGTTAGAACCAGAGTTGTAAGTCTCTGTAATAAATCGATCTTTTTTTAATTTCATTTATTTAGATAAATCCACGCTTCATCAATTGTGACAATTTATTTTCCACTTATCTGCTAAATGATTTTCATACACATTTTTATAATAATTCTGTTCGGAAAGAGCAAATATATAACCGTCAAGCAACTCGCTTCTTTCGCTTGCGATTTCAGTAGTACACGATATTTTTTCATAGCAGCGTATTTCAGTTATTACGTATTACATTTTGCCCGATTTTTCCTCTGTTGTTTCTCGTTGTTTTTACTTTCTTCTATCGTTACAAAAAAAAGTATTGGATTCGTAAAAATTTTCAAATTCCGGATTTACACGTTTTAGGCGACAGACATTCCGAAAAACATGTTTTTACAAAATGTCTGTCTGTGAGTCTGTCTGTGAACCTGTCTGTCTGTGTGTGACACAAATTTTGTGGGCGCTCTATCTCAAGAACTAATGAACGGAATTTAATAAAACTTTAGATTCAGTTAGTCCCTGATATAAATTGGTACTGATTACTTTTTGGTGTAAATCACAAAGCAGGTGGCGCTGCTATGCTGCATTTTTCATGATTTCCATAATAGCTTTATCTCAAGCAATAATAGCTTTATCTTTAACTAAAGCACGGATTTCCAGAAAACTACAGATTCTGTTAGTCCTTGATATAATTTGGTGTTGATAATCTTTTGATGTAAATCGCCCAATAAGTGGCGCTGATTCGATGCATTATTCATGATTATCGCAATAGCTCTATCTCAAGAACTAATGCTCAAATTTACATCAAACTTCAGACTCAATTAGTGTCTGATGTAAATTAGTGTTGTTTAGTTTATGGTGTAAATCGCCCAACAGGTGGCACTACTATACTGCCTTTTTCACAAGTTCCGCATTACACCTATCTCAAAAACTAATGTACGGATTTTCATCAAATTTCAAATTCTATTAGAAGTTGACATAAGTTGTTGCTGATTAGATTTTTGTGTAAATTACCTAACCGGTGGCAGGCTATAATGCATTTCTCGGGAAGCATTAACATGTATCAGATAGAAGAAAGTTTTGGGATTGCCACATTCGATTAGTTTAATTTAACATCAAAATCGTTCTTAATATGTGTAAACACCCTTTGTATGATAAAAGCACCCATTGTTACATCTATTGCACTTATTGAGCCCCGACCGTAAAAAAAGGAACATATAACTACTACTGAACGGATTTCAATTGTATTTGCACTATTAGTTGGTTAATTTTGTGAAGATGGATTTAGTATGTTGAACATATTTTATGCATTTATATTGTGTTTAGTTGTAGAGTTATTGCGCCATTTATGACAGAAATCGTAAAAAAATCATACAACTGCCAATGACAGATATTGATCCTTGGCCTCAGTGTCATTTGGAACAGTGGTTCTCAACCGGTGTGCTGCGACACACTGGTAAGCCGTGAGAAGTCCTCAAGTGTACTTCGAAAATTTTAAGTGAAGTTATATCTCGGTTCTACAAACTAACAGGAGAACTTTAAAATGCAACATTATAAGTTCTTCAGTTTATTATGCAATGAGGTTTAGTGTCGTAAAGTTAGATTTGCTTCCAAATGTTTTTTCGGTGTGTGAATATTTTAAATAAGAAACCTTAGAGAACAGCAATGAAAAGAATTAAAAAATGTATTGTAACACGAGGAATCTATTGCTTTTCCCTCAATTGCAAATTTACAAATATTACAAACATTTCATCCGCTCCCAATGTTAGATTTACAAGGAATAAGCTTTTCGACAGCGAATAATGTTCCGAAACGAAAATAAATTTCGCTAGATTTACTAAGAAGATTTAGTAGTATGGCTATCCGAAAACACTATCTTGTAAAGAAGATATTTAAAAAAAATATTTTTATATAAGCAATAACAAAATATTTTACTTTCTTTATGATGGAACATTTTGTCTGTGTTATTAAATACCGGGTGTTCCAAAAATGACTGATTGATTTTAAAATTGAATAACTTGCAAACGGTGACAGATATCTAAAAAATTTTTGCAGGAGGGTTATGTAAGATGTCAGGAGTTTTTATGCTTTGATTCCCAGTTTTAGTTACAAATAGCAGCGGTAGATGGCGCTGCAAAGAATAGGCGCTAAATCCAGGCTCGATTTTTCGGCCTCTCTCTTCTTCCATACGATAAAAGGAGATTAAAATGTTTTGAATGGATCCCGAAGTACCGAAAATCGGGTCTGGAATTAACACCTATTTCTCGCAGCGCCATGTATTGTTTGAAATTCGAATTAAAATCAAGAATCACCGTAACAAAACTCATGACATCATACATAACCCTCTGCTGGAATTTTTTTAATATCTGTCACCGTTTGCAAGTTATTGAATTTTAAATCCATCAGTCATTTTTTGGGACACCCGGTAAATTAAAAGAGAGATATATTTCTTTCATGAGTTTTCATTCATAATAAGTTTAGAGTGCCACAAAAATTTAACTATGGGTTCGCTGCAAGGTGAACAAGAAAGAAAACTCATGGATTATGAAACACTTTCCAACGCATTTACAATCCTGTAACAAAGCTTCATAAGGTGAAAGATGAGTAAACAATTGGGAAAACGCATAACACATATGAAAACCCAATTGCAGCTATTGCTGTCAACAGAGTGTGGCAGATATTTGAGAACACACATTATAGGGGAAATGCCACTTTGTACGTTATAGTTACGAATGCTTCTCTGTTGCATATAAGCATGTCAGAACCCAGACTAAATATTGCAACGAAGAGGCATAAAAATGTAGAGAGGTAAACTGGTAAGGAAAATTAAACTCGCAAGTTTAACTTAAACCTCAGTTAAATTAAAAAAAAAAAAAAAATCATCGCTGCTGACAATTTTTCTTTTATTTTGATTCATTAAGGCATTCGTCTATAAGTTTAAAATGTTATTTTATTAAGTTTAATTTCACCAGATTTTAATTCCTGAAAGTTAAAATTTTGTGAGAATGCCCCATAGTATATGGTTTTCACTTATATTATGTAATCCGGGAAACCCGGGTTGGATTGGAACTCCTTGTTATTATTATTCAAAATTATGATTGTAGTGTTCGATATTTCCCCCCCCCCCCCCTATCTAAATACTAACACCAGGTTTTTAAGATCTTCCATGAAACATTGCTGTCTTCGTTTAATACAAGTATTGTACTTTAGCGCTAGATGCTGGAGTGATTCTTCACTAAAAGGGGGAGAAAAGGGAGAAATAACTCAAGAGGTTTATTGTACAGGATTTGGTTTCCGGATTTTGAGAAGGCGATGTGAAGGGACTTGTGTGTAGCTTGAAGCTTAAGTTAGCAATGGAATGTTTTCTCGGGATACGCCTTTATCGCAAGGATATCATCTATAGTTCCGTGAGATTGCCTTACTTTTTATAGTTTCAGTGTCAGAGTATAAAAAGAGCTTTTGTTTATCTGGTATTAATACAGTAAAATAAATATAAAAGTAAAAACAGTTCTTTTTTATTTTTTTCCATTATAAGCATTCGATGTTTATCTTGAAAATCACGCCTACGATTTTTCAAAACAATTTCGTTACAATATGTTAATTTGGAGTAAGCACCGGACCTGATTATGGCTAATTTACCGCTTTTTTTACGCTTCGTACAAAGCGCAAGCTAGTGAATTGATTAAAAAATATATATGATTTTTGGTCTGTTTCTTTTTACATTCTTCTATCTTCAATAGAAGAAAGTATTGCAATCGAAAAAAATTTCGACTTCCGGTTTTCAACGGATTTACACGTTTTAGTGGTCAGAGATCCCAAAAAACAAGTTTATACAAAATGTCTATCTGTCCATGTGTCGCCATTGTACCATTGAAAAGTGTATGAAATTATGCATAGAACTGAACCAAAAGTTTTTTTTTCTATGCTTTTGGCTATGGCCTGCAAGTCTTCCTGCAATTTGAAAATATTCCGCCGGAAGGGAGCGCTGTAATACAGGTTTTTGTGCCACTTTCATTATTGTACCATTGAAAAAAGTTTGGAATTATCCATAAAACTGAACGAAATATCAATTATTTGCATATGTTTTTGGCTATGGCCAAGTAAGTCCTTCTTGAATTTGTAAATATTCCGTCAGAAGAAGGAGCTATAATAGCGATTTTTGTTCCATTTGCATTATCGTTCTATCGAAAAGTGTATGAAGTTATGCATAGAATTGAACCAAATTTTATATTTATGTTTTTGGTGATAGCAAACAGGTCCTCCTTGAATAGCTAAAATGTTGAAATGAGTGAATGCCACGAGAATTTACGAACAAATTAATTTGAAAATAAATAAATTATTTTCTTTCTATCCATAAAAAAGGCAGAATTTTATTAAACATTTCTGAATGTCATTTGCAGTTTGAAATTAAAATTAAATAGTATAAATAATATACTACTGCCCTTCAAAAGGTTGAAGGAACCAATCAAATAGTCTGAATTATCGGAAGATGTCAGTGATGGTTTTCTAATTATAGTTACATTTGTGTACCTGTATAACCTTTTCTGTACTTAATAATATTCTTGATAATCTAAACTACATGTATAAGATTACAATTTTGAAAATTATTTTTTATTATTAAACGTATCCTACGCTATAGAGAATGAAGAAAATTTCCAACTGTCCTTGCTTTTGTTTTGTGTTTGTGTCATTTACATACCTGACACTTCGGTAAGGTATCGTTACCATTTACACAAAATTCTAAACATTCTCACATTTCTATTCGTGGAAAAATAATTTTTTTTTAATTTATACGTTATGCAGTAGCTGAATCGGACATATTTTGGTCGCTCCAGTACATTAGAGATAAAGTTTAGTCCGCATGATACGTAAATTCAGTTTTCCAAGATTTTGCCCGCGTATTTCAGTCCTTGAAATTCATGACCATATAATTTAAATTTAAAATTCTTGTTCACATAATTCAATTCTTTAAATTCTTAACCATATAGTTTAATTCTTGACATTCTTGTCCACAAAATTGTTGCTCGCGAAATTAATTCAATTCTCGAAATCTTTGTTTGCATAATCAATTCAACTCTTAAACTTTTCGCTCGCATGATTTAAACGTTAATCTTCTTTTTTACCTTACAACAAATGTTCTTTCATTTCAAAGACTGCGTCATAAATTATTCACCCGAAATGAAAAGAGAATTAAACTTTGCTTATTCTATTTTTAAAGATGAACAAAAAACTCTTTCGTTCAATCGTTATAACTTTAAGTTTCATTATTTGTAAACAAGAATCCATTTTTCCATTTTGATTGAAATGATATCGCTTTTGTTCCTATTTAAAACTTTACAAAATAAAGTTATACTCCATTCACATAATTTCGTCTGCACTTCGTACCAATTTGCATAGTATATGTCAAACTATCAGTGTTTGTTATACATGACGTAGTATTTCTGAGAGAATATTTTCCTTGCAGACTTTGACTAAACACTTCAAGACAGAACAAAGAGTTTCGTTGCGCTCAGGCATCAAAAATAGTTTTTGAAGTTGAATATTTTTCGAAGGAGTTCATGATTCTGTATGTTTATTGTCACTTTTTAGACACTTGTTGAATATGAGACACTGTAGATTTATGAGCTTTTTTTTCGACAAATGTCATTTGTTTAGTTTTTTTCCGTTGAATGATATACACTAGAACAAAAATAATTCATTTTAACAGCAAATTTCATTTTTATGTAAAATAATTTTCAAGACAATAATAATATAACAAAAAATATGCTAATGGATTTGCTTTTTTACTCTGTACTTCTATAAAACAGGATTGAACGGTTGAAACGGTTTTTGATTTGTTTTAAATTTAAAAATTTATTTATTTAAGCTTTTTAGGTGCATTCGTAATTATATCAATACGTAGCATCTATAGTCTTCGTAATGTTTTCAAATTTAATATATATATAATCGTTGCAGAATTTTGTCGAGTCATTTCAAATTTTAGGAAAATCGAATCAAAACTTAAAAAGATATTAATAAAAGTTTTCTTTATTCTATTAAATCCTATCGTACGTAATTAATTCAATGGTATCCCATGCTAGGTAAAAGATTCCATGTTGCCAGGGTGATTATGTCTTGTTTAACCCCTTGCCTGTGGAATATATTTGAGAAAAACGCACCAAAAATGGAAAAAAAAAATTCTCTTTAATTTTGTTTGTAACTGCAAAATTACAAAAATCAGACAAATGGCGCGAAACTGCCGAATTTTCGCGGGAAAGTATCGCCATCTATTTGGAAAATGGTAAATTACATATTATGCATTGAACGAACTGAGTTCGGGCGTCACAGGCAAGGGGTTAAGATGGAGTCATATCATTTCCGTATTACTGAATTTAATATATATAGTCGTAATAAATTTTGTATTCATGCATTTTTGCGTAAGAGTGCAGCAGCTATTGCACCAAGATCTAAATACAGTCGAACCCGGTTAAGACACGTTTCAAGGGAGTGGACAAAATTCGCGTATTAAGCGGGATCGCGTATTAAACGTGATTTGTATAATTTTGCTGGAACTTGGCTTATTTACACGTGTAATCGTCTGAACGAACTTTGGAGCTTTCATACACATAAAAAACCTTCTTAACAACAGGTATGATCATCTCTAATCTTAATAATTTTTATGACGTATCTGAGCAACCTGAATTCTTCTATATATCACTACTAATGTGAAAACATACACGAAGTGAGAGACAAAGAATGTTAGGACGCGGGATCAAAGAAAAATTGCAGTTTTTCTAATTTAGCGGGGTTTTGTTTTATTCAAATATCTACCATTATTTACTATCAGTAATTTTAGACTTAATTAATCGGTTATTAAATAAAGTAAATAATACTATTCGGAAACAGTGTTTTTTACCTGATAAGAAAAATCCGCTAAATTAGAAACACTCGAGAAGAGAGAAAGAATTCCAATCTTGATCAATGAATTCGCGTTTTAAGCGCGATTTTTTCCTCAAGGGATCGAAAATTTATCGCGTATTAAGCGGGATCACGTAATAACCGCTCGCGTATTAAACGGGATATGTTTGCAGTAGACTTATGATCTATGTTCAAAGGATCGGAAAATTCCGCGTATTAAGCAGGATCGCGTATTAACCGTGAGCATCTTAACCGGGTTCGGCTGTATTTATAAAACTAGTTATAGTACGAACGAGTTATAGTCATTTGCCGCGTTTGACTGGCAATTTCAGACTTGTTTTGGCTTATAACTGAATCTAATGAAATTTTTTCACTTTTCTTAAATAATTATTTTCTTTTAGTTCAATTGCAAAAGGATTATTTAAGTATCGTTATGTCTGTATATCTGCATAACGCCTAAAAAGAGAAATGTGTATTTCATAAATGTGTATGAATCTGTAGGTTCCTGTAAAATAATTTTACGCAAACTAATGTTAGAAAAATTAGGGTTAAACCATCAAATTTCATACAATGACTTGCAAAAAACAAAAAATTATAAAAAATAAAATAAAATATATCAAATGTTGTCAAATTATGTTAGTTTTTTCCTTAAATAAATAAATAAATAAATAAATAAAAGTGAATCTATTTAGATATGGTTATTCAGGATACATTTTAAATGTATTATCCGATGTTATTTATTAACATATAATTGCAAAATAATTATTTTAAAATAATTTTTTCCCATAAGAAATGTTTCGTTATTTCGTGCGGTGTATCCATTCCAAACACATGCTGTAAAATTAGCGCTCTCTTGTGATACTCAGTTCCATATCAGATGTGATCTAAATTTATATTAAAAGCTGCCGTGTATTATTTTCTTTTGTAACATTTACGTATACAGTAAAACCTCTAAATAACGGACAACTCCGGAGCGCGGAAACTGTCTCAAATCTTTCGGGGCAACCCCCTAAATTCAACACTGGACGTGTGGGGGGGGGGGGGGGGGGATTCTCCTCAGCCCATCTCCTACATATATCTGTGATCACAAAATTTGTGATACTTTGCCCCTGATAAATTTAGAGGCTTTTTATTTTATTTTTTTTCCATCTCTTTTCTCGTTAAAAAATAATTTTTCATCCTTTATCGCCAAAATTCCTGTCCGTTTATTCAGAAGTTAAAAATAAAAAAAATTATATTTTGGGAGTGGGGATTGGAAAACTGTAAGTTAAATAGAGATGTCCGTCATGGAGGTTTTACTGTAATATGTATCAAACTATTGGTTGTTCATGACGTAACTTCATCAAAGAAAATATCTGTTTTTTGAGGCAAACTTTGATCCAACACAAGAACAAAGAGTTTCCGTGCGCTCAAATATCAAAAATAGTTCTTGAAGTTGAATATTTCTCGAAGAAGTTCCTTGTTCCGTCTGTCACTTATTAGACACTTGTTGGATATGAGCCATTAGATTTATGAGTTTTTCCGACGCATGTCAGTTGTTTAGCCTTTAGTTTTGTCTGTTAAATAATATATAATAGAACCTTCTTTTCTTATGATAGAAAATAATTATCAAGATTATATTAATAGTATCAATAGTATAAAGATGTGCTTTTTATTTTCTTCTGTCTTTATAAGAAGAAAGTATTGGATTCGTGAAAATTTTCGAATTCCGGTTTTCGACGGATTTACACGTTTTAGGGGTCAGAGATCCCGAAAAACATGTTTTTACAAAGCGTCTGTCTGTCTGTGTGTGATACAAATTTTGTGGGTGCTCTATCTCAAGAATTAATGAACGAAGTTTAATAAAACTTTAGATTCAGTTAGTCCCTCATACAAATTGGTGCTGATTACTTTTTGGTGTAAAAATCCCCGCAGGTGGCGCTACTATGCTGCATTATTCATGATTTCCACAATAGCTGTATATCAAGAACTAATGCACGAATTTTCCTCAAACTTCAGATTCAGTTAGTCCCTGATATAAATTAGTGCTGTTTAGTTTTTGGTGTAAATCGCTCAACAGGTGGCGCTACTATGCTGCATTTTTCACGATTTCCGCAATAGCTGTATCTTAAGATCTAATGCATGAATTTTCATCAAACTTTAGATTCAGTTAGTCCCTGACATAAATTCATCCTGATACGTTTTTGTTATAAATTGCCCAACAGGTGCCACTGCTATGCAGAACTTTTCACGATTTCCGCAATAGTTGTATCTCAAAAACTAATGCACGGATTTTCATCAAACTTCAAATTCAATTAGAAGTTGATATAAGTTGTTGCTGATTAGATTTTGGTGTAAATCACCTAACTGGTGGCGCTGCTATGCTGCATTTTTCTGGAAGTATTAACATGTATGAAATAGAAGAAAGTTTATGGATTGCCACATCCGACTAATTTTCGTTTCGTTATTTATTGTGTTCGCTTTTTACTTCCGTAAAGAAAAAAAAAAAAAAAAGTTATAAATTTATTTGATTTTGACATAAACAAGAGTAAGCGAAAAAAGATATGCGCATAAAATGTGATCTAGACGTTTTTATTTTTCAGTTAAAGTGTGTAACTGATATGTTCATCCATCAGGATTTCACGTTTTCCGTCAAATTGTTTTAGTCGAGGCTAACGAGAAAGACAAGCTACCGCGGTGGGTCCGATTCTTCTTTTTTTACAGACCGCTGGAATCACGTGGTGCTCTTTTCGCACACCTTCATTGGTGCATTCGAGCATCACGTGACTTCGGCGGTCTGTAAAAAAAGAAGAATCGGACCCACTGCGGTAGCCTGTCTTTTTCGTTAGCCTCGGTTTTAGTAAAATGACGTAACTAGAAACCTTTTTCCCATAGGCATTCGGCAGAAAATGTGTAGTTGACCTTAGATAATTAAATTTCCATCTGATACACTTCCGAAATGCGCCACTTTTCAGAATATGAAATGGTCCTATAATGCTTTCAGCGCACTATCCGTAATATCCTCATAAATAGGAAAATAAATTATTCAAAAGTGATAAACACAGTTGCGTTACCTTTATTTCGCGATTGATATGCTTTCTTTAATACATCATGCCTTTGATAAAAGGTATCCCACTACGTTTGACATCCATTTTTAAAATAAAGCAAAAATGAGTATACTATGGTAGTATACTCATTTTTGTTTCAACAAGATTAGTATAAAAAAAAAACATTTTCATTTGTTAAATAAATTATTTGATGCAATTTATTTTTAATTTTTACAAAAATAATGCAGTATTTGATACCAGAAATGTCTCAACGACAAAAATAATCATCGTTCACTTTTTTTTCTTTTTTTTATACAGTATATGCTTTTTTGAGTTTTTAAGAATGTATTGATATACAATTTAAGCTATAAAATAAAAACTTCCAGTGATATTTCAAATAATGTCCTAACAGCAAAAATATTTATAGTTTACTATAGTTTTGCATATATATGCTTTCTGAGCTACTAAGAATGTATTGACATACAATTTAGGCTATAAAATAAAACTTCCAAAGATATACCCATTCAAATAATGTCCTAACAGCAAAAATATTTATAGTTTACTACTTTTTTTGCATAATGCTTTTTGAGTTACTAAGAATGTATTGATCTACAATTTAAGCTATAAAATAAAAACTCCCAGAGATATACTCATTCAAATAATCACTTTGGTGATTTTTTATGTGTTTTCTCTATGTTAATTTATAAAAACAGCTGTAAATTTTCAGATATTTAAACCAATAGTTTATTACTTCTATTGCATATACTATAAGTGATCATTTTTATATAACTATAATTTTTTGAAGGGGAGGGATAAAGCGTGTATTGTAAATGATTGCTCATGAAAATCACATTTTTTTAATAAACTTCATGCGTTTTTCAGTAAACGCAGTTAGTTTTTATTTCTGAAAATCTATTTAAAATATCTATTCCGAATTATTAAAAATCTCCAGAATTATGGTGTATCTTCTTCAGTGTCAATAACAGGAAACATTTCCTTTAATTAGACTACTTAAATATATATTTCCAGTTACTTAAATTTACACATTTCCTATTTACTTAAAAATGCACTTCTGCTTACTTAAATGATGTTTACACATTTCCAATTACTTAGCTGTACACTGCTGGTTATTTAAATATTTACACATTTCCAATTACTTAAATACAAATTTCTATTTGAGAGCTGGAGTGAAACAGCCATAATTGCCCTTCCAATGATGACTGCACTTCCAATTTTGATAGATAATTGTTTTTCAAGGGAAAAAAAAAAACACCTTGTGATAGTTGACGAAAATTGGCTACTTAAACGTAGTCGAATACCTTAAAACATTAATTAACTAGATAAAACGTCTCATACATCGAATTAAGGAGAGCTTCTACATTAAAAGACCAAAAAAAAAAAAGCACTTTTTCATGATTTTTTTTTTTTTTTTTTTTTTTTTTTTTTTGTAAGAAAACTGCATGATGAATCTTTTTGAAATTTTAACAGTTTATTGTACGCATCTTAAGGTATACACAAGAATTTTTTTATTAGATTTTGTTGCTTTTACTCTAACTTATAAACAACTATGTTCAACCATATTTTTTGCCACAGTGGGCAAGATTTAAAAAAAAAAAATACTCAATGGATCATCTTGATTTTTTTTTTTTTTTAATTAAAGCTTATGTAATTGATTTCGATATGAATTAAAACTTTTACTAAAATTATTAAAAAAAAAGTTATTAACAAATAAGAACGAATTTTTGTAACTTTTTTTTCTTTAAATCCGCCATTACATAATTCTTTTTAATAAATTTATGGGTTCTTTTAATTTAACTAGAAGCTATACTCACGAAGTTTACGAAAAAATTTATTTTTGTGTTTCAGATAATTCTACAAGGCGCTATCATGCCCACCGCCCAGACGAAATTTTCCAAAGCAGTTGAACATATTTGTTTATAAGAGTAGGAGCAATAAAATCTAATAAAAAAAATCTTGTGTATACCTTAAGATATGTACAATAAACTGTTAAAATTTCAAAAAGATCCATCTTGCAGTTTTCTTATAAAAAAAATCATAAAAAAGTGCTCTTTTTTTTTTTTTTCTTTTTTTTTTTTTTTTCCTTGTCTCCTAATGTAGAAGGTCCCCTTAATATTCGTAGACTTCCACTTTTATATCATCTTTAAGCTATATGCTTAAAACCAAGTAGTATATTGATATTTTGATATCTAGACTAAATTGTTTATTGAAACTTTTGCGGTTATTATTGTTGCCTGTCGTAGCTATGCTCAAAGACTTGAATGATTTTTTAACAGCGATGATACTTTCTTTAAGGAGAAGATACTTTTACAGGAAATAGACTAAAAACTGTTTAATGCTCAAGTTGTGGAAGAACGTGGTATAAAATTACTCGTGTTTTTTTGTATTTGTTAATATGTGTATAATAAAGCAAAACATATAAAAAAAAAACTACGATGATGTTATGAGTGCTTCATATAGAAAAATAATCAAATTCATATAATTGAAGCGCGTTGACATTTACTAAATAAAATGTTGTTAATTACTAAATAATGTTTTTTGCATTATAACACATTAAACAATCAGAGAGGCTGTAACTATAGATCCAAAATTATATTTAAACAATCAAAACACCCTCTTTTTATGAAAAAAGGTTTTTTTTTTTTTTTTTTTTTTTTTTTTTTTTTACTCTATAGGGGGTGGGGTGACAAAAATTAATGGTTATCGAATCCACCATCTTTGTGAGCAATTTTTATAGAGACTAGGGATTTATTAGTACAGATTTAATACATTTTCATTTAAAAAGTAAAATTACAACAATTTCACTTCTTTTTTACTTTCTTTTATCTGTAGAGGAGGAAGATAGGTACTATTGTACTCGAAATTTTTTTCGACGGATTTACACGCTTTATGGGTTACAGATCTCGAAAAATTCGTTTTTTTACAAAATGCCTGTCTGTCCGTGTGTCTGTCTTTGTATCATCAAAAAGGGTATGAAATTATTCCAAAGAATTGAACCAAACTTTATATATACAAATATGTTTTTGACTATGCCCGTTAGGTCCAGGTTGAAATTCAAGATATACCCCCGGAAGAGGACGCCGTGGTAGCGATTTTTGTGAGAGTTTTCTTTTATATAATCAGCAAGTGTATAAAGTTATTTGACTATGCCCGTTAGGTCCAGGTTGAAATTCAAGATATACCCCCGGAAGAGGACGCTGTGGTAGCGATTTTTGTGAGAGTTTTCTTTTATATCATCAGCAAGTGTATAAAGTTATTTATAGAATTGAACCAAACTTAAATTATACGTTTTTGATTATAGACATCATTTTCCAGTTGAAAATGGGGATATTCCCCCGGAAGAAGGAAGGCATTGTGATTTTTGTGCTATTTTCTCGATTTTTTGCAGTTTAAGTGAAGAATTTATTTGTTTCTAAAAGGCATAATTAAAAAAATTACGCTTTTTAGGTGCATTCGTGATTATATAAATACGTAGCATCTATAATCTCCGTCCGCTCGCATATAACAGCGCAAAAACTACCCAGCCGAATGGTTTGAAATTTAATATAGATAATCGCTGCAGAATTTTGTCGATTCATTTCACATTTTATGAAAATCGAATCTACTCATAAAAAGACATTAATAAAAGTTTTCTTCATTCTATTAAAGCCTATCATTCGTAATTAATTCAGTGATATCCCATGATAGGTAATGATTCTAGATTGGCATGGTGATTACGTCCTTTTTAAGATAGAATCCTATTATTTCCGTATTACTGAATTTAATATATATAATCGTAATAAATTTTGTATTCACGCATTTTTGCGTAAAAGTGCAACAGCTATTGCACCAGGATCTGAATATTTATAAGACTAGTTATAGTACGAACGCATCTCATTTGTCGCGTTTGACGTACAGTACAATTTCCGACTTGTTGAAGTATTAACATGGATGCGATCGAAAAAAGGTTCTGGGGTACGACTAGTAATTTCTAAAGGATCAAAACCAAAATTCCTCTGTAAATTTTAAGTAATTGTGAGTAGAGTGGAAAATGGGAATAGATTTTAATGATGATGAATTTTATGTGTAAAAAATATTAGTAGTTGTGAGTAGGGTGGAAAATGTGAATAAATTTTAATGATGTTGAATTTTATGCGTAAAAAATATTTGTAGTTGTGAGTACAGTGGAGAATGTGAATCAATTTTAATGATGTTGAATTTTATGTGTGAAAAAATTAGTAGTTGTGAGTAGAGTGGAAAATTTGAATAAATTTTAATGATGTTGAATTTTATGTTTAAAAAAATATTAGTAGCTGTAAGTAGAGTGGAAAATGTGAATAAATTTTAATAATGATGAATTTTATGTGTAAAAAATATTATTAATTGTGAGTAGAGTGGAAAATGTGAATAAATTTTAATGACGTTGAATTTTATGTGTAAAAAAATTAGTAGTTGTGAGTAGAATGGAAAATGCGAATAAATTTTAATGATGTTGAATTTTATGTGTAAAAAATATTAGTAGTTGTGAGTAGAGTGGAAAATGTGAATAAGTTTTAATGATGTTGAATTTTATGTGTAAAAAATATTTAAAATGCTCTTTTCATTTCTAGATCAAAAGAATTGATTCAGAAAGCTATCCTAGACAATGACTTTATGAAAAATTTAGAAACTATTCAAATTAAAGAAATCACAGATTGTATGTGTCCTGTCGAATATGCTAAGGACAGTCTCATTATCAAAGAAGGCGACTATGGCTCGGTCGTGTATGTCATGGAAGGTAAGTTTCTTCTTATTCATTTACGGATTAATTAAAAAAAAAAAAGTAACACTCTTTTTAATACAAATAAGATTTTAGTATGTTGTTCGATTGAGCAAATGCTCAATTTCCTTGTTTTAACCATTGTTATAGCTTTAACACTCATATACACTATATACTAAAATATTATTGGACAATTTTCATTTTAGACGTTTTATCAAATATCTAGAGACATACTTGGCGATGTTTTGTAGAACTTCGTGAATATAAAGAACATGTTTGACGTCATATTTTTCAATGAAGATTTGATAACGAAGGAATTTAGGTAACAAATTGACGAAAAGAAATAATATTTGGGATTACCGTGTAAAATAAAATACACGAAATTTTCTGTCACTGCGGCACATGACTGCACGGATGTCGGTTAATTTTTATGTTATTAATTTATGTAAAAATATCACCGCAATTCGTGAAGATATACCAATTCTTTTTTAAAAAATTCGAGAAATGTTTGTACGTTTTCTGATTATAACATGCAGTGTTTTTAACCAAATTTAACGCCAGTTTAAGAGAATTTGGCAAAATACAGTAAAAAGAACATGGTACAATTGGACTATAAATATATGAAATGTTTAATGAAATATAAGCAGTTGTAAGAAATTTGTTTAACTGCACATGCACGAACTGTGACAAAGATTTTTTTTCATGAGTTGGAAGTCAGCACTAATATAGAAACTAATATAAAAAAACCAGTAGAACATCTTGAAAATTCGTAAAGATATCTGCGATATAATGAGATGAATTTTGCCAAACTTCGAAAAGTAGTCGAATGATAAGGGAAATCCTACTGATATATCTCATACAAATGCTGATATGTTTGAAATATGTTTATATAATTTTATCCTATTATCCCTAAAATTACCATCATCTTCAATATCAAAATGAAAGAAAGAGAGAGAATCCTCGCTTTGCTATTTCATGAAAAGTTTAATAGGCGAGTCAACTTTTTCTTCCCCGTGGCTTTAGGAAAAAATATAACTGTCGAAATATCCCATAACGAAAAATGTAAAATTGAATGTCCATCAAAAATTTTAAGCGTAGCAACTTTAGCTCAAGTGAATGTTATTTAAAGAGGCAACTATCCTAAAAATAACTTATTTACGACGTTTTATTGATTAAAAATAACACGAACGGAATTGTTTTAGGCTTGCTTTTTTCTTTTTCATCGCTAAAATGCGTCTGGCGAGGTTATTTCTTTTATGCCTGAATTATTTTCTGTAATTTGTCGCTTTTTTAAATTTTTCATGTAACAAGACATGCCTATATAAAAAACTTGTTTTAACACTCGTTTTATAACACTCAACTTGGTTTTTGTATGAAAGATGGAATTTTTTTAATCGATTTTTAATCCATTTACTGATAGGTTAGAATTATAAAAATTACGTTCACAGATGCATTTCCGATGACAGTACAACATTTTAGTATTTTTAGAACTTCATTATAAATTAATACATCAATTTTAAGGCCTTTTCCCGTGAACCCACCACAGGTGATAAATCGCCAACTGTTCTCTGTAACTCGTACAATTGTGTACGAGTTGAAATAACAATAGATTTAACGATGCGACAATAAACGTTAGCCAAAATAGGCCAAATGGCTATAAAACTGCAACAATGAAACAAATTAAAGGAATAAAAAGTAGAAAATTAATTATAAATAAAAAATGAAGAGTGTAATATTAAAAATACGCTTTTATCAATTAATTAGCTGAAATACCTGGCGTTGCGCAGGGTTTTAAGCGTGTTTGATTAGAAGAATCATTTTTGAAAGTAAACACTGTTACGAACTATGAATCTCGCGCAAAAAGATCTCTTTTTTAATACATTGCCTTGAGAAATTTTGCTTTTATATCAGTATTTAAAAAAATGTTTCCTTTCTTGAGTCTGGAAAAAAAAATTTAAAAAGAAATTTAAATTCATGAAAAACCCTTCATGATATCACTTTCTCTTGTAAAAGCCATCCATTAACCATATATTCATGTTAAATATGAGGTCGGACGTGAATTAACCTATATTATTCACAACTGAAAAGAAATGGCGCATCTAGTATTTGTCGAGAATTAAATAAAAACCATGCATTCGTGACATCCTAATTCACTTTTATATTTTAACAGAATATTAAGGCAACTAAAATTTGTGACTCGTGGTATAGCCAGTATACATGCCAGGTCACATTCACGTTATAATTATCTTTTTAACGCGTGAAGGTTTCGCTATGGTATTTATACCAAGAAAAATACAATTTTTTACCTTTCTAACGCAGTTTGTCTAATAATTTTCTGTCAAACACTTTCGAGCTATTAATTTCTTCTGTAACTTCAAATGTTTCATTTTCCGAGATTAATATGTGGAAACGATTAGCGAAAAAACCAGTCGTCGGCAACGCGTAGCTTTTTATTAAAGAGGATTGTTTAGTATTAATTAATTCGCGATCATACAATGAGAAATCCATTTAGAAATCCTGAAAAGATAGTTTATATAATGTTGCTTTTTTTTTCCTTTCCTGTTGCCCTATCTTAAAAAAAAAAGCATAAATTTTATACTTTTTAACAAATTCACTTTTTTGCGTTTTCTACCAAGTATAAAAAACAAGTTGGAAATTGCTCGTCAAACGTGGCAAATGAGGTGCGTTCGTACTATATCTAGTTTTATAATTATTTTTTGCACCCCATATTGTACTGAATGTATATTTTTTTGCATTTTATAAGTGCATAGTCTGTAACATCAGTAAAATGCACTTGCAATATTTTTTTTCCCATTTCCCGTAATGTAACGGAAAACTTTTGACTGTCCCTGTAATTAAACTATACATCCGATTTTCATAAAATTTGAAATGGCTCGACAAAATTTTGCAAGAATTATATATTTAAAATTTCAGACCATTCGGAAGCCTGTAACGTCATTAAAATGCACTTGCAATAATTTTTCCCATTGGCCGTAATGTAAAGAAAAACTTTTGATTGTCCCTGAAATTAAACTTTGCATCCGATTTTCGTAAAATTTGAAATGGCTCAACAAAATTTTACAACAATCATATATTTAAAATTTCAAACCATTCGGATGGGTAGTTTTTGCTCTGTTATATGCGGACGGACAGACGAACTGAACGACGACTATAGGTGCTATGTATTTATATAATTACGAACGCACCTAAAAAGCAGTGAATAGCAGTTTCAAAATTGATTTCGGCACCCACGCCAAATTAATGTATTGTAACGAAAATGTTTGCAAAAAAAACATGAATTGGAGTAAAGCAGTTAAAGGTGATTTTCTAAACTAAAATTGAATTCTTATAAAAGAGTTAAAAAAAACTTTTTTATACTGGTTTGTTTGAAATAGATTAACTTTTGGTTAAGTTTACTAATAACAATCTTACTGTATAAATGTAGCAACGTTGTCTTTATATAAAAAGTAGCACTTTAAATTATTTATTGATTTGCACACAATGGTGGGAAAATTTAAATATTAAAAATCACCTTGGAGATTTTTTTTTTTTAAAGCATAAAATACTCAATCAATCTTTCATGTTTTTCACTTCTTATGAATCATATTAGCTTTAAATCCATCATCCCAGTAAGGATTATCCACACGTTTGTTCAATGTCGCACCGCCATAGTATACAGAGCCTAATTATTTCAGGAGCACGAAGGGTACATATTCCGATCCCCCAGCTACAGGGACTTCCAAACTCATTTTGTGTACCCCGAAAAATATACACTAAACAAAGTCCCATTTACAAACTAACAGAGAAAATTATTTTTTGTATTCGCCACCACTGAACTAGTTCAATGTTTATCAAATGATTACCTCTATCACTGAGTATCTGGTGAATTCCACGGGCATTACAAAAGTAGCAAAATTTAAAAACTACACAACTTTGAAGTGGTTTTACTTCAAAAATCACACACAGTCGTAAAGTAAAAATAGCTAAAATATTTATTAAAACAATACTAAGATGTGAATAAGATAATGATAATGTATTTCAGTGATAATATATTAGATATTAAAATATATGAAGATTTGAAATAAAACGAATGTACAATAAAATAAATATATGAAGATTTGAAATTAAACAATTATACAATAAAACAAATATGCGATATTTGATGCGATTTTGATTCGACAATTACGCACTCAAAAGAAAATACGCATAATGGGTAATCATAAGATAAACATGAGTTCTGATTCATTATGAGTTGATATTGGAAAATTCCCATGGGATTTATATTAGGTTATGATTCACGTGTTTCACGGACATTTTAATAAATTACATTTTTGTTGTTTACACTGTTATTTAAAAGAAAAAAAAAACACTATTATTACAAATGAATAGCTGCGTCTCTCGAAAAACACATTTTTTCTTTTTCCTTCGTCCAAGAAGTAGAAGCTGAATAACAAGAAGAAAAGGTGAAGTAAGAGATACATATTTACCAAAATGGTTTTATTTTTAAAAACCAAATTGAGTCCTTTCATTGATACATGCAGCTTGAAAAATCGAATTTTTCTATTAGAAAGAAGAATTTTTATGAGTAGAAGTTTTATGATATTCAAATATTGGAAATCAGAGATTGTTCAGTGCAGGGCTGTCCAATGGAGTTCAGTACTGTAAAGCAGGCCGCACATTGAGGAAACCAACATGTGGTGCGTGTTAGGAGAAAACAATGTTTGAAACAGATTCTTCTTTGTTTCAATCGGTTTCTTCTCCTAACACGTACGACATATTACTTGAGTTGCCTCAGTGTGCCGAATGAATGCCGTTCGATATAGAATCGAAAGATTCTTTCAAAAAACTTTTATAATTTTTTAAATGTTATATTGGAAAATTCCTACAGAAATGGAGTCTTCCAAAATGTTAATTCTTTATCAAGTAAAGTCGAAAATCTACTACTATTATATTTAAGAAGCATGGTTGTGTTTTTTAAATGAATACCCTATTATCATAATTAGCTGAATAATCAAGCAGCGTTTCAGAACTAATTGAGTGACCTATTCTTGTATATTTAGTATATTATACATTCCACCACTTATTAAGGACCTCTCTATCTTCTATTCTAAGTGCGAATGTTTTGCTTATATATGTTGGATAATCACAATATTATATATATGGCTATTGTCATAATATTCAAGCTGGTGTAAATAATAATTTTAAAAGCATTCCTAAAAGAAAAGGCAGTCAAACATTATTTTTGCGTTTTTATTGCGTTGGATATTATATATTTTTCAATATTTTTGCTTAACAACTATCATTGGTATTAGTACAGTGTATTTGTGGCCCTTGAAAGAAA
Source organism: Maratus speciosus (assembly GCA_963932465.1). NCBI lineage: Eukaryota > Metazoa > Arthropoda > Arachnida > Araneae > Salticidae > Maratus > Maratus speciosus. The sequence goes on from OZ010791.1 coordinate 258,235,846, forward strand.
AACCTTCAAATGCGGCTCGAAATAAATTTATCGCTTCAAATGTGATCTGAAAACACCAAACAGTTGGACACCGCTGGTTTAGCATATTCCAAAATCAGTAGTCACTGTTTGTTACTTACTGATCAACAATATGTTCATGCTACCATATTTATTTTGCTTAGGGTGTTTTAAAATTAATGTCCACTGTCTGTCACTATTCGACGTTACATCCAAGATTCCGGTTCTCAGTTAGTAAAAGCCGTACGAGTACTTCACTGTTAAAAATTTGCAGAAAACTGCTCAGTCATTCAACCATTTTTATAGAAAACAATCGAAACCATAATTTAACGCTGTTCTAGCCGTATTATTTCCCATATTATGATCAAAATAGAGTTAAATTACGGTTATGTAACCGTTTTCTATAAAAAACAGTCAAATGTCTGGACAGTTTGCTGCTTTTTAACAGGGTTGTATGCAAATGAAAATGCATTAGAAATCCTGTTTAAATAAAAATGTAGTCCTTTTTTTTAAAAGCTATCTTGGTATAATCATTGTATCTGGCGAACTCAATAGGGCACACAAAAGCATCCAGGAATCCTTATATGTTTCAAACCCATAATAAGTTCTTTGGTACTAAGTTTAGCTCGTTCATTTCTTGCGCTTCGTTCGTCTTTTCCACATGGCGCTAAACCATTCCATGGCCAAGGTGGAATCCGATTCACTACAAACATCTAAACTTGAACCAGGATTCGAACTCAGCTCTTCTTGACTAGTAACCAGTGCTCTAAGTACTAGACAAGCATTCGGATTCAGTAATCAAGGTAAAATATCTGAAGAAAAGATTGAATCATCTCGAGCTATATATATATTTTTTTCTTCTGATTATTGCTCTAAATTAAAGTTTTCCAAACTAGCAGTAACAGTTTTCGGCAAACGTTCAAAATATTTTACTCATTGAATATCAGTAATTTCATATTTATGTACTGCCGATATTCTCATTCTTTATATGTCGGTATTTCGTTTGATATGTTAATAGTCATATGTAAGTCCTGCAAAATCACTGGGTTGAGAAATAATGAAAAAATATCAAAACACAAAACTTTATATAAATTACCATTTACCTTTCGTCATTTGCTATTTTTAAGACAACTTATAAAATGTCTATTTACAAAAAACACTGTAAAAAAAAAAAGTGCATTTTGCCAGCAAAACATGCTGGCAATATTTGTTCCAGCACATGTTGCTGTTTTAATTTTTCAGCAATTTTGTTTTCCGTGGGTAAAGCGCGGGTAAAGGGTGGAATTTAGCAGCATTTTTTTGCTTTTAATTTTACAGTAATTTGTTGTTTAGATTTTACAGAACATTTCTAAATTTTACGGCACTTTTAATAGCATATCTGTAAACTTTTTAGCATTTATTTTCTTGTAGATATATATTTGTATTTTTACACACACGCACACACCCGTGTATTGTTTATTTATTTTTATTTTTTCTTATTATATTCATATATACGAGGTTACATTTTTAAAAAAATTAATCAGTTTCATTCAAGTTAAGGTATCCTAATATGTTTAAATAATCAATTTTCGACAAATGAAGCAGAATGTTTTGTGGTTGTTTTATTTAAAAGACTCTACAATTAGCTATACAAAATAGCTTTTCTTTCCTTTGTACGATTATTAGAAGTGTAGTTATGGCAGTTTATATTTCAGCTATCAAATTGGAAATCTGTATTTAACTAACCGGAAATGTGCGTTTAAGTAAACTTAAAGATAATGCATTCTAATGTTGGGATTAACCCCTTAACAGTGACATTTGTTTTCTTACAAAAAAATTAAAAATGGGGCTGGATACCACTTTTTCCATACTAAAATATTTACCTTACTTAATCGAAAAATATCTGACAATCAATAAAGATAAATTTACAGTTACAAATTAGTGGTATCAAAATGCTTTTAATAACGAAGCAAGCAAAGTGTTCTTGCCCGAATCCAGTTCGGGCCACACTGTTAAGGGGTTAAGGAAGGTACAATATATAAATCTGGAGATTATTAAGACTTGAGATTAATATAATTGATTTTCAGAAATAAAAACTTTGAATGTATTTTCTGAAAATATGATTTTCATGAACATTCAGTTACGAAAAACGTTTTGTCTCTAAAAATTATATTTAAATATAACTGATCACCTGAAATTTATGTGATGTGAGTATACTGAACTACAGGATTTTAATAGCTGATCAGATTTTTAAATTTTTATAAAACAACATGAAGAAAATACAGTTGACGCTCGTTTCTACGAACCCCTTTAATAAGAAAGTCGGTATTTTACGAACTAGCGAATGTTCCTGAATAGATTCCCTTAGACAGATTGTAATTTTTTGTTCCCATTTACAAACTACAAATCAGCAAAATCTTTTTCTTTTCTTTTTTCGAATTTAGTTTAGTTTATTCAAACTCAATATCAAATAAACTGTCAACTATTTGGAGGCAGCAGTTGCAAATATTTCGAGATACGATAAGTAGCACGATAAATATGATGTTTCACAACCCATTAGAAAATTAAATGTGGTGAGGACAATGATTCTGCCCACCCCTCCTTACTTCAGTTTCTATGATTCTGTAAGAAGGGGGGGGGGGGCGTAAGCCCACTGTTGTTAAAGGGCTTTACTTGAAAGAGCGAATTTAATATCGGGTTTCATTTTACAAAGGACTATTAACTTAAACTTAAAAGAGCGCGCTTGCTTCTTTTATTTTGATCTGGATTAATCAATTAGTGAAGTTTCGTTTGTTGTGATGAAGATTGGGCCACATTTAATTAACTGGTATTTAGCTATGTCGCAAATAAAGAAACAGACTTATTTACCAATTGAAATAAAAGAAGGTTTTGAAAGAATTTGGTGATAAAATAGTTAGCAAGACACAAATTTCCCAGAAATATGGACTTCTAAAAAATAGCGTATCAGCAATTGTAAAGAAATGAGAGGAAATCTTTGGAGCTAAAAATGGGAACTCTGAAAGTGCACCTTCTCCAAAATATTTTCGAGAATCAAACTACCCAAATTTAGAAAAGGCTCCGCTCACTTGGATTTGAGAAGCACAAATATTCTAGTTGGTTGGAAATCACCTAAGTATATCATAGTTTTTTGCCTCCAAATTAACCATCAAATGACCATTTTCAAAGGGGTCGGTTGATTAGTTGAGGGAAATTTGAATTTGGGAAGGGCTTAAGTTTCAAGAAACGATGATTTGAATGTTAAGCAGTAGATAAGTTATCAGCAAATGAATGAAAAAAAAGTAAATTAAAAATTCTTGCTTTCAGAATATGCTGCAGAAGATATTTTAATGCGAACGAAACGGCTCTGTTTTAAAATATTTTCCAGAAAAAACCTTAGCCTTCAAAGGAGATGAGAATTTATTGCGGCCAACAAGACTGGTCACAAACATTTCCTCTGTCTTTTATTGGAAAATATCTAAAGCTCAGGTGCTTTTCTAAATGTTTAGAAGATTCCTGCTGCATACTGTGCTAACACCGAGGTTTGAATGATTAGCCATATTTATGAAAAATTCTTGAGACAAATAGATAGCCAATTTTCGTAAAATTCTTCTAATCGTGGACAACTGTACCGCCTATAAAGAAGTCTCTGGTCTTCAAGCAAAAAGCTTCAAAGGGTTTTTTCAAAGAGTAATTCTTGGTTTGGAAAGGGAAGAGCATTATGAGATAGATATTTAGGGTGGGGTGCATATTTCAATCAGCGCATGGAATGATGTTTTTGATACGAGCATTCATAATGCCTTTCGGTACACGAGCTTTATAAGAATACACATACCAGAAAAATTCCTTGACAATACAGCGCACGCCTTCAGTGAAGATGTGTTACCCATACGTGAACAACACTGTAGAATTCCACAGTTGTCTGAAATTCTTTTCCTGGACTTTTTAAATGAGAATTCTAATGCCATCATCACGGAGGAAATATCGGATGATGCAATTATCAGCCACATTATCAATGAGAATGAGATAGAACTTTCAAATCCTGAAGAAGAAGAAAATGAAATAACCCTAGAATGACTTAAAAAACAAGCTGAAGTATGCCTGTCAGCATTTAAGTTTTTTTTAGGTCAATGGTAATTATGAAATACTTTTAAATATAAAGAAAATAGAGTCATGCACTGTTCAACAAGTTGTTTTAAAACAAATATAAGTGGTTATTTTTATCAACCATTTATTAAGTAGTAATAATAAAAAAAAATCCTAATATATTAAAAAGCACTGAATTGTATCTTTAACCTGTCTCAGAAACATTAAAATGTATAGCACTAATGTATTTTTTATGCCTTTCTAAGTTACGAACTCTCGCTGTAACGAACTTTTATTTATTTATTTATTTTTTATTTATTTATTTATTTTTATTATTTTTTTTTTGTCTATACGAGTTCGTAAAATCGAGCGTCTACTGTCTACGAAAAATCACGAAAGTGATAATTTAAATGAGTATATCTCTGGAATTTTTTATTTTATGTTGCAAATTGTAATTCATTATATTCTTTGGGATTCAAATTGTATAGTATTTATGGAGGAAAATAGTAAACTCTCTCTCTCTCTCTCTCTCTCTCTCTTTTTTTTTTGTTGTGAGGATACTTTTGATAATCATTAAATATTGCATTAATTTTGCTTAAAATTGTAAAAGAGAATTTGAATTTAAAAAAAAGTTATTTATCAAATGAAATGTGTGTCTTATTATATACTAAACCACTTAAAACAACCAAATTTATTGTACTGTGTTGTATTATGCTCATTTTTACTCTATTAAAAACAAAAATTTGTGTCGAATGTAGTGGATACTTTAACCGTAAAAATACAGAGGTATCGTTTCTGAGTTGCTGGCTTTTTTCCTCGTTATGACACCAGAATTTCATCTGATGGTTAAAATACATTTGGCAAGGAGTTACATTCAGTAATTAAATAGGCACATTTTAATATTTTTAGTTTTTGTCGATTTCGGCTGTTAACTTTGGCAAAGACTGAAGAATTGTTTTCATTAAAATGTTAATTAAAGACAATGTGTTAGTTAAACAGTTAAAGGGGAACGAAAAGTCATTACTCTCTTTAAAAAATTAGCAAAACTTTTTTTTTTTTTTTTGAGGTACTCCATTACGTCTGATTTTTTTTTTTTTTTTAAACAATATAATGCCGATTTTCTCAAATAGATTACGCAGAAACATAATTTCATTTGTTAAATAATTGATTTTGGTGCAATTTCTTTTAATTTTTACAATTTTAAGGGAAAATATTGAAAATTCGATACTTACTATAAATGGCTTCGGACAGTAATAATAATAATTTACTAATTCGTTTTTTCCATATACAATTTTTTTTTACTAAGAATGCAATAATCCAATTATCTAATGTATAAAATAACTTCTAAAAATATATTTTATTCAAATTATCCCTTTGACAATTTTTCATATGTTTTGCATGTGAATATATAAAAATATCCTTAAAAACTTCGGAAATTCTCGGGTATTTAAACAAACAGTTCAACATAAATTATAGGCAATGTGTTTTATATATAAGTAGCCAAAAGTTTTGCAGACAGAACATTTTTCGTAAGTGATTGTTCATGAAAATCATGTTTTTCGTTAAAGTCATTTAATGTTTTTATTTCTAATATAGATACCTATTTAAGGTTGTTTTAAATAAATATAAAACAGAAGGTGTAAATTAAAGGACTGATGGAGGGATAATTCCAACCACAATAGATATCAATTGCATTTTAACTGTTTTATTGCATTTTTATGTATTTTTGTTTATACATGTTTGTTTTATCAAGATGCAAAATCACAAAAAAAAAAAAAAAAAAAAAAAAAAAAAAAAAAAAAAAAACAGTTGCATAAAAGTCTCTTTAAATAAAAAAGTAATATAAGTTTCTTTAAATATAACTACAAATATATATGAGTCTCTTTAAATAAAACTAGGTTCTGGCAAATGCTTATGATTTGATCGCAACTGATTGAAAAACATATTTTCCTCAAGTATTAATTCTATTCTAGTGCTATTAAAACGTTTCATGGACACAGCAATTATCTCTTCTTCACCATTGTCATCATTTATGCATATTTTCTGTACACAAATGGTGTACATACAGAGCTGAGTTTTGAATTCTTTCCATTAATGATACAAGGACAAACTTTCGTGACAAATTTTCATTTGTTGGCTTTTTCACAGGATAATATGTAATTATGTTGTACTTTGGACCTGTTCAAGGTACAACAATATTGAACGGTGCAAAGCTTGGTAACTTGAAAAATAATGATTTCTTACTATTTTCTAGTTAAGCTTAACATGATTTGAAACTCATGCTCATAATGCATTTGCACTATAAATACTCTTTTATGTATAACTTTGAATTTAAAACAAATAATTGTTAATGACGAGATATAATGAAAAGTAGAAGTTTTAAAAAATGTACTTTTTGATGTTTAACAATTGTCTGCAACATGTACTGACTATATTAAAGAGACCAACTGCTAAGTGACATCTTACTATTTTCTAGTTAAGCTTAACATGATTTGAAACTCATGCTCATAATGCATTTGCACTATAAATACTCTTTTATGTATAACTTTGAATTTAAAACAAATAACTGTTAATGACGAGATATAATGAAAAGTAGAAGTTTTAAAAAATGTACTTTTTGATGTTTAACAATTGTCTGCAACATGTACTGACTATATTAAAGAGACCAACTGCTAAGTGACATCTAGTGGTATATCTCAAAACTACATTGATTAGTTTTATACAAATCCAATAGATAGAGCTAAAAACTTTATATGTTTAATGTACATATATGTTCAAGGTTCTTTCTTTCCCCTACATTTCTTAATTTTAACGCAAGTAGATCCTTTCTTTCATTAAGTTAGTTAAATAGACATTTCAGGTGACTTAAATGCTAACTCCCGGTTTAAGGTTATATCTGTTTGTCTTCGGAACGCATTATTATTATTATTATTTTAATTTTAGGTTTAAAATTGATAATTATTTTTTTAAAAGTTATAAAAATGTGAAATAAACATACAAATAAGTTACTTAATTTTTTTTAATTTTTTTACTTAAAAATATAGTAAAAGATTAACCAAAAAATTGCTATTTCCTTAAAATTATTTAAATTTAAATTTGTTAAATATAAATACATTTTATTAATTCCATATTAAATATGATAATTTTATACAAGAACCAGACTATTTTTATGACAATAACATCAATATTTCTTTTTATACCTACTACTTTCAAAGAAAGTAGTAGGTATAAAACGAAAAACAATGCTGAAAACTCTTGAAAAACGTTAATAATTTCTAAATTAAAATTGTGTAACTCATAAGCTTTTCAAAAAATCAGCATAATAATAATTTACTTCCTTTGAATGTATATTTAAAACGCAATTTTTAAATTTTGTGGTAATTGTACTATTACTTATTGAGTTGTGACAGTTTTTCCAACACAGTTTTTCCAAAAAAAAAAAAAATCACTTTTGAGAAAAATCAACAATTTTCAACTTAGTTTTTTAAGTTTGTAAGAAATATAAATGTTTAAAAAGCTGCAGGATCATAAAGGTTTTTGAATTAAAAGCTTTTTTTTCTAAAACAGCGATTTTTTGAATTGAAATTATGATCGAAACTGGCGGTTTAAAGGCGCCTTAAGGGGACCGGGAAAGCCCTATCTCCGCCATGTTAAATTCACCAACTTTATGTACCTTTTTCTCAGAAATGGTGAAAGATAGAGGTCTAGATTTTTTAGAGCAGTTAGAATAACATGATTTACGTATTTTAACTGGCCATTTTCTTTCTAACTGAAACTCAAAATTAATTATTAATTATTTATTGAAAGTCATTTTTAAATTAGCATTTTCGGTAAGATTTCACTGCCTAAAATAAATAATTCTCAGCAAATCATTAAATACCTGTGTTAAACTATACAATATAACATAATATAAGTATTAAAAAAAATCTGAGTTCTTAAGTTTAATAGATATTCAAAAAAAGGAACATAAACATGAAAAATCCAAGTTTTGAGAAAAAGTCAATTAAAGATTTAAATGGCCATTAAGCTATGAAGTACTCTTAGAAAAGAATGAATGATTTCACCACTTATTTTTTTTATACATAAACATGTGTGACACATCGCTGGAAAGATAAAAGTTTAAACTATTTAATGATATAAACAAATAAAAATCGATTTTTTGGTTGAATTTTGCTTTCCCGGTCCCCTTAAGAGAGGAAACAAAAACATCTGTAACTATACTTCTAATGATCGTACGAAGAAGACAAAACCGTTTACATAGCTAATTATACACTTTTTCAAATAAAAAAATAAAGTCTCTGTCATATTACCAAAGATTGTCTATTTAAATGTAGTAGAAGATGTTTAAAATATATTTTATATTTATAAATACATAATATTGTAAGTACATAAATTTGAATTTGAAAGTATATCAAGAAAATTTCACTTTGAAAATTTATTTTTAATTAGAAGCAGCTGAAATGATTATTTTAGTTCAGCCACTTTGCATTCACTACCGGAAGATAAATGTAACGATGTTTGGTGCTAAGCCTAATAGAGATAAGAACAAAAAAACTGCGTAATCTTTTATATGAAGTATTTTATTTGACCAGTATTTTCCATTATTCATCATATTTTAATAAAAAAAAATATTACAACATCGAAGCTTAATTAAACAGTCTTTCAAATAAAAATATAAAAATAATTCTGTGATATTTGCGGATAATTATTTTTTAAACATAGTAGTATAAATTTATTCACCTACGAAATTCTGAAGATTTTTTTTGCATTGCAAAACAAAAACAAAAAAATGCAAATAGCTACCTAAAAGTTATAATAAAACATCACTCTTCTGGATTCCTACGAGTGATTATTTTTTAATACCAGTAGTTTAGAAAAGTTCTTTTCGCCATGTGTAATTCAAATATTCTCCGATAAAATAAGACGAATTTTTCCTATCGAAATTACTAGTATTCAAAAGTAAGCACATGTACGAATCCTGCTGTCAAATTTACCTGTATGCTACATACCAAAAGACAAGATTATTGAAAATGAATTTAATTCATTGTAAATAAATGATATTTAGGCATTTTAAATTTTAATGCTGCTTGTCGTATTTACTCATGTATAATGCACACACACACCCCGCCACTCGCCTTCCAAATTTTAGGCGTAAAAAACAAGGGGCACATTATATATGGTATACTTCGGATAGCTAAATGAAAACACCCATTTTTGCGCTAGGTGACAGCATACAACATATAAATTTCGCTGTAAAATTATACAAATAAATATGGTAAATCCAATAAGTGAAATAAACTAACTTTTACGTATTGTAGTTCTTTGTGCTGTACACTTGTGTGTTATATCAACAAGTACATGCTAATTCATCTGTCTCTGGCTTTATCAAATTGGATTTAATCACCTACGTTAAGAACGACAACTACACTTTTATTTATTTGTTTATTTATTTACTATCCGCCCTTGGCGACCAGTTTGGTCTCCCTTAAATGTATGCTAAGCATTGTATCATGTTACTTTTATACATAATTTAATTTACTTGCTCAATCCTTCGCCAAATCCGAAGATTCTGTTACAGAAATCATGTCCTCAGCATTTTTATGTTAGCCGGGCGCAGGTGATAAATCGCCAAACATTGTAACCGTCGTATTTTTTCGTGTTTCATTAAAAGTATAGTACTTTCACTCATTTTATTTAAAATGAATAACTTTGATTTAAAACTAAAATATTTAAAATTATGACTATGAATTATTGCTTTAAAAAAGAAAAAAATAGGAAAAGTAATAAATGATATCATAAACCATAACATTTAATTTAAACATCAAAGCTTTGTTTTAATTTACCACGCGAAAAATTGTTTATGACTGTCGAATGAAATGGACTATTATAATACTGATGACATGATGGCGATGGAACAATATTTGGCGGCTTATCACCTGCTCCCGACTAACATTAAATTACCAAATTGGCCGCCTGACATACAAAAAGCGAAGTGGTCAACCCGGAACTATTGATAACATTCACATGACTTAGGCTTTTATTATATAGATGCTTAAAAAAAGAAAAGAAAAAGGAAAAGTAATAAATGATATCATAAACCATAACATTTAATTTAAACATCAAAGCTTTGTTTTAATTTACCACGCGAAAAATTGTTTATGACTGTCGAATGAAATGGACTATTATAATACTGATGACATGATGGCGATGGAACAATATTTGGCGGCTTATCACCTGCTCCCGACTAACATTAAATTACCAAATTGGCCGCCTGACATACAAAAAGCGAAGTGGTCAACCCGGAACTATTGATAACATTCACATGACTTAGGCTTTTATTATATAGATGCTTAAAAAAGGAAAAGAAAAAGGAAAAGTAATAAATGATATCATAAACCATAACATTTAATTTAAACATCAAAGCTTTGTTTTAATTTACCACGCGAAAAATTGTTTGTGACAGTCGAATGAAATGGACTATTATATAATACTGATGACATGATGGCGATGGAACAATATTTGGCGGCTTATCACCTGCGCCCGACTGACATTAAATTACCAAATTGGCCGCCTGGCATACAAAAAGTGAAGTGGTCAACCCGGAACTGTTGATGACAGTCACATAACTTAGGCTTTTATTATATAGATTGACTTTATCAGAGTCGGTCTTTTATTGAGTCTGTTTCCATTCATGAATGGCGCAAGAAATTCATGGAGTATTTCAGTATTTGATAAAGCGAGGAGTGGGCGAAAAAGAGTATCAGAGGAAAACTTCCAAGGTTACCGCCTTGACGTGCTTCGTGCAAACAATGGGCACATATAGATGTTTATTAGTTGATGAAAAAAAATCAATACACACTCCTAATATTGTACTACTTTCCATACATATATTTATCCATTTGTATTTGTAATAAAATCTTGAAATCTTAAAGAGACTATGAGGACACCCTGTATATCCATAGCATCTTTGCTCTAAACTGTAATTGTTTTTTATGTTCTCGTAAAATTAAAAAAAGTGTTTGCTGATGAATTGCGTACTTATAGTATTTAATGTCCTCAACATAATCTAGCTAATTATATATGGTTTAAAATAATTTCAAAAAGAACTTTTGATTAAAATAATTACGTTAATTACGATTATTTTAATCAAAAATTACGATATATAGTTTAAAATAATTTCAAACTGAAAAAGAGAATTTTAATAAAAATAGTTTTTAATTGTCAAAACAAAAACAAAATGAATGTGAATTTTTTGAAATATTTTTATATATGATGATAAACAGATCTATTTAGCGTGTTTTCCCAGTTTCTAAAACTAAAATTTTAATATATTAACGTAAACATAATTTTGTATTTATTTATTTTACATCGAGCTCATTTTTTACAGCTTTAAGAATACATGTAATGTGGGTTTGTTTTTATTGTATGTAAACCAATGAGATTGTCGGCATAGCTTTTCTTTCCAGAGAATTGTTGTATATTATTACATTCCCAAAAAATAGTTATTTTTTCCTAGTGTTTCAATGTTTTAACGGAGAGTTTTATCTTAAATTATATCAAGATGTGTTTTCTAAGCACTTTTATTTAAAAATTGTATCTTTAAATAAAACTTATATATATTTTTTCTCATTCTGTAGAAGGTAAAGTGGAAGTTTCCAAGGAAGGTAAATTCCTGTGTAATCTAGGACCTGGCAAAGTATTTGGAGAACTAGCTATATTATATAACTGCACAAGGACTGCCACGGTCAAAGGTAATCGTATTTCATGAAGCAAATCATTCTGACTACCTTTTCTTATCACTTATTTGTATATATATATATATATATATATATATATATATATATACAAATATATATATATATATTTTTCCATGGTTAATTTGTTAATTTGTTAATTTTCTCTGTAGTTCTGTAGTTTTAGGATTGGATGTGTAGTGTGTGTTTTTTGGTATTATATATATATATATATATACAATAGTCAAACTTTTTATAATTATAAACCATTTTAACAAATTAAAAATTGATCATAAAAGAAATCTTTTATGATAGCATAAAACTGATTATCCAAAATACTGTGTATCAAAGCGGATTAAAAATGTAATAAGAAAAATTACAAAAGGAATGTAAAAAACATGAATAAAAATGAAAACTTATATTGTGAAATTCTCGTCAGTGGAATTATTTTACAATATAAATAAAACACAATTGATTTCTGATTGAGAATAGCAACCTTAGCTTTGAAGGCTAATTCTCAAAATGCCCAATCAACTGTATCCAGAATATTAAGATATAAACAAAACATATAAAACGGAAATCAAATGCACCATTATTTATATATTTTTCCAGTCTGGATCCCTATTAATACTACCTATTTATTGTGTTTAGCAATAAAATAAGAAGCGTATTCCTAAACCTTATGTTGCATTACTGATCCTTTCATTTTAAAAATGTGATTTAAGTCTATATAGAACTATTAACTATGTCGAACTTTTGCAAATAGCAAGTTTTCTTCTAAAGGCTTACACTCTATAAGATGATTCCGATCTATTTTACATATTTCAGTAAAACTTAATTTTTTGCTTTCTAGGCAACTGTTACTAGATATAAATTTTTAAGCGAAAGAAACTTTCTTTTATTCAAAATGGATTGTTATTTTAAAAAACAAAACTAAAAGGTATATTACTGTTCTGTTTTATATATCTATAATTTGGAGTAAGAACTTACTTTGAAAACCTAACTTGCTATTTATTTTAGTAAATTGAAATACATTTCTTTTCCAAAATAATTCTTGTACAAAACAACTGATCTCTGAATCAAAATTAATTTCTAGCAATAATGGACTGTAAGCTATGGGCTATTGAAAGGCAGTGCTTCCAGACCATTATGATGAGGACGGGTCTTGTACGACAAGCAGAACATACTAGTTTCTTAAAGAGGTATGTCTAACATTTGTTTTGTTTCGGTGCATTTTTAAATTTGTTGACTGGCTAGATTTTAGGGATTTATTCATTGATACAATTTGTTCTTTTTGCAGTGTTCCTACATTTAGAAATCTAAGCGAAGAACTTTTAATAAAAATCGCAGATGTTTTAGAAGAGGTAAGTTGTTTTAGATTATTTATGGCTTTCTGCTTTATATTCAAATAGTAAAAAAAGTCTAAAGCTGCTGAATGTTGCATGTAAAAATCAGATTTTTATTTTTAACTCTTTCCAACATAGTTGAAAAGTGTTTATGAATTCTGTTTGTCTATCTGCCTGTCCATGCTCTAACTAACGTAAATATACTCGGATTTCCATGTAATTGGTATACGGCAGGGACGGCGAACCTATGGCACGCGTGCCATAAGTGACACGCTGCAGATTATGTTTGGCACGGCATAGATTAAGGTTCTACATCAAAATATAGTAGAATTTCACAAAATGCATTAATTTATGTAGATGTTGTCTCTGTTTATCTGAATTCGATTAATTCGGTTGGTTGTCCTTGTCATACAGATTGAAGAAACTGAAATATAACTTAATGTATCCAATCTAGCTCACTATTGGCTCACAAAATTTTAAAGATAAGAGAGAATTGGGGGATTATTGCAAAAGAAAGGTTAAAAGGCATTATAAGCAAAAATGTCGATGGTAAAATTATAATAACTTGGAATTTAATTCCAGAAACTAAAAGCTGTAGAATATGGCACTTGCTTTTTTGACATTTTTTTCTGTCGGACATTCTTTTCGAAGATAAATAATATGAAAATTTCAAATAAAAACATTTTGTCAAATGAGTCCAGTTCAACTTGCATTCTTTTAAAAATTGCTAAGTGCGAAGCTGATGCATAAATTATTTGGCATCGAAGATGATACAACAGAACTAATATTTTTTAAATAAATTTCTAAAGTATAAACTTTAAATGTTATCCATGTTTTTTAATGCTAAAAACAAAATTTTACTTAATTTTGATTCATTACTATTTGGTCTATTAATTTTTGTTATTGTTGACACGTCATGATCATGTAAAATATATTTTGGGGGGGGGGGGGGAAATGGCACGTGGAGGTGAAAAGGTTCGCCATCCCTGGTATACGGTATTGGAGGTTTACCATAGTATATTGAAAATAAAGTATGTAGCAAGGTCTATGGGGAGAAAATAGCTTGCAGTCTGTTTTAGTGATGGTAAACTGTTTCAAACATACTAAAATTAATGTAACTCATTGAGGTTTACTGCAAGATGCTTTCTATGATTAGGTTGTGTGTAGCATTTATCGTTCACTTACAGGAAAACACAAAACAATTTGGTTACGGTACTGTCTATGAGCTGTATTTGCTAGAAGTGCATTTTCCGTTGTGGTATGCGTTTTTAAATGTAACTAATTTTTTGCATAATACAAAAAATTTTTGAATGGTGTGTATAAATTCTATAGATCATTATACAGGGCTGTACAGTAGTATCCGAGTACATTCCCGCTTATGAACGGAAATTGCTGAAGGGGAATTTTGAACTGTGTTATGTGTTTCCTGACTGAACTATTTTTTTTTCTATATGTAGTATATATACAAATCAATAGATCATTTACAGAGCTGCCCAAAAGAATTCGGATATTTTTCAGACTATAGATGGAAATGCTGAAATTGAGTTTTCAAATGAATTATGCATTTTCCAAATTATTTACTTACACCGTATCTTTCACCTTATTAAACGGTTAATTATTCTGGAGAAGTTTAACGAGTGCCGAAGAATTATTATAGTATCTTGAATGTGTTGGAAAGTGTTTTATAATCTGTACTTGTCGCATGATTTTTCTTTTTTGTTTAAAATTTTTAGCGTAAAAATTCATATAATTAGTAGTAGTTCCTTTCTATGTAGTATACTAGCTAAAAATTATTATTTTCTTAAGATAAAATCAAATATTAAATTATTGGGTCGATGCAAAAATTTGATCTTATATATATTTTTTGTATTTGGGATGTATAGCTTACAAAAATTAGTCCAGTTTCTACACTGTATGTGGCTTTCTGTCAGCGTAGTTTTTCGTGTATTGATTTCAAAATCTGCAAGGCCTTTACAAAAACCTCGTAGTCTTCCTGAACATGGGAAATCACTCACATCAACTAGACCTCTTTGAAATGATAGAGCCATTTTCTTGGAGTCCTTTTTTTTATCAACTGCATTCTCCCCGTAGACGGCACAAACGTTTTGTGTGGTCTCGGCTGATTTTTGCTCCTTTATTAATCCGCGCACTAGAGGTCTGCACAGTCTGAAATTTCCGGGCTCTGGTGTAAAAACTAAGGCTTGTTTATACTTTTGCAGATTACGACCTGGCCCATTCAAAAATTGGTGAAATCAGGTCCGGCCCGACAAAATTTCTACAAAAAATTCCGACTTCTCTTAAAATACAATGATGATATTTTTTTTCTTTTTTAATGAATACTGCATACATATTTATGGGAAATTTCAACAGCATATTTTAGATTACTTATGTTAGCAAGCAATAGAATCTAGAAAAGCAACATTAAGGATCACTTAGACTTTTAGACTATTACATTAAAGAAAGACATTAAAAAATTATAGCAGAGTTTCCCTCAGGTTTAAAAAAGGGCAGGGTGCTTCTTCTAGGAAAAGGGCACTTTTGGATTCTGAAGGGCATGTTTTTGATTCTTAAGGGCACTTAAAAAAAAAATTTAAAGGCATTCTTTTGATTTTTAAAACTACTTTTAATATTTAATAGACAGGATGCTATTTTAAAGACAGCAATGAGTCAATTTTTACTATGCAAGTAAAATTTTTTAATAAACAAAGGAGTAAAGGCACTTTTTCAGCTGGGGCAACAAGGGTGCTAATGTTTTTCATCAGGGGCAAGAGGGGTGCTATTTTGTAAACGTAAGGGCAGGCAGGGTGCAGCACCCTCCTGAAACTGTCTAGGGGAATCTCTGTTATAGTTTAGAATAAAAGAAAAAATACGGCTAAAAGCATCATAATTCTTGAAGCTGTATAATAAAAAAAAAGTAAGTTTTAAAAAATATTTCTCTATGACAATATTAAAGTATATTACCAAAGGGATTCCGTTAACAAAAGTTTATTATCGCTAACCATTTTCTTGCCCGACACATGCTGAAAACGATTAAGTCCAGTTCTGGCCAGGCTCAAGTATATAGAATGAAATATAAGCCTAATCAGGGCCTTGCCCGAATGTGTTGAAAAAATTACGCTCGCGCTCAGAGGCGATATAATTGCCCGATGCCTCCTATATTGATGTTGTCAAGCTAGCATCGGCTCGTGCAGCACATTTACACTTATTGTCTTCCCAGTCACGTCCACTGAAAATTGTTCATATTTTATCAGCTCAGTTCGATTGCCTTAACTTTGTTATATCGGGCCAATAGGCCCGAATAATGTTTTTCTCTGCCGTGCTAGACCGTTTATTTTTTTTTCGGCCCGTCCCGTTAAAAAATTGTCTTTATTCTGCCGGGCTAAAGCGGCCCGTTTGAAAAATTGCCCTCACTTTGTCTTCCAGGCCCGGGCCCGTGTAGACCTCTACCGTGAACTCCACACTTCGGTTCAGCACCTGCGCACTCCTCAGGGATTCCATAACTTCAGCTGCCTATAACTTTGTTGGCAGTATAATGGTAATGAAATATAACACATGATTCATATACGAAATTTAATGAAGAATCGATCTTTGATATTGAATTTGATCAAAAATTTCATCTTTTAATGAAAAATGCAAATTAATGAAAGCATGTTTTCAAAAAACGCCGACATTGGAAATTTTGGTCGGTGCGAATTCGCCCTTGTATATAGTTCATGGGCTAAACTCAGAAAGGAAATATGGCGGAAATATTTTATTCTATTTTATGTTATTCATTTCAGCGTTCGAAATCCTTGGTGGTCCGCTGGTCCGAGACCACTAAAAATTCAATCGGACCACTAATTTAAAATATTTAGTGGTACAGGTAAACGTAAATTTTCCCGTCCCTGAGAAAACCGCAACCAAACACAAACCACAGAATTTTAATTTATTTAAAATAAATAAATAGTTGCATTAAAACTTAGCCAGTTGAAATAAATAATTGGAAATAAAATACACAATAATGTTAT
Source organism: Maratus speciosus (assembly GCA_963932465.1). Classification (NCBI taxonomy): domain Eukaryota; kingdom Metazoa; phylum Arthropoda; class Arachnida; order Araneae; family Salticidae; genus Maratus; species Maratus speciosus. Next base: position 258,252,991 of record OZ010791.1, read on the forward strand.
AGTTTTTGTTTATGTACTGTTAATTTATTTTTTAGCAAATTATAATTTTACATTTTATTATGCCGAAAATTTTGGGTAACTGAAAGGAAGTTTGGTTTATATTCTAGAAGGAGGAGGGCGGGGGGGGGTACTCAAAGGGTTAAAGGTACTTAATAGAATTTTATGTAGCGGGCCAGTGACGATGTCTGCGGACCAGTAAATTCTGATGTTTACTGGTCCTTGGGACCATTGACTATTTTTTATCAATTCTACCGCTGCATTTATTTATTTAACCCAGAAATATCTGCCACTAAAAACGTGTCTTTCTGTTTTTAGTTGCGAAAAATGAAAAACCTAAAGTGAATTAGATAAGGAAAAGTAAAATTTCATTTCCATGTTGCTTATATGATATTTAAATCATATGTCACTACAATAATAATGTTCAAGCTAAATTCATTTACATACGGTATATATTTATATAGACAGCCTACAACGAGGGAGATTACATCATTCGGCAAGGTGCGAGAGGCGACACTTTCTTCATTATCAGCAAAGGAAAGGTAATGTCTGTTTTGACATAACAATTATAAGCAATTAGCAAGCACAATAGGTTTCGTTGACGCTCATAAGTTGATCTCTTCTGTTAGGTGAAAGTGACGATGAAGACCGATCCATCCGCTGAGGAAGAAAAATTCATCCGTTATTTACAGAGGGGAGATTTCTTCGGGGAGAAAGCTCTTCAAGGGTAATATTTTACTCTTTTTTATACCTGATTCATTTAGGGAGATTTCGAATTTATATTTATTTATTTATTCATTTATTTTGTCGCTTAAGGCTGTTCTCAACTTCTCTGCTCAACAAGCGCAAAACGTTTCGACACATTTACAAATTCATTTTTTAACGGAAAGATATAAAATTGGTTGGTTGGTTAGTTGTATTTATGTCGGCCAATTATCTGCACGTGGGATATGGGCCCTAAGGGGGGGTGCCTTCCGTGGAGGTGTTTCTAAGGGAACCTAACCCGTATTAACGCTTGGAGAACCAAGGTTCGAAGAAAACCACGAAAACTCCGAACGATTAGGCCGACGGGCGCGATTGGGATCGAACCCAGCACCTCCCGTCTATCAGCTTCGAGAGCAGAACCTCTCGGCCACTGGTGGGGCTCGATATAAAAATATAAAATTGGAAAGCCTGACCATGGAAACGATTTGGAATCGAACTGTGTTTTCCATTTTTTGATAAATAAATTACCTATTGAGTGATAAGCTATTTTGATCACGTGACAAACACGTTTTTCACCCTTTCTTGAGTGGTTATTTTTCTTTCGCGCGGAAATTCAGTTCAAAACGCCCACTTTGACTCTATTTGCTGAAAGAACTATTGCGTTTACAAAAAAAAAAAAAACGGGAAAACTGCTCGATTACATAGTTTGTGAACATCAACACCTGCTAGTTTCATGCATACCCGAACAAAAATAAATGAAAATTTATGTCATATAATAATCTTGGATTGGAGAACAGCCTTAAGGGGAGAAGGGACCTTCAAATTCATTTTTTTAATATATTTTTTTTTATTTCACTTTAAATACTATTCAAGGGCACACTATATGCATGATGCCATGTATTTATCACATAAGAAATAATAATAATAAAAAAAAATTGGAGAAAATAAAGAATTTTCTTGACTATTTTAAACGTTATGAAGAACTTTTTAAAATGTCCCATGCGCATTCCATATCAGATAAAATCCCCAATATTTTTATTCAAGTTCATTTTATATATACAAATAAAACCGTGCATCACATTTTATATATTTGAATATAAAGGTAATAAATTTTATGAAATTTTCAGCTTTTTATCCAACAATTTTCAGCATCATATTTTTGCAATTAACTACCTTTAAATTTTCCAATAATATTTAGTTTAAAAAAACTATGCACAGTTTTATGACATATATAATGATAAACAGCTATAAAAAATATTGGGGATTTTAATTGATATGGAGTGCGCATGGGGCATTTCGAAAAGTTCTTCATAACGCTTAAGATATTCAAGAAAATTCCTTATTTTTCTCCGAATTTTTTTTTTAAATTTTTTTCTTTTGCGATAAATATACGCCATAATGCATATAGTGCGCCCTTGAATAGTTTTTAAAGTGAAATTTAAAAAGAATTAAAAATTAAGATTGAAGGTCTTTTGTCCCCTTAGGGGGACCCGGCACCAATATATATTAAACAAAAACATAATTTGAAGAACAAATTAAACAAAACAAAATTTATTTCCTACATTGTTTAAGCCCGAGAAGGGACAGATATTAAGATATTTCATTCAATTAGTTCTACATTTAATGTTAAATTTTTGTAACAAATTAGTTAAGTCAATTGAAGATTAAAAAATAAAAATAAAATTCACACCATATGATATTTAAAACACCCTAAAAAATTAGATTCCGTTCAAATGAAATCGGAATAAATTTTAGACTTCTTCCAATTTTAATTAAAAATATTTCTATTGCAGATTTTGTATTATGTTTATGACAATTGTACATAAATTGTTAAGATGCATGCAAAATACAAAACTTATTGAAAAGTCTAAGATTTATTTCGATTTCATTTGAACGGAAATCTAATGTTTTAGGGTGTTTTAAGTATCATATTGTATGAATTTTATTTTTATCTTTTAATCTTCAATTGGCTTAACTAATTTGTTACAAAAATTTAACATTAAATGTAGAACTAATTGAATGAAATACCTTAATATCTGTCCCTTCTCGGGCTTAAACAATGTAGGAAATAAATTTTGTTTTGTTTAATTTGTTCTTCAAATTATGTTTTTGTTTAATATGTCAAGTTTGTTAATAACTGCTGCATTCAGACTAACTCATTTCAAAATTAATACAGGGTATTATCATCAGACTTTGATGTATGCGGTAATGCATCACAATGTATGATGCAGTTTATTAATATACAATTCAAAATATTTCGCCACTGTAGTAATGCAAGTTGCTGTAGTTAGGACAAAAACTTCGAATCTCAACGTAAAAGATCTATAATCAAAACATAAAATATTGACTTCACTTAAATTTAGATACCCTATTTCCCACTCAGGAACGCTATGAATGCAAAAATAAATTGTGTTGAATCATTACTGCTAATATTTAATAATATTAAAGCTGTGATACAGTAAAAAATAAAAAATAAAAGTTTTACTTAAATTTTGTTATCTTATTCTCTCCCAAGGGGTGATGTAAACGCATCAGAAAATCAATGCCGAAGTTTAACTTGGGGTATCAATAGTTCTCATCTCGAAAAAAAAAATACATTTTAAAATTTAAGTTATGTAATTCCTCACTAAGTTCGCTACCTGCGTAAAAATAGCTATCCATTTGAAACTTTTTACTTGCATTTCAGTATTTTTAAACGATTTTTTTTCATTAGCTAGCTGAGATCGATCTGTATAAAGGCCGTTTTTTTTTTTTTTTTTTTTTTTTTTTACTTTTTCGATTTTGTTTACAGATTCTTTTTTTTAAATTATTGGGATGCTTTTACTTTCGAAACCGGTTTTGAAAGTGAAAGTATTCTCACTAAAAAAATCTGCAAAGAAAATCGAATAAGTAAAAAACAACCTTTTTAGAGATCGACCTCAACTACTCAAAGATAAAAAAAGAAAAAAAAAATTATTTAAAAATATTGACATGGAAGTGAACTATCTTAAAAAAATTCTTCCGTAGGATTAACATTAACGAACGGGTGTTTTCACGTGAGTGAAGTAGCCCGTTAAATGCAAATAATTTAATTTAAAAATACTTTAAAAAATAAATTACTTTATCGCAAAATTTAAAAAAGAAAGTTCAATTTTAACCACCTAATTTAAAACACACTATTTTATTTTTTTTTAAAGGTCAGGAATGATATATTGAACTGATTTAAAGACTGGATTTTCTTAAAAAGCAATAGTTTTAGAGAAACAAAAATAACTAAACTAGAGAACAGGAATTCTGCTTTTTCAGAATTTAGTGTTGCCCCGGCATTTCCATTACTGCTCTTTCATCATCACCTAACACTTCATTTATAATGGCTGTTTCATAATAATAGAAACCACCATCAGAAGAAAATAACTCTGTTAAGCGGGACTCTACTGCAGTACAAAACATATTTGAATTTTAAGACTTAAAGCACGCGTTTTATTTTATGTAAAATGACGTCATTCGCATCCGCTTAAGAATTCCACATTTACGATCTACTGTTAAATCTAAAGTAAAGCATGCATAGCACATCACTATCGCGAAATAATGTACAAATGCAGCAAAAAGATGCCGTCATTCAAGAAAATCGACAAAAAAATACGGCTATCTAATGATTCATAGATATTTAAAATTAAATATAGTTTGTAATAGCTCCATTGTTTTAACAAAAATCATCCGTTTATATTTTTTTCAAAATAGCACGTATTTTAATTACATTTTCTTTCGGTTGTTGTGAGGGAAATGGCAACAAAAATATATAATTATTATTTTAGAACTATTTGTCCTTTACTTTCTACAGAAATTTAGTACTTCCGTTGCCAATATTAAGCAAATGGCTCTAAAACCGACAAAAAAATTAATATTTCAAAAATAAAGGGAGTTTTCAAACAAAATGCATTTAATGAACTTTTTTTTCCAATACGACGTCATAAAAATCGAAAATGTGCAATGCTTAGAAGTTTAAAAAATTGCTATAGAGTATTTGATCGTACTGCTTTGTTTTACGGCTGTCTTCTGTAAGGTAACGTTATTTTTTGGAATACACAAAATAAGCTGGGAGAAAGAAATAGCATACCGTACCGGGGGCTAATAAAACTGGAAAAAAGCAAAGATTTTGCACATATGATTGCACAAATTGATTGTTATGTCTGATTTTTGTACGTACTACTTTTTGTACTTTTTTTTTTTTTTTTTTTTTTTTTTTTTTTTTTTTTTTTTAAGGTATCAAAATATTAAAAATTCGATCCTTAAATCTCTTATATAGGATATGATGTTCAAATAGGAAAAAATTTAAGCCATTTCTTTCAAATAGCCTTAGCATTTTGAAGACATGAAAAATCTGAAAAACACGAATTGACATAAACGAGTTTAAAGACTTCTTTTAAAGAGTAAACATGATTGGAGGTCGAACAAAAATTCGGTTTCGTTTTCGGCCCAAAATCACAGTTTCGCCGAAAATTCTATTTCTGCTGTGGAAATTCGGCCGGACCAAAACTCGACCGAAACTATCTGTATTCTAAAAATCTCGTTTCTTGTTTCAGAAATGTTCAACATTACTCATTAATTTGAGCTGTATCGGCTCAAATGAGACACTCTTTATTTATTGCTAAGAACTTCAATGTTTATAATTTATCAGTCATAACTGACTTGAGGGCATATTATAAAGCAAGCAATGCATATAGGACTAAACTTGAAGACGCTTTTCACGTGCGCATTAAAAGCTGCAGACACTTAACAAATTACTTAGAAAAATTTTGGTTTGAAACCGCAGAAGTGTTTCGAATACCCTTTGCAAAATTCTCATATAACAGATGACCATTTGCAAAAATCATTATAAAAGCTATATCGAAGTATGTATACAACATAAAGCTTTTTTATTTCAATGAAATTCATAAAATTAGAAAATAATTCTTTGTCTTAGATGAATTAACTACGCTTTACTTTATATGTATTATATTAATTATTTTTATTTTTATTATATTTATTTATATATAAATTTTGTCAACCCAACACCCGACAAAAAAAAAGAAAAAAAAAAAAAAACACCTACCCCGAAATCCAAACCGAACCCGACAAACTTAATTTTGATAATTAAGTCTTGTCTAATTGTCTTGTTAAGTTACGATTTGTCTTAATTTAAAAAAATTCCGAATTTAGAAGTACCTCGTAAAGTTATTGAATCAATTAATAAATAACTTGATAGCATTAATAACTACAAATTTATTATTTAATATATTGTTTGTGAATATTTGGATAAATCTAGAATTCTTTTTTCAAACAATGAGAAACGTGTCTTATTTATCTTGTTTGCTTATTTTCATTAATTTATTTTGCAGGGAAGATGTCCGAACAGCTAATATTATTGCGGATGACCCAGATGGTGTGATGTGTTTAGTTATAGATAGAGAGTAAGTATTTAAACTTTTTATAATTCATTTTTAGTTAAATTTCTCTTCTTTTTGTTTCAGAGGTAAGCTATCTAACTTAATTATTATTTTGAATTCAAACCACAAATGAGAACGACATTTTTATGTGAAAATGAGTTTTAATTATTTATTTATGCATTCTTCATGCATTTACATGAGATAATTATTCTTTGACGTAACTTATTTTTAACTGATTTTTATGTTCTTTTTCCAGTGCGTTTAATCAGCTAATAAGCAATATCAATGAAATTATGGAAAAAAATTATGACGAAAGTTTACCTGTCAAGAGGAAGTAAGCTTAAATTTTATTTATTAGAAATATATTGCTTGATATTTTAAAAATGCTTTTGATAAAAAAAAAATTATAATTAATTTGTCTTTCCTTATAAAAATATTTTTTCTTTTGATGCGACATCAGATGATTATTATAGTAAGTGTACAATATTGCATTCTTTCACAATATCATATGTTGTTCATATAATATGTACATGAAACTGTGAATGTTTGTCCCGCTGCCTGTATTTTACTTAAAAAGTCTTTTTTGCTTATAATTACAAAATGGAAGCATATTATAAGCATTTATTTTTTCTAAGCCATTTGTAGCGATAATAAATAAAATAAAATAGAATTTTAAAATTGAAGGGTTTGCTGTAAGATAAGGTGGTAGCTGCAGAAAAGGTTTGAGATGCCCACGTTCTTGATTTAAAAAAAGTCGCTTAGAATAGGTATTTTATACTATTATTGGTAGCAAACCATGCATATGTGCATGGACTTAATGCATATGCAAAAAAGAAATATAGTTTTGACGAAACTTTGAAAATTAATTTTAAAAGTGTTTTTTAAATTTCCCAAAAGTGAGCAAATCCAGCCTTGTTCTTTTGCACCAAACACTTCCATTTCCCTTCCAAAAGAGTTAAATTTTCTTTTCTCATTCGTAACCTTTTATGCTAATAGTAAACAAAATTACTGAAGATATTTTTCATTAAAGTGTAGTTTACTTGATAATCTAAAAGATAAGATAATTAATTAGAACATGGTATAATGGCTATTGCGATACTTTTTTATACTTAAAAAAAAATGTTTGGTTTAGCTGTGGCATGTTTAAGCCAAGTCAAACCCTACATTACTTATAATGATTTACAAGGGAACATATTTTAATTAAATTTAAATTTAGGAAAAAATATTTTTTTTAACTCGGTACTTTATTTACTTCATTATTTCTATTTATAGTACAATGTATTATATTACTTCATTTATTTCTATTTATAGTACAATGTATTATACTATAATAGTACTACTATTTATAGGACTCTGTGATGTTGTTCAAAATAGAATAAATCGAGTGAATTTTGTTAGTAAAGTCAAAGTTCATAGCCATGTATCCAGATAATTTTACAAAGCTTTTGTTAGTTAACTTGAGTTCTTTTTAAGGACTGAAATGTCTGTTTCCCTTGTACTAAAATTATTGGCAATTGGCATTTATCATTTGAACTATTTCCTACCAAACAGGCAAAATGTTTTACAATTCTGAACAAATTGCATTCAGGCAAAAATATTTTGCCATCCTGAACAAATAATTCATAATACAGCTACATCAATATGTATATTGTATGAATAATGTACAGTCGTGGATAAAAAAAAAAAGTAAACACCCCTACTAACTCTGCAACAAATTATTGTAGAAGAAAGTTAATTGTAGCAAACGATTGGAAATAAAGTCTACTTTTAAATGATGTGCATAAAATTTGCTTAGGGAGCCATCTACATATCAAAACGAATGCAAACTTTTTTTTTTATTAGCAATACCCAAGTTTGACACCCTAAATAAATTCTACACGCTTCAATTACCCTTAACCCCTTAACCTACAATGACGGGCATAGCCCGCGTACGATGATCGAGCCAAATGTAAATTCTTCTTACCACTAAAATTTCACAGTAAATATAGTTTAATTTAATCGTCGAAATTCCATGATTAAACAAGGCGGAAATCTCTATTAAATTTTAGTGGTAGCTATGGATTTGCCAAACCGTGAAGCTGTTGAAAGTAAATCGTAGGTTAAGGGGTTAATTCAAATTTTCATGAAATTCGTACGATTAGTTTCAGAGAAAATAATTATTTTAAAATGAGCAAATTTTAGGGGCTGTATTCAAATTTAAGTTCGGTACTCGATTGTTTAAATGCTACAGAATGACTATGTCACTTCTATTAACGTATTATTTCATGCCACCATTTCACTCGCTTAATATGTTTCGACTATTGTCAGCCCAAATGTTTCAATTAAAGGAGTAAAATATATATGTTTTTAAATTATACCTTTCTGCACATCATAGATGACATTTCTAAGCATAATTCGAAAACTACTTGGAAGAAAAATCTGAAATTGAGAATTCGCATAAAGTAAGACATTATAAATATATCAAAAAGATTGTAGTTTGCAATTCATGTTTTTTTTCGAATATTAATTTCATAATTCATATTATAAAAAATTTTTAATTACGAATTCAATGTATTTATGTTTGGATTTTTTAGTATTATAACCCCACAAAAAATTATCATATTAAGTGTATAATTGCAGGAGATGTCAATAATTTAACATTAGAAGTTCTAAATTTTGAATGTTTACAATTCAAAAACTTATCATCCAAATGACTTGAAATTCCGTTTCTAGGCATAGTTTGAAACGAAGAATTAAAATATATTGTCAAAATTGGGTGTTGCCATAATAAACAAATTTTGGCTGATTTTGGTTTGTAGATGGCCCACTAAGCAAATTTTATATACATCATATAAAAATAGACTTTATTTCCCATCGTTTGGTATCAGTAACTTTCTTCTGTTATAATTAGTTGCAGAGTTAGTAGGGGTGTTTGCTTTTTTTTTCCCACGACTGTACAGTGTACATATATATCACAGCTTGTGCTAAAGAGGTTGCATTAGTTTCTTCTCGGGACTTTAAGTTACAACATCCATTCTCCAGTAGTGATTTAAAAAGAGTAGCTTTAAAAATGAGATTTGACTTCTCTGGTTGCAAAAATCTCCTTGATTTGTAAAATTATGAATGTGAAATGTTAACATAGTGAGGATCATTTGCTTTAAATTATGAATGGGAAATGTTAACATAGTGAGGATCATTTGCTTTAAATTGTGAATGTGAAATATTAACATAGTGAGGATCATTAGCTTTACCCAGTGATCGGGTCAAATGAACATTTTTCGTACATTAAAAAAAAAGTTATGTAGTGAGAGAAGTCAAATTCCATACAAAAATAAGTTATTTTTTCATTAAATAAAATTTATCGTGAAAATATATTTATGAGAGTTAGTTATATTTATATGAATTATAATTATATGAGTTACACCTCCCTGACGTTAAGAAGGGTGTATTCCGATCCAAACTGCTTATTTTCTGATTCATTTTTAAATTCATTTTTGCTCTCAAACGCATCAAACTAAGAAATTCTCTTATTTGGAAACTACATAATGTGCCGTGTTTCTCGATTTTTTGATAAAAGCAGAAAATATTGTAAAAAATGCTGTCAAAATCGGCGTTTTGAACCGAAATTTTCGGAAGCGGGAGATCTGGGGATGAAAAAGATGGTCATACTGAGAAAATAATTGCTTAAAAATCAAATTCTAATTAATTGAGCGAAAAATGAAGTCACACGGCACCTTATACAACTCTTCAAAAATCCCCCCAGCAAGTTTCATGTTTTTATTTTTAAAAATGAGCCTGAAAATGTCTCAGAAAATTTCGAGCTGTTGAGGGTGGAAAAATATTTTTTCGAATACACCCTTAAGGGAAATAGTAATAATAATTACAAAGTAAATAAATATATATATATATATATATATATATTAATGCATTTACAGAATTATGACGCTATAAAAGATGTAGAATACGTAATAAACTATTTATGTAAGGCAAATCGAGATACTATTGTTTTGTCAAACACATATTACGAATATTTTAGTAAAAAATAAGTTAAACATCTCCAGTACCCCCATACTGATCAAAATATTATATTGCTAATGTAATTTTTATCCTTATTAGCGTGATAGAATTTTAATCTCTTCCTTACCTTAAATATTTTACCGTGATAAATACTTCCTCAGTAGGAGGGGAAGATGACAATTTAAAAAATATATTATTAAATATTATTTTTGATTTAATCAATCAATCAATAAAATAAATGAAGTCTATACTTTACGTTAATTTAAATTACATTGTTTGAACGAATTGTTAGATAATGTATCCTATTTAATATTACTTTCTGTATTTAGAGTGGATGAAGAGTTCTTGAATTTGAAACTTTCGGACTTGCGTGTGATAACTACCCTTGGAGTTGGTGGCTTTGGTCGAGTCGAATTGGTATTTCTTTTTTCTTTCATATTTTAATAATATATTTTTAACAGTAAAATAATCTAACATTTATCTCATAATTCATATTTCAACTAATTATCTATTTCATATAATCATTTGTATGTCTTTCGAAATATGATCTTTTAGCAAACCTTTGCCCCAATTCTCCAATTTTATTTGAGCTAGCATTATGTAAAACCAAACTAGTCCACGTAATTAAATTTTTCAGAAGTCTGGAAAAATATTTTGTATTTGCCTCAGACTTTGCCTTAAATTCAAAGTATTCTTATTACTTCTATAAAAAGAAGTTTATTATTTCCCTTATACATTTTTTAAATATTAATTCAGTGCTTTTAGAATAACTAAATAAAATCTCCAATTAACTCATTTGTTTTCTGTTTATTTTTACTAGAGTGCCTTTGTCTGAAAGTTACTCGTGTATTTTAACTCATTAACGCCGGTTGGTAAGAGAACTTGCCAAGTAAGGCGAACAAAACTTTTAAACTTGAATACCAGTATTTTAGTTGGGAAATTTTCACATTATCTAATCTCAAATTTTGAGCTGTTAAACAATATAAAATTATAGTGTGGAAAAAACTGGTGTCGATTAATTAAAAGAGGGATAAAAGAAGCTAGTCGTTAAATGTGTTAATAGACGCAATTTCTATAAATTCTATGTTTACTGTGAAAACTATTCGTCTGTCGATAATTCAGCAGAAGAAAATACGAATTATGTTCGCTTTTGGTCTTTTTCTGAAAAGTGTGTTTGAATAAGTTAAATTATCCTTGTCTGTATTATCAAAAAATATTTCAGACTGTATTTAATTTGGATATCCCTTCTAATTTCGCTTTTTCCTATTATAACGTCTTCACTGGAGGTCTTATTTACGTTATAAAATATTGCTCACTTTGAATTTATAGGCGAAATTTTATTTAGACGCACTTTCATTTTATGTGCATTTCAGGAAAATGAAATTATAAATTTTCCATGGCATTATAGTTACAGCAAATTATTTCATCAAATAATATTAGGTATAATGAACTTAGTGCATTTGTATTTAAACTTTGTTTTTAAATTTGAATTTTACAAATAAAATATTTTGTAGTTTGATAACATGCTGATGCTTTATGGTATTTTCTCGGTTATTCGATATTTTCAGTTCTTTGGCTGCTTTTAAGTCCAGTTTAATTTGCATTATGGATGTTTTATTGTATTTTTAAGAAGAGTAAAATTATAATTCAGCGTATTTTAACTCAAACGACAAAGAAATGAAAGCGAACGAAAGAAATGAACATCTATTTTAGAAATGAGGTCATGTAATTTCATTAGATTTTTTTTTGCTTGCATGTTACGAGAATATATATCGCTTTTATTTCATATATCTGTAACCACGACTAAAACTAATCTCTGACGAATCAACGTGTTAGATATTCAAGAGGTAAATATTTCGATTTTTTACCAAACATAAAATGCTTTTTCAGACGTTTGGCCAACGTGCTTACCTTCCACCAACATAAGAAGCTCGCAGATGTCGTGCCGCACACTCGCATGAAATGGCATTAGGCTTTCAGCATTTTCTTAACAACAATTCGGTTATTGTTATTTTCTAAATCTCGTCCTGTAGGCATGTCTTTCAAGACAAATGTGTGTGACTTAAAATGATCGATGCCGATGTCTAATAACACATCCCATCTCTTATCCAGTCACAATGCTTGAAGATTTTATAATCTTTTAATATTGAGTGCAGCTATAGAGATTTAAATATATACAGGGTGTATCAGAACAGCGGTTACAAACTTTCAGGACAGATAGAGTACACCTAGATGATGGGAAATCAAATAGCAATGCGTGGTCGGAAACGTTTTCCTGGCGCAGTACTGGCGACACAAAACACAAGAAAGGAAGGACAGGAACAGAGAGAGAAAACATGTTTATTATTCTTAGTGCTGCAAAAATGCTGGGACGATGCTGGAAAATGCTGAGAAAGTTGTTGCACGCATCGTGGCAGCTGCTGGGGAAGTCCGGGACACTCCCGGTATTTAAGGGAACATTAGATCTTCCATGCGCCGGAGATGTGCTTCCATGCATCACGGTCCGAGGTCGTAATTTCGAACACATTTGATGACGATCGTTGTCTCTTTAATGTTCTTTTTTCTTAGTGTTTTGCTGTACTAAGAATAATAAACATGTTTTCTCCTCTTATTCGTGTCCTGTCTTTCTTGTATTTTGTGTCGTCACTACAGCGCCAGGAAAGCGTTTACGACAATGCATTGCTACGTGATTTCTCATCATCTATGTGTACTCTATCTGTCCTGAAAGTTTGTAACCGCTGTACTGATACACCATGTATATGTCTGTGTATCTGTGTCTGTCTGTCTTATAATAAGTAGACCAAAAGATAAATTTTTTCCATTTAGTTAATTTCAGGTTTCAGAAATTACTGTGAAAGGTTTTTCTCTAATGTTAAATTCATTTATTTCTGAAGAGCGCCTTTTAAGTGAAATTTTCTTTTTAGGTTCAAATAGCTAATGACAGCACGAGAGCTTTCGCTCTTAAAGTCATGAAGAAAGCTCAGATCGTAGAAACAAGACAACAGCAGCACATAATGTCTGAAAAAGCTATTATGGAAGAAGCAGATTGTGATTTCATTGTAAAGTAAGTTTTCGTATATATATATATATACAAATATTTTTTGTACATTTTAAACTTCTGAGCTTCAGTTTATAATTTGAATACAAAAGAAAATGAAAGAACTTAATCATAGGACAGTAAGGTGTCCATTCCTGAAAAGATAACATCACTAATTTCTGTACCGGGAACTTTCAGAATTAAATCTATTGCCATAAAAATTATTATTTCACGATCACTTTCTTCTTTTTAAAACTATTCTATCAAGTAGAAATGCCAACGATTGAAAAGATGCAATTTGTTCATACTTAAGCTTCAACTACAAAATTGCGTTAGCTATCATCAGTCAATGCGCCAGTCGAGCAACTAAAGTCGATAAAAACGTGACTTCCTTTAAAGCCGAAAAAATTCTAGTCGAATCCTACAGGGGACTGTTAAAAATTAAAATACGGAACTGAGATAAGGAATCCAGTTTCTTCTTTATTTCCTTTTCACCCACCCTCTCAACCCTGTCTCATTACTGTTCTTCAAGGTTAACCTTCTTCGCACCCCAGTCAAACCCTTATCTTCGGGGTCACGAAGGGTCACTATTTCTTTCTCCTTACTGAAATACAAAAGACACAGACTGCTTTTTTTATTCTTTTCGAATAACTCTTACTTTATGGAAGATTATTAGATTTGATTCATAAAAGTTGCTAACGTTGCATAAAGTTGATTCATTAGTGATTCATATAACCCGTATTTTTTTTGTGTGTGTGTTGGAGGGGGGAGGGGGGAACAGGGCCGAAGCTAGCCTTTTTTGCACCCGGGGCAAACATGGATTTTGGCGCCCCCCCCCCTCCTCTTCCGCAAAGTATATTTACAAAGAAAATTTTACTAATTTTCTAATCGCCGACTTATTTTAAAGTTTAAAATATGTAACACTGAACTACTTAATCTACAATGGCGGATGTCACGGGGGTCATTAGCCCCCTCTGAACACCAACAAAAATATTCTAAAGATAATTTAAAAAATGAAATATACAGTCAGAGTCCCGATTATCCGAGTCCTGCTTAACCGAGTTTCCGCTTTCACCGAGTTATTTTCTTCTGATGGACTGATGCTTCTATTATTATGAAACAGCCATTATAAATGAAGTGTTAGGTGAAGATGAAAGAGCAGTCGTAAAAAGTTAGAACTCTGATTTTCTGATCAGAATGGGAAGAAAAAAATGGCCATAATTTTTTTTGTCAAAGTTTTGAAAAGAGGGCACTGCCCTATTTAACTAAGCAATAATGCGTAAAATTTGTTTTTATCGCCAATTTGAACGTACCTAAGCAAAAAGTACCTGTAATGCTATGCATCTGCAACAAAACAAAAAGGAAAAGAAGATGGGGAGGGGACGGTGCATTTTTAGTGAACTGTTATTCAAAAACCAGTTAAGTCTCAGTCATAAAATTTACAATTTAACTTTATAGTACAAAGATGTTTATTATCCTAAGTTTTCAGAATTTCATAGTCAGTCCTTTTTGAGATATTAATAAGTGAAAATTGCCAAAAGCAGATTTAACACAGTTTTTGATGAGCTGTACAAAAAAAAAAAAAAAAAAAGAAGGAAACGGTTTTCGGGATGGAAATTTATAAAAATGAGTAGTCCTATAAGAGATCTTTTTTAAAAAAAAAATATTTAAGGTGAGTCGCATTTCTTTCATAAAAAACAATGGCAGCGCAATGCGATGTTTGACCTTTTATTTCTCCGGTTTTTAAGCATGTTTTTGGTCTAAGTCCTTAAGTCTAATGAAAATTTTATAATTACATAAAATGTCGACAATTTTAAGACTAATGAAAATGTTATAATTACATAAAATGTCGACAATTTTAAGACTAATGAAAATTTTATAATTACATAAAATGTCGACAATTTTAAGACTAATGAAAATTTTATAATTACATAAAATGTCGACAATTTTATGCTGAACATTTTAGTTTTTGATTCCTCTTGATAGGTAGAAAAATAAAGCAGTTACAGCATTTTCCGCAAAACACGTTTTTCTCCGAAAAATGGCTGTGTAATTTGTTTAAAATGGTCCCTCCAAAAAACTATATGATGAAAAAAAAAATTAGTCATGTTTTTAAACTCAGAAAACTATGAAGAAGTCTTTGTTAAAAGATTAGGAAAATTAAAAATGACGAGCGACACCACCTGATGGTTTGAACTGGATTGCCCCTAATATGTAAATGGTTATTTTGCGTCATTAGTATCTAAATTAAGTTAAATGTATGCGAATGGATAATATGACGCACTGAAATAATTTGCATAATTTTTTGTTAAGGTTTCGGATAGCATGGCGCAAAAGATAAACTACATTATTCAATAAATACATTTCAATGCATAATATAGATTTAGTGAAAGTGATATACTTATCAGTGTATTGAAAAAATAAACGTATAGTATGGTTGTCTAAATATACTTTAGAAGACAAATCAAAAATAATTTAAATTGAAACTTAATTTATAATTTTATCAAAATTTCATTTTTTATTTCCCCTTACATGAATAAAAAGTTTAAACGGCTGCATACGCATAAAGGCTTTAGAATAACTTTCAAAGAATTTTTTATGATTATTTTGATTTATTAAATTACATATATTTATTCTCTTTTTTAATTTTCTTAATGTTTCTCTTTTGTAAAAAAAAAAAATAATAAATGAATAAATGTTAAACATTTTGGAACTATATGTGCAATGGACAGGGATCTCTAATGCTCTTACATATATATATATATATATATATATATATATATATATATATATATATATAACCATTAATAAAACATTACCGACCACCATCAAAAACCGCAATATTGTCAATGAAATGACTATAAAATGGATATCACAAACCAGTAATATACAACTGTATATATAGTCAAACTTTTTGTAAAAATGAGCCATTTTAACAAATGAATTCAATATAACAAAATAGTAAATAATTTATAAATACTTGTGGTTATTCCTTGAAAAACAAAAAATTAAAGTGCTTGAAAAAGTGCTTTGATATTTTTTTCAAACAAAAAAAAAAAAAACGTATATGCACACGCAAGGATAAAAATGTATGCTTTTGTAAAGTGTATTTATAAATAACTGCATTAATAATGTTTTTGTATATAGACACAGACACAGCGAAGCAAGAAGAGGGGGGGGGGGATTAAAACTCTTCCCGTGTAAATTAAAACTGTATAAACTAAATGTAAAAACTTCTGTGGTATGATGAACAATCGATTTGTAAAAATAAACAACCAAAGTAAAAGCAAAAATAGTTTTTCTTGTTTTATGTACAATATTGTTTAATGTATCAATTGTCTGAAGGCTCCACAAAAAATACACTAACTAGGCTTAATCTGGTATTTATGTGTATTAGTATTTTCTGGGATCGAAATCTGGACAATAATCTAGAATATTAATTTTTCTTAAAAGTAAATGAATCCAATTGCGCCCGTCGGCCTAACCGTTCGGAGTTTTCGTGGTTTTCTTCGAACCTTCGATTTCCTTGCATAAATACGGGTTAGGTTCCCGTAGAAAGACCCGCACGGAGGGCCACCCCCCCCCCTCCTTTAGGGCCCATATCTCTCGAGTTGGTAATTGGCCGTAATAAATACAACCAACCTTAAAAGTAAATGAAGAAAAATATATCATTTATATTACAAAATATAATTCAAAGTAGCGCAATAGGATATAGGTTCCTTTTTAATTTCTTTATCATTTTCATAAATCTCAATATTTCAAATGATATATTTAATTTAAAATTGTCTTCCATTTTCTTTTTTGTTGCCATAGCTTAAATAAGAAAAATAAAAATGTTTCGATAAGTATATAAAATTAGAATCTTTAATGCATGCTTTTATATGCAAAAGTGAAGTGATATTCAATAGAGAATATATATATTTTCTTTTTTTAAACCCGAATTTTAAACACATGCACAAATATTATAGTCATATTTTTTCACATACATTGAAATATATGTATATGTAGATAATGCAAATAAATGCCGATTAAAGAATTTAAATAAGATTAAATAATAGATTAAATTTAATGTACACAGAAAGCTTCTCAACATGATTGTGTTATTAGTGGCATAATTTTCGCCTATTTTCTTTAATAATTGTATATTTAAATATAATATATTTAAAAATTTACTTTTGTGCATATTTTCATAAAATTAAAACAGTAGAATTTTAATCTTAGACCATAAAAAAGAAAAACAAATGTATTCAATGAATTTAATTAATTTACTTTAAATTTATGAATGAAAATCTATATTTTCCTTTAAACATAGTGTCACTTTCACTGCCCTATACTTTTCAATCAATTCCAGCAAACTTTGAAAGACTAAACAAGTAAAGTATTATTACATGGAATCCTTTCTTAGCAAGATTTTATTTTTTCAGCCAAAAATCAATTTCATTGTCAAAGCATTTAAAATAATAAAGTATTACTCAAATGATTTTCATGTGAAAATTGGCAAACAAAACAAAAGGAAACAAATCAGTAAATAAGGAAACAGTACAAAAAAATTAAACATTTTTTAATTATTAAAAAGAGCTAAAGCGCCCACAAAATTTGTGTAACGCATAGAGAGACGCCAGAAAAACAGATAAATATTTTCCAAAAATAGCCACATGGCATTCAGGAAAATAATAATAATAATAAACTTTATGAAAATAATTTAAAACAATAAAAGAAACAGCAGTAGGAGCACAGCACACGTACTTTGTTGCTGTTGCTTATAATTCTCTCTTTATCGTCGACACTAATTATGAATTTGTAAATTAGTTATGCCTAAAAATTAAGAATTCAAAAAATAATTCGTACAAATTAGTAATTCGACATAGATTTCATTCAGTAGAAATTTTTTATAGTTTCACGAATCATTGATTATAAAGTTAAATTATATTTTCTTTTTTTTTTTTTTTTTTAATTGTGAGGAGACAATTCTGACAGAATTTTCTAGACCTTTTTGTCTAGTTACCCTTTTATTGGTTAGATGATACAATGCATAGTAAAACACTACTGGGCTAAGTTGAAAAAAAGCAATAAAACCGTAACATGATCCGCAACAGCAAACCGCACAGGTTTCTTTTCTAGAATGGAGTAACTTTTCGTGATTTCGTTCGGATTCAGAGGGATTCAGAACTAAACGTTGACACTATGCAACTCCTGTACGATCCCTTACATTTCCCCCTCTTAATGATTTTCGACTAGAATTTTTTCGGCTATAAGGGAACAAACCGATAAAAACGCGGGCTGCTCTAAAGTTTCGCATTTTGAATGAAATTACATTATTTGTTAGCAGCAGTGGTTCCATTTCACTAATAAGCTATTGTTTTAGTATAATATATATTACACGCTGTCATAGATTTAAATATAATCAAAAAGTCATAATTAACTCAGATTAAATCTTTTTCGGGCATTAGATATAAACAATTTATTATTCATTTCCCACCTGGCGCCGTTTATTTACTTAATTGTCTATTGGTTCACCATGGCGAATAAAAGCGCCGAATGGAAAACCTGCGGCTTCAAATTCCCCATTTGATTTAATGCGACGCATTTTGTTTTTGACGAGTTTTCAACTCAACATGGTTTGATTGGATAAACATTGGTATTAAAATGAAAGTGTTGGTCTCAGACACTTGGATTGTAATCTAGCTGACAGAAGATTGCCAAAAGGGATAGCTCGGAACCATATTTTGCTTCATTTCGTTTCATTCTTGTTACAAAGCATAGTAAACGTTATATTTGTTTATTTACTATGGAAGTCTTTCTTCGTATTTTCCACGCATCGGTCTCTGTGCCATGAATGAAAGCCTTCTGGGTTGTGCTTTAAAGTCACTATCGCATTGTATTACGTCTACAGAAATATTTGCCAAAGATAGCCCTCTGATTTTTTGACATACGGCCATCTATTCACTATCCCCTTTCAGCTGCCAACCTCCAATGTATCTCCCTACACCTACCACGCCATACCTTCTAAAACGGAAAACTGCCTAAAACCGAATTTTTTCACAGTCTCTTGCGATTCCATATTAGCACGTCTTACTGTACTTGCATCCTGAAATTGTACGAAAAAGGCAAAATTATTAAATATTCGTTGTAAATTATGTTTAGTTTTTTGGTTAAAGAGGAAGAATTTGTAAAAGATTGAGAATAAGAAATTAATCGGTAGGTTAAAAAAGAAAAAACATATTTAGGGAAGTCAGCCATAAGGCAGGATTAATCTTTATAAATATATGCTGTAACGAGTTTATTTCTGTAAATTAAAGCGAGTAATATAGCTTTATCTTAATAGAAGGTTGCGTCTTGTGTGTAATGTGTGTTTTTTCGAAGCATTCGTGGATCTGGTTAAAATTAAACATAGGATTCTTCAACTGAAGTTGAAAATATTTTTTGTTAATTCAAATCAATAAAGTTTGGAAAGATAAGTGGGAGGGTAAGAAAGGAAATCTAGTCTGAATTAATCTTTAAAATAAAATGGACTTGTGTGTGTTTTCGTTCGCTGTAAGAGAGCGTTGATGTAAAATTAAAACAAAAGATTATTGAAAAAGGTTTTAAAGTGTTTCCCATTCCTTTAAATTGTTAAAAATCGTGCATAGATAATGTATTATAATTTAAAATTGGCATATTAATATTATAATGCTATGTAGACATAATTTCTTTACTACCTTTTCAGACTATATCGCACATTTAAAGATAGGAAGTATTTGTATATGTTAATGGAATCCTGCTTAGGAGGAGAATTATGGACTCTATTAAGAGACAGGTAAAAATTTGATTCTTCAAGCTTATTTTTATGTATTATTTAAATTTATATCAATTTTCGGACATTTTTTTATTTTGAAATTATTTATAACTGTTTTTTTTCCTAAAGTATTTTGTTTTACAGGGGAAATTTTGATGATAACGCTACAAAATTTTACACAGCTTGTGTTGTTGAAGCATTTGCTTACTTACATGCAAGGGGCATTATCTATAGGGATTTGAAACCAGAAAATATGATTTTGGATACCCAAGGATATGTAAAATTAGTAAGCATTTTTGTTATTTATCTTAAATAATTACTTTTTTCTTCCTTATAACAGAAAAATTATTTTAAAGCACTATTTCGTGTGTAAAACAACTGTTTTGTGAAATTTCTAAACTGGCCGAGTGAAAAAAATGTGTTAATCCAGATTTTCCAACATTAATTGAGATCTACTGTGCAAAAGAAAAAAAAAAGTATACACACCATTTGCAAATTGTTTTCTTCGGTCCGGGTCATCTTCATTGATAGCATGTACCCTTGTTGAAGTGTAACTTTTTACAACCTCTTAAAATGCAATGGACACTTAATTCGCTAGTGACTTACTTGTTTGTCTTACAGATTTTTTTGTTTCGCGATAACTTTCCACTAGGGATGCACCGAATAGTGATTTTGTCCGAATACCGAATATTCGGTCAACAGGTAAACGGAATGCCGAATATTCGGTTAGCCGAATAATGGCTATCAAGTCGAAAAGCCAATATTCGGCTTCCCGAATACTTTTAAATTTCAGAGTTTGAAAGCATTAAACAGTTAAATTTTAAAACAATTTTACATAATATTTAACACACATACTTTCATATTGATAGACAAGATCTTTTTACAAGTAAATTTTACACTAAAAAAACCCTATGCTTTGGATTGTTATTTAAGAAGAGGGTAGTTTTCAAGCTTCTTTAAAATTTTAAATAAAATTTTTAATTTCATGCATTTCTCTCTGAATGAAAACAAATTAATAAAATTTTCTTATATTCTAAAATAAATATTATGAAATCAAAGTGAAAATTTGAAGGAATTGGAAGAAAAATTCTGCAGTCATATACTTTTAATTGTCAGGAAGGGACTAAAATCGTCATTCTTGGTTAATTTTCTTACGTGATACTTTTCAAATGGCAAATAAAAAATGTAAAAGCATTCATTCTCTTTTATTTAAATATAATTCTATTTCTAATTATTGTAAATATCTTTATTAATTGACAGTTAAAAATAGAAGTTGTTTTAAGGTTTTTAAAAATATTTTTTAAAAGGTCTTTTAAAAATTCGGTCTGGCCGAATATTTCGATATTCAGCCAAACCGAATGTTCGGCATACCGAATAGTTTGATATTCGGACTAACCGAATATTTGGTAGTATGGCCGAATACCGAATATTCGGTGCATCGCTACTTTCCAGTATTCTTTCTTGGCTGCTGAAGTTCGTTGATGTTCTTGGTTTTCCGGAATGTTGTCTATGAACACCCTGAACCGTTCCATTCGTTTTAAATTTATCCTTTATCCGATTAATTGTAAGACGCGTAGGTGGATCTATCTGAAACTATCTGCTATGTTGTCTTTGTACTTCTGATTCATTTTTAGGTGCGTTCGTAATTATATAAATACGTAGCACTTATAGTCGTCGTTCAGTAAGTCCGTCTGTCTATCCGTCCGCATACAACAGAGCAAAAACTACCCAACTGAATTGTCTGAAATTTTAAATATATAATTGTTGCAAAATTTTGTCGAGTCATTTCAAATTGTATGAAAATCGGATGTATAGTTTAATTACAGGGACATTCAAAATTTTTCAGCTACATGACGGCCAATGGGAAAAATTATTGCAAGTGCATTTTAATGATGTTAAAGCCTTCCGAATGGTCTGAAATTTTAAATATATAATTGTTGCAAAATTTTGTCGAGTCATTTCAGATTTTATGACAGTCGGATGTATAGTTTAATTACAGGGACAGTCAAAAGTTTGCCGTTACATTACGGCCAATGGGAAAAAATTATTGCAAGTGCATTTTAACGATGTTACAGCCTTTTGAACAGAATGCAATTGATATTCACTTATGAAGTGCACTAAAATATACATTCAGTACAATATGCGGTGCAAAAAAATATTTATAAAACTAGTTATAGTACGAACTCACCTCATTTGCCACGTTTGATGAGAAATTTCCAACTTTTTATACTTCCAATAGTATTATAAAATACATTTTCTTTTTTCCAAAAGTTAATCTTGGTCCACTCATTATTTCTAATTAATGGCACCCTGAAAAAAAAAAAAAAATCAGAAAGTTATAACCCGTTAAGCAGTGTATAATTTTTTAGGGACACTCTGTATATAGTTAAAAAGGTAAATAAACGATGATGATGATGATGATGATAATAATAACAATAATAATATACTATCTTTTTTCATGTATACTGTACATGCTGGATTTAGAGCGGTATAATGACAGATATAATAGTTCACCTCTTTGTAGTTTTGGGTCCCATCTAGTGTTGCCAGGTGTCCCGCGTAAATCAGGGCTCTAAATCCTCTGGACACCACTAATTCCTTACAGTTTACTTTGCATCTTTAATCACAGATAATTCTGCCATTAGATAAGGCGAAGAAAATTATTTAAAAATACTGGTGCCCAGAGCATTTTAAGCCCCGATTTACGCGGGACACCTGGCAACACAAGTCCCAACTGTCCTATTTGCTAATACATTCGCTCTCCAATAATGACAAGAAAATTAATGTAGTTCTTTAAAACACTCTTTATATTCATTCTCTATGTTACTAAAGCTTGTGCAATTTTAATACATAAGCTAAAATCTTAAACAACGATTTTATGCACAAATACGTACAAACATGACACAAAAAATCGCATACGCCGTTTCGAGGATTTCCGGATCCCCTTCCTCAGTGCGGAAAAAAAAAGAAAAAGAAGATTAAAATGGGTTCAAAGAATCCGTCGGTTATAGCCTCAAGTACTGGCTAATGTATTGATTAAAAAGGCGAAAGCAGGAGTTTATATATCTTAAAGAAATGACGTAATTGACCATAACTAACTGAAAAAAGGAGTCAGTGCGCAGCATCCCTCCACACTAGCGAGAGAAAAGGGGTGCTGGTCATATCATTCACTGGGGAAGAAGTACACTGGTGTGCAAAAATTAAGGACGAAACAGATAAATTAAAATCTAAACAAGGCAATGTAACGGATTGTTTAAATAATTTTGATCATTTGTCCCATATTTCCTTGGAGATCTTATGGTAATGGTCTGATTTCGGTCGATGTGGAAATCTTCTGCACGACAATAAATTCAAAAAACCATCTCGTCCTTACTTTTTGCACACCAGTGTATGTTTATGAATATAGTAAGCTTCATAATAGTCTAGATCCAAAACTGAATTACATTTTTGAATAATTTTAGCCTCTGTATAATTAAACTGGTGGTTGGAATTCCAACAATGTTTAGCTATTGTAGATTTCTCACATTCTTGCCTTCTAACGTAATTCTCATGTTCTTTCAGCCAAATTCTAAGAGCACGCTTCGTCTGCCCAATGTACATGTCTAAATGTTTTTCGCACCGAGGAAGGAGATCCGAGACTCCTCGAAAGGCGTATGCGATTTTTTGTGTCATGTTTGTACGTATTTGTGCGTTAAATCGCTATTTAAGACTTTAGCTTATGTATTAAAATTAGCACAAAGTGTTTGATTTATACTTGTGCAATTTTCTCTTTCCTTTTATTTTTTCCCTCGTGGAGACTCTCTCCTATGAGAATGCGACCGAACATTAATTTCAAGTTTGTTTCTTCCATTATTTTCCCGCCACATTTCACAAAAAACGTACAGAGAAAACCACACAAACTGAAAAATAAGTTTTCAAAGTACAGGGTTTCCAGCGACATGGAAAATCTGGAAAGCCAGAGAATTTAAAAGTAATCAGGGAAAGTCAGTGAAATTTTAAAATATATAGGAAAAGTCAGAGAATTTACAAATACTTTGTAAAAAGTCATGGAAAAGTGTGGGCGGAAAAAATTTTAAATGACGCGAAATTCATCAAATGGTCTCGGGAAAAAAAATCGTGAAATTCGTCAAACGACCGCAATAAAATTCGAGAAATTAGAAGAGCTATCTCCAAAAAAAAAAAAAAAAATCTCTGATTTTGTCAAAGGATTGCAGAAGTAAATAGCAAATTTCCTTATATGCCCGTTTGGTCATGGAATTTTTTGAGATTTGGTCAAAGAAATTGCCAGACATGTTTTGCTGGGAAGCCCAAGTTAACTGTTGTGCTATATAAATACTTTATATATATATATATATATATAAATATAATAAATTTTCTTTCATTTAATATTTGATCGTAGTGATACATTCAGTTATTGCCAACTGTACATTGGCTAAAGAGAAGTAAACAATTTTATTTTTTTAGTTTTATTGATATGATATATTTAAGTGTGTCGCGAAAGTTTAATTGTAGGTTATAGTGTGCCATGAAATATAAAAAGTTGAAAATACTGACATAGATACAAGACACATTTTACTAAATATATTTTCTGCTT
Source organism: Maratus speciosus (assembly GCA_963932465.1). NCBI lineage: Eukaryota > Metazoa > Arthropoda > Arachnida > Araneae > Salticidae > Maratus > Maratus speciosus. The sequence goes on from OZ010791.1 coordinate 258,277,500, forward strand.
TTAGATATGTTTATTCGATTTTTTTAAATATAGCTGCCAACAGATGTATAAAATTTATTAAGAGTAGTCATAATTTATATTGCTTTCAAATACATTATTTATAATAAAATTTCTTCAGAATTTCTTAAACCGGCATAGAAATAAACAGATGTGAGGAGTCATAAAAATTCTATTGTGACTGAAATGATTAAATGCTGCTTTAAAAAGTACATTAAATATTTTTTTTTTTTTTTTAAGGCTTAATTACTAAATATTAAAAAAAAGATTAATTACTGGTATCCCTAATACTTTCGTATTAGCATTTTCATACTCTAAATTAATTTTAATGGATACTGAATATTAGATCAATTTTGAATATTAAATCAATCAAAATAATGCACGATTTACCACTATAGTAAAATGTTGCTAAAAGTTTAGAAATATAAATTTGTCCCAGATTCAATCTTCATTGAGCACTTTTTCGTCCAAAGAGACTAGAGACGTGAATACGATCCAAATTTATTAAAAGTCAGTCACACGGTAGATGCCTTGATGAGTAAATTTATTTTAACCTATTTATGCCTAGCATCCCATTTTTGGGACGTTTCGAATTTCAATCATTTTGTATAATTTTCTTCTTCTTTACAACATGAAAATTGTATGAAGTAATTGTCTATAAATGTCTTTATCTATTACCGAGAGATGACAGCATAAGATTGATGTTTGTTTGCTTAAATGAAGACCTTTTTTCGGTGTTTATAAATTTTTCATTTTTCAAGATGGAACAATGTAAAAAGTTAGCGTATTTGTATTTTTTTTTATCAAGGCACCAAATAAATCAGTCATAATCTTAGCTTGTAGACTTCTTTGAAATATGTATTATTTTTTAAATTGCGAAATTATATGTTCAAGCCTATTTTTTATGCATGTTTGTAACGTACAAAATATAGGGCACTAAGCGTAAATGGGTACATATTTCTATTATCCATTTAGGGGACAGTTATTTATGTAAAGTCCTTTTCAAGATGATTTTGAAACAAATTGTTTTTTAGCCTCAAATTCGATTATTCTTAATTTATTATTAATTATACTTATAATGTTATTAGTCTCTGTAAAGGAATAAATATATTTTTTAATAGTTCATAAAAATACTAATTATAGTATATAATATACAATTTAAAAGCTTAATTTATATAAATTTCGACAAAACATATAATTATGCTTTTTTCCACATATGGTCATTTGCACATATGGTATTTAGTACTTTTACATTTTATCAAATAAATAGAAAAATATTTTAGCGTAATTTTTTTTGGTATTTTTCCAGTTTATTTTGCAACATTTTAAAGTGATTTTACCTACAAATTTGAGAAAACAAAAATTCAGGCATAAATGGGTTAAGTAATTCCAAATGTAAGTTAGCTTTGAACACCCATACTCTTCTTTATTGCAGTAAAATGTTGTATACTTAAATCTCATAATTATTTTTAAAGTTCTCTTTATAACATTACACTTTTAAAATCTGATTGCAGGTCGATTTCGGTTTTGCTAAAAAACTACAGAATGGTCGCAAAACGTGGACGTTTTGTGGTACTCCTGAGTATGTTGCACCAGAAATTATCCTGAACAGAGGCCATGACATATCTGCGGATTATTGGTCCCTAGGAGTGTTAATGTTTGAACTTTTAACTGGAACGTAAGTCAAAAAAGAAATATTTTTAATTTGAACTGGTTTAAATAGTAACAAAAAAAAAAAACTTTTTTTTACTTTCTGAACACATTGTGTAAGGAAAACATTGTAATGATGAATGTACGTGTATGAGTGTATTGGTTTAGGTTTAGAGGTAACGCCTCTCGTTTTGAAAAGGGGAGGGCAGTGTTCGAATCCAGCTGATTCCATTGTGTTGGAAATTTATATTCATCGAACATTAACCCTTTATCTACTGCATTATGATCTAGTGCATTTTTTTTTTCGTGTAAATTTTTTTTCAATCACTACAATGAAAATTAAACGATATACATAAAAAAAATACTCACCCATGAGAAATTAATTCGTCAGAGGCAATTAATTAAAGTGCTAGTTTAAAGTACCGTCAGTACACTATGGCTAAAATATTCTCGTAACAGAAAATCCACATGATATTTCAAATAAAATTTAAACTCTTAAAAATGCTAAATAAAAAGAAGACACTCGCAAGTTAACAATAAAAAATATTAAATTGACATAGCTTCAGTTTAAACATGAAAAATGAATAAAAATTCAAATTTGGTGGTATTAAATAAACAATGTTTTTTAGGTTTCTATTTTGTTAGCAGTCCTTTAGCATTAGTTATGCCTACTTTACTCTAGTTTAGTTTTTCCCCTATGTTATTATTTTAGTCTTAGTATTAGTTATGCGACACCTATATTCCAACGACAACATGTTCTCTCGCATCTCCACATATATGCAATATATGAATTTACATATACTATTTCTAGCGTAGCAAAAATGAGCCGGTATCACAACTTTTTCGATTTCCTACAAAAAATAATAAAAAAAAAAGGAAAAAAAATACCAGAAAAAAACATTACTACACTACAATTTAATTATAACATTATAAAGCAGATAAAAACGATGGATAACTACACAGACGAAATGGTCCAAGAGCCGACAGCACAAAAACCTATGTTATCAAGCACAAGAAAAAAAACCTTTATTTTATGAAAGAGTAGAAGTAGGGGAACCTGATTCATGTCTGCCGGAAGTGAAGTAGTGCCTAAGCCAAACATTAATACCACCAGTGGTTGACTCGTAGGTTTATCATTGTGTTTGTCCTACAAAGAAAGGTATGAAAGCATGGAGGATAGTTGTAGGTCAAACACAATGATAAACCTACGAGTCAACCACTGATGGTATTAATTTTTGGATTATGCACAACTTCACTTCCAGCAGACATGGATAATTAGATTCCCCTACTTATAAATAAAGGGTGTTTTATTGTGCTTAAAAACACAGGTTTTTGTTCTGTCGGCTCTTGGACTAAACAGTAAACAAGAAGTTTTTTCTCCAACACTGTACTGGCGGTGCTTATAAATACCGCCGAGTAATTCAACTGTTAAATCAAATACATACACCGCTTACATAAAATAGTAGAGGTCTGCACGGGCCGTAATTTCCAGGCCCGGGCCCGGCCCGGCCCGGTGTAAAAATTGAAAGTTCGGCCCGAGCCCGGCCCGGCCCGTTTACATTTTTACCGTTCTCGGCCCGGCCCGGCCCGACCCAACTAAATGTCTACAAAAAATTCCGTTTTTTCTCGACATACAATTAAGATTCTTTTAATGAATACTACATGCATATTTATGGGAACATTTTACAGTATATTTTAAATTACTATGTGTTCGCAAAATAGAAAACACACAATAGTAAACGTTAACGATTACTTACAGTGTTTTAGTCAACGTCTCTACAGACGTTTCAAAATTTAAATAAGGGTTCATTAAAAGATTATTGTAGTTTAGAATAAAGGGTTAAAAAACATGATAACTTTTGAAGCTTATAATAAAAGGTAGATTTGTGAAAATATTTGTCATTTTTAAGGCTTTTCTCAAATCCAAAGGAGCTACATTTTGATACATTTATGAATTCATTTCTTTTCGGAAACGCATAAGATTGGCAGGTATTCTTATTCAGAAACCATGTAAATGCCGTTTTTTTTTTTAGATAAAAGTAATATATCTTTCAGAAAATACTGCCAAAGTTAGCGTTTTGAATCGAATTTCCGGAAGCGATAGCACAGGAAAGGAGAAAACGTACAGTCACGTGACAAGAGTCTCTGTTATCTCTGTACGTAATTTATGAAAAATGGAAACGCTATTTGATCCCAATTGCCTTCAATACTCAGCCTGTCAATTTTATGCCTTTATAGTTAAAAATGAGTCAGAAAATGTGTCTGAGAGTTTCGCATTGTTGAGCAGTAAATATGAGGACCACCTTAAGGTACATTTCCAAAGATACTGTTAACAGAAGTTCATTATCGCTATTAATACTTTTACAAAACATAATGCCTGTCCTACACATCCTGAGAACGATTAAGACCAGTTCCGTCCCGGCACAAGTCTGCCGAAAAAAATTAAACCCAGGATCAGGCATCATGTAACTGTACGATGCCGATCTCTACGATGGACATGTTACATTTCTGTATTGATGTTGTTAAACTCGCATCGGCTCGTAACGCACATTTATACTTCTCGAAAAAGTCATATTCATTGGAAATGACCTCGTATTTTATCTGCTCCTCTCAAATTCTTATATCGGGCCGATACGCACGATTAATTTTTTTTATCGGCCGGGCCTGGCCCTTCAGGCCCGTTCAATTTTTTTGCCGGCCCGGCCCGTTTATTTTGTCTGTCGGCCCGGCCCGGCCCGTTGAAAAAATTGTCCTAATTCTGCCGGCCCGGCCCGGCCCGTTTGAAAATTCTCCTCCATTCCGTCGGCTCGGCCCGGCCCGTGGGCCGGGCCGGGTACGGGCCTCGGGCCAAGCCCGGGCCCGTGCAGACCTCTATAAAATAGCTAGTCAAATTGTATTCTAAGATCATAATGAACACACAAAAAAAATCCAACACTTATCTTACATCCTTTACTGTGTTTGCAGCAATAAAAAGACGAGCGTGACAATATGTACAAAATGTCGGCACAAAACACATCGACTGTTTCAAAGATATCCTCCTTCGTCGCTAAAATAACAAACCTAGAACTACTGCTGCCATGTATCCGGATAAAGTGGAGTTAAAAGAGTGTTTTTGCAAAGTACCATTAGAATATTAGTAATATTCACTATGGGATAAGAGTTTAAAGTGAGTGATACTTATAAGTATCGTCAGTAGATAAAGGGTTAAAGAGATGGTCCACTTTTTCCGTCCTTGGCGGAGCCACACGAAGTTTTGGTTGTGTGTGTGTGGGGGGGGGGGGGGGGGGCTTCGATATCAAAGGTATTTTCCGGATACGGTCACTTATTTGTGGCTCGTAGTTATTAGTTTACCTAGGATGTAACCTAACACCTTTTTGGTGGCCCGACCGGCTCCGTTGAATGTGTTAAAAAATTATCTGAATCCACAGTATTTTATAAAATGCTCGAAAAGCTGACTAGAGTCACGTCAGATATGTTTCTTTGTTTTTAAGACAATTTACTTCAAATGAAAATTATTTTAAATTTAATGTGCTACGAATTTTTAAATGGACGATAATACGTAAAAATCTACATATACAGGGTGTTTAAAAAAGGATAGGACATACTTTAAGGTATGTGCGGACCTACGGGGCATTCTTTTTGAAAAATATGAAAATTTTTATCAAACACGTGTGTTTTTAGTTAAACCAGGGAGTAAAACTATGAATTCATATAAATTTTTAATGGAATTTTAAGTAACTTTGGAAATTTAAGCAATATTTAGACAAATTTTAGTAAACAATTGCGTTTTTTCCAAACCTTCTATAACGAAATCTATTCAATATATTTCACTTTTTTTTCAAAAATATATTAGCAAACCACTTACCTGTGTTAAGAAGCAAAAGATTGCAATACCTCGTTAATTTACTAACATATACCAAATTTTTTATACACAACAGGATTTTTTTATGTGTATTTTTCAATAAAAATTGATCTAAAATTAACATATACAAACTTACAAGCTATATTTTGCTTCATAACATACCAATAGATGAATAGAACCTTGTTTCAAAATTTTATTTCGATGTCTTAAAAACTTTTTAAGAAATGATGTTTCTCGTAAACGTACACAATGAAAAACGCAGTTTTCCAGAAAACGCAAATTAAGATTTTGATATAGCACAAAAAATTATGTATTAAGTTTTAACTTTTAAATCCCCCATATTTGTAGGTGTTTATATATTTTTGTATATATTATGTATTATATATTTGTGTATCAAAATGTATTGTTTACCTTTATGTGGCTATTTAAACGGTCACTTCCGGTTTCAGAATGTTCATTTCCGGATATATTTTGGGCTATAACTTTGCTTCTAATTATTACTGAACCAAAAGTAAGGCATTTTTGGAATCCTAAATGTTTGTACTTTAATTTAACCCTTAACTGCACGATTTTTTCTATTTGTATGGAAAAAATTACTTGAAATTTATATATCGGTCTAATAATGGGAAAAATGTAAATTCCAAATTTTCAGCTAAAATTTTATATTTCATGGCGTGTACTCTATGTACACAATTAGGGTTTTAAAATATTGTATTGCTATATTTTACAACTAAATGAGCTTATATAAATTAATTAATTTTATCTGCTTAACACTCTGCAACTTTTTTTGTATTAATATTTTTAAATATTCAGTAAAAATAATGAAAGTAAATTTTACCTTAATAGCTTGATCGAAATTTTTTTTTTTTTTTTTTTGTTTCCGAAGAACAAATTCTATTTTTTTTTTGTCAAATGCAGCCATCTGACATGGACAAAATAAGTGTTATTCAATTCTTTGGACTGTTTTTGATCAGGGATAGAGATCATATTGGCCAAATTCATGGCACATAATAAGAATTACAGTGTTTTTAGGTATGTGCCAGATGTGGCACGTGGTGAAGTTAGGGGTTAAAATAATTTTTAAAAAATCGAAATTTTTCGTAAAAACAGCAATTTCAGGGTAGGCCCATGCCTTAAGCTTAAGAAGTATTAGAGCCCACTAAAACAAACGTTTTTAGAAAAGGAAGTTAGGACCGCAATCTTTTTATTTAGTCAAAAATGCGGAGTATCTCATTCAAATCTGAAAGCGAATTTTCGTTCATAACTAACAATAAAGAAGGTATTGTAACGATATTTCCAACAAAATTAACTTGCTTTGCGTGAAATGTAACAATATCACAAGAAGTGAAGGATATCATCTGCTTCCAAACAACGCTGAATTAGACGCTCTATATGTATGAATGTAAATGACATTAATGCTTCATACCCCAAATTATGAATTTAAAAATACATCTCCTCAAAACATTTTCCCATTATGTTGTTAAAATAAATTAGAAGATTTCAATTAATAGTGTAAATTAGAAAACAATTCGTTAATTGGGCTCATAAACTGAATCGGTACCTTTATGTAACAAGGGTCAATATAGGGGAAGTTGGCCCAAAATGATCCCCTTAAGGGGAAAACTTCTGTAAAATAACATAAATGTTTAAATAAAACTTTGGTCCTATGCCAATATGTTTTACACTATATTTTGCATCTGAAACATACTTTAATAATATTTTAAACCCAAACTGAGTAATGAAAAAAACTGATATTTGAAAACGTGTCCAAAGGATCATTTTACCCTCACCCAAGGGCAAAATGACCCTTCATTTAAAAATACTTGTAAATATTTTTATCGGCAAAATAAAGGATATAAAAGTAATTATGACAATACATAACGCAATAAAATAAGTTTTACAATCAAATGGCATACATGATTTATTTTATAAAAATTTTAAAATAACAAAGTATCACAACTAATTTTTAAAAAACAATAAAATGGAATATTTAAAAATTATTATCCAAAAGTAATAGCTCATAATAAACGCAGAAATAAGTTAAATAATGCCTATTTCCGTCCCATCCGAAAACTCGGAATATTTAAGCACATATCGCAAAGATACACATAATTGTCACTCTCATCTATCCCTGCGCATGCATTTTGAGCCCACTTACGACACTTGTGACACTGGATCGAACCTTCACCTGCTACAGAGGAGGCAAATAGTTCATCGCAATAAATACACTTGTATTCATCTTCTGAATCTGTTTCACTATATTCCAAATATTGGTTTTTAGGCACCCTTTTCTTCTTTATGGGAATGTATTGCCAGTAGGCTACTTTTTTTTAAATTCAGATTTCTTGATTGGCGCTACTTTTTTTAAATAAGAAAATTCGCCTTATTGAATGACATATCAATTAATGCGAAAACAAGAGGAATTTTACCATTTCAGAAAAGTGGTGCCAATCAAGAAATCTGAATTTATAAAATATAACCCACTGGCAACACTGATGGGAATTCGTCTTTGCTTTGACTTCATGCTCTTTTCTTTGCTTGTTCTGACTATTTCGTTTTTAGATTTAGCATATTTTAATTGGATTTTCTTAGCTGCAGCCTGTTTTATTTTCTGTTTCTGTTCTCTATTTTTCGTTTCCAAGCTCAGTTGATTCTTATAAGGACTACTTGTTAAAATGGAACTTTCCATCGATTTCATATTTCTCGAAGTTATTGATTCCGTTTTCTTTGGAGACGGTAGGATAACACGTGGACTCAAAGTGAAAGGTTTGGGGCAGTCATACATTTGGCTTCCGTGATGGCTAGGAACCGGTACCGTATTTTCTTCAGTCAATAAAATGGTAGTACAACGATCCACATAATGGATCATTTTACCTGGCAACATGGCCCTCCGTTTTAGGTCATATAACTGGATGACGCCGAGAAACATAACAAATTTAGCATTTGCAATTCACATCTGAAAACATACTCTATTAAGTAAACCAAGTCATATTTCTGTACATGAAAGACTGTATATGTAAATAAATGTGAAAGTTAGTGCTTATCTTATAACAGATGTTATAAAACCCACTTTTTCAAAGAATTCTATTCAGGGGCGTAAAACTGCGATCGTTTAAATACCGTTATCGCTTCTTCTTCAGTTGACACAACTAGTTTATGTGTTACCCTATAGATAGCGCGACCTGTCTGGAAGAAAACCTATGTGGATCATTTTGCCAGCTAAGATCATTTTAGGCCACCTTCCCCTAGTTAAAAATATTTCACAACTTTGAAATAGGAAATAATACAACATTTTATTCCCCCTTTTTTAATGGCATTTTTAGCAAGAAATATGTATCTATTCTTGATGAAAATTACGAAAACAAAAATAAAGCTATATCTTACATTTTATTAAGGAGTTACATGGGTTTCAAAGGTTAAAAAAAAAAAACATATATTCTCTATTTTTTTATGTAATAAATAATTTTATTCAAAATTTTAAGCATATATAAAAGAACAACATTTAAACAATATTTTATAAAATTTTCATTAAATTTTTTTTTTAAATTCAGACGGTGGGACCTGGTTTTCAGAGACCCCTAAAAAGAAAGTGCCCTCGTGGTGGTCTGAATAACTCGTGATAACTTATCTGAAATTAAAATCTATCAGTAGGTAAGTGTAGTTCGTGATTGAATGAAGGATTTAAATAAAAATTGAAATTTGATTTTTTGGCAGAGTTATATGCAAAACAGTACAATTTACTCTACGTATAGCCTTGTAAAATTAGTTGTAATCGAAAAAATAAAAACAAAAAACCTTCCTTCAATCACTAGTCAATCCTATTCTGAAAAATTTGCAAAATGTCAATAAGATCGGTGCATTAGTTTTTGAGAAATCGTGTCCATCGACTTCAAAAATAGCGTTTTTAGAAAAAAAAGCCATTAAAGTTTTAAGAAGGAGTAAAACGAATAATTAAAAAAAAAAACCTCACATAAAATCGTCGATCTATAAAGCAAAGATCCTACTATGCAGCTGAAATCTCCAGGGTATCCTTTTTCTCTTGCCTGAGACAAATTCTTGCTTTTTGAATCCCAGTCTCATCTTTTTTCTCAGCTACGAGTATGCTATGTTTATTCTCTTTTCGTGCGTACTCCTGGTTATTTCGGCCAAGCTTTATATCCATGCCGGACTCCAACTCAGGAGCAAGTCCTGCATTCGCATCTTACGGAATATACAGAGTTTATTTGGGGTTTCGCATCAGCAAATTAAATCCGTTCCAAACGCAAGAATTTTTTTAAATAAATCTGTACCCAAGGAATTAAACTATTTTTTTTTTTTAAATAGGTGAGTTTTTAGAATGTGAGAGAAGCGAGCGAGCGAGAGACAGACAAACTAGAGATCTGCACGGGCCGATTTTCATTCACGGCACTCGGGCCGGGCCTAACTTAATTTTTCTGTACAGAGCCGGGCCTGGTTTCATTCCTAGTCTTCACGACCCAAAATTTTCAGTCCTAGTTTTGAGCCAGACCGTATGAAAATCATTGTCTCAGTGTGGCCTGGTCCATTTAAAGGTCAGTTAAATTAAGGCTGGTCCAAAAGTTTTTGCAAAAAATGCATTCATTTTTGAATCGCCATTATTCTACACTTAAACATTAAAATTTATTATTTTTAAAGAATAGTAGATTTCTGCGCATATTAAAATATAACTAAATTAAAATACAGTAAAATGTGTGAAAAGGAGCCTGCCTATGACAGAACCCTGTTTTAAACTGAAAAACGTGTTGATCCATGCAAAATTAATATACTAATAAGTAAGAAAACAATATATAATACATTTACACTTGCTAAGAAGGGAACTTGTCTATAACGTATTTTTTTTCTTTTGTATGCAATTCCATCTTAGAAGATTTTACTGTATAGCATTTTTTCGATTTTTAACACATGTTTCATTGGATTAACAATATTAATAATAACTGAAAAATTTACATACAAAAGATAGAGATTCATTAAAAAAATAAATATCGCAGCCTGCTGCACTTCTATAAAAATAAAGATTATAAACATGAAAAAAAAGTTAAGATAAATATTTTTGGTCAGAACTCCTCGTACAAGACAAATTTTTAACCAATTCGACGTAAAAATCAATGTTTTGTAGAAGTTCACTCGGGCCAGGCCGGGCCCAGGCCGAACTTTAATTTTTGTATCGGGTCGGGCCGATTTTTTTCTCTATGTGTCGGGCCAGGCCCGGGCCTGGAAATGTCGGCCCGTGCAGACCTCTAAGACAAACTATAGCTTTATCTGCGTGGCTCCCGGCCGGTCTTGCCTATCGAGGGAATTTCCAAAGGCTCTCTCTTCTAGACTTTTACTCCGATTGACTTGAAACTTTGAGAAAATATTCCCACTAATTTTAAGTTAAAAATTATTATGATGTTTTTTCTTCCTCTCCAAGAAAAATGCTCCTCCCCTCTCTTTTTTGTCTTGCGCAACGCTTCCGTCTATTTCCTATGCGGCAATTAGCATTAGTATATCATGTTTATTAGTGCTTAATGTCTTTATGACTAAATTTGCAATTTATCAATTCGAATTTTTTATGGTTTTATAAATAAATTTATAATTTACCAATCGGACAGAAATCCTTGATTTGGAAACTGTAAGTGATAGATGCTTTTGAGTATTTTCCTATAATAATCATACTCCCCCTCCCCATTAAGACACCCTGATTTTAAAGAAAAGGAATTTCATTGCAGGCATATTTCATTCGTCTATCCCTACGATAAAAGTAAACAATGCTTCCTAATCCCGACGGTATTTTAAAAAATACCCCTTCAAAAGACGTTTTAAAAATACATTGAAAAGACTTTTATTTTTTAATTTGACAAACTCTGATATGTTTCACAGCAGAAACCTATTATCGCACAACACGCAACAAGATGGAAGCTAAAAGGAGATGTGGCATTCTCACAATCTTTTGACTTTTGGGGGAAAAAATCTGGCGAAATTAAACTTGCTAAAATAACATTTTAATGTGATAGACGAATGCCTTAATGATTCAAAATAAAGAAAAAATGGTCAGCAGCGAAACATTTTTTATTTAACTGCGGTTTAAGTTAAACCTGCGAGTTTAATTTTCCTTACCGTTTTACCCCTATAACTTTTTATTTTCTTCTAAATTTTTACTTATAATGAATTTGCATAGTACCCACAGGACATTCAAATAAGAAATAATAACAATGTAATACTTTTAATACAGAATTTTTGTATAACATTGTCTTAAAGGGGTGTTAAAGAAGGGACGGTAAGGTAAAAAAAGGGGGATGGTATTGGAAAAAAGGGACGAAATAGTAAAAAAGGGGACGGTAAGGATGGAACGGTAAGGAAAATTACCACCTATTTTTAGGAAAATCATGTTAAGACTAAGTGATAGCCACAATGTTCATTAATTTTTAGAAACAGTTGTTAACATTGGATTTAATAAAAAAAAAAATGTAATTTACCTCGAAAAGTGCAGGAATAAACCTTGTGTACGGTGAGACTACCAATAAAGCCACGATGCTTGAAATTGATATTTAAATGCTGATTTAAATTCTGCAGTAAATTTCCTGCCAAAGAATTTTAGACATTCTTTCTCTAGCATACTTCTGCATGAGAAAAAACTTGAAAAAAAATCTGTGGCTGCATCTGAAATGATTTTCTGTATAATTTTAGAAGAGGATGGTAAGGAATCTAAAACCCAGGGACAGAGTTTAAAAAATAATAACAACCCTAAAAATGTGTGCAGATTAATTTTTAGCTACATATTTATATAAAACAATAGTTCCAGTTTCAGAAAAAAATTACATCGAATTATTTTTATTGAAACAATTTTATACAGACAGCTCCAAACTTAAAAATCAGCATCAGGGACACGGGGCGGTAGATGAGTTTTCCTGGTATTTGGACCCCCAACATCGTCCAAAACTTATTTATCTCGTGAATATTGTTATGCAGTCATGCAATGAGATGTTCCCCAGTATATGAAATGAAAAAAAAAAACACAAAAAGTGTATTAAATAAAAAATTATTATTCAGGGACATGAAAGTCAAAAGATTGTGAGAATGCCCCAGATACGCACTAAACAAAATAGGTGTTGTTATGCAACGTACACTTTTATTCACAAATTAAAAGATGATATAAAATAAACACATAAAATAAATCTCAACGTTTCAGTTTAATCTTTAAAACCATCATCAGGAATTTTTTTTTTCTAAAATACAAATCGGCAGAAACAATCTATATGCTGCATTGTAAAAATTAAATTCAAACTTGGGAAAAGTTCAACAGAAACTTTAAAAATTAAAAAAAAAACTGCTAAGTTAATCTGTTATTCAAAGAAGAATGAAGGGCTGGCACAATCATTGAAATTTCATGAATCTTTCAAAATAGAAAGCCAGATTTTAAGAATGCGAAAGGAAACATTATCGTTACAAATTTCTTGGTTTCTTAAACGGACTTCCAAAGATTTACAATGACGGTTTTAAACGGAATAACATGTTTCGAAATAATCTTGGCTTGGTCGAAGTCAATAAATGAAATAAGTCCTTTAACCCTCTGTCTACCAGAAGGGTCCAATGGACCCGACATGTATATTCAAAATATCTATTCAAACCAGAAAATTTCTTCAAAACAAACTAAATGTATAAATCAGACAATAATAAGTTAAATAAACAAATTAAATAGTTTTAAGTAAAAATTCTGGTGTAGAATGTTTTTATAAAACTTGAGTAAAATTTCCGGTAGTTCTAGGGTTAAGGAAATTCCTTGAAAGAGCTGTAGAAAATTTATTAAACTTCAAATCAGTTTTGTGTTCTTTTAACCTTTCAAAAAATTGACGTTTAGTCATACCATATAGGAGGACATTGTCTCATCTGTAAACTTAAAGAGACTTATTATGAGATACGCATAAATGGGAAAATATCCTTCTGAAACATTTTCTGCTTCACAGAACGACTGATGATAGAAGGAAGTACTTAACGTCGATCCCTTAACGTGCCGTTGGTAATGGATGAGCCCAATATTCTTTTATTTATAATTTTTTTTTATGAAAATGTTATTCAAATGGTACTCGTTAGAGCATAAAGGTAACCTTTTATGTCGTTAAATATCGTTTCACTGCCCGAATGACTGTAGACTTCCAGGTCTTTTGTTAATGTCATCGCACTAATACAAAGCAGTGTCTGTTAAAATTTGTCATTAGTTTTAAAGTTATGTACAAAAAATCCGGGTTCGGCTTGTATATATACCCTGTATATTTGACTGAATAAATCGACTGTGATCCTGGTTTCCTGTACTAAAATTGTTGGTTGTGCGTTCTACCATCTCTTAAAGGAAGACACGACTGGGTGCAATCATTGGGGAAATATGCGTAACTTTGAGACCTGTTTCCTCGGAAATTACCCGGCCGATTTTGCTGAAATTTTGAATCCCTGTTCACTGGGTTATGCTCAAAACTTATGGCAAACAGTTTTTTCTGCGACAAAAACTTTTTATTTTAGAGCAATGAAAATTTTGCTTGAGCTTTGAAGTTCTCTATTTTCTGAAGAAAAAAAATTCTGAAACTAATTAAAATTTTTAAGACTATCTGCCACATATGATCTTATATTTGTGCTCTACCACTATTTTTTTTATCGAAATCACTCGAGTACTTTAGGGGGTAATGGGATTTTTACCTGAAAAGTACGATTTTTCAGGAGAGCCAAGAAACTTGGGCATTTCTAACTTGTGTGAAGTTCTTGCGCAATTTTATCAAACACGTGAATTAAAGTATATATAAACACTTGAATAAAATTTAGTTACATATAATAAATGAGGTAATGTTTTAATCCTTATCGGTTCTATGTCACTTCCCACGTGACTTCGCGAACAGCATCTCTTACACGAATTTTATTCGCTTAGCATCACTTTTTTTAAAAGAAACACTTGTACTTTGACAACATGTGCTGTGCATACTACAAAATTTCTTTTTAAAATATAGCGGTGCGAATAGAACATAAAAATAGAATTAAGTATAAAAGGTTAGCTTAAAATTAATGTGAGTGGGCTTGGCGTCCCAGTCGTGTCTTCCCGTAATCTCTTAAGGTTTGATCCATCATTACTTTTTCCTTTTTTACTAAAACACAATAAAAATTTTAAACAGCGCTTCAACACTAATGCTGTATGATGAATATATTGGTGTATGCTTTTTGTATATCATCGTCCAAATATAAGACTTGTGCATAATGCCAAATATAAAGATCAAATAAAATAAGCTAAGTTTAAATTTATCCAAATATTTCCATATTCTTATCTGTGAATTTAAAATCTGGTATTGAATGCTTTTAGTGTCAGTAAACTAAAAGAATCCCTGCACCGCAGAAAGAAATTTCTTAAATGCACATGAAAGGGGGAGAAAACGCGACACGTTATAAAATAGTTATTCTTCATTCCGCAGAGTCAAACAGACGTGCTCAAACTTTGCGTTTTCTTAACTTTCCATGCTGTGTTTAAGATGCATTTTTTGTGTTACTGGTGTCTTTTACATTAGCATGTAAAGCACTTGTTCATAGAAGAATTATTAATTCATTATGAAATTAGTTACTGTTGACTTATATTATGAGACAAGATGTGTGAATATATCACTATAGAAGTCAGAAATACGTAAACTATGTAAAAAGAAATTTCTAGAAAAAAAGAAAGATAATCTTTCCATTGGAAAGAGTAAAAAATAAATAAATTTTTATCTAGTTTTCACTTGTATTTTGTTTATAATTACATCACTAGAAATCAGAAATATGTAAGACATATAAAAAGAAGATTTTTACTCTGTATTCTATTGGAAAGAGAAAAAGACAAATTTTTAACTAGTTTTCACTAGTATTTTTTTTTATAATTCCTTAAGGAAATCACAAGCTCTCATAATATTTGTAGAATTTAGCGTGTGATTTAAGGAAGCATGGTAGTTTTCCAACTTGAAAAAGGTTTTTTTCTTTTATGTTTAAGAGCGAAGTAGAAATATATAGTTTTTTCCCCTCAGAAAAACACATGTTTTGAATTTTTTAAAAACAAATTTTTATTCATTTGAATTGAAAGAATGCAGTTTTGGATTTGCTTTTCTTTGAGGTTGCATGATATGTAGCGTTACGCAGTACAAGAGTGGTTTGAGTGGTTTTATCTGAAGTCAATGAAATGAAAAGCACGTTAAAATATACATAATTATTCTTTCACACACTTTTGCATTTTTAACAAAATGGCGAACTGTGAAATTTAATGTATTCACTTGTATTTTGTTTATAATTACATCACTAGAAATCAGAAATATGTACGACATATAAATAGATGATTTCAACAAAAATCCAGTTTTTTCTTGTTCATAAGAAAAACAGAAGAATTAAAAAAAATTTTAAGTATTTCTCGAAGACTAGAAATATATGTAAACTTTCATTTGAAAGTTTTAAAAAAATTACCTTTGACGAGATAATTTTGGTATCTACTTTAAAAAGAAAACGTTGTTTCGAGAAAATCTCATCTAAAATTTTGGAACAAATACTACTCGCTCGTGCACTGCACGACAGAAATCGGTATATTTTCCATATGTGTTTACTTTTTTATAACGGCTTCCAAAGAACCTATATAAAATGACAGATATTCAGAAAATAGATGAAAAAAAAAATCATTTTTATGAAAATCGAAAACGCCCATGTCCCCTTAATATATTTGATATACTTAAAAATATATTCCGTACCGATAGTCGGTTTCAGTTAATTACCAAAAACCATTGTTATGCTTAATTCAATTCAACGTTTTGGTTTTTAAATTCAGTTTTAAATCAATTGAACTAATATTAGCTATGCTTTGCACCTGGTGTTCTGAAAATACTTTTTCGAATAAACTTCATCTAAATAGCTTTTTGAAATTCATTATTATTATTTTGTTTATTTTAAGTGTGGGAAGAAATTAATTTTAATTCGAAAAACTGATTTTTTTTTTATATATAAAAATGGACTAACAATAGAAATTTTGTTTAACTGAAAATAAAAAAATACATCTCCTCTTTAAAAGACCTGTAAATGGATCTCTCTGGCATAGATAGATTTTTAAAAGTTAAAAAAATTTTACAGGCAAAGAAAAATGCTTTAGTTTTTTCGCTCTCATTTGAAAATTCAGCATCAAAACAAATTTATCACTGAAAATTATTCATTATTTTCAAAAATAATTAGTGGTTAATCCTTTGCAAATTATTTCATACTATATGTCTCTTTTTATAATCTTTGAAATAAAGGCTTCAGTGAAAATGTACAGACAATAAGCATTTAGAAATTTTGCTTAACTGAGAATAAAAAAATACATTTCCTCTTTAAAAGACTTTTAAATGGATCTCTCTGGCATAGATAGATTTTTAAAGGTGAAAGAATTTTTACAGACAAAGAAAAAGGCTTTAGTTTTTTGGCTCTCATTTGAAAATTCAGCTTCAAAATATATTTATCACTGAAAATTATTCATTGTTTTTAGTACTGTGAGCGATTATTTCCCAAAATATTCAGATAGTGGTTTATTCTTTTGCATTTATTAAATTTGTTCGATAAAAAAATAATTTTGTTCTGTGTGTCTCTTTTACGATCTTTGAAACAAAAGCTTCAGTTGAAATGGGCAAACAATAAGCATTTAGAAATTTTGATTAACTGCTAATAAAAAAATACATCTTCTTTTTAAAAGACTTGTAAATGGGTCTCTCTGGCATAAATAGATTTTTAATGGTGAAAACATTTTTACAGGTAAAGAAAAAATGCTTTAGTTTTTTAGCACTCATTTGAAAATTCAGCTTCAAAATATATTTATCACTGAAAATTATTCATTCTTGTTAGTACTTTGAGCGAATATTTCCCAAAATATTCAGATAGTGATTTATCTTTTGCATTTATTAAAATTTTTTCAATAAAAAAGTGATTTTATTCTGTATGTCTCTTTTACGATCTTTGAAACAAAGAATTCAGTTGAAATGGGCAAACAATAAGCGTTTAGAAATTTTGATTCAGCTTCACAATATATTTCTCACTGAAAATTATTTATTGTTGTTCGTACTTTGAGCGATTACTTCTAAAGAATACTTTATGGAAAGTTTATTCAAATTGTATTATGATTTTACTGCAATTGTATTATTTATATTATGGATGCAAAAAACTTGAAAATTTTTAAATAGTCTGAATTTTCCCATATTGCATATCTATACAAGAGACATAATCTTGCTTTTTGGATATTTTACAAAATCACGACCCCCTCCTCCACCCCGCAAAAAAAATCAATGATTTTTTTTGTTGTTGTTGTTTTTTAGTAATTTTTTGTTTATAATTTTCTAAATTTATAAAATAGTGATGCATTTACTAGTTTATTTACAACTTTTATTCCAATAAAAATGTTGTATTTTTTTTTTATTGGAAAAAATGTCTGTTAATAACAATAATTGAACTTAAATTGTGAAATTTTTTCAAGTATTTTTTAATTTTTAATTTTTTTTCAGTTAGATTTAATTCACATATTTATTATAAATTTAAATGTAATAAATATAATAATGCAAATAATCTTATTTAAAATTTTATTTGATGAAACTATAAGTATATTTAAACTAGCTTTATAATATATATTTAGTTATACTATTTATATAACTATAGCTTTATAAGCTGTACTAAAAGACCTCTAGTAATCTAGTATTTTCTTTTTAAGGCCTCCATTTACTGGTCCAGATCCAATGAAGACGTATAATATAATATTAAAAGGAATCGATGCCATAGAATTCCCTCGCATAATATCTAGGAATGCCATGGCACTTATCAAAAAACTCTGCAGGTAAAATGTCATTTATTTATCTTATTCTTGAGTATGATGCTTTTATGGAATTTATTTAAAGGAGTGGGCAGATTGTTTATTGGGCATTGATTACTACTAAACTAACGAAAGATTGTTTGTTCTGAGCTGCATAGAATTGATTGCTAAGTGCAGTTAATTGGGGGGGGGGGGGGGGGGCTTGAAAAATATTTTAAACCGTAAAACAAATCAGAAAATTGAAATAAAGTTTTCAAACAAATTTCATTTAAAAATACAATTTTTTTTCTCTATTCGATAATGTAAAAATTTAAATTATGAGATGCCTACGAGCAATTAAATTTGCTAAAGAAACAGGGTAATGGATTGTTTAAATCGTAGACACCGTCACTATAACGTCAGTACTTACCGGCATGTTTTGGCTTTATAATATAAATTCATGACAACTGCATGTGTATTTATCCTTGTATATTTTTCAATTTAGAGATAATCCTGCAGAAAGGATAGGATATCAGAAGGGTGGTATTCAAGACATTCACAAGCATAAGTAAGTTTATTTTTAATAGATTTGTTATTATTATTCTTATATATATCGCTCATCGTAACGTCGATAAATCAATCCCTCAAAAATTTCAAATAATTGAATCTACATTCAAATCCATATTCAAAATAGCATATAATAAATTTAATAAATTCAAATAAAATACCATGTACGTTTCTTTTTCTTTGTTAAAATATATTATTTTTATACTTGTTTTCGCTTTTTTTTTTTCATTTTTATTAATAAAATTAATGTACTGTCCTTATTTTGAAAAAATATATAAATTCTTTTTCATTAAACGTTATGAGGTTCCTTAACGTTACTAATATTTTTTCTGTTTCTTTTCTTTTCTTCTTCCCTTTTTTTTTAAATACAGAGAAGTATTTAATGTTTAAATATTTAGAAATTTTAATATTAATAAATAGTATGAACGCAATATAGAAACGAAAAAATAAAATTAATCTAATGCAAAAAATCACAGAATGCTAACAATTGCTAACGTCACTTTTTAGCGTTCTGTTTTATTAGAACTTATTTCAGAAGTGACTTTTAAAATCATAATTTAGAAATTATAAAGTTTAAAAAAAAAAAAAAAATGTTAGTTTTTGCACCAGTTTCGAGGCTACTTCACTCACGTGAAAACACCCGCTCGCTAATGTTAATCCTATGAGAGACTTTTTTTAAAAATTTCTCGTTTGCATTTCAATATTTTTAAATGAAATTTTTGCATTGGATAGCTGAGGTCGATCTCTACAAAGGCCGTTTTATATTTTCTCTATTTTGGTTACAGGTTTTCTTTTTAATTAGGATACTTTTACTTTCGGAACCGGTTTTAAAAGTAAAAGTATCCTCATAGAAAAAACCTGCAAACAAAATTGAAAAAGTAAAAATCGGCCTTTGTAGAGATCAACCTCAGCTATACAATGCAAAAAAAAAAAAAAAAAAAAAAAAAAAAATCCTTTAAAAATAATGTAATGCAAACGAGATATTTATTTTAAAATCTTTATGGGTTTAACATTAGCGAGCGGGTGTTTTCACGTGAGTGGAGTAGCCCCTTAAGCTGAAATACGTGTAAAAGAAAGTTCTTTCAACTATTTAAAGCCGTGAATTAAAATATCCAGTAAATTTACAGTTAAGTCTATTGTCTTTTCTCATTGTAGTTATTAATTTACTTATCAGTATACTTAAGGTTTTATGTATCTTCTATGTGTCTCTATGTGTCTCTAATAATAAAATTTGCATGTCTGGATAAGTTTACATGCATGAATGGTTAAGTTATTCACGTAGTAACTGATATTATCTAAATTAAATCTGGTTATCGCTTCTTTGTTGTATTACATATAAAAAATACAATATAATTTTTTTACATTCTGATATGCATATACTGAATAGAAAATACAAATTATGCGCATACCACCAATGTAGCGCTTACATATGCAAATCCAAAAAACTTTGTAATGAAATTTAAAAGATTTTTTGTACTTTTAATATTAATTTTTTTTCTTCTAAAATTTTTATTTCATTTTTTTATTTTAATAAAAATTACAATTAATTTTATCTTGTAATTACCTTGAAATTAAAAATACTATTAAATTGGCGTATAAAAGTTCATTCTAGTTAATGTTAATTTATAATATTTCTTCTAAAAAAAATTTCTTTATCTTAGATGGTTTGATGGTTTTTACTTTGATGGCCTTAGAACACGCACATTAGTACCTCCTATTATTCCTCAAGTAAGTTTTCAAGTAATTTCTAAATATGGCTGGAGAAATTAAAACATACTTTTGATGCATGTTAATCATTTTCTTATGCCTTTGCAATGACTGAATATTTTAAAAACTGTTTTATTTTGCTCATTAAAGTGTATTTAAATGTATTGCACTTTGTATTGCTAAAATTAGGAATGAAATTAATATGTATAAGCGCCCAGTGGTTAGGGGGTTGAATTCGGAATTAATTAGGGGAATTCTGGAAATTGTTTTAATCCCTTCAGTTTAGGTCTAGAATGAATAGGCTATGTTTTCCCTTTCGTACTAGGTGAGTGTTAGGAAATATGTATAGATTTATAGTAAAAAAACGAGCTTAAAATTCTGAGTAAAATGAGTACCTACACTTAATATTTTTGTTGAACATTAAGGTCACAATTCTACTTCTAAGTTTTAGCCTTGTGGTTAGGGGACTCAAAATTGAACTCAAAATTAATTAGGAGAAAACTGGAAATTGTTTTAATCCCTTCAATTTAGGTCTAAAATGAACATACTATGTTTTCTTCCTCGTACTTGTGAATGTTAGAAAATATGTACGTATTTATTTTCGAAAAACATGTTTTTTCTAATTACCTCAACAATATCTCAAAACAGCTAACTCTATAAAAAACATTGTCAATACAAATGTTGTAGAGCTTAAAATTCTGAATAAAATGAGTACCCACATTAATATTTTTGTTCAAAATTAAGGTCGCAATTCTATTTCAAAATTTTACCTTAATTGCTAATCAAGAATTTTAAGCTAAGAAAGACCAATTTACCTTAACGATGTCTCAAAATAGCTAACTCTATCAAAAAAATGAGTACCCATATTAATATTTTTGTTCATAGTTAAGGTCGCAATTCTATTTCAAAACTTTGCCTTAATCGCTAATCAAGAGCTTGAAGCCAGGAGAGACCAAGTTAACTTAACATTATCTCAAAACAACTAACCCCATCAAAAACACTGTCAGTACAAATGTTGTAAAGCCTAAAATTCTGAATAAAATGAGTACCCACATTAATATTTTTGTTCAATATTAAGGCCGCAATTCTATTTCAAAGTTTTGCCTTAATCGCTAATCAACAGTTTTAAGCTAGGAGAGACCAAGTTATCAGTCCACCTCCACCGTGCTTCCAATTTACATGCATTTTTTTTATTATCGAGAAATATAAAAAAAAAAAAAAAATCCTCCCCCTCCTCCAATCCTCGCACTTTATTTCCAACCTGCTTAATTTTAATACATACGCACTGTTATTCACTCTTTATACGTCATATTAAATACTTTCCATATTTTAAATACAATATCGGAAATAATAAACAATATTCCCCATCATTTACGAATCATTTTTGAAATATGCTAAAAAACATGAAAAAATGCACTTTTTAAGCTATTAATTTGTTCGTAATGCCAAAAGCTTACGTAGCAGGAGGGAAAAACTTAGTACGTTAATTTCTGACCTATGTCCAATGGATTAAAATAATTTCTAGCTTTCCCCAAATTAATTCCGAATTCGGGGTTTTTTTCATCCCCTACCAGTTAAATCGTAATTCTCAAAATATCCAAAATAATGACCTAAAATAATTACACAAAACATCGTAAATGCCTCAATAAATAATAAAAAAAAAAAAATACATGTATATAAAAATTAGAAGCAGGGTGGACTGATAACCGTGTCTGTTCTGGCTTCAAGCTCTTGATTAGCGATTTAGGCTAAACTTTGAAGTAGAACTGTGAGATTAATGTTCGACAAAAATATTAAGTGTGGGAGCTCAATTTATTCAGAATTTTAAGCTCTACAACATTTGTATTGACAATGTTTTTGATAGAGTTTGGTTTTTTTTATTATTATTGGTATGGTAATTATAAAAAAAACTGTTTTTCGGCTATAAATCTGTACATATTTTTAACGCTCCCCTACTACGAAGGGGAAAACTTAGTGTATTCATTCTAGACCTAGACTAAATGGATTAAAATAACTTCTAGCTTTCCCTTAATTAATTCCGAATTCGGTCTCCCCCACCGCCTTCCGCTGGGCATATAAGGCTAAAGACGAAAGAAAGACAATGTTTTATAATATATAATATTAGGTGCCATTTTTTCTTATTTTTAACACATTCCAAGATCAATGAAAAGCATTTGACTTCGATTCATTTATTTGTCTGTCTGTCCGTACTCTAACTCTCTTAAATATATTCGGATTGCCATGTAATTAATGTGTTATTGAGGTTTACTATGGCATGTTCTCTATTGAAAATGACGTGTGCAGCATTTATAATTCGTTTACAGGGGCACTCAAAATAATTCCGGAACATTATGGAGTAGAAGGGGGAAATCATTTGCGGTGTATTTTAATGTTACATTATTTCAAACATCGTTTAATAAAGTTCTGCATCGGGTTAGGTTGTCCCTAATTTTCTTTTTTCGGTTACGGGGTATTAAAATATCTAGAAGGGGTGAGTTCGCGATTAGCGTGAAGCTAAGGACCCAGTATAAATATAAAATTGTTATACCAAAAGTTTTTACATTAATAATGAAAGATAGAAATTTATTTTCTTACCTTTCTGGTAAAGCAGACATACGCTGGTTTACTTCATGTGAAAACAACCTATATATTTTATTTATTGAGTGGATGTGAAAAATATCTTCTTAGAATGATGGAGATGCACTTGTAGAGAAAAAACTATTTAATGCACGACGAATTTTAGGTTACATGGACGAACACACACACACACTAAAAAAAGAATAAAATAAAAGGGTTAAATGTGGGTACTATAGAAGTAATAACATTTAAATCCAGTAGGAGATGCAAGTCTTCCATTGAACAAAGAGTTAACGCACTAAGAAACCGTGCGTCTTGGCCTCACGAGATCGGGCCTAGAAGTAAAGAAGTAATAGGGGCCCACAAGAGTTAAAACAGAGTAAAAAAAAACTTGAAACAATACAGTCTGCTTAATAAGCAAAAAAGTTCTATTTAAAATCAGTTTATCAGAAAATTTCTGTGGTGCTGCGATCTGTTGACGCCTTTTCGAAACACAAGTCTTTTACACAATCCTTCTTTAGTTTGTGACCTTACGCTATGATAACTCAGGGAAGTGTCGCCATCTTGGAACATATTTCACAACTAAAAGAAACGCGTTGCATGTATCACGAGGAAATCGTCATCTCACAAGCGAAGTGATGTTGGACATAAAATTACCTACACTGTGACGTTTTCCAACACCCCCGCTTTTTATGTCAAACCGACGAGCGTAGAATGTTTAACTTGTTTCTCAAACACTCGAAATGAGGCTTAGGCAACGGCTTGGTGAGCACGTCTGCCAGCATTAACTTCGATGGGCAATAAGTTATTTTGATTATACCATTCTGGCATAGATGTCTGATGTGGTGATACTTAACTTCCACGTGTTTAGTCCTTGTCTGTGCCTTTTCGTTTTCGGTCAATCTTATGGCTGATAAGTTATCTTCGTACAACGTTACGGGTAGTTGTTGACACAGTTCGAGGTCATTTAATAGGTCTAACAACCACGAAATCTCTTGACCTGCATTAGAGGCAGCGATATATTCAGCTTCCGTGGAGGAGAGTGCTGTGCAACTCTGCTTCCTCGATGACCATGCCAATATATTATTTCCTAATTTGAACAAGTTTCCAGTGGTTGATTTCCTGTCTATTCTGTCGTTTCCCCAATCGGCATCGCTATATGCCGTTAGGATTGGAGGTTTTGTTTTATCTATGACGAATTTAAGATCTTTGGTAGTAAGCAGATATCTAATTAATTTCTCGATAGCTTGCCAATCGACTTCCCTTGGGGATTCATTCCTTCTTCCCAGGATGTTAACGACTGATGCTATGTCGGGTCTAGTTAAAGTTGCAATGTATAGAAGCCCTCCTATAGCCTGTCTAAATTTTACGTTATCTCCCATTAGTTTCCCGTTTGGATCTAGATTAAAGTAGTTAGTATTCATGGGTGTATACGTAGGCTTACCATTTAACAAATTGAATTTTTCTGCGATTTGTATTATTTTGTGTTCCTGGTCTAATTCTAGATTACCGTTTGCTTTTTCCTTTATGTTTATGCCTAAATATTGTGTTACTTGACCCAAATTTTTGATTTCGTATTGCTTTGATAATTCAGTGTATATTTCGTGTGTGTCTGTTTTGTCTCCTGCGACTAAGATGTCATCAACATACACTATTATGTATGCGATTTTTCCATCTTGGACTCTTTTGTACAGACATTTGTCTGACGCGCATTCAACGAAATTTAGTTCTTTTAGAGATTTACTTATTTTTTGGTTCCATGCCCTAGCTGCCTGCTTAAGGCCGTAAATCGCTTTGTTTAAACTACAGACTTTATCTTCTTCCCCTTTTGTTATGTATCCCTCTGGCTGATGCATATAGACCTCCTCTTCTAAATCGCCATGTAAGAAAGCAGTTTTGACATCTAGGTGAGTTATTTTAAGATCTTTGTACACCGCTGCGTTTAAGAATGCTCGTAGGGTGGTATGCGCTACAACGGGTGCGTAGGTCTCGTCGAAATCGCTTCCATATTTTTGAGCATATCCCTTAGCGACCAATCTGGCTTTATATCGCTCTATAGACCCGTTCGCTCCCCTTTTTGCCTTAAACGTCCACCTACAACCTATGACGCGTTTTCCCGGGATAGGTTTTATTAATCTCCAAGTATTATTTTGCTTCAGAGAATCTATTTCCTCACTAGTGGCTTTTAGCCATTTATCTTTAGTTTCTGCGTCATTGATATTTTGTAGGTCTGTCCATGACTTTGGCTCCTGAATGTGACACAGGTTTGCGCTTATTCCATAACGGTTAGGTGGTACACCACGATTTTGTCTCTGCGATCTTCTCGGCTCAAGGGATGTGTCGGTCGGGGTGTTATTCTGATCATCGTCGCGCTCTTCTAGATCAATTTCAATATTATCTGCGGGAGTTTGTTCGATGTTTTGATTTTCTTTGGCGGGTATAATTTCCTCATCTTTTATACCTTCTTCGAAGAATTTTACGGTTCTAGATATTATAATTTTATTTTCACCCGTATATATCCCGTATATAGCCCTTGCTTCTGAAATCATATCCCAACATTATTCCCTCGATGGCTTTCTCATCTAATTTATTTCTTTTAGGTTTGTCGACATAGGCAAATGCCTTACATCCGAATGTTTTGATGTTCGAGAGATCGGGTTTTCTTTTATGCCAAAGTTCATAGGGTGTCATGTTATTTTTGTTAGCCTTTGTTGGTAGACGGTTGATGAGGTAGGTGGCGGACATGACAGCTTCCCCCCAGAATTGCTTAGGTAACTTGGCGTCCGACAACATGGTTCTAGCCATTTCCACTATCGTTCTATTCTTTCTTTCTGAAACACCGTTCTGTGGGCTAGAATAGGGAACACTCAATTGACGCTCTATCCCGTTTTCTATCAGGCAGTTTTCAAATTCGTCACTGATATACTCTTTTGCGTTATCGGACCTGATTGCCTTTATCAACTTGCCAAATTTATTTTTTGTTAGCGCTATGTATTCTTTCAGTTTGATAACGGCTTCCGACTTATGCGCGATTAAGTATGTTATTGTGTACCTGCTATAATCATCCGTGAATGTTATAAAGTACCTTTTCCCTCCTATCGTTTCAGTATTCATGGGGCCACATATATCGGAATGTGCGAGGGTACCGATGTCTTTGCTTCTGTTTGTGGCTACTTTAGGGTAGGGCAGAGCGGAAAGTTTCCCTTCAATGCACTTGGTGCATCGCGTGTCATGTTTACATTTGTTAATTGTTATCCCATTGGCTAATTCATGATTAACAAGGTATTTAATATCATCAAAATTTTTGTGTCCGAGTCTTCGGTGCCACAATGAAATACAATTTGTATTGTTACAGAAAGTTTGAGTACTTATAGTATAGCCGTAATCATCTTCAGGGTTTAATACGTAGAGATTATCATTTAATTTAGCTGTCAAGATTATATTATCATCTTTGACAAATAAACATGCATTTTTCTCGAAAATTACCTTTATATTATTTTCAGTGGCTTTCTTAACTGACAATAAATTGCCCTTTAGTTCTGGACAGTATAAGACGTTTCTTAGTGTAATGTAGTGGTTTTTGTCTGTTTTTATTTTTACGTCCCCCATACCTTCCGAATTAAGCCTTTTTCCATTAGCGATTGTTATATTCCCAAAATTCCCGGCTGTGAATGTAGCAAAATTTGTTTTTGCTGATGCAACGTGCCTGGTGCAACCCGAGTCAATGATATATGTGTTTGGATCTGTTGTTTGTGTTTGGTTAATTCTTACTGACTCAATTTCAAAATTGTTTTCCACTGGGAAGAGAGGAATGATCGATTGGTTGACCTCATCCTCTATATTTGATTTGCTGTTAAAGCAAAAATTCGAGGAGTCTGTTTTACTACCATTGTGTTGATTTTTGGGGTTTACCGAATTGGCTTTAAAGTTGGCATGGTTGTTAAATTTATTACTGTTATAATTTTCACTTCTTTGGTAATTGTTTTTCTGTTTGTTTTTCAATTTGTAACACTCTGAACGAGCGTGCCCATCTCGTTGACAGAAGCTGCAATATTTTTTGTTTCCTTTATTTATTATTTTATATGCTGTGTCCCTTGGTCGTGTGCTGGTGTTTTTGTATTCGATTCGATGAGAGTACTCGTCGATGAGTTTGTTTTTCACAAACTCGAGGTCTAGATCCTTTTCGTCTCTAGCCTCCATGCTCGTTATAAGAGGAGCATATGACTGAGGCAAGCTGCAAAGCATAAGAGCCACGATGTGCGAATCATTTATGAGCTCTCCAATGGCAGCGAGTTTGTCGCGGATAGTTAAAATATTGTTGATATGTAGATTTAAGTCTCCGCCCTCATTGAGCCTTTGCGAATATAGTTTCCTCAAAAGGAATAATTTGGATGATAAATTCGCCCTTTGGTGAACACTTTTTAATCTTTCCCAAATTTCTTTGGGAGATGTCAAATGTCTTATGTGCACGATTTGTGTATTTTCAATGCACAAACAAATTATGGCTTTCGCCTTAGCCGCGTTTTTAGTATATGTATCATCGGGTGTGGCAGGTGGAGATTCTGTTATATATTTGAATAAGTCGTCTTTAATTAACAGATTTTCTAATTTGAAACACCAATGATTGTAATTATTATCATTTAGTTTCTCCACTGCCGTAATTTCTTTTGTGGCAGACATAGCGTGTTATTCAAGTTTTATAAATTCTTTGATAACAAATATATTTACTATAAGAAGTTTGTGACTTTCTTAAAATAATTTCTTAGAATATATTCATAAATATAAATAAAATGATCAGTTATTCACAATAATCAATCAATATTTGTTCACAATAATACTCTTTTTGCGATATTATATATATCATTATTTATTCATGCACATTTATTTTTATTTTCATGTATATATTTCGATATTTCATATCTCATATGTGCATCTTGTTCATCATTTTATCACAATCAGATAAACAAATTTTTATTACTGGGTTTTTTTTTTTTATATTTATTTATTTATTTATTTTCCCCTTCAACTCAGTCTCATAATCTATTAAAATATCTAGAAGGGGTGAGTTCGCGATTAGCGTGAAGCTAAGGACCCAGTATAAATATAAAATTGTTATACCAAAAGTTTTTACATTAATAATGAAAGATAGAAATTTATTTTCTTACCTTTCTGGTAAAGCAGACATACGCTGGTTTACTTCATGTGAAAACAACCTATATATTTTATTTATTGAGTGGATGTGAAAAATATCTTCTTAGAATGATGGAGATGCACTTGTAGAGAAAAAACTATTTAATGCACGACGAATTTTAGGTTACATGGACGAACACACACACACACTAAAAAAAGAATAAAATAAAAGGGTTAAATGTGGGTACTATAGAAGTAATAACATTTAAATCCAGTAGGAGATGCAAGTCTTCCATTGAACAAAGAGTTAACGCACTAAGAAACCGTGCGTCTTGGCCTCACGAGATCGGGCCTAGAAGTAAAGAAGTAATAGGGGCCCACAAGAGTTAAAACAGAGTAAAAAAAAACTTGAAACAATACAGTCTGCTTAATAAGCAAAAAAGTTCTATTTAAAATCAGTTTATCAGAAAATTTCTGTGGTGCTGCGATCTGTTGACGCCTTTTCGAAACACAAGTCTTTTACACAATCCTTCTTTAGTTTGTGACCTTACGCTATGATAACTCAGGGAAGTGTCGCCATCTTGGAACATATTTCACAACTAAAAGAAACGCGTTGCATGTATCACGAGGAAATCGTCATCTCACAAGCGAAGTGATGTTGGACATAAAATTACCTACACTGTGACGTTTTCCAACACGGGGCGACTCTAATTTTCTTTCTGCGGTTCAGCTTCACTCTAGAATGTTTCTTGAGGGTCAAATTTAGGTTTTTGCGAGTCGGGTTGTTCTTGTTTGAGTTGGGATTTTCACAAAACGTTTGAGCATAATTATGTTTCAGACGAAAATAAATGCTTATTTGATTAAGTACTATTACATAATTCAATTTGCTGCATGAGAAATAAAATGTGTATAAGAAATTTATAATCATAGATTATTCTTTCCTTGCGGCATAGTTGAGAATCCTTTTTCCTTCTCTTGGAATATGAAAAATATCCTCGAAATTTTATTTTTCTACGCACAAAAACACATCTATCGTATTTGTAATAGTTTATACACACACACGCATGTTACATGTGTGTAGATTTGGTGGTGTCCACTATTCAGAGTTAAAAGCAGGGCTGCGGAGTCGGAGTCGGACTCATTTTTGAGCGAAAGAGTCGGAGACGTCCATTTTACAAGCAGGTCTGCGTTGTCGGAATCGGCCCATTTTTGAGCGAAAAAGTCGGAGTCGTTCATTTTTCCCACCGACTCCGCAGCCCTGGTTAAAAGCGTATAAATATATAAGTGTTAGGAATTGAAAAAGTGTTCGATAATAGATATATCCGCTTTTCAGGAGTATCCGTTATGGAGGTTTTATTGTATTTAGATTTTTCACGAGAAAAAATATTTCGGACTTTATTTTGAAAAATCGAGTCAACCTGAATCCGACCCTCAAGAGTCAAAACCCAACCAGAAATAATGAAAGTCAACCGACTTGAACAGCGGGTCGGGTCGGTTTCGGGTAAAAGAAAGCTACCCGACCCGATGCATGGCTCTGATTCCTTTTAATCATGCTGTATTGCATCTGGCAATTTAACCGAACATACTTATACACTTAAATATGTCACTTTAATTTAATTTATTAGATAATACTTGATATAAAAGATATTATTATACTATGTGAAACAATATTTCTTTATGTTTATTCAATTATACTTTTTTCATATTTGATTATTATGTAAACTTTAA
Source organism: Maratus speciosus (assembly GCA_963932465.1). Lineage (NCBI taxonomy): Eukaryota > Metazoa > Arthropoda > Arachnida > Araneae > Salticidae > Maratus > Maratus speciosus. The sequence goes on from OZ010791.1 coordinate 258,307,508, forward strand.
AAACTGCAATTATTAAATTTCAATCTGAAATCTGAAAACAGCGGGTGTATTTAACGAATTTTTAGTAATTTTTCTTTCGATTTAATTTTTATATAAGAAATCTAATACGTTATTCTAATTTCGACATAGTACTTACACACTTAATATTTCAGTTTGATTCAGTCCAATAGATTATTCGATTTTCGAACATACTTACACACTTAAATATTTCAGTTTGATTTAATTGATTGGATAATACTTGATATAAAAAATATTATACCACGTGAAACATTATTCCTTTCTTTATTTATGTTTTTTTTTTTTTATTATTATTTATTTAATTACTACGTAAACTTTAAAAACTGCATTCATTAAATTTCAATATTATTATCTGATAAGAGGACGTACTTAATGAACTTATAGTAATTTTTCTTTCGATTTAATTTTTAGGTGAGAAGTCCAATATATTATTCTAATTTCGACATACTTATACACTTAAATATTTCAGTTTGATTCAGTCCAATAGATTATTCGATTTTCGAACGTACACACTTAAATATTTCAGTTTGATTTAATTGATTGAATAATACTTGATATACAAAATATTATATCGGGTGAAATATTATTTCTTTATGTTTATTTAACTATACTTTGTTTCATATTTGATTATTATGTAAACTTTAAAAACTACAATTATTAAATTTCATTATTTACACACTTAAATATTTCAGTTTGATTCGGTCCAATAGATTATTCGATTTTCGAACATATTTACACACTTAAATATTTCAGTTTGATTTAATTGATTGATTCAGTCAAATATATTATTCGATTTTCGAACATACTTACACAGTTAAATATTTCAGTTTGATTTAATTGATTGAATAATACTTGATATACAAAATATTATACCAGGTGAAACATTATTTCTGTGTTTATTTAATTATGCTTTGTTTCATATTTGATTATTATGTAAACTTTAAAAACTGCAATTATTAAATTTCAATACTGAAATCTGAAAACAGTGTGCGTATATAAAATATACAATATGAACTTTAAAAAGCTTACTGTTTTACTGAAAAGGCGACTAAAATAATAAAAGAGATGTTACAAGTTTAAAATATACATTTTACTTAAAACTTCTTGGTACTTTCGGGCTGTATTGCCAGAGCCCATCATCAGATAATATTTTAATAACTAATTGCTGTTTTTTATACAAATACGTAATGAGAGAGCCAATGATTATTAGAGTTGGAAAGTAGACATAGCAGTCCCTTAGATTGAACTTCAGTAGAGAGAATAAATATTAACTGCAGTTCCATTAATTTTATTACATCACTTTGTTCTCATACGTCACTTTCATTTTAAATGCGTCGCTGGACAGTCGAAGTGGCAGAGTTTCAGATTAAATTTGCGTAGAAGAAAATATTTAACTGCCGTACCATAAACTTTAATACGTCACTTTTCTCAAGTTTTCAGGATTTACTTTCAACCATATATTGGAGGTATTGTACTAAAGGTACTAATAGTACGATAGGGCGTCGTTTCGTTACATGCGTGATTGTTTTTACACACTATTTCAATGGATTCTCTGATAGTGGATTCGTAATGATTGAATGTTGGGTAAATAATCTTTGCATGATCAAAATCTACTGTGATATTCTGATTAAAACTTAAACGAGAGAGTTCTGTGGATTGGCGACAAAATTTTATATCTGTTTTATGCTCTTTGATTCTTTCTTTGAGTTTTCTTTTTGTCATTCCTATGTGGGTCATTCCACGTAAAATGAGCAAAAATTTAAAAAAGTCGTGGCCACATACTAACCAATTTTAGTAAAATTCGATGCACAGGTTCAATTCATATTCAAGTAATGCTCTGCAAAATATCTTGACAAAAAATAAATTTAAGTTTGAAGTTCTGTATCTTGAAAACTATTTAACAGAAAGGAATTTTTTTTTATAATTTTGTAACCTCTGAAAAATTATCTTCTAATTTACCGAGTAATAATAATCTAGTGACAACATGATTATTTATAAATTGGTTGTAAAAATTGAAAATTTGTTAATTTTGAGAAAATTAGAAACGTTTTAAAAATCAAAGGAATTAAAAAACCTCTGTGAAATTAATGCCTTATGTAGTATGACATATGGAGTTCGAATTCCCCAAGTTTGAAAGTCGCCATTTATTTCCTTCATTTAAAAAAAAAAATTAGAAACTTTAAAAAAAATTACAAAATCATGATTTTTTCTCTTCTGTATGAGCAAAAAATAAATAAAGGACTCGTCCGACATTAACAATATTGCGCAGACATAAAGATTAATAAGTCCATAATATGCTCAAAAAAATTCAAGATTGCCTTTTGATTCCTAACATAACAAAAATGGGTTCAAAATAGTAATGTTTGCTACATTCTATTTGCTATTCCACTTTGAATTAACGCGCGTTTCTTAAAATATTGCACGATTTCATGTGAAAACAAATTTTGTGCTGCCATCTAGTTTTTTTATTTGTATTTACAATTAATATATAGTTTTTTGTTCAACTCTGTCATTTCTTTCTACCCTAATTTAAAATACCCTTGAGGCAAAAATAAGCTGAAAGCAAGAACGAAAGTTTTTATATTTAAAATATACACTTTTATACGAATTGAATGCCCAGGCCGGGAATCGAACCCAGATCCTTGGCTTACAAGGCCAATGCTTTTCCATTTAAGCTAACTGGGCCGACAACCAGCCAGCATATTTCGCTCAGATAACCTTATTGGTAGTAACATCTGGTCTGTCATGTAGACAGCTCAACAGAATAAACCGCAGGTAAAGGAACTCCATATAAACGATGGATACGCAGATGAACTATTAATTTAACACAATCAAACTGATTGGTAAAGTTATCATACGAATTGAATTTCAATTCGTATGATAACTTTACCAATCAGTTTGATTGTGTTAAATTAATAGTTTATACACTTTTATCTATAATATCAAATAATTTAAAAGTTTAATAAAGCTTTCCCTCGCTTAAAAAGAAGCGATAGACATATTGCATTTTACCCTCAACATTTTTTACTATTTATTTTTTTGCTCATTAACGAATAAAAAGGCAATAATGAAACTTTCGATATTCAAACTATATATTTTCAGCTATAAGGTCAAACAATTCTAAACTTGTCAGAGCTGTCCTTCATGTGTAAAGGAGCAGTAGAAATATTGCATTTTTCCCCTCAAAATTTTTCAAAAATAATTTTTTTTTTCTCAGTACGGAATAAAAATACAATTACTAACTTACGCCAATCTGTTACTTATTATTCGTTCCTAATTATAAATAATTTTTAATATAGTCTTTCCATTCCGAAGACTAATAATCAAAATTGAAATTTTAAGCATGTAGACAAAACCTCGATTTTGCATTCACTTTTAATGTAAATTTTAATACTTAAATAAACAATCCTGAAATCTATTATTTTACATTTACTCATAAATACATATGATCTACTTATATACTGATTTTCATTTAAATCTGTGACATGTCTGCCACAGCTGATTTGCTCATTTTGCATGGAATGACCCATGTATTCCATTATTATATATATCAGGTCATATTGTTTATTTTATGTTTGAATCATGGTGAAATTTTGCATTTCGTCTTATGATTTTATTTACAGTGGGTGTATTTAACGAATTTTTAGTAATTTTTCTTTCGATTTAATTTTCAGGTGAGAAGTCCAATAGATTATTCTAATTTCGATCGGTATCCACCCGATACTGATCCCTTACCTCCCGATGACCTCTCTGGTTGGGACGCTGAGTTTTAAAGACTGGTTTAATTTTGTAGGTTTATAATTTCCAATTTCAATGATGCAATACACCACGAGTCAACTAGATGCCATATTGGTATATACAGTACAAGTTCCATAAACTCTTTCTGAAAAGTGTGTCGGCTGAATGACACCTACTGAAGATGTGCGTTTAAAATATTAAAAATTGAGTTCATTTTTATGATTTTTTTAATGTGCTACTGTGTGAAGATGTGTTCATAATTGAAGAGCTGAGTGGTTGAACATGTTATGCCACATTTTCTAAAAAAAATTTTTTATCTTCTGGATGAAAGCGTTATGAAGTATCCTATCACATGGTGAAGCTAAAATACTAAGATTCCATTTAGTCTTGAAGATTTAAGACATTATTCATTAATATTTAATATTTTAATATTTAATAATGTCAATAATATTAATAATTTTTAATATTTGAAAATTAAATATGAATAAGTTTTTCTGAGAGAGTTTAGTACCATACCTGTTAATATTTTAAACACATGGTATCAAACAGAAAATAAATCATTAAAATTTACAGCAAAATCTTTCACTTCAAATTTCTTCAAATGTAATTTTTGCTACTTAACATATTCTTCCACTTAGCTCTTCAATTGTGTCCTGATATTGTTTTTAATTCTTACCTTTGTGATGCTGTGAAAGTTTGAACAAATTTTCATGTAAAATTGTATCAAATGAATTCTTGCCAGAAATGTTTTTTAGTATGAAGTTTACAAAAATGAAGTGCCTTTTTAATTGCTTAGAGATGATATATTTTGAAATTATCTAAAACTCTATGTAAAAAAGTCTTTTAGATCAATTTTGGTACTTTTTATATTTTGAAATTGTCTAAAACTCTGTGTAAAAAGGTCTTTTAGATTTGGTATATTTACAATTTTGGTACTTTCCAGGTATTAGTCAAAGAAATGGCCTTGTATTTTATCTGCGACGAATTTGAAATTCAAATTTTGTTAAAGCATTTCACCTTTTTAAGAGTGTGAAGGAAATAACTACAAAAATAGCAGACAAATTGAAACGTCCATTGTTTTATTTAGACAAAAAACAGGAAGAAAAGCTTTAAGTAACACAACTTTAACTATTGAGACATAACTTAGGCAAAACCATGGCATGCCATCCAAGTCTCAAAACTATATCTTCCCACTTTACATTCTATGGAAAATATTTTTATACTTTGACATTTCATATGCATGTCATGTATCATACAATTATAATTTATTATTTCAACCAATATTTTAGTATTGAATACATGAGACCACGATTATTACGATTTAGGATTCATTTACGATTCAGATTAAACAAAATTTGCATACAAACTGGACTTTTTAAAACAAATTAAAACATAATCTAAGGAAGAAAAAAAATATGCACACACTTAGCTAAATATGATGCCAGTTCAAAATTATTCAAATTTAATTACTCAAAAATCAGGCATTCTAAATTTGATTCTTAACAAAAGTGTTTTCCAGGTTCGGTTTAATAATTCCAGTCTTTATTTAGTGTGGCAACAGTAAAGAGAGAGAGAGAGAGGAAAAAAAAAAAAAAAAAAAAAAAAAAAAAAAAGCTTTTTTTTCTGAAAAGATACGAAAACAGTTCTTTATTAAATTACATGTCTAGAATTTTATTCAGACAGATACAAGTAAATACTTTCAATTTGTTATATATTAATACATATTTTTCCATTTTATAAATATTTTTACTTATTAAAATGTACATAAGTTTTATTTTCTTTTCCAGTGATTTTTTTTTTTTTTTTAATATCATCTTACTTTTATAACAGAAATATAACGGGGAAACAGATATTACGATAAGTTGTTTAAAGTCTAAAAATTCGTTTACCGTAGTTTTATTCTTCGTACATTAATTTATTTTGTTGTTAGCATTACGAATAACCACAAAGAAAACTAGTGTGGTTGTACAAAATATAATTATTAAACTTTCAATAAATGAAAATGTCGAATCTATTGAATTGGGCAGAAATTGAATGTGCAATTCAGTAATATTCCCCTGCCGAGTTCTCAGGTGTGTAAATGGCACAAGTTGTTTTAAAATAGCTTTGAAGAAGTTTTTTTTAAGCAATCCAGTATATTATGGCGCATCAAAAGTAAAACTGCTTCACTGAAGCATTATAGAAAGCTATCTAGAAAAATAATATATTGATATAATTTTGGCAATTAGTATTTTAAAAATAATCTATTAGAAAAGTCTCCTTTATATTTTATTCTTTTTGACCTATTATTAAATGTGAAGAAAATTTTTCCTTTCTTCTGTTTTCTGATTTTTCACAAAAAACAATATCAGAAGAGGGGGGGTGGGGGGAATGGAAGAAGTTTAAAAAATATATATAGTTTGCTATAGGATTATTTGTAGCATTTTTTACAATAAGACCAAATTTTTAACTTTTGGTGCTGCCATCTACTGGTAAGTTATTATATTAGTTTTTAAATGTTAAGTGTGTAATAATGTAAATGCTATATTTAAAAGGGTGCAAATGTTATAGAAAGCTAACTAGTAAAAAAAATATTGGTATAATTTTGGTAAATAATATTTTTTTAAAAAATTATTAGAAATGACCCTTTTATATTTGATTTCCTTCGTAATTTTCTTTTTGACTACGTATTATGATATGGGAAGAAATTGTTTCATAATCTTTCACAGAAAAAAAAAGCAAAGTGGAAAAGTGGAAAATATCAAAAATTGAAGACATTTAAAAACTTAATTTCTATGGAATTGTTTAAAACACTTTTATTCAAATAAAAATCCTAGCATATATTTTTGTCAATTAAATAACTTTGTAACTTTTGGTGCTGCCATCTACTGGTCAATTATGATACTACTTTTAAAAATTTAATGAATTTCATGTTATTCTTTTAGAAAGCAGAAACTTTTTTTGAAAATGCCAATGCCATGTATATAGCATTTTATATTGCAGTTCAATTCAGAGTTTAATATTCAAATAATATCACTAGTAATTTATTAGTTTTTCTTTCCATTAGATTAAGTAAAATATCTAACCCATCAGTAAAGTCAGATATCCGTCCTTAATATTTCTAGTGTTCCTAATACTTACTGAGCTAAAACTAGTAGAAAATTATCCTTTTTTTAAACATCACTGAAATCTTTTTTAAATAATATTTATAAAGTTTACTTTTTCCTAAAATAAATATATTTTATTTTATTTAATGTCCATCACTTCCCATCACCAAGCATTTTTTGAAGTTATTGTTTCAGATTATTTTTATCTTCAGCTGTCTTTAGCATTCTTTCAGCATTCGTTATCACTGTGACTTATTCCTTTTTCACAAAAAATGAATAAATTTGGTAAAGAAATATGAAGAGCTTTATCCTATATGGAATGAATAGAATATATATTTTTTATTAGGATGCTAAAAAGATTTCGGCACATTACTCAATTTAGTTATATAAAAATTCAATAATTCCTTCACTTATAAAATTTATTATATACTACCACACACTTATTTCTACAGTCGCATAATTAAAAAAATAAAAATTGATTTTGAAATCTTCGTATAAAAATCATCACTCAAAAATCAGTTATTAAATTCTGATTTATTTTTTTTAAAGAAACGATTCTTTTTTAAAACGTTTTTTTCATTTTCTGAAAAATGTGTGTGACTTTAGAAATAAGTGTGACGATATTGAAAATTTTCTTGTCCTAGATTACTTTAAAAATTTATTGCGTATTTACAAAATATTCAAGAAATGTAATTACAGTAGAACGCCGATTATCCAAACTCCAGTTAACTGAACTTCCAATTATCCGAACAGCCTATTTCTTTTATTTATTTATTTTTATTTTTTTTTTTTACCGAACTTTCAGTTATCCGAACAGCCTATTTCTCCCCCCCCCCCCCTTTTTTTTTAAACCGAACTCCCAATTATCTATTGGCTTCGAATAAAATTTTAGATGAAGATAAAATTGATAGTGGATCAGAAAATGGGGAATGTAAGACAATAAAGGCGATTGGAAGAATCCTAAGCTATGAAGAAAATGAAATTAACGGGGGGTGAAATAGTGACGTACATGACCCTGGATATCAGATTTTAAAAGAGGATGGTATTGTGGATGAGATTCAAGATGAAAAAGAAATTGAAGAAAATGAAAACGAATGCTCTGAAAATGGCCCGGTTCCATCACATAACGAAGCCTTTGAATGTATGGAAAAAGCTAGGAAATGGCTCGAACGGCAGAAGAGCGCTGATACTATTCAACTAACGTATTTAACAAGAATTTGAGGTATGGAAACATTGAAAAGAATGTCTTCGTTGAAGCAAGGAACAATCAAAAGCTTTTTTTTTTTGCTTAAATAATAATCTCTGGAATTAAAAAAATGATAAATAGACAAAAAAAAGTTTTTATTAATCATAAAAATGTAAAAAAAAAAAAAAGTCCTAAACTTAGATAATATGTGAAGGTTTTAGTACAGTCAGAAACATCCCTTAAATTGTCTGTCCATTTATCCGAACTTTTGCTTATCCGAACTAGGGTCTGTCCCGACTTGTTCGGATGATCGGCGCTCTACTGTACATTTAAAAAAACTTTAAAAAAATGTTTGTGTTTTTAATGTACAAAGACATTTAATATAGCCAAAGTACATGGTTGTCAGAAAACGCACATAAGTTTCGATTCGGCTTGAGGTAAATCCAGGCCCATTGTAAAAACTACATCGAATTGAAGCATAATATTATCCTCAGATAAACTTTTTCCCCTCGCCGCCGATCGCAATTCCCATGTTAACCTTTATAGTATGTAAAGCTGGGGCTATACCCGATCCGAACCCGAACATTTAATTTCAAGAAAACCTGACTCGAACCCAACATACTTAAACCCGAACTCAAAATTAAAGATAATTAATTCATAATTTACCTGACCCGAATCCGAAAAATTCTATTTCATGTCAACGCGTAACCCGACATACTTAAACCCGAACTCAGAATGGAAGAAAATTAATTCAAATTTTAATATAATTATGGGAAAATAGTCTACATCTCAAATTGTATGTTTAAAATACGAAGATTAAAAAAAAATAATAATAATTCTCGGAACAAAAAGGTTAAGCTTATCCGCAGAAACAAAGATTAGCCAACCCGACTTAGATATAGGACATGAGCAGCTCTGATACAAGTTATAAGTACGCAGCATTCATTTTTAATGATGATTTTAGATCTTTTAGATCTAATTTTAGATCTAAATTTTTAATTTTTCTAATTTAGATCTAGATTTTAGATCTTTTTCAGTGCTCTTCCTAAAAATATGTTTTTAAATTTTAATAATTGGAATTTCAATGAATTATATTCATTGCATGTTTTGTTTTGTAATAATAACTTCTTTTATATTCTTTTGTAAATTTTGCTCAAATCAAGTGGCACTCTCTGTGCTTGTATATAATGTAAAACCATTGTAATCAAATTCAATTTTTGTTAATCAGAATTTTAAAATATTGAAGTCTTTTGTGACAAAATAAAAATTGTTTGATGTTAATTGTTGGGTGTGATTTTTTTTTTCGATATTTTGATATAAGCACCAATCACCATTTAACTCATTTTAGTAGTATAGTGAAGTACTATTTATACATAAGGGCCGATTCCAAAAATTCCGAGGTGTGGCTATAAAATAACGAGACTACTGCTGTAAAATATTTTAAATTTATACATATTTAGTTACTATCCTCTTCAATAAACAACCCTCCTTTATCCCTACAACACTCCATGCAAATTTTTCATTGTTTGAAAGCGTGTTGGAAGTCTTCTTCTGTGAGCTCTTTCATGACGCGTGCCGCTTTTTATTTCTTTTTTTTTTTTTTTTTTTTTTTGGGGGGGGGGGAGGGGGTTCATGGATTCAACGGTCTGAGATCTGGTTCCTTTTAATTCAGATTTGACCTTGGGGAACAGATAAAAGTTACATGGTGCCAGGTAAGGCGAATAAGGGAGATGGTCCAACACTGGGATGTTACACTTGACTAGAAACGTCTTGACAAACAATGAAGTGTGAGCCGGTGCGTTGTCCTGATGAAGCATCCATGACTTGTTCTTCCATAATTCGGGTCTTTTGTTTTCATGGAGATGAGCAAGGATATCAAGTTAGTAATGTTGATTAATAGTTTGACCTTCAGGAACCCAGTGAAGGTACACAATCTCATGAATATTGAAAATTGTCTCCGTTGTTGACGTGGAAGGGCGACCCAGGCGAACATCATCTTCAATGTCTTCTAGGCCAACTTAGAAACGCTTAAACCACTCAAAAACCACATGATAAACATTCCTTGCCGTATACGTCTCTTAACAAATGATGAGTTTCAGTATCGGATTTTCTAAGTTTAAAAATAAATTTCACATTAATTCGTTGCTCTTTCAAAACACTTAACATTTTTTCTGGGAAAATACTAAAACAGGGTCCAGAATAAATGAAGGTCACGGCTAGACTAATTGGAATACATTCAATTTAGAGACGGTAATCAATACAGGAGGCTTTTCGCTACACAATTATTTGTCGTACGAATTTTGCGTATGTGCAGTTCTTCTGTAGAAGCATTAGTCTCATTATTAAATAGCCATACCTCGTATATATACTGGTAATGTCCATAAATTTTTGTCGGTGTTTCTTTACCTCATAAATTTTTATGTAAGAACGTGACGGAAAATATTATTATATATTCGTAAAGTACAACTCAAAGTTTTTTTTTTTTTTTAATAACACAAACAAAGTTACATATGCGTAAAGTTGCTACTCAAAACGATATTAATCAAATAACGATTATAATCAGCGGTATAATGGAGAAGCTCCGTATACCTTCTGTTTCTCAAATAAAGCTATAGTGTATACTGTAGGTATGACGTTCATGACTTTCGAGTATGCCCTCTGCCTATAGCGTATACTCGCTGTTTTTTTTTTTTTTTTTTTTTTTTTTTTTTTTTTTTTTTTTTTTTTTAAGACTACAACACTTATTATAATCAAATAATAATTAATATTAAAACTTTTATCAAATTTATCATAAGCTTATTAATGAATTATGTAATAGCTATCTATCTAACTTTGTGCTCATAATTCATTTATAACTTTTTGATAAATTTAATAAAACTTTAATATTAATTATTTGTTCTTTTATAATCGTTATTTGATTACTAACATTTTGTGCTGCAACTTTACGCATATGTAACTTTGTTTATAATATTAAAAGAGAAAACTTTTTGTGCTGTACTTTACGAATATGTAATAATGTTTTTAGTCTTCTTAAATCAAAAATTATGAGGTAAGGAGACCCCGACAATAATGTATGTATACTTCGTATAGATATAAAAAATAATTGTACACAGGGAAACAGAAAACTTTCAAAGCGCAGTTTGTACTGAAAGACTGATTTGTGATGCTTAGTTTGGAATATAGTATATTTCAAGCTTGAATTGTTGTTTCACAGAAAACTTTCATGTAACAGCGAAGTTTGTGTTTGTAGCGCTAGATGAAAGACTGATCTGTGATGCTTAATTTGGTATATTCGCCCAGTATATTTCAAGCTTAGATTGTTGTTTCACAAAAAACTTTCAAAGCAAAGTTTGTGTTTGTAGCACTAGATGAAAGGCTGATCTGTGTCTCTGATGCTTATACACTGCTCAAAACAATTAAAGGATATTGCAGTTTTAGGTGGATTTTGTATCTGGTAAACTGTTTAGCTGATTGATACATGGTCGACAGACATAGTAGGTTATATGAGAATAAATTACACATGTTTGGCAGAAAAAAATGCATTTTATTGCGCATTTGTGTACTAAAGGAAAAAAACACAATTTGTGCATATGAGAAAAAAAGAATAAGAAAAGGTGTTTTCTTCAAAGAAAATCATTTTCAGTAGGGGGTATGGTTTCCACGGGCGGCCAGCAACGTTGAACACCTTTGAGGCATGGACTCAATGAGGCTATTAATGACGAGTTGGGGTATTCTGCCCCACTCTTCCAGAAGAGCTCTTTCCAGTTCTTGGAGAGTTTGTGGGGGTTGTTGGCGGCCAGAAACTCGTCTTCCTAGAGCGTCCCAAACGTGCTCGATTGGATTCATGTCTGGAGAACACGCTGGCATTCCATTCGAACGATTCCTTCCTCGAAAAGGAAATCCTCCACCAGGTTTGCACGATGTGGCCTGCAGTTATCGTCCATTAAAATGAAGTTATCTCCGATTGCTGCAGCGTAAGGGACTACAATAGGTCTGAGGATCTCATCCCTATATCGGCGACCAGTCAGAGCTCCATCTCGAATGATGTAGAGGTCAGTGCGCCCGTCAATGGAGATGCCACCGTACACCAACACTCCTCCACCGCCAAATCTGACACTTTCGTGCACGAACGCAGGATTATTCCTACTGCCACGGTCCCTCCAGATGAAAATACGCCTATTATCCGGATGCACAGAAAAACGGGACTCGTCAGAAAACAGAATATTGCTCCATTCATTTCTCCTCCAGTTGACATGCTCGGTTGCCCACTCCCTGCGGTCGCGGCGATGCCTTGATGTTAATCTAACACATACCATCGGTCGGCGAGCATACAGACCTACAGCATGGAGCCGGTTTCGGACAGTCTGAGTTGAAATCGTGGTGCCTGTAGCCGAGCGAAGGTGTTGTTGGAGAAGAGTAGCGTTCATGGTTCGGTGTCTCCGAGCTGTTAACGCTAAATACCGATCTTCATTGGGCGTTGTTGCCCGTCAACGACCTTGCCCTGGTCTTCGGCCTGCACATCCACTCTCCAAAAAACGGTTCCAGATCCTGGAAATGACACTTTGTGACACTCCAATGGCTTGCGCTACTTCGGCTTGAGTTTGGCCCCCTTCTAACCTACCAACAATTCTCAAAGCTTCTGAATCTGTCAAATGACTTCGCTGAGACATCGTACTCATCGAAACAAAGCAATCACTGAATGCCGATCATCCTTGTCTTCATTCTCTTTTATCCAGTTGAAAGTCAAATTTCATTCGCTGCCGCTGATGCGACGTTTTTGACGTCGAACTCAAAATTTGCATACTCCACAGTTTGAAAACCAGAAAAATTTGCATTTGTGATTCTCTTCTTCTATTTTCGGCAAAAAAAAAAAAAATTCGTTTATATCTTTATTTTATATAAAACTTCAAATATCCTTTAATTGTTTTGAGCAGTGTAGTTTGGAATATTCGCCCAGTATATTTCAAGCGTCGATTGTTGTTTCACAGCAAACTTTCAAAGTGAAGTTTGTGTTTTGGCGCTAGATGAAAGGCTGATCTGTGATGCTTACTGTGGAATATTCGCCCAATATATTTCAATCGTGGATTGTTGTATCGTTTGGAAGTTACAAAAAGAAAGAACAGTATGAACATTGATTTAACGTTTTCCTCAATTTAACGTTCTTTTTTAATGGTCCGGATTCACATAAATTTATTTCTATGTTAAATTATTTCCATTTTAACAATTATTTCCCACAATTTATAGATGATTTCATGGAATTTCAAATATTTTGAACGACTTTATCACTAAAAATATTGTGAGCTTTTATTTCTGTGCCACTATTGATTATGGATTGACCTATCTGTGGTGAAAATTTTGATTTAGGGGAATTTGAAACAATTTGTATAACAATTTTAGCCAGAATCTTTCATTTATAATAATTATCTGAAGTTTATTTTCGCGTTCCCGTTTTTAACTTACAGATTATTCGAGAATTTTGCGAAAATAGGAAAAATTCGTCCGGTTCAAATTCCGATTGAGATACAGAACAAAAAAACCCTCAAAATTTATTTCAATTGAAGGAAGTTCTTGATCAGATGCCTTAAAAGATACGTTATGAGGTTTGACAGGGATGGATATTTATATAATGTTTTTTTTTTTTTGAAAAAACTGAAAAAGCTACATTTAACTAAAAAAAAGCGATTACCAATATATATATATGTATAACCATTAATTAAACATTACTGACCACCATCAATAATTGTGATTGCATGAATGAATTTACCACAATACAGTGCCCCCAAACACTCTGAATGGATACCAATAACATAATAAACAAGCTACTATGTATAAAATAAAATCTCATGTACTATATAACAAGAATTAATAATAAAGAAAAAAAGAAGAATTTGGATTTCGATAAAAATAATTGAAAAGCTTATATATTGAATTACGTTATCAAGAGTACAGAATTTAATTATATAAGCAAAATCATCAGTCGTTTTCTGTGAGAAAAAAGCTAAAAGCTGAAAAAAAAATTTCTCCTATACTCTAACGACCAATATAACCAAAAGAATAGTTTCAAACTGAAAACAGAATAAAATTAAATGCTATGAAATGGAAAAAGCAATACAACCTTTTAAATAATTAATATATAGCAAGGAAAAATAATAATATTACACAAAATACCTAATAAAATCTCAGTTATTATATCCAAATATACATCAGCACATGGTATCCAAAATCACGATAAGTTTAAGGTTATTTTTACAGTTAAGTTAACACAAGATTTTAAAACCCAATGTATACAATTAATCTATTTTGAAATACCGTGAAAAATGCAATTAAAATAATATAAATAGAAAATAATTACATAATAAATAAATAACCTCTTAACACTTTTTAAATTTTTTATATTTCTTAACTAAAGTAAAAAATACCAAAACTATAAGTTTACAAAATCGCAAATATCGAACATTAAGTTCCACCTTGTGTTAAAAATGGATATTATTACTCGATTCGAAGCATCAGACAGAATCCAATTTAAATTTTAGTGCTGCCATCTATGATATTAACTTGAAACTGATATGAACAAAATGTCATAAAGATTATGCTATTATATTTAATTCATTCATAATATACCAACTATATATCAACAAATCCTAATATAAAAATACCATATTATATTTCATTATTCATATAAATATTAAATAAATACAAATGTTAATAGAATGATTACAATATATTAAACTACCATTCCCAATTAATCTTTACGGAAAATTTAAATAATTTCAAAACAATAATAATATAATATAGCAATATGCTATTAAATAAAATAATTTATATATAAAAATCATATATATTATAAAAATATAAACTATAAGAAATACTTTTAAATAAAAAAATTAATTAATAAAATGAACAGGCAGAAAAATAAATAAATAAAATAAAAATAAAAATAAATGGATGTTGATATAATTATGTCAAAATCTTCATTTCCCAATTGCTTAATAATAACAACTAAATTGTGTGGTTTATTTTCATATTAACCATAAAAAACTAAAGAATATGAATATGGGATTAACATTCACATAAAACAGTTAATTAATTATTTAATACTAAGTTCAAAATAAAACATTATTAAAAAGTATAGAAGAATAAAATACTAATAACTCAATTTTAATACAAACTGTAATATCATTAGTTATATATATATATACTTTTTCAAAGTAAAAGGTAGTACATTTAATGCAGCAAAGGGAAAATATAATACTAGAAATTAAGTAACTTTTTGAAAATTTAATAACGAACATTTATGTGGTTTTAATTAATCTAGTGTATTACCATATTTAACGATAACTCCGATTTAACGATGTTTTTCAAAAGTCCCTTTGCAATCGTTAAAATGAGGTTCGACTGTACTAACTTTTTAAAGTTTGTTTTGAGAAAAATTCATTTGAAATACGTTGTGATAAGTTATTTTCATTATTTATTTTAAAAACTATGAAAACACTTTTCTGCCAAGTCTAAGAAAAAGTATCGATTTATATATTTTTTTATTTTAACAAGACCTATTAACACACACACACAA
This sequence comes from Maratus speciosus, assembly GCA_963932465.1. Taxonomy (NCBI): domain Eukaryota; kingdom Metazoa; phylum Arthropoda; class Arachnida; order Araneae; family Salticidae; genus Maratus; species Maratus speciosus. The sequence goes on from OZ010791.1 coordinate 258,323,106, forward strand.
ATAATAATAATAATAATAATCATATTTTTGGTTTATTTTTGCTCAAATTTTCGTGCTCTCGAGGAAAAAAGGGCTATAAAATTACAGTAGACAGTGTACTTGCTCAGACGAAAATTTTCTCCAATGTCTTGCGATTCTGTATTAGTATTTTGTACATTATTATAGTTCGATGAAAGAACGGTTAGATTTTTTTACAAATATTTCAATTAATAATCGAAATTAAATTTTAATAATTATTCTTCAGAAACGCTAATGATTAAACTAGTAATGTCATTACAAAAATGTTTTCTATATTATTCTAATATGTATTAATTTAAATAGTTAGCCAACTAAGTGAGGAAGTACTGCATATTTTGCCTTTTGCCGCACAAATATGGCTGTTAAATATACTATACCAACGCTTTCCGACTTATTATTTAACAGTATTTTAATTTTGATGGTTATTCAAATTATACTAATGCTGTAAAGAAAAAAAAAAGCCCGGGCTGAGCTCGGGCTTCGACCACGGGCCGGCCCGTGCAGATAGATGTCTATGACAAACAGCTACTAAGTAGGCTGCATTGTATCTGTTTTTTGGAATGGGGTGTCTGCAAATGGGTTGGAATGAAGATTTTCTCATTAATTCAAGTCACATGTTCTGTTCACCTCATGCAATACAAGAATGGGGTTTTCACAAAATGTAACGTAATAAGTTCTGTTTAAATTCTCCCTAGTAGTATAATTTCCTCTTATGTAAAGAAGCACACAAATACCACTTGGCATATTTTAACAATTAAACGTGAAAAACCTTGGAATTTGATAGATCTTAATAATTCTTTACAGTACAATATTCTTCACAAATATATCGACAAAAGTTAATGACTTTTATTCTGTGCTTTGTTTTACATAAAAGAGAAAACAAGATCCTTAAAGTTAAATATTTATTCTGTTATCATGGTTTCTAAGTTTCATCAGAGATATATTTAACTTTATTTCATATGAAAATTCAGGTACTTTTTCTTTGGACGGGCACCACTTCGCGCCATGTTCAAATGTCGCCAATGTTTATACGAAAATTGGTCTATAACAGGGACGATGAACCTATGGAAGGCGCCACATTATTTTTGGTACGATGTAGATTCAAGTAATAAGTCAAAATATAGTAAAATTACACAAAATTCATAAATTTAGACTGAGTTTAATAGAATTCGATTCATTCAATAGGTTTTCGTTGTCATAGAGATTGAAATAACTGAAATTCAACTTAATGAAACCCAATCTAGATCAATATTGCCTCAAAATATTTTCAGGTTAGGAGAGGATTCGAAGATTATCGGAATGAAAGATTATAAGGCATAAACAAAAATGTTGGTGGCAGTAAAATTAGACAACTTGGAATTCAATTGCAGACAGGAAGAACTGTTTACAGAAGCTAGCGCTTGTCATTTTGATATTTTTGGTCTGCGAATCATTATTTTCGGAAATGACAAACCCAACGACCCAAATGACAAACAGTATGACAAATCCAAGTACAAACCACTTGTCGGAAAACTCAAATCCAGCTTGTATTTTTGCAAGTACGAAGCTAATATTAATTATATGGCATCTAAGGTACAACAACAGAAATAGTATATATATTTTTTAAATACTTTCTAAAGTATAACACCAAATGTTACCCACATTTTTTAACACTTTCCAACATAGTTGAAAAGTATTTATGAATTCAGTTTGTCTGTCTGTCTACGCTCTAACTTACCTAAATATATTCGGATTTTCATGCAATTGATATATATTAATAATGCTTACCATGGCATGTTCGGTATTAAATATGAAGTGTGTAGCATTAATAGTTCATTTACAGGGGCACTAAAAAGAATTCCGTTACATTATGGCCAACGGGGAAAAATCGTTTGCTGTGTATTTTAATGAGATTATGACATTACGCTACTTCAATTGTATCGAAATTGATATCAATCACTGAATTTCACCACAAGATGATTACTATAGAATAGGGTTTTCATAGCATTTATAGTTCATTTACAGAGACACACAAAAGAAATCGGTTACAGTACTGTCTTTGAGAAATAATTGCTGAAAGGGCGTTTGAAATTTCGGTATGCTCTTTTAAATTTAACTAGTTTTTTGCATGTTACTTGTTGTATATAAATTCTATACCTCGTATACAGGGCTGCATAAAACAATTCACTACTTATCAGCGGAAATTGCTGAAGGGGAAATTTCAAGTGTGTATTAGAGATGTGTCATTTGTTGAGGAACGATTCCGGCACTGAAACTGAAGGAACGATTCCAGTCTGTAAAAAGGAATCGGTCCTTTTCGGAACGATTCCTCGGAATCGGTCCGAAATGTACCGACTCCGAAAAGGACCGATTCCTCGGAGTCGTTCCGAAATGTACCGGTTCCGCGGAGTCGTTCCGAAAAGGATCGATTCCTCGGAGTCGTTCCAAAATGTACCGATTCCGAAAAGGACCGATTCCTTGGAGTCGTTCCGAAATGTACCGACTCCGAAAAGGACCGATTCCTCGGAGTCGTTCCGAAATGTACCGATTCCGCGGAGTCGTTCCATAATGTACCAATTTCGCGGAGTCGTTCCGAAAAGGACCGATTCCTCGGAGTCGTTCCAAAATGTACCGACTCCGAAAAGGAACGATTCCTTGGGAATCGATTCTTTTCTTGTAGACTGGCCAGTTTTAATAAATTAAAATACGCTATTTTATTTCAAAGTAACAGATTTTGATTCAATTAAAGCTGACTTTATTGCCAAAATATCCTTCTAATGTGTATGCCCCCCCCCCAAAAAAAAAGAAAAGAAAAGAAAGAATGAAAAAAGAAAATTAAGTGCGGGGCGTAGGAAAGCGTTTAATAAACTACAACTGCGTATTATATTCTCTTAAATTTTATGTTTAGATGAATAGAAGTATGTTATTTTACTTCAATTGAAATATTGTCTATTAAAAATTATTTACTTATCATCTGTTACTTAATAACATTACTAATGGATCTTCTTGTGCTGAAAGAAATTATGAAAGAAATAATTTAAAAAAATATTTTATACGAATTGGATTTTTTCCACCTGAGTGAAAAATGTGTCCGAGATGGAATTCGAACCCAGAAACTTTACGTGCTTTGCCGATTGAGTACCTGGACCCCGAAGGTAATGGAACATCATGTGTACTTAAATACACTAATACATTTTCTAATTGGTAAATGTATTATACGAAATGAATTTTTTCTAAATGAATTCTTAAGGCTGTTCTCAAATCCAAAAGGTTAACTTTGAGATAAAAGTTTTAATTTTTTTTTTTTTATTCGGAAATGCATGAAACTAGCAGGTGTGTTCAGAAACTACGTAATCGAGCTCTTTTTTCCCTCTTTTTTGCAAACGCAATAGATCTTTCAGAAAATAGTGTCAAAGTGGGCGTTTTGAACCGAATTTCCGCGCGAAAGAGGCATAATCGCTCAAAAATGGGTGAAAAACGTGTTTGTCACGGGATCAAAATCGCTTATAACTCAATAGGTAATTTACTGATCAAAAAATGGAAAACACAGTTCGATTCCAAATCGCTTCCATAGTCAAACTTTCCAATTTTATATTTTTTCGTTAAAAAATGAATTTGTAAATGTGTCAAAACGTTTTGCGTTTGTTGAGCAGATCACTTAAGAACAGCCTTAAGAAAAACAAAGAAAATGCTTGTTTAAGTAATAGTGAAAAATATTTTTTTTAATCTGATTAGAAACGTTTTGAATAATATAAGAAATACATCACTATGCCATAAAAATTGCATTTTAATAGGATAATAATACCTGCTTTTCAATTATTTTAATAATTGTAGAGTTGCGCACTTTCATATATATTTCACTGTTTCATGTCTTTTCCTCAAGCATAATTTCAATTTGAGAATCGTCTTTGTCAAAAGAAAAATATGACCAGCTACGAGCGCTCGAGTACCACTTTATTTCCACAGTTTGGTGTCTTGTTTTTCTCTCCTGAAGAAGATGATTAAAAAAAATCTCGAAACTCTCGAAGATTGTTGTTTTAATCAACTTGCATTGAGGTTTATTACATAGAGTAAAATCTGTTCGAACAAGAAATTTTTGTAAAACATTTCTTTCTTTCTTAAAATAATGAATATTTCAGAAAACATAATACCTAATCATAATAATAATATAACAGCATGAGTGGTGGGTGGGATTCAGATAATTCAACCACGGTTCGCTCTCTTAATGGCCGTTTTGAATATAAAAACGGGAAAGAAAAAACACGTGCTACGTATAGATTATCGGACTTTCTCCAACACTGCGTGTTTCGGTTTAATAGATTTATGTTAACCCTCCACCTACCGGAGGTGTTCAATGCATCAGACAGGTACATTTATAATAATATTTCTCAGTTTTTTTTTTTAAACTGAAATTTCTGTAAATATGTAATTTTTTTCTCGGAGGTTCTATTCTTTTGAGTAGAACATTCCAGAAAAAGTCACATATTTACAAAATTTTCATTTTTTTAAATGTGAAAAATCAATTTGAATGTACCTATCGGGTCTGTTGCACCGGTCTGGTATGCGGAAGGTTAATATTGCATTAAAAAAGTTTTACAATATACGAATTTAATTATTGGTTTCCAAAGAATGCAAGTTGTGATTTTGTATAGTTTTTTCATGTGTTATTTCATTTCTATTTCTTGCTAAAGAATTATAATTTTAAATAACTGTGACTTTGTTTTAATACAACGTAAAATAAAACCAAAAAAAAAAAAAAAAAAGTCGTTTATCGTAATAATTTCTTATAATAATTCAGATTTCTCGATCGGGATTAATACTCGCAAATCCCGAAATCAATATCACGATTAGTGCCTGTTACTGTGATGATGGATAATACATACCTGAGTTTAATTTCGATCCGAGCAGGCTCCTTTCATGCCAAACTAAATTTAGTGTTTCAAGCCTAATACCAAACTTCCGTTTTTATTGGGGTAAAACTTACTGCAAATACGATACTAAATTTTATGTATTTTCCTTTCTTATTGTTATTCTTTTAACTTAAAACATTTATTTATTTATTTATTTATTTATTTTAATTGCATTAAGTTTTCTGCAAATACGATACTAAATTTTATGCATTTTCCTTTCTTATTGTTATTCTTTTAACTTAAAACATTTATTTATTTATTTATTTATTTATTTTAATTGCATTAAGTTTTCTGCAAATACGATACTAAATTTTATGCATTTTCCTTTCTTATTGTTATTCTTTTAACTTAAAACATTTATTTATTTATTTATTTTAATTGCATTAAGTTTTCTGAAAAGTTCGAATTTAACAAGATGTTTTATCTATTTTAAATAGTTTTGACAATAAAAAGCTTAACTCCGAATAAAAAATAGTCAAATTCTCAAAAAAATAAGTTTGGTAATATCTATAACACGTTTTACAACAGATGTCTTCCATTCAACGGCAGAAACATCGTCAAAAGGATGTTAACAAAAGGATATTTCTTTATATAATACTACACTCTGTAATAATAATGGACATACTTTTAATTTGTTTAATTTAATTAAACCAATCAACAGTTTTTCAGTTAAAAATTTAGCAAATTTCAAATTTAAAGAAATAGAACTTTGAAATTTAGTGAATCACTATATTTTGGCGGAGATAATATGTACTATATATGTATAAAATCATATGTATTACTATATATATATTATAATATTAATATATATAATATTATCTTATATATATCACTAGCCATGCTGCTAATGAATCTGTTTACAAATCATCTGAAGGAACTTTTACCCTTTCGTGTGACACAAGTGTTCCATGACTACATGAGTTATGACATTCCAAAGATCACAATCCAAACAAACATATTAATATCGCAATGCACTCACACCGAACTGAGGTTCAATATGATAAAAGTGGAGAGAGGGTGACGGCGGATGAAGGTGTGAAATTAGAGAAACTCCTGTAGGTTCTCGTGAAATTGGAGATTCAAAAAGAGTTGCAAGTTTATTGAAATTCTACGTAGTTAACAGCAGTTCACAAATAGCGATGTTAGGGTATAAGACAAGACATACATCAGTCACTCGGGAAGGACAGGGTGCAAAAACGTGCTTTACTTATTAACACTTTCCAACAAAGTTAGTGTTTATGAATGCGGTTTGTCTGTCCGTCAGTCCGTCTGTTCACGCTCTAAGGTAAGTCACACACTAAGGCGACACATAACACATGTCGCTTGAATTCGCCAGAAAAACTGGTTTAAAACAAGTTTGAAACAACTTCGTTCTTTGTCTCGACCGGTTTTTGCACTTCATGTTGCGCTTCATGTCGCTCTGTCGTCTCAGTGTGTGATATACCTAACTCCCGTAAATATACTCGGATTCCCATGCAATTAGTATATGTTAGTGATGTTTACCATGGAATGTTTGGTATTCAATATGAAGAGTGTAGTGTTAATAGTTCATTTACAGGGGCACTCAAAAGTATTCCATTACATTATGGTCAACGGGGAAAAATTGTTTGCAGTGTATTTTAATGACATTAAGCTATTTCAAATGCATTAAAATTGATATATAATTATATACCACTGAATTGCACTACAAGATGATTGCTATTTAATAGGGTGTTCCACTTCTGAACCAGATCCTGAAGGCAGTGATAATAATGTTGATCAATTATGCGAAATATCCTCTGTGCGTAAAGTTAGGCGGCTGAGTAGAAAGACGATAATGGGGATAAAATTATTGAAGGTACGGACACTGGAACAAAACGAACAAAAATGCAATCTACTTTAACAAGTTACATATCCAAATCAGTAGGGCCATCCAAATGAAAAATGAGAACCAGAATGAAAAATGAAATTAAGAATACCTAGAGGTCGATTTTGAAGAGGAATCTATGAGACTAAAAATTCCTAGACCCTGGTGACAAATATCAGAGCAATAATAAAATTTCCTATACAGGATGTCCACTCTCAACGATGTCCAATGCCTAATTCCTAAACCGTTAGTCATAGCCATATAGTTCCAATTACAAAAAATGTTTTAAATGGGGTAAAGAAGTATTTTAAAAGTGATTTGGGTCAATAAAATCATTTCTTGAAAAATTACGAAATTTTTTACTCTCAACGATGTCCAATGGCTAATTCCTAAACCGCTAGTCATAGACCTATAGTTCCGTTTACAAAAATGTTTTAAATAAGGTAAAGAATTATTCTGAAAGTCGTTTGGATCAATAAAAATATTTCTATAAAAGTTACGAAATTTAATATTTTATACGGTCCCCCGGCCCTATAGGTGATATTTAGTAAAAATTTCCTGTTCCCTTAAAAGAAAGACAAAAAAAAGTCCCATTCATCTAATACTAAAATTGACGAAGTTATACGAAACTTTGAAATGCAAGACTTATGCCATTTTTCTGTATCTGAATACACATAAGTTTAGCCATGCTTCTAGGGGTCGTAAGCAAAGTGTTTAAAGTATTTGAAGGATTTATTTCATGTGTATCTGCGCTTTGAAAGAAATCGTATTACGACAGATTTTTGTAAGGATTTGAAGCTGTTTCTTTTCATGACTTTTTTAACAAAAATTATGCTATTTTTATAAGCTTTTATTTAACCCATTAACCGCTAAAACTATAAAGTAGGAATTTCCAAAACTCTTGTTGAAAGTCGCTTGTCACCACAAATTCAGAAAGGTAATTTTCGTTGTATTAAAATATCAAAATTTCTGCTTATAAATAAGGCAATTTTTTTAATTCTAAAATAGTGGTGACAAAGTAATTAATTTAAGCATGATCAATTATTTTGACCGTTGCGTGAACGCAACACCAGCTGGTAATGGGTTAATTTGAAACGATCGTATGTAGGTCTTTCCAGTTCAAAATTTATACTCGAAATTCAACTCACTTTAAAATATCCGATCGAGGTTAAATTTTACATACTGACGTAAATCCGATGACAATGTATTATGATTTTCAGTGCTTACCATTTGTACTTATTTTACAGGGTAACAGAAAAAAATTCGGATAGATTACTGCCAACATGTTTACGAAAAAGTTTTAGATTAGATAACACAAGACTGTGATGGTAGTATTTTTTTTAATTGATTTTTATGTATTTTTTAGCCCTGAATCTGAAAATTATCTTCATTTTTAACCATCATGTCAGGACTTTTCGCAAATAGTAAATTTCAAAATTAAAAAAATAGCTGATACTATAAAATAATGGTTGTATTTTTTAACTTTTACGAATGATTTGTATGTGCTTTTTTAGCACTAAATGTGAAAATTAGCTTCATATTTAACCATCATGTTAGAATTTTGCAAAGATAAATTTCAAAGTTAAAAAATAGCGAAAATCTGATACTATAAAATGGATGTAAAACTTCTTACATTCAATTTAATTCTATTTAATTCAACAATTTATTCAATTTTTGGCTTATACTGGGATTCTTACAGGTAAACAGCTCAGGGATCCGATGATGTGGGAGGGGAAGAGGCTCAATTAAGATTTTGAAATTTACAATTTGCGAAAAATCCTGACGTGATGGTTAAAAATGTAGGTCATTTTCGGATTCAATAGTAAAAAATACATAAAAATCAATTATCGAAAGTTAAAGAAATAACAATCACATCTATTTTATACTATCAGATTTTCGTTAATTTTTCACTTTTTAGCTTTCAAATTTACGATTTGGAAAAACTCTGTACTTTGTGATAAAAAAAATGAAGGCCACTTTTCTATTCAGTGCTACAAAATACATAAGAACTAATTATCAAAAGCTAAAACACATGACACAATAAAATTTGCATCCTAGTGTAATCTAATAACATTTCAAAATATGTGTCATTTTGTAAAGAATCGAGGCTGTTGCTTTTCAACATTTTATTTAACGAAAATTTCATTATTTTTTTCCTGTTATATGTTTAGTACAAGCTGTATATTTTGCATAAATATTTCAGAATAATTATAGATTTCAAATTTATAATGCAATGTTAATTTTACTATCAACTATTATATATATATATATATATATCTGATGGTTATTTATATTTCTAGTAAATTTGTAAATGACCCCTATTTCGCAGCAAAAAATATGCTCCAACTTTAAACAGCCATTACTTCGGTCAGTTTTAATCGTAGAATAATAGGACTTTTTTTTTTTTTTTTTTTTTTTTTTTTTGTCTTAGCGAAGCTACGGTAAAATTTCCTTCATAAAGTACAGCGGTAAATGAAAGGTCAACCAGGAACCAGGAGTAAATTTTCAAGAGGAATTACGCTTAATGCCATAAACCATAAAGTTAGAAATAACTGCAAATTAATTGCGCACACTGATCAATGAAATGAACTCTTAAAAACAAAATCATCTGCCCAAAACATTACAAAATTAAGGCGACTGGATTCGCAAGAAAATGGATGGATGCATAAGAAAATAAATTAGTAATAAATATTATGGATTGCATGTGGTTCTCTTTATCTCGGAAGTATTTTTTTCCCTTGGAATCCATTATTTTTCAAAATCATTCCTTTTTTCTCGGAATCGTTCCTTTTTTCTCGGAATCGTTCCTTTTTCTCGGAATCGTTCCTTTTTCTCGGAATCGTTCCTTTTTTCCAATACGAAACGATTCCAATAAGAACAACTCCAAAGAACTCGTTCCTTTTGGTGAACGATTCCGGCTGGAACGATTCCTTAAAAGGAACGATGTTGCCCATCTCTAGTGTGTATGTATTTTCTAACTGAACTAAATTTTTGCATGCGTATAGTTTATATATACAAATTTGTGTATCATATACAGGGCTGCTCAAAGAATTCGGATAATTTTCCGACTATAGATGGGAATTGCTGAAGTTTTCATAAGACCATCTTATTTCAACTTATTAAAACGATGAAGTTTTGTTACACAATTGTGAATGTGTTGGAAAGTGTTCATAACCTATGTCTGACGCAATTTTTTTCTTTCTTCTTTAATCACAAAAATGAAATGTTAAGTAATTTTGATCCATTATTATTTGATCGACTGAATTTCACGTATACAAATCATGATTGCAATATTTTCCTTAAACTGTGTGATCGGAAAGTAATAATTACAAGGTGGATCACACCACAGTTCGTCTCATTTCATCCTCATAAATGTGTAAAATAACAAGTTGTGTAAACGAGAACTTCTATGAGCGGAAAGAACTAGAAAAAAATATAATTATAGGACTAAAAGAAACTATTAATTGTTTAATAAAAAGTTAAAGCTGAAAGTAAGTTAAACAAATGAAAAAAATTAGGAAAGGTTAATTGTTAAATAAAATAATATGACCAAACCACAGTTCCTCTCATTTCATCCTCATTATTGTATAAAACAACAATTTGTGCAAATGATAACTTGTGTATGCTAAAAGTAGTAAAATATAAAGATAATTAAACGACTAAAAGAAACTATTAATTTTTTAATAAAAAGTTAATGCTGAATGTAAGTTAAACAAATGAAAAAAGTTAGAGAAAGTTAACTGTTTAATAAAATAAAAGAGAAAATATGTTGAAAGTTTAAAATAATAATAATAATAATAATAATAATAACAATAATGAAAACAAGATGGTGTAAATATATAAAATAAAGATGAAAAAAAGTTAAAGTAAGATAAAGTTTTTTAAAATTAATGAATGCAAGTCGTTTTTAGGTGCGTCCGTAATTATACAAATACATAGCAGCACCTTAGTCGTCTGTTCAGTCCGTCTGTCTGTCTGACCGCATATAACAGCGCAAAAACCACCCAACCGAATGGTTTGAAATTTAATATATATAATAGTTGATGAATTTTTCGAGTCATTTCAAATTTTATGAAAATCGAATCGGAACGATATTAATTAAAGTTTCTTCATTCCATTAAATCCTATCATACGTAATAATTAAATTATACCTATGATAGGTAATTATTCTAGGTTGCCATTGTGATTATTCTATTAAATAATATCATACGTAAATAATTCATTGATGTCCCATGATAGGTAAGGAAATGATTCTAGGTGCCCATCGTGATTACGTCCTAATTAAGATGGAGTCCTATTATTTCCGTATTACTGAAATTAATAATATATACAATCGTAATAAATTTTGTATTTATGCATTTTTGCATAAGAGTGCAACAGTTATTGCACCAAGATCTGGATATTTATAAATTAGTTATGGTACGAACGCACCTCATTTGTTACGTTTGACGTACAATTTCCGACTGGTTTACTATTTCAGGACATTAAACTTCCGTATAATGTTTAAGCCGAATATTGTGCAAAATACATGAATCATGAATTTAAATGGTAATTATTGAATATTGATTTAATTATTCAACGTACGTATTATGGAAATGCGCACTTTTTATTTTTTTGCACATACGAAAAAGATAAAAATAATGAAAGGAAAATTAAAATATTTTTAAACTAGTTATAGTACGAACACCCCTCATTTGCCATGTTTGACGTGCAATTTCCGACTTGTTTACTATTTCAGGACATCAAACTTTCGTATAATGTTTAAGCCGAATATTGTGCAAAATACATGAATCATGAATTTAAAATGGTAATTATTGAATATTGATTTAATTATTCAACGTACGTATTATGGAAATGCGCACTTTTTATTTATTTATTTATTTATTATTATTGTTGTTGTTATTATTATTTTGCGCATACGAAAAAGGTAAAAATAATGAAAGAGAAATTAAAAAATAACGCATATCAGCGAAACAAAACATTCTGGTAAAGTCGAACTTCCCTTTAACGAACTCCCTATTTAACGAAGTTTTCTATTTAACGAAATTTTCTGCTGAACCTTGACTTTGAACACCATTAACACGCAAATTAATCTCCATATTACGAAAAGTATATTCTATATAACGAAGTATATTCCGCTTTCGTGCGTGTACAACTTTCAAACGGAGAGGTTGCTGCTTCGATGGATGTATGATTTATTTCAGCGTGTTGTATGAAAATGGAATTATTTATTTATTTAATCATTTCCATTCAAAAGAAGAAAGCTAAAAGCCTTTTCCATACAATAAAAAGGGGATTCCAGCTTCACTAAAATGTTACAGATGAACTGTTCAGATACTTACAAAAGTGCGAAAATTTTTATGAACAGTGTATACTTCTTATAAAAAAAAAACTGTACAAAGTAATATTATACAGACTTTTTCAAAGTTAAGAACTTGGAATGCTGAGAAAAAAGAGAAAAGGTACGTTACGTTTTAGTTTTTGTTTAACTCTCTTTATTATGTATTTTATTTAGACATTATTATAATTAAATTTTTCTCATATACAGTCGAACCTCGTTATCTCGACACTCTAATGTCCAGAAAAATCTGTCGTCATAAGCGGAGTGTCGCGGTAACCGGAGTTGGAGAAAAATATGTTTATAAAAAGCTGTATTTTTAATCAATTTAAGACAATTTTAAATTCATAACTTTTCTTGCAATTTTAAGCAATAAAACATTATTATTAAACAAAATAAACACAAAAACAAAATTGAAAAAAACAAAAATCAGATTTATGATGACTTTTTTTTTATATTACATGAAATATTAATTAATTAAGGTTGGCTTATCCCTAGATGTGTTTCCTACAATTCTTTTTTCAATATTATGCAATGAATTGTAATCAATGTTCGTTGTTTCAGAAATGGACGTTAGATAATTTCTGATCGTTTCAATGCAATGCAATGGTTTCGGTAAAGCTTCGGTTGAAAAACGCCTTGTAGCCACAAGAAAACGCCGCCTGACCAGAACAAAAAGATCGCGAGTAGACTGATACGTCTATCTGGAGCTTAAGTAGGTCATTCATAGTGTGTGGATTTATTTATTCGGATAAAGGATAGAAGTAAAATTTCTCATTTATCTTAATGGGTAATTTAGACACTTTTGTAAAAAGTTTGGCTAAGACATTTCTTACCGCTTAATTGCCGTGCTTATAAGATGGATTATGAAAAATAGTCAATTTTCCTAAACTGTCGTGATATCCGGAGTTGAAAATTATTCAACGACGTAAAATTCAGAGTTTATTTACATTAAAATCATTACAGAAAAGCAGGACATTGAAGAAATGACGTGATAAGCGGAGTGACGTGAAAACCGGGTGTCGGGAAAACGAGGTCCGACTGTATCTACATTGCATAAAAAAAAGTTACTGCCTGGATGAAAATACATTTTTCCAATATTTCCATTTTATGTGTATTTTTCCTTTTATGCATGTGTATTTTATTATGCAAATTTCATTAATTTGAGTTGGTTTCTATTTAACGAATTTTCTTCATAACGAAGTGTTTAAGTGTAACGAAGAGACTTCGTTAAATAGAAGTTTCACTGTATTATATGATTAATATCTAGGAAATTTTCTAGATTCAATCTGTAGAATATACTTAAACAATCGTTTCATTTACTTATTTTGTTTTTCTTCTATTTTTTATTTTTATCGTCGTAACAGCTCAATTATCAGATAATATTACGACTATGACAAGATATTATAAAGATTATATCTATAGTCTTGAATGAATTACAGAATAAAAATTTAGAAACAAGGGGAAAGAAACCGGGTTTTAACATTGAGTTCTAGGTCATTGCATGACATATGTCGTTTTTTGTAAGGGGAAATGTGTATTTAAGCATTGTTTTTGCTGATATTATTTCATTATGAACAATGTAATCGGAAATAATCTTTTTCGTTATTTACCATAAAACTCCTCTTTTACCGTTATACCGTCCTCTTTCACCTTGCATGGAGGTTCTTAATGCTTAAAAGGCTACTGATTTTTCACTAGTCGAGTTCGTCCTTTCTCAGACTTCCTTAACTGATGGATTTTTTAAAGGAAAATCGGAAATTCGAATGACACAGTTTTCCTATATTATTAACCCCTTAACGACAAGCGTCGCGTATACGTTTTATAGCGTGCGTACTATGCTTTATATTTCCTAGTAAAATTTTGTAGCAATTTCCGCCCTGGCAAAGATTTCTGTTTTTTAAAAAGTTGTGCTAAAAGACTGGAAATTATGTACGAGCCTCACGTCGCGAAAAATTTAAGGATAGGGAAGCGGGGAAATTTAAAATTCGAAAATATTTCAGTTGGGCATTTTTGCTTTTAATTTTAATTGTATTATCGGAGTATATAAAGTTATACCTTTGTGATAAATAATATTGTGCTTAAACATTTTGTTCTGTTGTATTCCAGACGTACGCACCACAACACCAGCGGCTGAGAGGTTCTACTCTCAAAGCTGGTAGACGAGAGAGGCAGGGATCGAATCCATGTCGCGTTCGTCGCCCTAACAGTTCGGCATTTTACATGGTTTTCTTCGAACCTTGCCGTCCGTACGGGTTAGGTTCACTTGGAAATGTACGCTACCGAAGTATCTCCAACATTAGGTTCATTTAGAAATATTTTCGTTTAAAAATATATAATCATGCAAATTCGTCGGTTGTTTGCAAAAACAGACTACAGAGTGCTTAGCACTCCAAGTGCACACTGCCGAAGGCAGTAGAGCACCCTACTCTTGGTTAATTTGGATAGATTTTCGTTTAAAAATATAATATAAATATTCGAGGGTGTACAACGTCGAAGGCAGCCGGGCTCCCAACACCAAATCCCTTCTGGAGAACAATACATGAAAACATTTTTTCTGTGTCTAAGGTTATTATTCCGGCAGCTAATGTAACTATAATCTCATATTACTCCATTTTACATACCGATATCATAAAAGCACAGATGCGTTACGTCATTTTTTTTTCTTTTTTACGAGTCTGAGATTTTAGCAACATTAGGCACGTTATCAAAAGAAGATTCAAGAGCACAAGCATTTCAAGTCCAGTTCGTAACAACAAAGGGTATAAGATAAGGTAAAACAAAAAATCCTATATCCCAGCAATCCCATCGCAAATGTGGTATGTCCAGCATAGCCGTTAACCTTCTGTTTTTTCCCTTTCAAATTAAATAAACCCAGCAAATTTATTTAATAAAATGTGTCTTGTTAATCTTATTAGGTAAATTAAATTGTTTGCCTTTGATATACTTTCTTTTTTGTATTTCTTTCTTGTCTGAATATATATATATATATATAAATAATCAATTTTTGCTTATTGCTGAATTCCGTTACAGAAATCGACTATGTGTTTCAGGGTCGGACTGGGCCAGTGAAAAGGGCGCAGACCTTGGATTTTCAGAGGGCGCTAAAATTTTAACGAACTCACGTCAGTTTTACTTGCTTGTGAAGGTTTACCATATTAACATAGTACCAATTATGAAAATAGCTTGATATTATATTTCTGAGTCTAGATACAAGACTTCGCTATATTCCCCGCGCATGTTTAAAGTTCTATGAGATATACACAATATTACGGAATTTTCTAAAGCGAATCATGCTATATCTAATGAATTATGCTATAGTTCCAGCATGTCTAGCACATATTTCTTTGTAGTAAGTGACTGATATCAGGGATAAAGAGTTATCAATAGGTAACTTAGAAGAGTTCTGAAAGAAAAATTGATCAGTCTTTACCAATTCTCCTGCAAATGACTGTATAAGAAAGGACATAGATACCAATTTATTGGGAATAATACCTACTATTCAATTCTATTCAGAAATTTTGGTTTAGAGATTGTCTACATATTAAAGAATGCACGAACGCTAAATCTTCAAATGGTAACATCCACTTTTGACACTCTATTTGAATTTCTTACCAGCCAGGAAAGAGATTATAGCTTATATAATTTTCTTAAATGTAAGTACCTGTATTATTTTTTAAAAAATAATCTTTAGTTATAAAACAAAAAGTGTTAGAGGTTTATTCATAAATTTTGGAAAATAAAATGAAGATTTTACGGGAAAAAGTACCGAAAACACTCAATTAACCACCAGTAAAATTATACCGGAATTTTAAATTTATAATGAACTTGCTTTACATTTAGAAAATCCTAGAGTGTTTCTGGTACGTTTTTAGGATTTTTTCCCGTGTCTCTTTTGATAACAGAAGACCTACTTAAATTACGGAAAAACAAAAACTCTCTGTACTATATATAAAACTAATTATTTAAATGTGCTGTAAAGTAGCACATCGATGTTTTTAGCGATTGTGGTTTGTTGTATGCAAAAATTAATGTAGGCTATAAGTCATTCTTTTTAAATAATTTACTAATAATTTTAATAGTTAAAAACAAATATTTATGAATAGGGAAAAAGTCTGTAATATGTTTGAGTCTATTCCGTGTATCTCTTTAATAAATTAATAAAAAATCAATCCGATGACTTTTATGAAGCTATAAATTAATGTTTCTCAAATAACTGCAGTAAATAAAAAGTAATGCTGTCAGATTGTAAAAGAAATTGAATTGATCTCATTTTTAACTAACTTATAACTAATAAGAAATTAAGGAAAAATGTTTAAAAATTAGCCGATTGGTACCCATAGATTTTTACGATTACTTTTAGCGGCCCTTAGCAGCATCGCAGTAATTCTATTTGGTGACAGGCGCAAAAATTTGTTATAGTCAAAGAGCCGACAGCACAAAAACCTATGTTATCAAGCTCAAGAAAAAAACTTGTATTTTATGGAAGCGTAGAAGTAGGGGAATCTAATGATCCATGTCTGCCGGAAGTGAAGTGATGCCTAAGCCAAAAGTTAATACCACGAGTGGTTGACTCGTAGGTTTATCATTGTGTTTGTCCTACAAACAAAGGTATGAAAACATGGAAAATAGTTGTAGGACAAACACAATGATAAAACTACGAGTCAACCACTGGTGGTATTAATTTTTGGCTTATACACTACTTCACTTGACATGGATCATTAGATTCCCCTACTTTTACTCTGCCATAAAATAAAGGTTTTTCTCTTGTGCTTGATAACATAAGCTTTTGTGATGTCGGCTCTAGGACTATTAGTTTTTATACTGATTTTCAGAGCATCAATGGTGAAAAGTAGAATAAAAGCAGTTCCACTTTACTAATTCCGCTAAAAATAATCGTAAAAATCTATGGGTACCAATCGACTAATTTTTAAACCCGGAACTTTGGAAACTGAAGCTCAGTTTCTTTTAATCTTTTATAAAAGTACGACATTTTAAAGGCATTTGATTGTTAAAATATAAACAAGTTATTTTCAAGTTATTTTCAAAAGTACGGTTTCATTTATAAGTTAATTCAGGACCGACTGTAAAGGGGGAGAGGGATATACTAAAAGCTAAAGGACTGAAAATAAGCAAAATATATCGTTAAAATCTTAAAGATATTCAAAGAAACGATTAAAAAAATGCGCCTAGGGCGCCGTGTCTACTAAAGCTTTCAATAGGTACCGGTTTTCTCTCTCAATTGCATGCAAAGATGCCCACTTTGGTTTCCGATTTTGAAATTGATTTAATGTATTTTTAATTTCATTGTGATATAGATAATAAAAAAATACCTCTTTTGTGCTGTTTGTGTATTGATTGATGATTATCCTTAAACGAATTCTTGATATTTAGCACCCTAGTCAAAATTTATGTGTACAACGAGGGGTGGGGGATATTGGAGCGGCTTAAGCACTTAAGGGCGCGAAGTTTTCCCCGGTCCAGGGCGCACCGGCCTTCGGGCCGATGGGCCGGCGGCCCAGTCCGAGCCTGATGTGTTTTGCTTATAAATGTATTTTATGTACCCGTGACCAAGTGAAACACTTTATAAGCTTCCGGTATCATTCATCCATTTGATCTTTTTTATGTTTATGATACGGCTTTTTCTGGTTCAACATTATTTAGCTGGATATTGTATCTTTTGTCTTTAATAGGATTTTATCAAAATTTGGTGGGTTTTTTTTCATATGTTTTATATAGATTTATCGCCCGCAATATCTTGTGAATTAGTGGAATTTAGCAAAATTCTGTATTTCTAGTTACATGTTCCATCTTTATTCTCGTGTAATGTCAGTGTTATGAATATTAGCTAATTTATAAATTTAATTTTAGTAATTGGAAATCGATGACGATTTGCTATATATAATAGACGCTATATATATATATATATATATTTGCTTATATATATTTCATAAACTTTCTGTACAATAATACCATTGGAAATTAATGAAAAAGACCAATAATTATGAAATCACAAACACCACAATTTTCAGTACAAAACAGTTACCACGAAAATTGCCAAGTTTAAGTTCGACCTCCGGGAATTTTAAGCAACTGAGAACAAGAAACCTTCAGAGGCCTTAAGAACGTTATGAAATCCTATACCAGTTTTTGCGTAATGCTTCTTCTGGTTCTGAGGGAACTATTACAATATCTTGACCTGCTTTGATGGTTAAAGTTCAGGGCATGAAAGTTTCATTACTGTATTTAATTAGTCAAAAGCAATAAAGTGCGGTTGGTTTAAACATTACAAGATTATTATTTTTTTTTTTTTTTAAAGCAAAATAAACAATTTTAAGCGTTTTAATTATTCATTGTTCGTGTAAATCAGGGCCTGTGGGCTTCGGTAGGGATTCGAAAGCGGGTAGAAACAAAATTTGCTGAAGAATTGTTTTAAAAATATACACATTTGGGGACATTCATTAATTGCGTTACACTCCAAGAGGTGATGCAGGGCCGAAACTGAGGGGGCATGTGCCCCGGGTGCCAGAACGAAGGGGTGCCAAATGAAAGATTATACCTTTGGAATGGATCATTTTCTTCTGATGGACTGATGGCTTCTATTATTATGAAACAGCCATTATAAATGAAATGTTAGGTAAAGATGAAAGTGCAGCCGTAAAAAGTTAGAACTCTGATTTTTTGGTCAGAATAGAGGAAAAAAATGGCCATAATTTTTTTTTTTTTAAACAAAAATTAGGCCATCAGAGTTCTAACTTTTTAAGACTGCTCTTCACCTAACACTTCATTTATAATGGCTGTTTCATAATAATGGAAGCCATCAGTCCATCAGAAGAAAATAGCTCGGTTAAAGCGGAAACTCGGTTAAGCGGGACTCGGATAATCGGGACTCTACTGTATATTTCATTTTAAAAATGATAATTACACTATTTTTGTTGGTGTTCAGAGGGGGTATGCAGAGGGGGATCATGACCCCATGACCACCCCCTTGGATCCGCCAATGTAGATTAGGTAGTTCAATATTACATATTTTAAATTTTAAAATAAGTCGGCTATTAGAAAATTAGTAAAATTCTCTTTGTAAATATACTTTGTGGAACAGGGGACGGGGCGCCAAAATCCATGTTTGCCCCGGGTGCAAAAAAGGCTAGTTTCGGCCCTGGGTGGTAGGAGGTACAGAAAGTGTGACAGGGGGAGAAATAAAGGGTTAACATTTTGTGATGTCACCCAGGCATTGTTTTTATTATCTTAATATGTTATACGTTATATTAATATATATTTTTACCCAGGAAGTACAGTAAAACATGTACAAACAAAATCTGTCTAAATAATGAAACAATCCCATGATCCCAGTGAAAAGAATACAATATTCTTTGTATCTGCTGAAACGGAAACCTGTCTAAAGTGTAATTTTTCTGCAATCCCTAACAATATTCGTTTTCACGAGTTTTTCAGTATTAAATATATTTTTTCTTTGGATTACAAGAGGGTGAAGTAACAGCACACGAGATCTTGCCAGTTTTATTTTCAGTAGACAATAGTATGTAAAAACAATATAGTAAAACTCGCGATAAAGAAATAGCTAGAGAGAACGGGAAAGTTTCGTTTCAAATAGGTTTCTGTTTTTGAAGATATAACTGCATGGTATTTCTTCCGTCGGAGCCATGAATTTTCTCCGTTTAAGACAGTATTATGTTATAGACACGGATCATCAGCTGCTGAGAGGTCCTGCTCCCGAAGACAGCAGATACAGTAACATTGGTAGACGTAGTAGTCCAACTAGGCTCCTGGACGTTTTTTTTTTTTCATTGCTAAGTTGTTTTACTTTCTTAAATAAAGAAAATCACTGAAAACCACAATTTTCCAACTTAATGAAAGTTTGTAAGTTGAGTTGTAATTTTGTGCATATTACATAGCTCAGATTTTACATTATATATATATATATATATACAGTAAAACCTGCTTAACGGACACTCCCGAATAGCGGACACCGCTATTTAACGGACAGTTTTCCAATCCCCACTCCCAAAACTTAGATTTTTGTATGTTTAACCTCTGAATAACGGACATTCCGAATAGCGGACAGTAATTTTGTGACAATTTTTACAAAGTTATTTTTAACGAATAAAAAAATGGGAAAAAAGTAAACAGCCTCTACTTTTCGGATTCAAACAATGTTTCAGATACTCTTATACAGTGTGAAGAAACAAAGAAAAAAATTCATTTTAGTAGGGCTCGTTCGTAAAATTCAAAAAGTAATTAGCTGGATTGCATCATTGCATAACATAGAAGAGAGAAATCAGAAACGTCACATGGCGTCATATAATCTGAGTAAAAGAAAAATAGTCACTGAAAACCGTACATACGATTTTATTTATTTATTTTTACTCTTTTATAAACAAAGAAAAGAGTTACTCTATTTTATTTATTTTTCTTATTGGGAAATTGCGTACTGATTTTTTGGGAGCAAGAATTAAAGGCACCAAGAATGCAATAAGAGGAGCAGGGAAAAAACTATTTAGCAATGTCGATTACTGTTTGATTCTTGTTTGTGATTATTTCGAGAATGGCCTCAAAAAGAAAATGATTAACTTTAAAAGAAAAATTTGAAATTGTAAGTGTTTCTGAGAAAGAGAAATTGAATTTACGGATACTTGCTGAACGTTTTAAAATAGGAAAACACAGGTGGGAGAGATTTTACAAAATAAAGAAGAAATAAGAAATTTGTGGTTTGCTAACTCCAACGAGAACACCAAAAATGTGAAATTAAGGAAGACTAATTCCACTGAAATTGATTCTATAATTTTGTATTGGTTTACTTCAGTTCGTTCAAAAAACATTCCTGTTAGTGGGCCTTTGATTCAGGAAAGGGCTTCAGAAATCGCTAAAGAACTCGGATTACACGACTTTAAGGCTTCCAGTTGGTTGCTGTAAAGGTTCCGATCTCGCACTACCTTTTTTTCAAAACAATATGTGGAGAAGCAAAATCTGTAGATCTTAAAGAAGTGGAGGATTGGCATGAACGACTGCAATCAATTTGTGAAGTTTATGAGGAGAGAAACATTTTTAATATCGATGAAACCGGACTCTTTTTCAGAATTTTTACGAATAAGACTTTGTGTTTTAAAAAGGATCATGACTGTATCGGCGGAAAAATGTCAAAAGAACGACTCTCTATTTTATTATGTTGCAATATGTTAGGAGAATTTGAAATCCCTCTTATAATTGGAAAATCTCTGAAACCCATGTGTTTCCCAAAGAACATTCAATTTCATAAATTTGGCATTGTGTGGAGAGCGAATAAGAAAGCATGGATGACCAGTCTTTTAATAATCGAATGGTTAACTTCCTTTGATAATAGGATGAAAAAACAACAGAGAAAAGTTCTCTTGTTTTTGGACAATGAAAGTTCGCATCCAAAACATTTGAAATTAGACAATGTTAAATTTGCTTTTTTTCCACAAAACACAACTTCAGTATACCAGTCACATGATCAAGGCGTAATACACAATTTTAAAGCCTGGTACAGAAAGCTTTTATTACGCCACATTCTTTCAAAGTTAGATTTTATGAATACACTTGGAAACTGCCTAAAATTAGTTAATGCTATAATTTGGATTTCTTCAACTATAAAAAACATAAAACCGGAAAGTGTGCGACAATGTTTCAGAAAAGCAGGCTTTATATTAAAAGATAATAAAACATACATTTCTAACACAAGAACTAGGCAAAATAAGTAAATTAATGAAATGTATCAGGAGTGAAGAAACTGCCGAAAATTTCATTAATATTGATGATGAGTTACCTATTGCAGAAGAATCAGTTGGTGTGTGCGATTGTTTTCCTTCAGAATTTTCGACAAAAGCTGACTATTATTGATGATGAAACGGATACTGAAATTGCAGACGCTGTTCCTGCAATATCGAGAATTTTCAAGAAGCGGCAAAATACAGTGAGCAGATACACAATTTTTTTTTGTAAAATAAGATGATTCAGAAGGATTAAAACTACTGACAGATTTAAAACTTCACATTGAAAAACAAATTACATGTAATTGCAAGCAAAAGCAAACTTTGTAACAGATTTTTTCCTTAAGACTGTAATAAACAGTGTATAAAAGTATGCACAATTTTATTTCAGTTTTATTGCTTAAAAAAATAATTTTAATTTCTGATTAATCATATAATAGAGGTTTTAGGACCTATAAAAGTAAATTAATGAAACATTAAACATTTTTTAACAATTTTTGAATCTCTGAGGTTTTCCCAATAGCGGACACCTCCGAATAGCAGTCAGTTTCCGTGCTCCTGAGGTGTCCGTTATTTAGAGGTTTTACTGTACATTGAAAATAATAATATTATTAAAACTGACCATTTGCTATTACATAATCAGTACTTGATATACAATTTTTATACTTGAATAGGTTAATAAATAAAATTTTTAATAGTACCTTAAATTCCGGCCTATAATCCGCGGATCAAACAATTATATTCCGACCCAGAAATCTTATTTCATAAAATGTAACTTATTAAATCGAGGTAGATATTTAACTTCAATTATTAAATAAAATTTCTGGGTCGAAACATGATTGTTTGATCCACGGATCATAGGCCGGAAATTACGGTATGCGTTTCTTTTCCTATCCCTACTTGCGTAAAAGTTTACCTTTTTTTTTTTTTGTCATTGCCCACTTTTATTCTTGTCTTTCTTTTTGTACTTTTTACAACGCTAAGTTCACTGCTTCAAAATAAAGTAAGAGGTATTTTCTCTCTTTGAAAAAATCCTACCAATATTTCCGACTTTTATGAATTTAATAATAGCTTATCTTTTGTTAAAGTTAGTAAGAACATTGTTCTTCTTATTAAGATTTAAAATTTCTGAGCAAAGGGAGGAACCGGAAACCCTCTTAATTGCTTTCCCAGATTTGTCGTTTTAAGGTGCGTTCGTAATTGTATAAATACGTACAGTGGCGCCAACTTATATGGGCCCATGGGGCGCGATCCCACCCAATAATTTGATCTCTCCGTCCACCCAATTTCACTTGATTTAATTCGTAATTTATTATTTTTTTAAATTATTTAATCACTGAAATGAAATTTGGTTTCATTAATGTTCTCAAAATAGTTTTGTTTGAAAAATAGTAAGGACATCCATTAGACTCACAGGAGCACTGAAAATTCCTTCAGCGGATGAATAGTGAAATTTCTCACGAAAACAAATTTCTTGCCCATTTTTTCATCTGTTTTGATGTGTTGAATTGATAAAGCACTTAGGTGACTAAAAATTATGTTGCATTTCTTGACATTTAGTTTTTTACACTTTCAATAGTTAGACTTTCAATAGTTACACTTTCAATCCCAATGTTATTTAGAATAAATATTACCGTATTTTATGGAAGAAACGCCGCACTCCTCAAATTGGCCTGAATAAGCTTAAAAATATCGTAATCGCCGCACCCCTTGTAAACGCCGCATCCGTCGGAACGCTACTTTTGTCGACAGCGTCACATTGACCTAACTTTAATCAAAGTTTTCTGAGCAGTGTAGGATGCCTCGTTTTTAATATGTTAAGATATCTGAAGTTTTATTTAAAATATTTAAGTCCGATTTTAAATATTTTTATGAATTTTTAAATTAAGGAAACTCGGTTGGTATTTATAAAAATCATAAACGCCGCACATGGCGTAAACGCCGCACTTGGAAAAAAATTATCTTTTAAACTCGTAAACGCCGCGGCGTTTCTTCCATAAAATACGGTAATATATTTATAGGAAAGAACTTATAAGAATATAATTTAATAAAATAATTTATAAAATTATCATGAAATTATAATAATTTAAAAATTTGCTTAGAAAAACATTAATTTAATTTCGAATTATCATGTTTAGTCATTCGCTCCTCCTCTCTCTCTCTCTCTCTCTACATACATACACACTAAGGGAAAAAATTTTGGTGTTATTTTACTCAAAAAGTTTGAGCCCACCCAAGTATTTTTGAAAAGTTGGCGCTACTGAATACGTAGCATTAGCATCTATAGTGATCGTCTGTCCGCATACAACAGCGCAAAAACTACCCAAATGAATGATTTGAAATAATCGTTGCAGAATTTTGTCGAGTCATTTCAAATTTTAGGAAAATCCAATCAAAACTTAAAAAGATATTACTAAAGTTTTCTTCATTCTATTAAATCCTACCATACGTAATAATTAATTCAATGATATCCCATGATAGGTAATGACTGTAGGTTGCCATGATGACTACGTCTTATTTAAGATGGAGTCATATTATTTCCTACTGAATTGAATATATATAATCATAATAAATTTTGTATTCATGCATTTTTGCATAAGAGTGCAACAGCTATTGCACCAAGATCTGAATATTTATAAAACTAGTTATACTACGAACGCACCTCATTTGCCACGTTTGACGTACAATTTCCGACTTGTTTTAATTGCCCACTTTTATCCCTGTCTTTGTTTTTGTACTTTTTACAAAGCTAAATTTAGTAAATCAAGAGGTACTTTTGTTGTCCTTGAAAAAGGTCTTACCACTATTTCTGACTTTTATGGATTTAATAATAGCTTATCTTATCTTTTGACAAAGTTAGTAAACACATTGTTCTCCTTATTAAGATTTAAAATTTCCGAGCAAAGGGGGAAACCGGAAACCCTCTCAATTGCTTGCTGTCACCCTGATTTGTCATGTTATGCCTTAACATTGACAAATGTATATGGCACGTGTCAAGTTTAAGTGAGATAATCTTCAAATAATCACCGAATGCATTTATAGCTTTATCAGAACTACACCCCACTATTCCGCTCTTCTTATTCGACCATTACTTTATTATCTAATCCTCCCTTTTTCCATTTAAAGCCAGAGGAGATAAAACATCCTATAAGAGTTGCCTTTTGATCTAATTGCCTTGCTTTTGTCTTAAATAGGTGAGTCAGCGCCCAGTTTGCGATAGAAGTGATAGAACAGGAAACTTATAAAACAATAAAACTGACATAAGTAAATCTGAATATATTATTTTATTTTAGATGATGTAATTACGAGAATTGCCTGAGTTATGCCCAGTTTCAAATACTAAAATAAAATATTTAATAGGAAATTATAATAAACTGTATTTAAAACAAAATACGTAAATCTAGGTACATTATTTTATTTTACATGATGTAATTACGAGAGTTGCCTGAGTTATGCCCAGTTTCAAATACTACAATAAAATGCTCAGTAGAAAATTATAATAAACTATATTTAAAACAAAATACGTAAATCGGTTTTGTAAATCAGGTAAGTAAAAGTAAACCGTTGCACACTTGGTACAATGAATTTTTCCTACATTATGTAAGTGCGCGATTTCGATGCGTTAATAAGAATGCACAGTCGTGGAAAAAAAATAAAAATATTAATCATCCACTTACTAACTCTGCAATTAATTATAATAGAAGAAAGTTACTGGTACTAAACGATTGGAAAAAAAGTATACTTTTAAATGATGTACAGTAGAGCGCCGATTATCCGAACAAGGCGGAACAGACCCTAGTTCGGATAAGCAAAAGTTCGGATAAATGGACAGACAATTTAAGGGATGTTTCTCACTATACTAAAACCTTCACACGTTATCTAAGTTTAGGATTGGCAGCGCCAGTTAGTGCTGGCTTGTTTAAAAATTGTTTATTTATTTATTTATTTGGCTTTTTAATTTTTTTTTTTTTTGTTTATATTTTTATCATTAAAAAAACTTTTTTTTTCTCTCTATTTATCATTTTCTGAATTCCAGAGATTATAATTTAAGCAAAAAAGCTTTTGATTGTTGCTTGCTTCAACGAAGCCACTCTTTTCAGTGTTGCCATATCTCAAATTCTTGTTAAATACATTAGTTGAATAGGATCAGCGCTCTTCTGCCGTTCGAGCGATTTCATAGCTGTTTCCATACATTCAAAGGCTTCGTTATGTGATGGACCCGGGTCCTTTTCAGAGCATTCGTTTTCATTTTCTTCAGTTTCTTTTTCATCTTGAATCTCATCCACAATCTCATCATCTTTTAAAATCTGATATGCAGGTCATGTACGTCACTATTTAACTGCTCGTTAATTTCATTTTCTTCATAGCTTAGGATTCTTTTCATCTCCTTTATTGCCTTACATTCCTCATTTTTTGATCCACTAGTTTTTTCTTCCATCAGTTTTTTTCTTTATCTAAAATTTTATTCGAAGCCAATAGATAATTGGGAGTTCGGTTAAAATTTTTTTGGGCAGAAATAGGTTGTGATAACTGAAAGTCGGGTAAAAAATTTTTTTAAAGAGAAATAGGCTGTTCGGATAATTGGAAGTTCGGTTTATTAGAGTTCGGATAATTGGCGCTCTACTGTATATAAAATTTGTTTAGGGGGCCATCTACAAATGAAAACTAGGCCAAACATTGTTTTTTTTTTCAAAGGCAACACCCAATTTTGACAATACATTTTAAATCTTCAGTTTAAGCTATGGCTGGAAAGGACATTTCGAGTCATTTGGATAATAAGTTTTTGAATTATAAACATTCAATATTTATAGCTTCTAATGTTAAATTACATTTTCATATTTTTATTAATAACTCCTGAAATTGTAGTCCTAATGTGATAATTTTTTGTGTAG
This sequence comes from Maratus speciosus, assembly GCA_963932465.1. Lineage (NCBI taxonomy): Eukaryota > Metazoa > Arthropoda > Arachnida > Araneae > Salticidae > Maratus > Maratus speciosus. Next base: position 258,349,838 of record OZ010791.1, read on the forward strand.
TTATAATACTAAAAAACCCAAACATAAATACATTGAATTTGTAATTTTTAAATTTTTATAATATGAATTATGTATTATGAAATTAATATTCGACAAAAATATGAATTGTAAACAACATTTTTATATATATATATGTTAATATTTATTATGTCCTCCTTTGTGCAAAATCTCAATTTCAAATGTTTTTTTCAAGTAGTTTTCGAATTACCATTTAGAAACGCCAAAATGACGGTTTATGGGGGCTATGATGCGCAGAACAGAATAATTTAAAAATATATATTTTACTCATTTTAGTGAAATATTTGAGCTGGCAAATAATAGAAATATATTAAGCAAGTGAAATGGTTCTATTGGTAAAAATAATACATTAATAGAAGTGACATTGTAAATTATCGCTTTACGAAAATTGCATACAAATTTTGGGAGCCCCTAAAATCAGGTGTATGGGGTTGGGGGGGTGGCAGGATCATGGCCAAATACTTTTTCAGGGATTCAACGTGGTCAAACATGGCTACGTATAAGGCTTTAAAAAAATGGCTGCGATTTAGACGCTTGAAGTGCCTGAAATTCATTCGCAAAAAGTATCGGGAAAAAGTAAGACTTTTAAAACGTCTGAAAATTGAACACTCCGTTTCAGACACTTAAGTGTCTGAATTTCAGACATTTACATTTACAGTGTAGATAAAGTAAAGGGAAAGTTCCCAAAAACAAATACTACTCCCGTCAATCAATCCATTATTTTTCTGCTAGTTTTCCTACTAGTATTTTTCTTAAAATTGTAACTAGTGTTGCCAGGTTTCCCACGTAAATCGGGTCGCCAAATACTCTGGACACCAGTATTTTAAAGCAATTTTCTTCGCATTATCTAATGGCAGAATTATCTGCGATGGAAAATGGCGAAATAAACTGCAAGAAATTAGTGGTATCCGTTTAGAGCTCTTATTTACGCGGGACACCAGGCAGCACTAGTTGTGACCATTTTTCATGTGACACCCTGTATAGATATGAATAATACCTGGTACAAAATTTATGTATACATACAATAGGTTTTTAATTTCGTACTACGTCACTTAAAAATAATTCACGAATAATTTCTATGGATAGATAGAAGGGGGCCCCCAGAATGATGTTTGCCCCGGGCCCCCAGATATTCTAAGTCGGGCCCTGTTTAATAGGGAAAAAACGGTCAAGTGCGAGTATTACTCGCGCACAGAGGGTTCCTTACAATAAATATATTAATTACTAACTTTATTATTACAAAAAAAGCGTTCCTAAAAGAATGAGATTTTGTAAAAAACTATACAACGTAGGGCGGATATAGCTGTATATCAGAAAAGTATAAATAGATATACCATAAAAACTCAGAGAGATATGAAGACTAAATAGTACCAAATATTGCTATTCTGTATAATTCTTTTTTTTTTTTTTTAATCTTATCCAAAACTGTTTATGATGAACTCAATTCGGTGCTGGCAATAAAAGTAGTGCATATTTAAACTTCATTTGGTATTTCATAAACTCAAATTCAGCATCAGGGATGCACCGAATATTCGGCCAACAGGCGAACCGAATACCGAATATTTGGCTAGCCGAATAGTAACTGCTAGGCCGAATATCGAATATTCGGCCTGCCGAATGGTAACTATTCGGCCGAATACCGAATATTCGACTTGTCAAATACTTTTATATTTCAAAGTTTAAAGGCATTAAAATGTTAAATTTAAAAACAATTTTACATAATATTTAAAACAGAAACTTTTATTCTAATAAACAAGAGTTTTTATCAAGTAAACTTTATGCTGAAAAAAATCTGCTTTGAGTCATTTAAGAAGAGGATAGTTATAATTTTTTTTTAATTAATAAAATTTTGAATTTCATGGCTTCTTCTGAGAATTAAAACAAATGAATAAAATTCTTAAATTCTAAAACAAACATTTTAAAATCAAAGAGAAATTGTGAAAAAATTGGAAGAATAATTGTACAGGATCATATATTATTTGTTTGTCAGGAAGAGACTAAAATGAAAGTAAATAAATAATACAGTCTATTCAAATTTTATACGGTGGCAACTTAGCAAGAATAACTGTTCTACTTACTCCCTTTCATTAGTAAGCAAGGAAGTTTTTAAATGCATCCTAGATCGGTGTCTGGAGTGGGTAATCATTTTCAGAGATTGTAAACATTGTTCTTAAAATCTTAGCAAGCAACAGATTGCAATAAACAACTGGACAATGTTTAGGAATTTGCATTTGTACATAATTAATTCCTATGAAAATCCTCGTGATTGGTTAATTTTCTTAAATAATACTTAACAAACAGCAAATACATAATGTAAAAACATTCTCTTTTAATTGAATATATGATTCTGTTTCTAATTATTCTGAATATCTTTATAAGTTGACTGTTAAACATAGAAGTTTAAGATTTTTAAAAATATATTTTAAAAGTTTTTTTTCAGTATTCGGTTTGGCCGAATATCAAATTATTCCGTATGCCGAATATTCGATATTCGGTAACATGGCCGAATACCGAATAGATACCGAATATTCGGTGCATCTCTATTCAGCATAGTAAAAATCTTTTCTTTCTACAGTGTACCTAAAACAAAACTTGGCATTGTACGAATCACAAAGCGCGTCTCGAAAGGAGGTTGCAAACTTGCAACGCCGTCTTGATCCATGCCACATTTTTCCATATAGGGTTTTAATTAACCTTTAAAGACACGGATGGCGTATTGAGAGAGACAATGCAAACTGATCGCGGATCTGATAGTAATTATGTGACTAATTCTAATTAAATTAATCTTTTATTTAATAATTTAATATTTTTTGCTTTTATACTAATACTGGTCACTGCATTACACAAATATACCATTTAAAGTTGTTATCTAGGCTTTGAAAGCCGATGGTGCATAGAGTCCGCCGCCCGTGTCTTTAAGGGTTAATATCTCGACTAATTATCGACACTTATCGATTTTTACGAAAATCATTATCAAAAATCCTTTTATACTTCTACGACAACAGGTACCTCCGGCGCTCCTCGACTCCTTCGTTGAACGCCCGCAAATCGAAATTTGTGTGTAACGGAAAATGCGATTTTCTTAAAAACTATGTGACCTAGGGAAATCGCTATAATTTTCCTGGAAGGTTTAAATTAACTTCTATCATCCCTAATTTTTTGATAATTTTAGTTTCCGTAGATTCGGAAATAGATGGAAGGGGGATATATATTTGCAGTACATTTTCGACGATATCTCTTAAAATATAATACCTAAAATTAAAAGAATTTTTTTTTACTTCGGCCTTAGGAAAGCTTTCACATGATACCCTATGTACGATACACTAAAAGATTTTTTTTCAAGTAACGTAATTAGCCCTCCTACATTTTTCTTAAATATATTTGTGAATGTTTAATAATCTGTAAATATGTGGGTCAATAGCCTTTATTACTTCCCCCAATTTGAACTTTCCACAGTTTACGAGTAAAATGGCTGTGACAGACAGATAGACAGACACAGGAGTGATCTTATCAATCTTATAATGATTCTGTTTTTACTTTTTAAGTAAGGAACCCTAAAAACACAAATAAAGGTAATTTGGGTTTCGGTTTTTCGGTAGCACTGTTCCTCTGGGCTACGGGACGTAGTATATATGAGATCCGGTGAATTCTGACCACTTTTTAAATATTCAGTAAAAACAAAGAATGTACAACGTAGTTCCGGCGCAAATTAAGCACTGCATATGGGGATAAAAGGCCGATATATTTAAGCAATGAGGATAGAAAATGTAAAATCAAACTACGCCATTAACCAAATGTAATTTTATTTAAATTTCTGAAGTTATTATAATATTCAAACAATAAGATATCAAAGAAAGAAATCTGAATTATTTAGTCAGTAGATCAGGGATAAATTTTTCATAAACATTTTTTCTACCAAAACTCTCTCAGTTTCATCAATCATATTGATACGCGCAACATAAATATTATGATTTTTAATAATTGACCTATTATGTATTAATTTAGTGCGTTTTGCAAGCGGATAAATTGCTATCTCATCTGTAATTCGAACTTTATTAGAGGCAAAATAACTATTATATAATCATTTTCTGAAAAAGGCATTGTTATCGAAAATTGCAGAACATTCGGATTCTGGGAGATACCTCAATTTAAAATTCAAAGGTACATTTTTTTTTTTTTAAATTTTAGCAATCTTTTTTTATACAAATTAATCCACAAGCATTGAACTAAAATTTTGAATAAAATGTGTTCATTTTGAGTAAAAGAAGCAAAAATGAATGCTTTGGTGATTTTTCCATACATTTCCCTTTTTTATAACTGAATCGAAACGTAACTTCCATCTCAAGAAAATCAAGCTATCTTCGTGTTGTAATTGTTTACTTTTTGCAATTTATTTTTTTAAAGTAAATATGAATTAATTGCCGAAACGTCAGTGAAGACTTACTGTGGAGACACGAAAATTTCTGGTTTCTGTTTGTTAGTCTGTCTGTCTGTTTCACGATAACTGCCGCAAAAAGCATCCGATTACCTTGCAATTAAGTGGGCATATTCGTGAGGTACCCGGATGTAGCTGTATAGTTTTGGATTAAATTTGGTTCATTCGCTCGGAAAATATGGAACATTTTATTTTGCTCCATAACGTTTTTCTATGGCAAGTCAGACGATTTTCAAATTTCCATTTGTTGAAACAAAGCACGTTTGATTAATGGATTTAAATGTTAAATTACGGTTGTTAAAATTTCCAAATAAGGGTTTTAAATTATTCCTATTATTTTGAGTTTTTGTCAATATATTTCTAAGTTTTTTTTTAATTACGCGTATAACTTATGATGGATTTTATACATGTGTTCGAATAATATAAAACATTTTATTTTATAAATTTACTTATTTAAAATGTACATATTTCATTTTTTTTTCTTTTAGCCGTTACCTAGCAACTCTATCTTATCTAAAAATATCATAAATGTGAAAGTATGTAGGGCTTTTGAAGTCAAATCAAACTTAAAAGGAATGGATTAATGAATGATTTTTTTGTATAGATGTTTGCATATAGATGAATTTTAACCCAGAAATGAAAATAATATTTATATTTATATACTAAATAGAATAATATTTTTATTTATTTATTCAACTATTTTGCTTAAAATGAAAAAATTCGTTATTTTCATACAGAATAAACTGGCATTATTCTATTAAATTTTATAAACTTTATTGTTGCCAAAAAAAAAAAACCCGGAATAAACAAATGAAAAAAAAAGATAAATATGACAGGAATGAATACATATAAATTTTTCACACCAAATACCACCTAAAATAATTGTTGTAGTAGTATTCTCCCAGCATTACGAAGAAAGATTCCTCGATGTACAGGATTTTACTTGGCCTTTCCTTTTTTCATTGGTTGTGATTTCATTTTCGTAATTGTGTATATTAATTGGCACAAAGTTCACATTTTGATGACTGAGGTATATGTAAGGCCATACAAATAAGAAATTCTGTATTGTCTCCTATAAAATGTGATAAAGTGTTGGTTAATTATATATGTTTTTATTAAGGGGAGCGGAGCTGCCAAGCCTCCGGCGTTCTGGATACCAGTATTTTAATACAAAAAATGTTACTTTATTTAATTGAAACATTTGCGAGATTTAAAACAACAACATTTTCTCTAAGATAATCGTGAAATCCAAAAAACCTGAGACTTGGCATGTCTGGTGGGGGGTGAAATGTTTTACTTAATTATTGCATTTATTTTTAACCATTTGGAAAAATGGTTATTGTCCTCTGTCAGGGTAGGAAATCAAAAACATATTTGAAGCGTTTTATTGGTTGAATCCGCATTTTATTCGTTTTCTGATTGGTCTATACAGTAATCTGTATTTTCCCTTTACTTTCAACAGAGATGGATACTTTTGATGCCACTATGACAAAAAAGTAATAAAAACTACAAAATAAATAATAATAATAACTCAGAAACAAATTGAGATACAGCTTTCAAACAAATTGCATTTAAAAGTACATTTTTTTCTCTATACGACGGTGTAAAAAGTAATATTGTGGGATGTTTAGCAGTTTAAGAATGAAATTTATTTAAAATTGGTTCAAGAATATTAATGTTTAATCCATGGCGTACGTATAGTCCAGTCAAATTGTCAGAAAATAGGGCCGAAAGATGCAAAAATTCTGCTAGAAGATTTTATGTTTTTTAAGTGTTTATGGGGATTCTAATAACAGGAATTAGTTGTTTTCCAACAAAATATCTCGAGGCTAAACTTTGTAGAGTCAAAAAACCATGAAAATTTCTGATGTTTTTCAGTTTTTGGCCTATAACTCGAAAATTATAAAATTTTTGTGTAGCATACTTAATTACAAAAAGAAAAAAATTTAAATTCTCTACAAATTTCATAATAAAATCGTTTTTCTATACCCAATACTAAGCGCACTACGGCTTTTTGAAAGAAACACTTCAACTTCACAGAAAGTGACTTATTTTTCGCCTCCCATCCCCAAAAAAATTTCTTTTCATCACTAACTGTGGAAAAGAATTGTACTTATTGACGAGTAAGGAGTGACGAGATAATTAAGGAGGGAAATTTTCAAGAAGGGTGAGTAGAAGGTAGTATTGCCAAGTTGTACGTTTTTCCCGTAAGTTGTACAATTTTTAGTGCTTTTTAGGTCTATAGCGCTTTTTAGGTATTAGGTGTACGTTTAAATGTGTCCGCATGACGATTTCTTCCGTTTTTCTACCACATCTTACTTTTGATAGTTTAAAAAGAAATCTTTTCTAGTTTGCTTTAAAATTTCACCTTTTGCCAAAAATAAGCCACATGCGCATCAAATGTAAAAACGGCTTGTTTTAGATCGGTAATACAAAAATCTTGGGAAAGTTGTGTAATATTAACGGCGCATTTGCTGTAGCATTAGATCATGTGAACTTGACCTTATTATAGATTATAAATATACACATCATAAAATTTTTAATTTAGTATAACTATATCTTAAGCTTAGATATTTTATTTGATGTGGGTTACCCTAATCGTCGAGCCCAGGGCAATTTCTTTGTGAATGCATCGGGCGCGACGATCACAGAATTAAATAAAAATATTTATTTTTGTAGGGTGTCCATTGCTAAAATTTTCATGATCATCATTGAATTGTAGGATGGTCTGATTTATCTTTATTCTTACAATTCAATTAATTTTTCATTCATAATGGGATATGACTGCAAAATTAGTTAAAAAATGTTAACAGAATAATGTAATACAAATATAGTTCGATAATAATGATTAAATCGATTAATTAATAGTAACCCCATTTAAAAAAAAAAAAAAAAAAAATCGTTAACGAAAACATTACTGACATATTCAACATAGTTTAGCATAGTACGAAAAAGGACGATAGCACAATAAATCAAAAACTAGTGTCAATCAAAATCTTCCGTCACGACAAATTTCTAGCCAAAGAAAGAAACATGAATAGCTTCATTTCACTTCTTAAAACAGAGTTTCAAAATATCAGAATTCAAGCTGATCTGGCAGAAGAAGACGCTGATGTCATGATTGTTACCCCAGCCATTTAAGAGCCGAAGCCTTTGAAAGTGTAGTATTGTCGGAGAAGTTATTGGTTTTCTCGTGATCACGACGAGCTTGGGATATCAACACAAAAATCTCTTTTTCCAAAATCCAGGCAGAGGTAACATCGAAACCAAGTGGTTTTCAACCATGTCATACAAATACAATTACAACAATGTTCTTTTCACTCATGCAATCAGAGGATGCGATACAACATATGCTCTTTTTGGGCAAGGAAAGTCAAAGTTTTGTAACACTGAAAGAACACGATCAGCTTAAGAGCCTACTTCAGTCACATGAAAAGACCCGTTCGCTAATGCTATTCCTATGGGAAAAAAAATTATAAAGATATCTCGGTCGCATTTCAATATTTTTAGATGATTTTTTTTTCCGCAGTGGCTAGCTGAAGTGGATCTGTATGCAGGCCGTTTTCTACTTTTTCAATTTCGTTTACAGGTATTTTTAATCAGGACACTTTCATTTTCAGAACAGTTCCTAAAATGAAAGCATCTTCTCGAAAAAAATCCCCAATGAAAATCGAAAAAATAAAAAATGGCCTTTTTACAGGTCGACCTCAGCTAGCCACTGCAGGAAAAAAAAAAAAAAAAAAAATCATCTAAAAATATTGAAATGCGACCGAGATATCTTTATAAATTTCTTCCATAGGAATAGCATTAGCGAACCGGCCTTTTTGCGTGACTGAAGTAGGCTCTTAAGGAAATAGCCTGTGTGTTCAACAAACCAGAGTCAACCCGTCAAGAAATCATCAAGGCTGAAGATAAATTCAATACTACACTATACAGCGGATGCATAGACACCACACTGCAATTGAACACCTTGAAGTTCCCGTTATTTGCTAAGTCTGCCACTAAAAGAAAACTTCATCTTGCAAGGCTACCACCAACGCAAGATTCTGAGCAGCATCATTTCCTCCGATGTTATTATCAGATACAAGCTTCGCTAGGAAACAACATCCCCCTGAAAAATGGGGTTGGGTTCGCAGGTCTGACGGTCGCTTTCAGCCAGTTTAAATATGCCAAAACCCAGCACCTGAATCGTTGCTGCATGTTGTCTCATGTACCTGTATAAAAGGGTGCAGCAAGGCATGTTCTTTCCAAAAATCAGAACTCAGATATTCAGCAATTTGCAAAAACTGTAACGGGGTCAACTGCAAAAATGCGGACGACATTATTTACTCAAAAGAAGAGGATGATGAAGCTGATGCCTGGGAAACCATCGACCAAACCAGCAACGACGATGAGTTTGACAATCAGGTTGATGATGTCGCAACAAGCTCAAAGAAGATCAAAGCTGTTGAAAAACAAGCAAACTGCTCGTTTTCTCCTCAAACTGAGGTTGACGGACCAAACCCATCAACCCGCAAGTACTACATACAGAAGTTACTAAATACTACATTAAAAATCTTACCGTAACTCTTACTTACATTCATTGTTACCTACTATTAATGTTCTTCACTTAAGTTCAAAAAAAAAAAAAAAAAAAACCGTACAATTTGGCAACTCTACCTTCTACCCACCTTTCTTGAAAATTTCCCTCCTTAATTATCTCGTCACTCTCACTCCTTACTCGTCAATAAGTACAATTCATTTCCACAGTTAATGATGAAAAGAAATTTTTTGGGGGATGGGAGGCGAAAAATAAGTCACTTTCTGTGAAGTTGAAGTGTTGTTTTCAAAAAACCGTAGTGCGCTTAGTATTGGGTATAGAAATACGTTTTTATTATGAAATTTGTAGAGAATTTAAATCTTTTTCTTTTTGTAATTAAGTATGCTACACAAAAATTTTATAATTTTCAAGTTATAGTCAAAAAACTAAAAAAAAGTCTGAAAATTTCGCGATTTTTTGTCTCTAAAAAAGCCTCGAGATATTTTGTTAGAAAACAATTAATTCCTGTTATTAGCATTCTCATAAACACTTTAAAAACATAAAATCTTCTAGCAGAATTTTTGCATCTATTTTTGACAATTTGACTGGACTACTAATGAATGACCAGCTCCGTAGAAGTTTAAAAATTTACAGTTCCGAAAAATGTAATCCATGGCGTTTGGCGTACGTAATGTATGATCAACTCCATGCGATTTTTTATGTCTTAAATTTTAATCTTTGGAAAAATCATTTTCCAAGTGGTCGTTGTAATTTGTTAAATTGCATTTTTTAAAATTATTTTAATGCTACGTGAACGACGTCACGTGTAACAGCTTGCAGAGTATAAAATAAATTAGTAAAATAATCCCTATTGCAAAAAATTAAGCAGAAAGTCCGGCTAAGGGAAATAAACGGTTAACTTTCCGCAATTTGATCTAAAACATAGATTTGCAACAAATCTGAACGGTATTCGTAACATCACGATTTAAAAATAAATGTGGATACTATTAAATGACTATCACAAAAAAATACTTTACTGCGCCAAATCAGGTTTATCTATTTAGTCAATTAGAAGTGGACACGATGATGAATTATTAACCGCTAGGTTTAGAAGTCCCTCTATTTTGGGGTGATTTTAGTAAGTTAATGCTATCGAGTATATTTTTAGATATTTAGATTAGGTCTTAGATATAAATATTGCAGAACAGCAATCAAAACTATTTTTCGGAAACAAAAATTTTAAAGACATTAGATTTCTAAATTAGATGTTTCAGTTTACATTTCCAAAAGTTCCTTGTCCATTAGGTACAGGTATTTGTGGTTGGCAGGCAAGTAAATACTGCTGTATGGATATTAGAATAACGTAAAATGCTTGTCCAAACTGTTGCTTATCCTTATAAATCACAGTGTAAAAAAAATCTAAGATATACTATAATCTTTAACACAAACAACAGAAAATTACAAATGTAAATTAAATTACGCTATGGGCGGTGGGGGGGGGGGGGGGGGGGGGGTCAGGAGGGCAGAGCCCCCCTGAAGAAATCTACTTTATTATCTAAAAATTACCAGAATAAGTAGCTCGTGAGAATTTCAGAATATCATTTCATAACAACATGTTTAATTTAACTCGTCTAATGTCTGAAACCTTCGAAATATTTTTTACTTTTACAAATGTTTATGTAATTTAAAAACTTTAAATTGTGTTTTTGTAGAAAGATTAATATTACGCAAAGTGTGCTAAAAACAATGAGTTGCCGAGATGACGTTCAGATTCTTCATCTGCAGATTTACTAGTTTAAATTATTTTTCATGACCATTCTTGTAAATGGGGCTTCCGAGAGAGTCATCAGGACTCTGTCCTTATTTCAATGTGGACCCTCCAGTGCAGTACAGGTATAAAATTACTGATTCATTAATTTTTAAAAATTAATACATATCTTCTTAAATTTTAACCAAAACTATATTAACAAAATATAGAAAATATTACCGTCGGTGGTCAAAAAGTTCTTAGCCTTATACCAGTGGTGGGATTCAGCCGGTTCGCACCGGTTCTGTAGAACAGGTTGTTAATTTGTTTTGAGTTCGGCGAACCAGTTGTTAAATGAAACTGGCATTTGCATAAATTTACTTTCTTTAAATGTTTATCTGCACAGCAACGTTTTCTAAACATAACATTGTGACTTGTTTTATTTAATAAAATAATGTTTCATTTTCAAATTACATTTTTTTTCTTCATCCGTCCTATAAGAAGCAAATTTAACTTGAAATTTTGAAAGATTTCGGGTATCTAAATCGGCAGCCGAATCGAATAAAAAGGTACTTTGCTGTAGCAGCTTCTTTTGAAAAATAATCGTATGTGAAATGTTCCCTGTCACGGCCATCGCTAATACTTTTTATTTGGGGGGGGGGGGGGGGGACCTTAAATTGCCAAGTAAAATTTCAGTATTTGCCAACTCGTTGAGAAAGCAAAAATAAATAGTTCTCGACGTCGTCAATTTGCCATGTCTAACCAGAAATTCGCGAATGTTTGTGGGAGGGGGGGGGGGGGGTGGCTCCACCGTTCTCCCCCTTAGCGAGGACCCTGTTCCCTGTTATCACTGGTGAATATCTAAATCGTTAGATTTAGTGGATACTTCCACCTGCATTTCCCTCTGCATATTAATAAATTAATTTCTGTTAAAACAAAATAATAAAATACTGTGCAGGGTATTCATCTGCAAAGAATATCTCACAATAGGGCTTCAGAAAAAATAGTTATTTGTTCTCGCATTATTTATGCATGTGCAGAGGTTATCTTTATTATCGAAACCAATATTCGTGATCAAAAACGTGCTTTCTAAAAATACTAAAGAAATAGGACTTTGTATTCGATCAAACTGAAAATGGAAATCAAAGGGCTAAAATAAATACATTGCCAGACTGCGTAAACACCATCTGTCAAAAATACTTCGCTCGTTGTAAAGATAGTTTAATCTTGCATTACCTTTGTACTCACTCATATTCCATTCAGACGTACGATTTCACTACCGGCAAGAATCGCGCCACGCGAACGAACGACATATAGCCTGATCTTAGACCGATGAGATCATCGTTGCAAAGTGTACTGATTGGCTAAGGAAAGAAACCCGCCCTATTGATTATTTCGTTTGTCTTTTTCGAGTATTTATCGCCAATTTGGCGATTATTTTTCATCGATATTGATATTAGAACAATGACCTTAAAATTATTGATGAAGCTACAGAGGGCTGCCGGTTGTTCGAATCATTGATTAATCAAATTAGCTGCTTTTATGAATCAAATGATCGAGGGCAAACTGGAATTCGTAATATCATTACTACTGTCTGCTGGAATGAGACACTCTTTTGTTCCAATTCGAATATTACAAATGTGTTTTGTTTATTTTTGTGACTGGAAGAAAACAAAGCGGTGTGCTATTCAGGAGTGAAAAGAAATGATTCTAATCGATAAATTCAAATACTACATAACAAATCATTATTATACTTTCATATTTATAATTATCTAAAATTAAAATAGCGTCACAACCAGAACTAGAGCAAACTTTTGGGAATATTTTCTTTTTCTTTTGGGAGGGGGGAGATTCCAATTCTTTATATTTTTAATGGATATTTTTTTTCTTTCGTTGAAATTTTAGGGGGAAAATTAAAGCCATACAAAGAAAAATATTCTAGATTTTAACGAAGCAGTATACAACTGTAGTGCAACTAAAGTATCTAATATAACTACATGTTTATTTTACTTTCTTCCTTTTCTTTTATCTCTCTCTCTTTTTTTTTTTTTTTTTTTTTTTTGTTAAGCTAAGGTTTTAGAAAAGTTTTCCATAACACATTCAACAACATTTTTGTTTCTTTATTAAAGGAAATATGGAGTCGTTCAAGTATTACATAAGCAGTAAGGGGGAGGGAGGTCCAGTGTCTGCTTATTTTTGCTGACGAGGGGGGAAGGGGTCACGAGAATTCTTACGCAAGCATTAGACAACGAAGCAACAATAGTTTAACCAGGGCCATCGTAAAATTCAAAACAATATTTTTACAAAATCATGAAATGTTTGAAATATTTGCATAATGAAATAAAATAAAAATAATATATTTATTCACGTATTAATATCATGTACTTTTATTTATTTTTCCGTGAAAAATAATAGATTATTCATTGAAATAACTGTAAATAATTTTAAATAACAACAAAAAATTTTTGGTCTATGGACATATAAATTTGCTTTTTTTTAAAATTTTCATTAAATATATTTAAACATGCAAAAATTCATTGTTAAAAATGCATTTATATGCTACAAAACTTACGTTTAATTTGTATTTTTCGTAAATTTCAATTATTATACATATTTTTTCAATTGCTGTTCGAAAATTATTGATGAAAATTTTCGTTCCGAAAAATAAGTTCGAGCGGGATTCGAACTGACAAAGAAAATTCTCAAATCCGGTAGGCTGGCGCTGACGACCATTCTACTGAGCCGATTGCTAAAGAAGGAAATTTATTTGATTATAAAAAACTGTAGCGTAAACTTTACGGCTTATTTTCTCGAGACCTCCTGGGTGTTGTGCCTTATGGATGTCATATATTTATATATACTAACTATATTGTATCGACAGACAAACGTTCACCGTATTCGGAGAGTCCAACCTCGGACCCTCTCCTTGTTAGTACGCTTGCTGATATTTGATAGGAGAATGTAATAAGCATGTCTCTATAATATTATTCTGTAAATTGGGCACGAAGCCATTTTGAATTATGTGACTTATCATTTAAACTATCTGCTATTTATTTTCTTATGTACTCTGTGTTAATTAAATGTTCGTTTTCAAATCCAGTGTAGTCAATTGAAGCATTTTGTGGTGAAATTATTTAACTTATCTAAGAATTCTACATCCACACATACTTATTTACTTATTTAAACTTAGCAAATGAAATCGTACATTTACCTTTTTAACACTTTCCAACAAAGTTGAAAAGTGTTAATGCATTCGGTTTGTCTGTCCGTCTGTCCACGCTCTAACTACCGTAAATATACTCGGATTTTCATGCATTTGATAAAGTTATTTAGGGTCACCAAAGCATGTTTGGTATTGTATATAAAGTATGTAGGAATAACAGTTCATTTACAGGGACACTCAAAAGTATTCCATTACATTATGACATATAGGGAAAAAATCGTTTGCAGAGTATTTTAATGACGTTACGCTATTTCAAATGTATTGAAACTGATATAAATCACTGAATTTCACTATGATCATGTTAGAACAGGGCATTCATAGCATTTTTTATTCATTTACAGGGACACACAAAAGAAATCGGTTACAGTACTGTCTTTGGGTAATAATTGCTGGAGTGTACGGTTTAAAATTCGGTATGCCCTTTTAAATTTAATTAATTTTTTGTATGTTACTCGTTATATATAAATTTTATAGTTCATATACAGGGCTGCATAAAAGTATTCACGTACCATTCTCCTTATTCGAGGAAATTACTGAAGGGGAATTTTCAACTGAAGTATATGTATTTCTTAAGTGAACTAAACTTTGGTAATACTTGTAGTTAATAGATACAAATCTATATATCATATACAGGGCTGCTAAAAAAATTTAGATAATTTTCCGGTTGTAGATGTGAACAGCTGAAATTGGTTTTTGAAATGTGTTATGCGTTTCCATATGGTTAAATTAGGCGTAATATTTTGATTTTTCAAAAAGAGCAGTTTTGTTACATTATTCTGAATATGTTGGAAAGTGTTTCAAAATCTATGCTTGACGCATGGTTTTTCTTTCTTGTTTGTTTTTAAAGTTGCCACATAAAACAAAATGTTTACATACTCACTTTTTTGGACTGAAACTGAGATGTATATCACGTGAGTAATTAACAAATATCAAGAGACCTCAATCGTTAATCTAAATATAAATTTTAAATGTAAACAAAAACGATAATGTTAAAAAATGTTAAACGTTAATAAATAAAGCAATAATTGATCAAAATCCTCTGCGGATCGAACCCTCATTCATTCCCCCCCTGCGCAGAACAGAACGACGGCGCATTTACCAACCATGCCACAGTTCAATCGAAGAACATCAGCATATTTCTGAAGCAATCTATGACATTTACGTGATCACATACGTGATGACGATTACTTATACCTTTATTGGACAAATGTTTTTGTTCCCTGGCGGAGACAAATTGCATTTTTTAAAAACAAAATATTGTATTGTCATGGAAATACGCCACACTACCAAAAGTTAGGTCAATTGTAACACAGGAAGTATGTTAAAATTGGATTACAAAACCAATTGGAGACAAAGAGACAGACTAGCCAAGTCAAATAAAAGCTGGTAATAACAAAAGCTTCAGCTTAGAGGTCTGCACGGGCCCGGGCTTGGCCCGAGGCCCGGCCGGCGGAAGGAAGGCGAATTTTCCAACGGGCCGGGCCGGGCCGACAGACAAAATAAACGGGCCGGGCCGATAAAAAAAATTAATCGGGCCTATCGGCCCGATATAAGAATTCAAGCGAAGCAGATAAAATACGAGCCATTTTCAATGAATATGATTTTCTCGAGAAGTATAAATGTGCGTCACGAGCCGATGCGAGTTTAACAACATCAATACAGATATGTAACATGTCCATCGTAGAGATCGGCATCGTACAGTTACAAGATGCCTGATTACGGGTTTAATTTTTTTTTCAGCAGACTCGTGCCGGGACCCGGGACGGAACTGGTCTTAATCGATCTCAGGATGTGTAGGACAGGCATTATGTTTTGTAAAAGTATTAATAGTGATAATGAACTTCTGTTAACAGTATCTTTGGAAAAATACCTTAAGGGGTTCTCATATTCACTGCTCAACAATGCGAAACTTTCAAACACATTTTCTGACTCATTTTTAACTATAAAGGCATAAAATTCACAGGCCTGACTATTGAAGGCATTTGGAAACGAATAGCTTTCTCCATATTTGATAAATTACTTACAGAGATAACAGAGATTCTTGTCATGTGACTGTACGCTTTTCTCCTTTCCTGTGCTATTGCTTCCGGAAATTCGATTCATAACGCTAACTTTGGCAGTATTTTCAGAGAAAGATATATTGCTTTTATCTATGAAAAAGACGGCATTTACATAGTTTCTGAATAAGAATACCTGCCAATCTTACGCGTTTCCGAAAAGAAATGAATTCTGAAATGTGTCGAAATGTAACTTCTTTCGATTTGAGAAAAGCCTTAAAAATGAGAGAAATATTTTCGCAAATCTACTTTTTATCATACAGCTTCAAAAGGTATCACGTTTTTAATCCTTTATTCTGAACTACATTAACTTTTTAATGAATCCTTATTGGAATTTCGAAATGTCTGTAGAGACGATGACTAAAACACTGTGTAATCGTTAATGTTTACTATTGTGTGTTTTCTGCTTTGCGAACACATAGTAATCTAAAATATACTGTAAAATTTTCCCATAAATATGTACGTAGTATTCATTAAAAGAATCTTAATTGTATGTCGAGAATAAACGGATTTTTTTTTGTAGAAATTGAATCGGGCCGGGCCGGGCCTGTTTTCCCTAATTTTTGTACGGGCCGGGCTGGACTCGGGCCGAACTTTCAATTTTTACACCGGGCCGGGCCAAGATAGCTCCCGGAAATTCCGGCCCGTGCAGACCTCTACTTCAGGTATTATTGTTGTTATTACTTATGTTAAATGAAACACTATTTTTATTTATTATTATTAATTATTAAAACAGCTTCGTATTTCAAATGTATTTTTTATTAAAAAAAAAAAAAAAAAAAAAAAAAAGAAAAAGAAAAAGAAAAAGAAAAAAGAAAAAAGAAAAAAGAAAAAAAATATTGCATCAAAGTATTTTAATTTTCATTGACTTATTCCGTCTAAGATTTAGAATAATAATTTTCTTAACATACATCATAACCAGTTTCAAAAATATTTCTTTGAACGACTGAGCATTTACCAACCATGCCAACGGTTCAATCTAAGAACATCAGCATGTTTCTGAAGTAATCAATGACATTTACGTGATCACATATGATGAAGATTACTTAAACTTACTAGACAAATGTTTTTATCCCCTGAGGGGAGGGGTGGCGGAGGCAAATTTCATTATTATTATTATTATTATTTTACAGAATATTGTATTGTCACCGGAAATACGCCACACTACCAAAAATCAGTTCAATTGCAGGCACAGGAAGTATGTTAAAATTGGATTGCAAGATTTAAGCCAAACAGAAATAAAAACTTTTAATAACAAAATCTTCAGCAACTATTATTGTTATTACTTATGCTAAATGAAACATTATTTTTATTTATTTATTATTATTTAATAAAATAACGTCGTATTTAAAATGTATTTTAATTAAAAAAACGGAAAAAAATGCGTCAAAGTATTTTAAATTTTCATTCAAATTTCAAAAATTTACAATTTTTAAATTTTTCTTTCAGGCACTAAGATAGAGGATTTTTTAGTCCCGGTAAGTTTCGAAATTTCATAAAATACAAATAATCATAATCTGGTAAATTTTTACCATTGTATTATCAGAGCATTGAGAAAAAATTTCTACATATGGACCATATAAAAATTAAAATGGTTTAATTTTTTAAAAAAAATAATGGCAGGACTATTTCATTCACATAATCTTAATTCCTACCTTATTTTAACATTATTACTCTACCATTAAAGTTCAATCAGACAGACCTCATGGATTGTTGTGGCCACGTGGTGTTTTTAATCTTTTATGACTTTTATCGGATGTCTATAGGTCAGAGGTCACTGGAGAACGTCGTTGACATGTCCATCTCAGCCTCTTTCTTTTGTTGATGATCACAGAACGATTAGAAAAGAAAGGATAATTGACATATTTATAGCTTTTGTAAGAGAAGTTTGAAAAAAAAAAGTATTAAAAGCAGCTTTAGAGTACAAGGCGTTTCAAAAAGATTGAAACTCATTTTAATTTTTTACCTGTTGGAGATGGCAGTGTATAGACTCTATACATTGCTATTACTCTAAAGCTGCTTTTAGTCCTTTTTTTTTTTCAAACATCTCTAACGAAAGCCATAATTGTGTAATTGACCTTCCTTTTCCAACCGTTCTGTGGCCATCAACAAAAGAAAGAGGCTTTTCAACCAAAGAAAAAGGCGGAAATGGACATGTCAACGACTTTCACCGGTGACTTCTGACCTATAGACAGTGTTGCCAGATTGGAGACATTTTGGTCCCCAGATTGTTGATTGTCACCGCTCTTTTGAAATAGAAATATTCAGCCTATTTAGAAATATATTAAAAATTTTGAAAAATAAGGCGAATTAAACTATTTAAAAAAAGTGGTGACAGTCAAATAATCAGAATTAAAAAAGTTCTCAATCTGGCAACACTGCCTATAGACATCCCATGAGTCATAAAAGATGAAAATCACCGGTTCTGTCTGTTTGAATCTTAATGGTGTTTGGAAGGAGTTCCATAATTTATGCCATGATGTTTTGTCCTTGTTTGCAGTGTAGGGGCCTTTCACAAATGATGTCACGCTTGGAGGGGGGGAGGGGGGGTTGTAAAATTGTGACGATTTGTGGGAGGGGGTAAGAAGAAATGTGACATCACACATTTTGGTTAAAATAAAAGCATTAAAAACCAGCAGATTAAATTTTGAAGTTATTTTAAAATTGAAGTATTTTGTATTCGTAAAGTAAGGATAAGATTTAAAGCCAAATATATTAAATTCCGTTTCAAATTCCAAAATACTACTGCTTTCAATCGCTCTTTCATATCAATATTTTATTACTATTGTATATTAATTATGTTTTTTGTCGTAAACCTTAATCTTATTCCATACAAAATAAAAACACTAATCATTTGTTTAGTTATGCTCACAAATGTCATTAAAACACATAGTTAAAGCTTAAAAATAAAATTTTAAATATGATCTATAACGCAGTGCTTTGTTTCTGAAATACAAGCATATGTTTATGTAATATAGCGTGACATGTGACAAGAGTTGGGGGGGGGGGGAGATGAAGTGCGACACTTTGTGACAAAGGGAGGGAGGGGGATAAAAAATATTGAAAAAAAGTGTGACATCATTTATGGATCGCCCCTAATGCGAAGTGTTTCGAAAGAATAATTCTCCAGTTGCAAAAAAGCTCTTAGTTCTACGGGAGCAGAAGGAAAAGTCAATACACGAGTGAAAGTACAGTCGTGGAAAAAAAAAAGTAAACATCCCCTACTAACTCCTCAACAAATTAGCGTAGAAGAAAGTTACTGGTACCGAACGATTGGAAATAAAGTCTACTTTTAAATGATGTATATAAAATTTGCTTAGGGGGCCATCTACATAGTAAAACGAATCCAAACTGTCAATGGCAATACCCAATTTTAACGAGATATTTCAAATCTTCGATTCAAACTATGCCTAGACACCGGATTTCAAGTCATTTGAATGATAAGTTTTTGAATTATAAACATTCAAAATTTAGTGCTTCTAATGTTAAATTGCATTTTCATATTTTTATTTATATCTCCTGGAATTATGCTCCTAATGTGCTAATTTTTTTTGTAGCAATAATACTAATATGCCCAAACATAAATACACTGAATTTGCAATTTTTATAATTTTATGATATGAATTATGAAATTAATATTCGAAAAAATTATGAATTGCAACCTACAATTTTTTTGATGAATTTAGATTTATTAAGTCCTGCTTTATGGAAATACAAAATTTCACATTTTTCTTCCAGGTAGTTTTCAAATTATGCTTAAAAAACGGCAAAATGATGGTTTAAGGGGCCATCTATAATAGAAGTGACTAGATATTTTGAAATTTCTTCTGCTGTCCTGTAATCTAGCAGGCTTCATTAGCTTCTTAAGGGGCCTTGATCAAGATGGGGGGATCTCTCGGTTAACAATCGAGTTCCGGTCTTCAATTTGGATACAGCCCTTAAAATACTCTCGTTTTAAAATAATTAATTTCTCCAAAACTTGTGGTACGAATTACATAAAAATTTGTTTTTAGGCTAATTAAAGGGTGTAGAGTTCATTTATGCTGTCAGAATTGTGTACTGCTATTGAAAAAAAAAAACAAAGTTATGGTTCTTTTTAATATGTAGATGGCCCCCCTAAGCAAATTTTATCTATATCATTTAAAAGTAGACTTTATTTTCAATCGTCCGGTACCAGTAACTTTCTTCTACGATAATTTGTTGAGGAGTTAGTGGGGGTGTTTACTTTTTTTTTTTTCCACGACTGTACCTATTTTAAGTCAAATTTAGATGTCTTAGTGATATGACTGTTCGCACCGAAGATTATTTCGAAACACGTTAAATTAGCCCTTTGCATAGCTGTATTTAAGAAGTTTCTTTCTAAGGTACAATAGAGTCCCGATTATCCGAATTAATATGGACCAAGCTCTCCTCGGATAAGCAAAAAACTCGGATAAACCGGATTTACACAAATCGTCACCAACTAAGGAGATGAAATATGAATTTTCACTTGATCCATTAATTTTTATGGTACTAGTAACATTTCTCTGACATACATTCCCGTTACTTTTAAGAAAAACGGGGAATGAAATTGTTTTTTTTTTTTTTTTTTGAAAAAGCCCTTGATAGTTTTTTTGTTTGCTGAATGTCAATTTTGCTGTTTTTTTTTTTTTTTTTTTTTTTTTTTTTTGCTGCAGTATTACGCTATTGCATAGGTACCAATTTGCAAGATTTTATCTTACTACTAAAACTTACCAGTAAATTTTGCCTAATTCAATTGCTGAAATCTAACAATTGTCAACGATTAAATATGACAAAAATTTGCATTACATTTTAGAGCTAACAAAACCGTACAAATTCGCGGTTATGTGATTAGTTAGGCTATTAGTGTCATGAAAATTGCAGGTGTAGCCTCTTCTTTCTGCTCAAAGTATTAAATAGTTTTTTTCAATCGCACTTATACCTTTTGGATGGATCATTTTCTTCTGATGGACCGATGGCTTCCATTATTATGAAACAGCCATTATAAATGAAGTGTTAGGTGAAGATGAAAGAACAGTCGTAAAAATTAGAACTCTGGTCAGAAAGACCAGAATGGGAAAAAAAATGGCCGTAATTTTCTTGGCTGTTTCATAATAATGGAAGCCATCAGTCCATCAGAAGAAAATAACTCGGTTAAAGCGGAACTCTACTGTATTAATATTTGTTTTATACCAGCGTTTAAACAAGTTTTGTTAATGATTAGAAATGTAACGAATATTCGGCCACTTGGCCGAACACTTAACTGTAATTAGCCGAATATTGTTGGATATTTAGCCGTATACATTATTTTTCTGCTTTCTTTCTTTTTTACATGCAATGCTTCTTTTTTTTTTTTTTTTATCCCAAATCGATATTGAGTATTTTCGAACACATTCATGAAGCCATTTTTTTATTCTTACATGCAAAAAAAATTCAGCTATTCTGATTCAGATTCTAAGAAATTAGGGTGATTTAAACGAACTCAAAGAAGAGTCTGCATTGAGGTACAATCGGGAAGATGTACAATCGGTGAGGTACAATCGGTAAAGATGAAATACATTTATGGAAAAATGAAAATCATTATTCTGTTATAAAGCGCTTCTATATTATCTGTAAATTTCATGCTCATATAAAATTGGCTTTGTGATTGTGTCAGTAAAATGCGCATCGTTCAGCAGTATTTTTAAATATATACGAATACTTGGGGGCTCCGGCCCCTACGAGCTACGCTCGCCAACCTTCGTTCAGACACCGCAGTGACTCTAACACGCTAATTTGATCTGCTTTAAAATGATTGCGAAAGATGGAATTATAATTAAACAACCAGTGACGATCTCCCTGTAATAGGGTTTCCATTCATTTCCCTTTGACTGATGGATTTTAATGCCGAATCAGTTGCGTTTGAGACATCCAATGGCTGTTTTCCTGATTGATTAAATAAGATCAGTTAAACATTTGAAAATCAGCTTATATAAAATGAACTAAGTAAACAGTGCTGTTGCCTCCTGGAATTTTTTAACATAACAACGCTATAAAAAATTGCTTTAAATGACATTTTAAATGCATCCTTTTAAATCCGACGTAATTTTCACCAAAGTTTTTTTTTTTTTTATTTTATTCATGGGAAAATACTTCTGTTGTTTGAAAGAAAATATTATTACTTGCGCTATCTTAGAATTGGCAACAATAGTTAAAAAGACTTGTTTTTTTTAAAATTTAAATAGCAATTTTTCATTAATGATCAGCGGGAACGCAGGTTACAGGTTCGTTCAGTAGGTTGATTGGGGTTTAATGGCGCAAAATCCCATTAGGGACATGCTGTGCTAAAGGTCCGTTCGGAAAGAGGTTTATTGGGAACAAATACACTAGACGCTGCGGAAGGCAGTGGGGCTTCCGAAATTAGGTTCATTTAAAAGAATTTCAAAAAGATATAAAATCATACAAACTTGAGTTTCGTTTAAAGTTATTAAAACGGATCTCGGGCGGTTCTGCTAGTAAATAACAATTTTTATTTATTTTTAAATATTTTGAAACTGTTTTGTCCATGGTTGTGATGTCGCAGGTTCACAGAAAAATAAAATAAAAATAATTAAGACTGAGAAACTACAGATGTTATATCAATTTTTGAAAGTTTTCTCTTGAACAAAAACTTGTTAATTCTTGTGGCAATAAATAAACATTTCTCATGTAATTGATTCTATTCATGAATTTAAAAATATCATGAATCTGGAATGCCCTGGATACACTTCACCTATCTGCAGAGAAATCAGTGGCATACTTTTAAATAATATTTATAAGCAGGAAAAAATAGTAAAGTGCTTGAAAGCCAAACATCCTTGCTTGAGTTTAGATGTTTGGTAAAATGTCCACAATGAACCTATTTGTGCAAATGTCACCAAAAGCAGTAGGAATCGATATCTTGTGGATTTCAATAACATAATGATGGGAAATCCACACACAACCGAACACCTTATAAAAACTGTTCAAGAAGCAGTATAAAATGTAATGCTGCCTGTAACTTCAGTAGTAGAATTATCTGCGACAATCTGCAGCAAACCAAATTTTATCTACGACTATATAATGCTGTACCATGCCTATTATCATAAAAAAAGTAATAGTAACTCATAAAATAAGCAAAATTTGCATTTCTAAAGAAAATATAATAAAAAGAGTCAGGGTCAGACTGAGTAGAGAAAAAAAGATACAAATCTAGAGACTTAAAGTATATTTTAGCAATTTTCTTAAGTTGTTAGATTAATCTGCAACATCTAAATCTGCAGCACACGCTGCCGTGCTGTACCGTTTCTGCTCTGGAAATTTAAGTTTCATTTGTAGTTTTGCCGCAGATAACGCAGCTAATGTCAAGAGCATGAGAGATGAATTAAAAAGGAAAAAATATCATCTACCTACTTATCATAGGCGTAGCGTCGGGGGGGGGGGGGGGGGGGGCACGGGGGGGCATGTGCCCCCCCAACCTTCTGAACCCCGGGCGCCAGAACAGAAAGCGTAGGGGGCGCCAAATGCAGATTTTTTTTTTTTGAAAGAATTTTTTTTGAAGAACCATTTGCATTAAAATTTACAAATATATAAAAAGATTCATGTATAACAGAAGACTGCAAATGAATTAGAAGAAAGAGCTGTTCTCTTGGGCTATTTTCTTTCTCCAATTCAAATGTACCATGTATCTTCTATCATTTAAATCACTTCCTCTGTCAGGAGAATCACTAACATTTTCCAAAGTCAGTCTCTACTCATCTCTTCTGTGTGGAACTGTCCCTCACCGATAATTGCCAAACGTCAACCGATTTCCCTGGGGGAGGGGGGTGCAGAGGGGCATGTGCCCGGACGCCAGAACGAAAAGCGAAGGGGGCGCCAAATAAAGATTTTGTTTGACTCTGACTGTTTTGAGGAAAAGATTCCATGAAGGGTGTTCAATTTTTTTTTATCTCTCTCCCTGAGCAGTGTTGAGCTTTCTTTTTTCCCGTCTTGGTATGGGCGAGGTCGGGTGGTTACCCGGGACAATAAAAACAAACGGGAGGCCGTTAATTGAAGGCCGAAATTAAGGGGGGAGGCAGAGGAGGCATGTGCCCTGTGCGCCACGCGAAGGGGGCGCCAGATGAAAATTTGGTTTGCTGTTTTATACATTATATATATTTGCGTGTGAAATTTGTGCCCTGTGCGCCACGCGAAGGGGGCGCCAGATGAAAATTTGGTTTGCCATTTTATACATTATATATATGTTCGTGTGAAATTTGTGTAAAAAAAAATTTTCTAGCCGAAAAATCAAAAAGAAAAGCTGACTAAAGTGCATTAAAATTGTCAAATAGATAAAAAGATTCGCCTACAATATACAAGACAGCAAATAACCCCATCCTTTTTCTTATAATTGCTTTTTTACATGCACCATATCTGGCCTTAGAGGAAGCCAATAAAAACTAAGCAGTCGAAATTTCACAAAATAAAAAGTAAAAACTTAATAATTTTGTTATTCTTGTTTTGAGTCACACATAAATTTGAAAATTAGCATTAGGTTTAGGAAAGTATGTTGACATATCTATCTATAAATAAGAAGAGTGGTATAAGTGATAATTCCACGAAATTGGTGTAGATAGTACAGGAAGATATTTTACAATACTGGAATTCAGCTTTATGCCTACAGTAAATCCTGGTTTTTTTTTATCCTAAAACAATGTGACTCATATCACTATAATATTAAATTGCCTCAATTGTAATTATTTGTAATGCTACAACAACAGTAAAATCTGGAAAAATGAAATGCGTCTATAATGGAATCTTGTCTTAAATGAAAAAACTACATGGTTTCAACAGAAAGAATACCAACACTTATATTTGCTAAGACGGAAACCTGTATAAAGCAGAATTATTTCAGCTTCCTTTCAATTTTTTTTTTTTTTTTTTTTACAGGTTTTAATGAATATATTTGACAAAGCTGGTTATATATTTCAATATTACGTATTTTACTGTTACACATTTTAAATTTTAAAATAAGTCCGCTAACAGAAACTTTCGTAAATTTCTTTTTGTAAATTTACTTTGCGGAGGAAGTAGAGGGGCGCCAAAATCCATGTCTGCCCCGAGTGAAAATATAGCTAGTTTCGGACCTGGAAGGGATGCACAAAGCAAAATGCTTTAATAAAACCCTTTAAAAGAAAACAAATGAGTATAGCATTTACAGTGGTACAGTAAAAAATCTCCCACAGGGCGCCATGGCTAATGAAGGCGCCTATGCCTTTATCCCCCAAAATGATTTTTTCTCTTCTTTTTGTCATTTCTACGCGTTTTGCCAACCCAGGCGGAAATAGAAAAATGCTGCTTTGTTCCTTTTGGTGCAATTATTTTTTGCATTACTTTTGGTGCATTATTTTTTGCATTACTTTTGGGGCAATTGTTTTTTTTTTTTTTTTTTTTTGCAACCAACCAGATCCAGTCTTAAAGAAAGGAGGCGAGCTTGGACGACTGCCCGTGATTTAAAAAAAAACTCTCACCCAGGGCGCCATGAGTAAAAGCCGCAGCCGCCCCTGCTTTTACCTTCCCAAATTACATTTCTAGGTAGGTGACAACTGAAAAATGCTGCCGCCCATGCCGTCTACTAAAATTACTTTTATTACATCCAGATCCGGCCTGAAAGGACGCGAGGTCGGGCAACTGTCAATGACTAAAAACTAAGGGTTGAAATATATGCACGATAGAATAGTAACCCGCTTTTTTAATGGTTTTTTAAGAATATAGCCCGGGTCAAAACTAGGGGCGTAGAGAAGGGGTATGTGCCCCAAGCATCAGAATAAAGGCGAAGGGGGCGCTAAATGAAGATTTTGTTTGTCGTTTCATACAAAATTGTATATATATATATATATACGGAATACAAAGAAACTCGCAAGCTAATGTTAAACCTATTGGAGCGTTCTTTTCAAATTTCTTTCTTGCATTTCAATATTTTAAAATGCTTTATTTTCCTAGGAGAGTTTAGATTCATCTTTAGTGTTGCTATACTTTTAAGTTTCGAAACCTGTACTGGAAGTGAAAGTAATTTTATAAAAAAAAAATCTGCAACCAAAATCGGAAATGTGAACACTAACCCGGTTAGAATTCAACCTCAGCTTTTATAAGCTAAAAAAATCATTTAAAACTATTGATATGCAAGCGAAAAAATTTAAAAAGAACATTCCCATACGTTTAGTATTAGCGTTCCATTTTTTTCGCGTGACTAGTGTATGCTCTTAACGCTCAAGCTAATGTTAATCCATTGGGAAAGTTGTTTACATATTTCTTATTCAAATTTTAACTGTTAAATGATTTTTATTATTTTTTTTATTCTTTGCATAGGGTACCTGAGGTCGATAACTTTTATTGTGCGTGAGGAGATGTGTGTGTGGGGGGGGAGGGGGGGGGTGTAAGGCGCCAAAATCCATGTTTTCCCTGGGCGCAAAAAGGGTAGTTTCGGCTCTGCCCGTACGATTGATATTAAGGGTGTGCTTATTGTGCAATATATTAAAAATATTCATTAGTCACTGTTTTAAAAAGATATGTAATTGTGTATTATACATGGGATTTTGCAGATATCAACAATTGGTCGCAGAAAAATAGTTTTCCATCGGTCTCGAAAAAAAAAAACTTGTAAATTTCGCCTAACCATTACGGAACGAAAATCGAAAATTTTGTCAAACTGTCGCGGACAAGAAAAAAAAAAACCCGCGAATATGGTCAAATAGTCTCGCAAAAAATCGAGCAAAAAATATCGCGAATTTTGTCAAAAGATCTCTGAAACAAATACCGAATATCATTTTCATCAATCGGCCGTAGAAAAATTCATGAAATTTGGCAAAGCATTGTGTAAAGTAAATCGTGAACTCCATGAAACGATCGGCAGAAAAAAAAAAAAAAAATGCGAATTTTGGTTTTCTCGACGAAAAAAATCGCGGATCTTCTCAAAGGACCGTGGAAAAATATCTTGAATTTTATCAAAGGTTGCGAAAACAAATGGCGACTTTCGTCAATCTGTCACCGAAAAATCGTCGCAAATTTCGTCAAAATAATGCACAAAATACTACGAATTTTGTCTAACGATCAAGAGAAAAAAATTGAAAATTTCGTCAAATGGTCGCGGGCAAAAAGACAGCAGGGGTCTGAGCAAAAAAAAAAAAAAAAAAAAAAAATTCTGAAATTCACAGTAAATTTTCCGAAAGGTTACAGCAGAAGAGAAAAAGGGGGTGGGGTGGAGAATCTCCTTCCGTCACCAATTATGCGTTTTTTCGGCGGTCCTTTAACGAAATTCGCGTTTTTACGCGATCTTTTAAACAAAATTTACGTTTTTCCGTGATCCTTCGACGAAATTTGTGTTTCTTTATTGCGATCCTTTGACGAAATTCGTGTTTTTCTGCGATCTTTTGGTGAAATTTGTTTTTTGCGATCCCTTGGGGAATTTTGTAATTTTTTCCCGGTCCCTTAACGAAGTTTGCGTTTTTTCCGCAATTCTTTGGCGAAATTAGTTTTTTTCTTCTGCGATCCTTTGAAGAAATTTGGTGATTTTTTCTGTGAACGATTGTCGTAATTGAATTTTCGGCTACCATTTGCCGAAATTCGCGATAGTTTGTATGACCAAATTTTCGGAACCGAATGCCTTAAATTTTCGGAAAATTCGGAATAGAATCACCCTTGAAAAGACGCGAAAATTTGGTCAAATAATCGCGTAAAAAATCGAGAATTTAAACAAATGATTTTGCGCGAATAATCAGGAATTTCGTATGTCGGTTTTGAAAAGAAAATCATGAATTTCGACAAACTATCGTGGAAAAGAATAGCGAATTTCGTAAAATGATATCTGAAACAAACAGCGAATACCATCAATCGGTCGTGAAAAAATACATATCGCGAATTTCGACAAATGGTGGCGGAAAAAAAATTTCGCCAATTTGTCGCAGAAAAATTCGCGAATTTTAGCAAAGAATCGCGGGAAAAAAATCGTGAGTTCCGTAAAACGATCGCTAGAAACAAAGACTCGGAATTCGGCAAAGTATCACGGGGGGGGGGGGGGGGGAAATTAAGTTCCGTGAAACGATCGCCCCAAAAAATCGGGAAATTTGCAATAGGTCATAGGAAAAACTGCGAAATCTCCTTCAAAGATCGTAGCAAGATAGCAAAAAGAAATAACTATTTTCGTCGATTGATTGAAGAAAAAATCGCGAATCTCCTCACACAACCGTTGTTAAAGTGCTTTTGGGATGTTGACTTTGCAGGCACTTTGAAGAAAAAGATCGAGTATTTTCAGTAAAAATAGTCGCTGAAATGAGAAAAAAGTAGCGGGTTTTCATGAAATAGTCGCTTTTTAATGATTTTCGACCTAAAATAGTCGCCATAGCCGCCGGATGCTGAAAATTTTGTAGTATTTTAGTAGTAAGTGGCAGCCCTGCAATTGTATGTTAAGAAAAATCGGAATTTTTTGAGAAATTGAGTCGAGCAGAACCGGGCCTGATTTAATTGATATTTAACGGGCCAGGCTTGTTTTGACTGATTTTTGTATGATCCGGGCCTGGTCGTAAACTGTGAAAATATGAACGGGCCGGGCTCGGGTGGAACTTTTAATTTTCTCATCGGGCTGGGCTCGGGCCTGGAAATTGCGGTCCGTGCAGACCTCTAGGGGCGTGACAAGAGAGGCTAAAGGAGAGGTCGCCCCGGGCGCGAAATTTATGCTACGAACCACCGTTTTATTTGTTTATTAATTTTTTGGCCGCTTATCATTTTCCGGTGAAATTTCTTTTTCTCTCTTGATTATTTTTTTTCCTGTCGCAAAACATCATGAACTCTTTAACAAATAAGTGCAATTTTATTTTATGTTATTTAGTTGTGCAGAATTTCTAAATTAAAAATAAACCTTTTAAAGTTCCAAGATAAACACGAAATATTTATTTGATAGATTTTATTTATGTTTCTGCACCTTATCAATTTTATTACACCCATCAAAAAGAGAGAGATTTTTTTTTTTTTTTTGGGGGGGGGGGGGGGGGGGGCAAGATTGAAAATTCGCTCAGGGCGCCGTTTTTACTTGGTGCCCCCCCAAAATTTCTGGTCACGCTACGCCTATGCTACTTATGACTGCTCTGCCCACTTAAATTTATTGGCAAGTGACATGCAAATTTCAATTGTAAAAGAATGAGCCATTCATATTGTAAAATACTTATGAATTAACTTTTTTGCAGCGCAAGCAAGCATTAAACAAGAGGGTGGTCACGGTCAGAGGCTAGTATACTAACTTAATATGTTACCTGTAATACTCTATATCTTCTTGTTTATCAACTTGCATAAAAATCTGGACTATGCTGATGAAAATATGTGAAGAGCATAGACGGCGTAGAGAAAAAATTGACTATACCGTAAGCAGCAAAGTATTAAATTTTCAATTAAAAGGATTTAGAAGATCTGGTTAATAGATTTGATTCAATGGCCCAATTTTTAGATGCGGTGCAAAAAGATATGTTTTTCATCTGAGGCTGTTCCCATTTGGAAAAAGCTTGAAGTAAAATTTTATCACAACTTGGATAAAAATAATATGAAGTATTTTTTGGAACATTATAATCAAGCACTAGGACTTCTCATTTCCTAATCTATTTGATAGATCAACGGTATTGATGAAGTGATTTGACATATTGAAATAAGGCTTTTGATAAGAAAAATACACTAGTGATTTTACAGCTGTAATCATGAGATTCCTAGCTAAGGAAGATCATTTTTATGATTTTCTTTTAGAGGAAAATGTTGTGGCCCTGAATGTCTTCTTCGGAATGGCGGAGATCCCATTTCAATTGAAGTTTTCGTGAAACGTCATATGAAAAACAATGTGTGTGTGTGTGTGTGTTGTTTATGACGGCCAATTATCTACACAAGGGATATAGGCCGAAGGGGAGGGGGTTGCCCACCATGGGGGTCTTTCTAAGAGAACCATAAACAGTATTTATGCAAGGAAGTCCACGGTTCGAAGAAAACTCCGAACGATTAGGTCGACGGGCACGATTGGGTTAGAAACCCAGCAACTCTCGTCTACCAGCTTTGAGAGCAGAGCCTCTCGGCAATGAAAAAGCAATAAAGCAACTGCTTATACACTATATGGCCAAAGGTGACCGGTCACTTGCGATTCTTTACGTTTTGTTAAATATTTAAAGAAATACATGAGGAATTAACCTGAAATTGCAGGTGTGTAAACAGTATCAATGCAAAAACCCTTGACGGGTTAAAAGTTTCTGACGCAGCACTTTATCTTATGCTCTAAGAATTTTAAATATGGAACTTAAAAATACTGATATCAAATTTTGAGTGACGTTATGCTATTTCTTAAAAAATATATTTGTATTTATTTCACCATTTTATTTTTGTTTTATTTATAATCGCATGTGCAAAAGTTATGTTCAACATGAAAAGCTGCATAAAATTTTATTCGCTGTTGCTTTATCATTTACATCTCTCATAAATTCAAAATATGTGTTTTAAAAGATATGATATAAAATTTAAGTGACCCCTTGATGTGACTTTAAAAGGTTTGTTTTTTAAAATTCAATTTAAATTATTTTTGACTTGGTTAAAATATTTTTTTTACATCTACACAATACTTTTAATTTTCCAATTCACTGTTAAATATATCACTTTCATTGAATCTATACTATGCATTGAAATGTATTTATTTCAATAAATTGATTTATCTTTTGTGTCACGCTATTCAAAATTGTGAGTAAGATTTATGTAAATGGTTTATTTGCGTCAAACTATCCTTTTTCATACATTTCATGTAGTTTGGACACAATGACGCAAAGAAACCATTTACATAAATCTTACTCACAATTTTGAATAGCGTGACACAAAAGATAAATCAATTTATTGAAATAAATACATTTCAATGCATAGTATAGATTCAATGAAAGTGATATATTTAACAGTGAATTGGAAAATTAAAAGTATTGTGTAGATGTAAAAAAAATATTTTAACCAAGTCAAAAATAATTTAAATTGAATTTTAAAAAACAAACCTTTTAAAGTCACATCAAGGCATCACTTAAATTTTATATCATATCTTTTAAAACACATATTTTGAATTTATGAGAGATGTAAATGATAAAGCAACAGCGAATAAAATTTTATGCAGCTTTTCATGTTGAACATAACTTTTGCACATGCGATTATAAATAAAACAAAAATAAAATGGTGAAATAAATACAAATATATTTTTTAAGAAATAGCATAACGTCACTCAAAATTTGATATCAGTATTTTTAAGTTCCATATTTAAAATTCTTAGAGCATAAGATAAAGTGCTGCGTCAGAAACTTTTAACCCGTCAAGGGTTTTTGCATTGATATCATTACTTTTTTGAGGTTAGTGATAAAATGATTAAAAAAAAGATACTTATGGAATTTAATGCAGATTTAATTTTTACTATTTTATTACAATTTTCCTTATAGCAGTTTGTATATAAAAACAACTGGGTAAGTATAATCGCAGATCGCACAGAGGGTTTCATTTGATATTCCTTTAAAAACACTTTATCCTTAAATTAATAAATCCAAAATGTTAATTTATAATTATTAAATCCTTACATAGATGTAGCACCAATAGTTCCAGTTTTCATGGGGCAGGGAACGCACTCTTTTAAACAAACCACCTTCCAATTGAAGTCATCAAAAACCAAGTTGAATAAGCCAGACCCCGTTGTGTTGTTTGACAAACAGCAGTCTCATGTCCCCTCCTTCCACCCTTTTTCAAAATTTTTCAGACCAGTACCTAAGAATGGAACCGAAATAATTTTTTCTCTTCAGAAATTACGATAAAAAAAAATAGTATGCAGTACTCATAAATTTACTTTAATGCTATATAGGGTGATTATTAAGTTAATTATAACGTTTGGAATCTGTTGCATTGATGTCCGAAAGGTAGTTTCTGAGTTATGGAAACTGGACCCATAAGGCGCCATAGAGGGGCGAAGCCCGCTAGTGTCTATCATAATTATATCTGCCATGTAGACTAATTGCGATATTTAATCAAAATAGCCCCCCCCCCCTCCTCATCCCCGGAAATATAACAAATACAAAATGTGTCTTTATAAACCTATCGTCAAATAGGTTTTTATTTCTTTTTCCCTAAAAAAAACATGATTTTTATATCCGTAACGTAAATAGCGGACGAAGCCCGCTAGTTCCTATCATAATATATATTTTTAATAATTTTATATAGTCTATAATAAAAATCAGACTTAAAATAGTCTAGTTCCATGAGTACTTGTAGTGTCAGTTACATGCTACGATTTTTGGATACCAGTATTTTAGAACGGGAAAATGTGACTTATTTTATCGGAGATATCTCATTAATTGAATAAGGTGAAGCAAACTTTTTGAAAAAAAGGTGGCCAACAAGCATGGCAGTTATCAGCTATGTGACTTTGTGCTAGAGTCCATTAATTTGATCTGCTTTAAAAAGATTACGGAAGATTGAATTATAGTAGAACCTGGATTAACCGAGCTTCGATTAATCGAGGTTTCTGTTAACCGAGCCGATAACAAAGTCTGATTTTTTTTTCCTTTTGAATGAGCCTTAAAAATAACCACACTCTTTAGCTCACTGTCCGTGCTATACAGGACCTTCTGCCCCCAAAAGCCCTCAACTCCAAAGAAACATTGGACCCTAAGAAGTCGATAGCGAACAATGCTTTGTTTCCAGTGGCTGTGTGAACTTTCGTAAATTTTTCAATTTGCATTTTAAAATTTACTACTGGTAGTTGATTTTCTTTTTAAATTTGTTAAGCTGTGAAACAGAACTTTACATATATTTACTTTTATTATTTAAAAAACGTTCTATATATTTTTTTTAAAGAGATGTTAAATTCGCAAGCACGGCGAGTTTTTACACACAGTTTCTATTAACCGAGATTTCCGATTCCGATTTACTAACAGTCCCAATTAGCTCGGATAATCGAGGCTGCTCTGTATAATTAAAAAATCAATGGCGATCTTACTGTAAACGGGTTTCCCTTTTACTGAGGGATTTCAAAACCGAATCAGCTGATGTTAGTTGCTGTTTCCCTGCTTGATTAAATAAGATTAGTTAAACATTTGAAAATTACCAAATATAAAAGGAACTAAGTCAACAGTGTCTTTGCTTTGTGGTATTTTTTAACAACGCTATAAGAAAATGATTTTAAATAAGAGATTTTAAATGTAACGTTTTAAATCTGACATAATTTTCACCAAACTTTCCTTTCTCTTTGTAACATTCAACTGAAAATATTTTTATTATTAGAAAGATAATATTATTATTTGCGCTACCTTAAAATTAGCAACTATAGTTAAAAATATCATCTCGAAATTTGAAATAAATCTCTCATATAAATATATTTTTTAATTTACACTGTTTTGCAATATGTTTTGCAATGTGTTTTGTAAACCGTTTTGGCCACTTTGGCCAATATGACGTAATTTCCTCCATTTACGACTTTTAACACATATCAATGAATTTATTATTTAAAAATTTTCTTTTTCTTTTAATATTCACGTGTAAATATATTTTTTATGACGTAATTTTCAATGTTTTCCTTCTTTTAATGCGTAATCATTTAATTCTAATTTGAAAATAATTGATTATTTTATAATTTTCTTTCATTTTAAGTAAGCATGTGTAAAAACAATTTTTATGACGTAATGTTTAATATTTTCCTGCTTTTAACACGTTATCATTTAATTCTAATTTAAAGGGATTTTTTTCCGTTTATAATAGTCACGTGTGAATAAATTTTTAATTTAAAGGATATATTATTCTTTGCGCTGTTTTAACATTTGGCAACAATTTAAAATAACCTTTTCTAAAATATGTAAAAAATATCTCTGGAAATTCTGAAAATTTTAATTTAAAATTGAAATAAACCGTCAAAAAATTAGGCAAGTTAAGAGTAATAAATGCACTCTGCAAACTTCGAGTTTCTATTGAATGATTAAATTGAATGAAAATGATTAAATTCCCATGTATATATTTTTTTCCTATGAGACTTTTTTAATGAGACAATTTTATCCAGATTTAACATTAAATATCTCTTTAAATAATTCTTCGATTTAAAAACTGTCTGCTTCAACGTTTTTATCAAACATTTCTCTATAATACTACGCAATTGCGTCAAAAGATGGCGACACCAGAATTCTGATATGCTTATTGGGTCATTCCATGCAAAATGAGCAAATCAGCTGTGGCACACATGTCACAGATTTTAATCAAAATCAGTCTATAAGTAGATCATATCTATTTATGAGTAAATGCAAAATAATAGATTTCTGGATTGTTCATTTAAGTATTAAAATTTACATTAAAAGCGAATGTAAAATCGAGGTATTGTCTACGTGCTTAAAATTTCAATTTCAAATATTAGCCTTAGTAATGGAAAGAATATATTAAAAATTATTTATAATTAGGAATGAATGATAAGTAACAGACTGGCGTAAGTTAGTAATTGTATTTTTATTTCGTATCGAGAAAAAAATTATTTTTGAAAATTTTTAAGAGAAAAAAGCAATATTTCTATTAATCCTTTACACACGAAGGACAGCCTTGACAAGCTACAAATTGCTACACCTTATAGCTAAAAGTATATATTTGAAATATCGGAAGTTTCATTCATGCCTTTTTTATTCCTTAATGAGAAAAAAAAATAAATAGTAAAAAATGTTGAGGGTAAAATGCAATATTTCTATTACTTTTTTTTAAGTCAAGGAAAGCTTTATTAAACTTTTAAATTGTTTTATATTACAAATAAATGTGTATACTTTAAATGCAGAAACTTTTGTTCTTGCTTTCAGTTTATTTTTGCCTCAAGAGAATTTTAAATTAGAGTAGAAATCAGACTGAGCTAAACGAAAAACTATATATCAATTCTAAATTCAAATAAAAAAACTAGATGGCAGCACTAATTTTTTTTCCCATGCAATCGTGCAATATTTTAAGATACGCGGGCGAATTGAAAGAGGTATAGCTAATGGCATGCAGAAAACATTACTATTTTGAACCCATTTTTCTTATGATAGGAATCAAAAGGCAATCTTGAATTTTTTTTAACGTATCATGGACTTATTAATCTTTATGTCTGAGCAATATTGTTAATGTCGGGCCTGTCCTTTATTTATGTTTTGCTTATACAGAAGGGGAAAAATCATGATTTTGTAATTTTTTTAAAAGTTTCTAAGTTTTTTTGAAGATGAAGGAAATAAATGGCCACTTTAAAACTTGGGGAATTCGATCTACATATGACATACTACATCAGGCATTAATTTCACAGAGGTTTTTTAATTCCTTTGATTTTTATAACGTTTCTAATTTTCTCAAAATTCACAAATTTTCAATTTTTGCAACCAATTTATAAATAATCATGGTGTTACTTGATTATTATAACTCAGTAAATAAGAAGATA
This sequence comes from Maratus speciosus, assembly GCA_963932465.1. Classification (NCBI taxonomy): domain Eukaryota; kingdom Metazoa; phylum Arthropoda; class Arachnida; order Araneae; family Salticidae; genus Maratus; species Maratus speciosus. The sequence goes on from OZ010791.1 coordinate 258,385,284, forward strand.
ATTTTTCAGAGTTTACAAAATTATAAAAAAAATTCCTTTCTGTTAAACAGTTTTCAAGATACAGAACTTCAAACTTGCAACTTTGGACGATTGCGCACATGTCATTCTATATCACAAGTTTTTTAAATGTCCAAAACTGCTAAAAAAATTTATTTTTTGTCAAGATATTTTGCAGAGCATTACTTGAATATGAATTGAACCTGAGCATCGAATTTTATTAAAATTGGTTAGTATGTGGCCACAATTTTTTTTTAATTTTTGCTCATTTTACGTGGAATGACCCTATTATGTAAACTGTAAATATTGCAAAGTTAAATAAAAGGAATTGTCTCGGGGTTATCAAACTTCATTGATATTTATAAATAAAACATTTCAACTAAATTATTTATTATAAAAGAATTATTACATCACAATAGCTTTTATGCAAGGAAAATAATAATTATAATAATAATAATATTATGGATGTCAGTGATTATATATTGATTGACCGTCATAATAATAAAAAATGATATTATAAAAAGAAGAGCTGAAATGAATTATTTTTTTACGTTTCTGATCGTGTGATTTATATTCAAATAATAATTATTAATGTATATTTTTTGTAAAGTGATTGAAATTAAATATATTTATAAAATTTATGGTAATATTTTTATTGTTGAAAAATTGCCAAGAAATAATCATCATCAAATTGGCGTCATTATAATTGTAATTTTATTTAACTTAATAGCAATTTAAAAAATTACAAAGGAACTGAGAATAATGGTCAACTAGCAGACTTTAAAAAAAAAAAAAAAAAAAAACATTCACATGTGAAAACACGTACCACAGAGTATCGAACTGCCTATCCTAAGGTCAGTAAACGATGGCCCTTAGCCACTCAGCCAGTGGGAAGACAAAATTTTTCTCCCCAAAAGTGGTTAAAAAGACAGCATGTGTATGAATACAGTGTCATGCATTTTCGGTGAAATTTCCATAGAATGGCGAAGAAATATAGTCCGATTTTTCATGCGCATTATAAAACGAACAAGAGTCTTGCTGGAAACAAGTAAATTGTTATTTGGTTCATCTGAAACATATTTATTTGATTTTTAAAAAATCGCCCGTGTCATTTTCGAGAGAAAAAAAATCGAATTATTTAACGAACGAGAGTTTTCCCAGAAAAAAGAAAAGTGTTATTCACCTCGCCTTAATCACATTTATATTATGTATCAATTTAAAAATAATCGTTAGAACCGTTTTCGAGATTTTCAAATTAGGAACTTCCTCGATATTATACCAACGTTTTCACTTTAAAAATGGCTATTTAGATCTCAAAATATACTGCACGTAGAAATGCAAAAATTTCAGTATACGATTAGACTGCAGATATAAGACTGTTCTACAAAATTCAGAACAATAAGACATATATCTGCTGAGTTATTAAAAGGCGGCTTTTCGCGTTTTCTTTGATGTCGAGTTAGCTGTATATATGAGTTCCGCCATCTACGAATTCTATGATACGATACGATTTTAACGATACGATACGATACGATTTTAGGCTTAAGGCTGCGTCACTCGAAATACTACCGTCTTCCATGATTGTATAGGTCATATATTTCCGCGAAGATTTTTTCCCCGTAACCCCATAGGGGACCGTCGACAAATTGAAAAAGAACGAATATCTTTTGGATAACCTTGTAAAAACTAATGGAGCAAAAGCGTTTAAACTCGAGATTATTAATAAGTGGCTTATTGTAATATACTGTGTTCATTTTTATGAGGATAGCATGTATACTCGTAGAGAAATTAAGGTTTTTATAAAAACAGTCCCAAATTTCGCCAAGTTTTTTGCTTATAATTTGCAGAGTTCTTAATATAAAAAAAAAATTTCTTTTCAGAAAATATGACGAACAACATTGTACACAATACCCCGCAATCAGAATGAAAAAATAATAAAAATTGAATGAAAAATGAGCAGGTTTACTAAAAAATGTTTCACTGCGCATGCGCGAATGCAATCAAAATATAATGTGCATAATGTGTTAGCTAAATGTATAGAGCAACTTTTGTAAAAGTCTCAAAAACATAGTTTGAAAAGTCTGATAATAATCGTTTATAGAATAAGCTCAAAATCCGTTGTTCCCAAAATGAAGTAAAAACATAAGGGGATGTATCCATATATCCATTGATTAGTGCCAATTTAGCATACACAATATTGCACGAAATACTGCATTTGGGTACAATCCCTCATCTTTTTGCTTCATTTTGGGAACAACGGATTTTGAGCTTATTCTATAAACGATTATTATCAGACTTTTCAAACTATGTTTTTGAGACTTTTACAAAAGTTGCTCTATACATTTAGCTAACACATTATGCACATTATATTTTGATTGCATTCGCGCATGCGCAGTGAAACATTTTTTAGTAAATCTGCTCATTTTTCATCCAATTTTTATTATTTTTTTCATTCTGATTGCGGGGTATCGTGTACAATGTTGTTCGTCATATTTTCTGAAAAGAACTTTTTTTTATATTAAGAACTCTGCAAATTATAAGCAAAAAAACTTGGCAAAATTTGGGACTGTTTTTATAAAAACCTTAATTTCTCTACGAGTATACATGCTATCCTCATTAAAATGAACACAGTATATTACAATAAGCTACTTATTAATAATCTCGAGTTTAAACGCTTTTGCTCCATTAGTTTTTACAGGGTTATCCAAAAGATATTCGTTCTTTTTCAATTTTTTGATGGTCCCCTATGGGGTTTCGGGAAAAAATCTTCGCGGAAATGTATGACCTATACACAATACTGTTTACTCAACGACATGCTTGCACTGAACTCTCAACAAAAAATCTTGAAGCACAATGAAGAAAACTCAAATGACAACAGTCCTGGTTTCGACTGAATTGCAAAGCGTGTCATCTATGATTTATCGCATTGGCGAGAGTAGCATGTGTCACGTACAAGGGAAAGGACGGGGACCACCCGTATCCAAGAACAGGTACGGGTGGTCTACGTTCCTACTCCCTTTATCCCTGCTCTGTTTCCTAGAACAGGTAAGAATATTCTTCCACCCCCCCTTCTCTTCCCTAAAACATTTTCCACAATACCTGAAAATATCCCGGCTACTTTTCACATAACTGTATTGAAATTAGATTTTGTCATTTTTGAAAGGGCAAAAACTTCGAATTAAAGAAGTTTGACTTCGAAATTTCCACAATAGCTGAAAATAACCCCGCCACTTTTCAAATAAACTGCATTGAAACTAGATTTTATCATTTTTGAAAGGGTAAAAACTTCGAATTAAAGAAGTTGGACTTCGAAATAACCAAGATTTTTTACCATTAACTGAATACAAGTTTTAAGGGACCGACAAAAAAATTCGAATTATCCACGAATTCGAATTAATGACGTTCGAATTATCCAAGTTCGACTGTATATTTTAAGTAACTGAGATAAATTTCCTAGGTTTTTCTCAAAAGATTTCAGTTTGAAATAATAAAAATTAATATCATTTTAGCATTACCTTTATTATCATTTCTAATTTTATAAATGCCTGATATTGAAAACCAATGGGAAAATTTAGAACTGCCTTGGTGCCTTATAGTAACCAGAAGTATTGTTATGAAAAACAGACAAATATTTTAAACGATACTAAATATTTCTCATTTTTTTAAAACACTTGTGCAAACCTCTGAATATTCACTCTTAGTCCACTAATCGCCGGAAAACATCTGAAGTTTCGATAGATCACAATCTATCTTCTAGACTCGACAGCTGTGACAGAAGCACTTAGTCGAGATGTGCTTCGGAAACCAAATGAACGATCACTGATCAGTAATCAATTTCAGTGGCGAGACAGGCTGTGAAAGCACTTAATTCGCAAAGCCTATAAGCTATTCCTATGATCACCCGACTTTCACTTTGAAACAGATGGTCCCTTGAAGCGTGGGAAAATAGGGTGTACCCTACCTTAAAATCACACGAGCGAGTCAGAAATAGAGAGAACAGGGATTGGCTGAACACCAACGCCCAAGAGAGACAATTTTTGAACGTAGAAAAAAGTTCTTAATGAGTAGTCAGTTAATGACATGAAGGCGAGATAGCAAGTTGGACTTGCAGGTTTTCGCCGAGTTTTTTTTACGGACAAATAGACTCTCCGGGTTTCACTAAGCCTCTCACCTGAGAGCAGCGAGCAGACCGGGTCTGCGATCTACACGTTCTTTTGTGAACAACTAGCTTCCTGACAAACAAAAGGTACTACGGTTAAACCGGGAGTACGCTGCATTTTATTTTCCATCGGCAGATTAGATCTTCCAGCCGGGACGATATTCTACCGTAGATCAACGAGGATCGAATCAACTAAGTGGTATAATTGGACAGTCTATTAATGAACTATTTCGAACTCTATTTAAGGCTGCCACCTTCAACTAAAGACTTTCTCAAAAGCGTACGCAAACAATTATTGTGGCGTAGGAGCATCTAGAACATCTCAAACCACGAGAATTAATCTTGTTATTAAATTTAATAAATTTCATTTTTTATTCTTCATCAATTGGGTTGAAATCTGATTTACTCCCCCTTCGAAAACAAGCCTTAACCCGCTCGCTACCACGTTTCCGAAGTTCGCACACACTTAGGGCTTAGAATTCAAGGCTTTATATATATATATATATATATATATATATATAAACATCTATATATATAACCATTAATTAAACATAACCTACCCACCATCAAAAACCGTAATATTGTGAATTAAAGCTGTAAGTATTTAAAAAAAAAAAAAAAAAAAAAAAAAAAAGTGCCAAATAATTTATTATAAGAATTATTATGGAAGAAAAAAGAAGAAAGTGGACACCGACAAATAATGGAAAAGCTTATATATTGAATTACGTTATCAAGGGCACAGAATTCAATGATATAAGCAAAATGGTTGTTTTCTGTGAGAAAAATAAGCTAAAGCTAATATTATTTTTCCCTGTGCCCAAACAACCATTATAATCAAGTGAATAGATTAAAAATGAAAACAGACTAAAAACAAATAATATGAAATGGAAAAATCAATAAAACCTGTTTAAATATTTATAGGATATAAAATAGAAATAATACACAACATACCGATTAATATTTCAGTATTTTTCAATATATCCACACGCACATGGCTCCCAAAATATCGTAAAGATTAAGGTGAATAAAACAGTTAAAAAATCAAAGTGATTGAGACCAAAGGATGCAGTTAATACATTTTGAAAACTCATGAAAAATAAAATTAATATAATATAAAATAAAATAAATAGAAAGTAATTACATTATTTAAAATAACTAAAATGCACTATTAAATTAATTAATAACTATATAACAATACCGTCAAAATTTAGCTTAAAAATCCACCTGGTGTAGTAATTTATAACTTAAAAAGAGTTGCAAAAGACAAAAGTTATATCTTATTGTCAAAAGACAAATTTTGGTGCTGCCATCTAGTAGTATTTTTATTATTCAAATGTCACAAGATAAACATTTGAAATCCTAAGAATGTAAAAATTTTTTGATTAACAGCAAAACCAAACAAATCCTTATATATAGATAATTATAAACCTAATATAAACCACACTATATACTTTTTAAAAACTATTGTTAATAAAATTTTAAAAAAATTAAAAAAAAGGAAACAAAATATTCTATTATCTTACTCATTTAAACTACACTAAGAATTTAAATAATGCTATAACATTGAGAATTTATAGCATATAGCTATATGCTATGTAAATTCAATAATAATTAATAAAAATATAGTAAAAATAATATAAAGATCGTTAATGAAAACTATTTTATATAAGATAATTATAAAATGAACAGGAAATAAACATATGGAGGTATATAGAAGATTATCAGATACTTAAATCCCCATTACCTAAAATTCCCAAATATAGTGCGTGGATTAGTTTCATACAGCCATAAAAATCCTAAAAGTATGAGTGTGGAACATACAAACACATTAAACCGATAATAAATTTTATAACACAAAGTGAAAATAGATCAATATTAAAAAGAATAGAGGAATAATAATAAAAATAACTACCCCATTTTAATACATACAGTATAACTTTATTTATATTAAATATACGTATATGTATATTAAACACTATAAAAATGGCAAACTATTAGTAATTAATATGATATTGTCCTGAGTAAATTAAAATTTAATAACAAATGATTGTAAATAAGATAAAACAATAATTAAGCTAAATATAATATTAATGAAAGTCACCAATTACATATAAAATATCAAATCAACATCCTTATAAAATACGTATAAAAAATATAGTAATAATACATAAGCCCCATTTTTTTAATTAACCATTGCGTATTATCCAGACAACACCACCCTCCTCCGTACTCTAACATCTACCCACCCATCCATCCTATAATAATTTTTTTATATTATTTTACAATTTTTAATTTTTTATAAATATTTTTTTATTTTATATATTTTTTTGTAATTTTGTTTACGCATGTGTTAATTTGTTTTAAAAGATCATGTAAGTAAAGTACTAATTGTATATTAATGAATATATGAATTTTTTTGGAAAACCATGATTTAATGCATCATAAATTAGTTTTTTAATATTATTGTTAATTAGAGGAGAAGAACATAAACATTTTATTCTATATAAATGATTAAGTATTATGTTTCGAAAAACAGAATGATGTAGGCAAGATTTTAAATTTGTAAATGTATTAACTTTGAATTTAAATTCTTTACGTTTGTCATATAAATCTGTGATTGTTTTGTTGTCTTTTATTGTAATTTTAAGATCTAAGAAGTTAATTGTATTGTTAGATAAAAGGTTTTCCGTTAATTCCAAATTAGTGGGATAATCTACTGGAAATTGAGTAATTGCAGATTGATCAGTTTCAATTAAAATTATGTCATCAATATAACGATAATAAAATTAAAAAAAATTCCTGCTTTTTCATTCCCCAGTTTGTTTCTATGTTTTGAATGTAAACCGCAAGTAGAAAATAGTCTTTCTACGGATGCACATGCTACAGCTACACTATATGGCCAAAGGTGACTGGTCACTTGCGATTTTTGACGTTTTGTTAAATATCTAGAAAAATACATGAGGAATTAACCTGAAATTGCAGGTGTGTAAACAGTATTGTATAGGTCAGGGATGCGAACCTATAGCACGCATGCCGAACTTGGCACGTAAGAAAACTTTTCTGGCACGCGAAAAAACTTATAGATTACATGTAGTTTATAAAGATCAATCCATTTTATGTTTTTTTACAAAAAGTATAGTTTTTTCTAACAGGTATATAATTTACTTTAAAGTAATCCGCTACTTTGGTATGAATCAAGGTAATTAAATCTCAACGAAAGCTCCCTGTAGCGACATTTTCTCTCCAAACCATTAAACATTTCCAAATAATTTTGTTTGTATATCAAATTTCAAAAGTTTCATTTTTACTTTCTTCTATCTTCAATAGAAGAAAGTATTGTAATCGAAATTTTTTTCGACTTCCGGTTTTCGACAGATTTGCATGTTTTAGGGGTCAGAGATTCCAAAAAACATGTTTATAGAAAATGTCTGTCTGTCTGTGTGTCCGTCTGTCCGTCCGTCCGTCTGTCCGTCTGTCTGTCGCCATTGTATCATCAAAAAGTGTATGAAGTTATATATAGAATTAAACCAAAATTTTATTATAAGTTTTTGGCTATGGCAAGCAGGTCCTCCCGGAATTTGGAAAAAATTCGCCGGTAGGGGGCGCTGATATAACATTTTTTGTGCGATTTTGAATATTGTACCATCCAAAAGTGTATGGAGTTATGCATAGAATTGAACCAAATTTTTAGTTTACGTTTTTGGATATGACAAGCAGGTCCTCCCTGAATTTGGAAAAAATTCGCCGGTAGGGGGCGCTGTAATAGCGATTTTTGTGCGATTTTGAATATTGTACCGTCCAAAAGTGTATGAAGTTATGCATAGAATTAAACCAAATTTTTATTTTAAGTTTTTGGCTATGGCAAGCAGGTCCTCCCTGAATTTGGAAAAAATTCGCCGGTAGGGGCCGCTGTAATAGCGATTTTTGTGCGATTTTGAATATTGTACCGTCCAAAAGTGTATGAAGTTATGCATAGAATTAAACCAAATTTTTATTTTAAGTTTTTGGATATGGCAAGCAGGTCCTCCATGAATTTGCAAAAAATTCGCCGTTAGGGGGCGCTGTAATAGCGATTTTTGTGCGATTTTGAATATTGCACCATCGAAAAGTGTATGAAGTTATGCATAGAATTGAACCAAAAAAATTTTTTTTAAGTTCTTGGCTGTGGCAAGGAGGTCCTCCCTTAATTTGTAAAAAAATCGCTCGTAGAGGGCGCTGTAATAGCGATTTTTGTACAATTTTTGTGCCATTTTGAATATTGTACCGCCGAAAAGTGTATGAAGTTATGCATAGAATTGAACTAAATTTTATGTGTTTATTTTTGGTCATGTCACGAAGGTCCTCCCTGAATTTGGAAAAATTCTGCCGGAAGGGGGCACTATAATAGCGATGTCTCTACCATTTTCATTATTGTACCATCGAAAAGTGTATGAAGTTATCCATATAATTGAACCAAATTTTTTGTGCATGTTTCTGGCTATGGTAAACAAGTCCTCCCTGAACTTGAAAAAATTCCGAAAGAAGGGGGCGCTATAATTCCGATCTCTGTGCCATTTTCATTATTGTACCATCGAACAGCGTATAAAATTATGCATACAATTGAACCAAAATGTTTGTGCTTGTTTTTGGCTTTGGCCAACAGGTTCTCCTTGAATTTGGAAATATTGCGCGGTAAAGGGGCTCCGTGCTAGCGATTTTTGTATACTTTTCTTGATTTTTCGTAGTTCTATTGTGCAGCGGCGGGAACTCGCTTCCTGCTATGCCGGCTATTCGCAAACAGCTGATAACGACAGAATAAGGAAAAATTAATAATTTTAACAAATATCATGATATAGATTAACTCTTTTTTAGTCCGTTTAATTGACTTGAGCAGAAATTTAAGATGAAAATCAAAGTTGGTATAGTATTGAAATAATAATATTGAAGTATTAACATGTGTAACTAGGTTTTGAAATATTAAGATGTATAAGATAGAAGAAAGTTTTGGGATTGGCACATCCAACTAGTTGAAAATAGAATTTTAAGAGATAGTTTACACAGTAATATACCTAATTTACCATTCTTCTACTCCAGATTAGATTAGATTTCATTTAGGGTTTTAAGTTGGGTTTTATTATATTTAGGTTTTAATTTTGAAAATTGAATTATAATTGTTAGTGTAAATAAATATGCATCTATTGAACCTGCTTATACATGAAGAACTAATAATGATCTGATTCAGAAGTGTACAGTAAAATAAAAACTCGTTTATAGATTTATATGGAATTCGATGCAACATGGCTATATTATTGAGTAAATACAGCACAATAAATACGTTAGGAATCGAATTTAGTATAAGTGCAAAAATATTTAAGTAAAAATTATATAAAAATTAATTATTGATTTTATATAAGTTAGAATGTTTCTGGCACGTTAGAATGCTGGTATATAATAATTTTGAAATTTTTGGCACGCATAGTCCAAAAGGTTCGCCATCCCTGGTATAGGTCATATATTTCCGCGAAGATGTTTTCCCGAAACCCCATAGGGGACCGTCAAAAAATTGAAAAAGAACGAATATCTTTTGGATAACCCTGTAAAACCTAATGGAGCAAAAGCGTTTAAACTCGAGATTATTAATAAGTGGCTTATTGTAATATACTGTGTTCATTTTTATGAGGATAGCATGTATACTCGTAGAGAAATTAAGGTTTTTATAAAAACAGTCCCAAATTTTGCCAAGTTTTTTGCTTATAATTTGCAGAGTTCTTAATATAAAAAAAAGTTCTTTTCAGAAAATATGACGAACAACATTGTACACAATACCCCGCAATCAGAATGAAAAAAATAATAAAAATTGGATGAAAAATGAGCAGGTTTACTAAAAAATGTTTCACTGCGCATGCGCGAATGCAATCAAAATATAATGTGCATAATGTGTTAGCTAAATGTATAGAGAAACTTTTGTAAAAGTCTCAAAAACATAGTTTGAAAAGTCTGATAATAATCGTTTATAGAATAAGCTCAAAATCCGTTGTTCCCAAAATGAAGCAAAAAGATGAGGGATTGTATCCAAATGCAGTATTTCGTGCAATATTGTGTATGCTAAATTGGCACTAATCAATGGATATATGGATACAACCCCTTATGTTTTTGCTTCATTTTGACATTCAAAAATGAAAAAATCTAGTTTCAATACAGTTATTTGAAAAGTAGCCGGGATATTTTCAGGTATTGTGGAAAATGTTTGAGGGAAGAGAGGGAGTGAAAGAATACTCTTACCTGTTCTTGGAAACAGAGCAGGGATAAAGGGAGTAGGAACGTAGACCACCCGTACCTGTTCTTGGATACGGGTGGTCCCCGTCCTTTCTCTTGTGCGTGACACATGCTACTCTCGCCAATGCGATAAATCATAGGTGACACGCGTTGCAATTCCTTCGAAACCAGGACTGTTGTCATTTGAGTTTTCTTCATTGTGCTTTAAGATTTTTTGGTGAGAGTTCAGTGCAAGCATGTCGTTGAGTAAACAGTATTGTATAGGTCAGGGATGGCGAACCTATGGCACGCGTGCCGAACTTGGCACGTAAGAAAACTTCTCTGGCACGCGAAAAAACTTATAGATTATATGTGCAAGCATGTCGTTGAGTAAGCCCCGTGTCCCGTATAAAACCTTATCTTTCGATTCAAAAACTGCTGTGATTCGTGAGGTAAAAAAGAGTGTAAAGAAGGAATGCATCATCGCAAAAGAGCATGGAATAGCACCTAACATTCTTTCGACCTTTTTGAAAAATAAAGAAAATTTTTTGAAACCTAATCGAAATCGCGAACGAGCTAGATAATCCGATAATCCTGATGTGGACGAATGTGTCTTGAAGTGGTTTAAGCATAAGCGCGGGACAAAAACATCCCTCTCAGTGGAACTCTTGTTCGTGTAAAAGCGGAAGAATTTGCTGTCAGCTTAGGAAACAACAACTTCAAAGCAAACTCCGGATGGTTAGACGGATTTAAGGAAAGAAATGAAATTTCCTTTAAGTCTACTGTGTCTGGTGAGAGTTCAAGTGTGGACCAAGATACAGCAAATGAGTGGAAAGAAAAAGTTGTTCAAATTATTGAGCATAATTCATTCAATTCATGCATTCATTCATAATTCATCATTCAAATCATTGAGCAGCATTTTCCTTCAAATGTACCCCTGCAAAGACTTTGGATTTTAAAGGTGAAAATGTAGTGGAGGAAAACGCAGTAAAGACCGAATAACCCTACTTGTGGGAGCAAGCATGGACGGCACTAAGAAGTTACCTGTACTGATGATTGGAAAATCAAGAAATCCAAGGTGTCTTAATAATGTCAAAACAAAGCCTATAGAATACCGTTCTAACACGAAAGCATGGATGACGGCGAATCTTTTTGAAAAATGGCTGCTAGATTTCAATCGCACGTACCAAAGAAAAAACAGAAAAATCATCCCGTTTATTGATAACTGCATTGCTCATAAATCGATACCCGCTATGGAAAACGACACGGTTGATTTTTTTCCCCGCCAATCATGACCTCAGTGGTGCAACTAATGGATCAAGGCATCATTAAAAATCTGAAGCATTTCTACAAATGCCTAGTCGTTTAACACATCCTTACCGAATCTTCACAAAAGCTTCCCATTACCCTCCTCAATGCATCAAGAATATGTTTAAATGCATGGTCCAAAGTGAGCCAAAAAACAATAGCAAATTGTTTCCGTAAAGCAGGATTCATCAAGCAAACTGTCCCTAGCGAGGTCTTAGATGAAGAAAATTTACCTCCCGCAGTTGCATGGGAAGACAGCATACCATTTGATGATTACGTCGACACTGATAAAAAAAATAAACACTTGTGGAGAGCTATCTGAAACACATATTCTATCCGAAGTTCTAAACAATAAAAACATTGCGACAGAAGACGATGAAGATGAGGTAGCAAAACAGAGGCCGATTCCAACTTCAAGTGAGGCAGTCTTTCATCTAGCGGAATATCGTCGTTATGTAGAAGGACAATCTAACGTTAGTGAAGCTGTGTTTCGAGCTGTAGATATCCTTGAAGATTTTGTTAAAAAAAATAAAGTAAGCTCTTTAAAGCAATCTGAAATATCTCACTATTTTAATAAGCTGCATTTTTTTAAAATTTAAAATTAATAAACATATTGTTTTTCGCCATTTCAGTTGAGATTGATTATTTTACGACACACAAATAAATATTTTTGGATAATTCGAAGTTTTGCAGTGATCCCTTGCACTTCGAATTATCCAAGTTCGACTGTATTTCATTAACCAATGAGTATTATATGCATATTTTAAAGAAAAACGCTGTTTCAAAGATTTTGGATCTTATATCAGGGGCGTAGCGACAGATAGGGTAGGGCAGTACACAGTGAGACATGGTACACAGCGAGACAGCAGCCATTTTGACATATAGCTATAACTTTTTCTCCTAGCAGGAACACACACTGAACCACCTCATCTTATGCAACACGTGGATGTAGTTTCGGCACTTCGGTTACTCGTCCAACAAAATAGTAAGTAATTATTTATTTTACAGGGGTTAAAGTTACATAAACGTCCATTTTAGAGTTTATTTCTTTTATTATGGCATATATTTACTTAACCAAACTTAGCTATATCTAATGATAGACTATGTCGACAAAACGACACAGGCATTCAAAGCTATGAAATTGATGATGAAACAGATATGGTCTTAATTTTGTTACAACGTAACGAAGTACACAGTGAGACACACAGTTGTGGTACACAGTGAGACGTGCCTCATTGTGTATCTACTATGCGGTTGTGACGTAAAAAAGGTTATTTATTAATAAAAGAAGGGTTTTTTTTTTCCACTCTCTTCTCTATCTGTGTGTGTGTGTGGAGGGGGGGGGGGGGCGTGCGATGGCTAGTGAAATCTACTAAACGTAAGAGGCTGAAAATTTGCAGAAGGTAGCCCAATGTCTGCCATTGTCCACACGAGGCTCATATTTTTAAAAAAAATTTAATCTAGAAATACTAATTAGAAGTCATAAACGACAGAAAATTATTGATAGAGTATAAAAATGTATGATTTGTGAAAATATATACATTGTCTCACTGTGTACCGCAAATGGTACACAGTGAGACAATTTTCGATACTCCGTTATGCAATGCTGCTTCTGTGCTTTTATAAATAACTTTTTTAAAACCATTTATACATTAATATGTAGCGTATTTGTGTAGCTTAAAGATGTAGCAATTTTTTTTTTCAAAAAGAATAAAAATGGTTTCCATTCGTTAAAAGTAATAATAATTTTCGTCTCACTGTGTACTACCCTCCCTTATTTATTGGGGGGGGGGGGGTTAAAACATTTAACACCTATAAGCAAACTACTCTAATTTCCAACTCAAATGATATGTGCAAGCAATCTTCAACTTATAAAATTTGTGATATTTGCAGATTATGTCTGGTATTGATGGCAACGACTGAGAACCTTAACCACTCTGGGAACGACCTATTGCTACAGCGCCAATCGAAAGACACATGAATATGAATAATTTGTTGTCCGATTTTCGTTTGTGACAGTAGAATATTTTTTTTTCTTTTTGGAACATTTATTTTATTTTTAGAAGATCTAACGTGAAATGACCATTTTCTTTTTCCTTTTTGTCAAATAGCTTTAGTTTGGGAATTCTTTGTCTTCTATTTTGTGAACGAATCATAATCGGTTTTTATATGAAAATAATGTCAATGATCCTTAATAAGAATTACTGACGTTATTTTGAAATTGTTCAGTAAGGAACAAAGTTTGTAGGAAATAAACAATATGGAACAGAGTCAGCTATTGAAGGACATTGAGTAGAGAAATTGAGGTCTGGTGGATGCATGATATTTTTACAGAACATCGAGACACAATGACAGACTGAGTCTGGTTGCTTTCGTTTTGTATTTCTTTTATTATTTAACTTGTTTACAGTTATAGCTCTCAGAAAAGAAATCACCAAAACAATAAAAAATTCATATTTATTTTACGATTATTTTCCCTATCTTATATGTTGGAAAATACTATTTATTACAAAAGAAAAAAATGTTTTTAATATTTTAAATTATTTTGATGCAATTTAAAAATTAATTTCTTTATATTTGTTACTTTCTGCATTTAAAATTTAAACATTAACCAAGAATTCATGCTAAATTCACATGTTTAATGACTAGAAAAAATAATTTTGTAATGTAATCAATTAAAAAAATATTTAACCTTTCACTGCATGATTTTTCTTTTCTTTATGAAAAAAAATAATTTGATAACTTTAGATAGTCACAAATGCAGGAAAAATAATGAAGAAATTCAGACTTCATATATTTTTTTTAAATATGGATTTTTATGGTATGTGCCATATGTGTCCCAAAGCACACATTAGATATATATCTTCTTGTGACAAATGTGGCACAAAGCCCACAATGCTTGTATATTAGATATACAAAAAGAGTATAATATGTATTCAAATGCCTCAGATAAAAAATCTAAATTTCTTTAGCAGGTGTTTAAAATGTGAAAAAGTAAAATTTAATGTTACAAATTTCAAAATACAGATTCTAAAAAGATATTAAGAAATCCTTTTACAATAGCATCATCAGAAGGTAAATCAAGAGAAAATCCTAACAAGGAGTGTAAAAAAAATTCCTTTAAGAGCAAAAAAGTTTCATAAGTTCATTTCTGGTGAAATTCAGAGAAACAATTTCTTTCATCATTTATGCATAATTCTGCTACACACTTTGAACTCTTTAAAATGTTTTGCGAGTACAGTTTGGAAGTTTGCATTGTTGTCTGGTTTCCATGTACTCCGGCCGATGGCAAACTCCATCTAATCATACAGCTGTGACTGGCATCGCTGTTACAGGGCCTTTATGTTTCTTGGCTACATTTCGCCTTTCTACTTCAGACATACTTTGGCGTCCTCTTTTAGCATTTGGTGTTTCGCTTCCAATCTTACAAAGACAGATTACAACCTCTTCCCTGAATTCATCCAAAGGCAATTTTGTTAAGGGATTGTAAGCACTTATACCACATAAAACAACAAAAAAAAGAGCTCCATTTATGTGGTTTCTAGGGCAAATATTGTTTCAAAATGCTTCGAGACTTTGTTGCGCAAATTTGTTCATCTGTTGACAAGCACTCTTCTATAATAATCATCTCTTGACAAGCACTCTTCTATAATAAATTGCATAAAGTGTTTCCTGATACTCTCGATTAAAGGTCTTACTTTGAATAGGCTGCCATGGCCCTTCATGCCTCTTTGAATTTCTTTAGTATTGTCACCAAAGTATAAAAAATGTCCGATTTTTTCAAATTCGTTGCATCTTTTTAATTGTTTGGTTACTTAAAATATCCCTATAGTAATCTCTCGCAGATGGTAAATGTATAAGTGACATTAGATAACAATATAACGTTGAACATTCGTAATGGAAACTTGTAAAGGTTGAGAAGGATCATTTTGTATGCTGTATCTATGTTTCTCTTCTGAAATAAGATTCAAATTTTCATCATTTAAAAAAAAAAAAAAAAAAAAAAAAAAAAAAGGAGAAAATTGATACGGAGTATCCAGAGTCATAATTTCAGCACACCAGGAGTTACTTCCTCTATATTTTATTTGCTCTTCAGGAAAGATTATTATTCTTTTAAATTTGTTTCTTATACTTGTCTTTCCTTTTTGAATTTGTTCTATAGATACTGGGTCCAGCAGGAATATCTGCAGCCTCTGAAACAATAAAACGATTTTTCTCAAAATTGATGCTTCCCAGTCTATGTATTCAGTGTTGAATTCAGGGGGTTACCCAGGGGACATTCTCCCGGAACATTAAGATGTCCTCCCTAGAGGATTTGAAAATTTGCGTGGTTTAGAAGTACAATCCACCCCCATCTCCGGAACACCATAATGTCACTCCCGGGTAAAATCCTCTGAATTCAACACTGTTGAATTTTATATATTATTTTTAGTAGAATTTAAAATTACTTTATTAACAAATGTAAAAAAATACCTCATAGTGCGTTTGAATAAATTTCTTGGGTCACAATTGTTGTTATCGTGCAGTCAACGTCTGATTCAGATTAAGAAATAGCATCTAAGCTTCTGTTTTTAGCTGGGTTATACATATTGTATCTTCCCAATTGTCATCAGAAAGTCCAAAAGATTCATAATCAGTATCAGATGCAAATAATATTGTGCTGATTTCATCTTGTGTTGGCCCTTTTTCATTCGAATGTTCTACGAGTTTTATGCTCTTTGTTCCATATCTGGCACAAACACAAAAACAAGTTTGCAAGCTTGATGTATTAAAATATTGTAGTTTTAAAGCAGCCTAAATAACAAATATTTAATAGATTCAAATGTCTAAATTTTTTTTCTGCGATACTTTCAAGATTTTCTGGTGAAAAAGTTGAAGCAAATTGTAACATTGTTTACGATGCAGGTTCAAAAATTTTTTAGGAAATGAAAATCGAATAGATAGTGAGATACAGACATCTAGTGAGAAAAACAGGTACAAATATCTTTCTTTAAATGTTCTAGATATGGAACAAAGCTCAGATCACCTATACTTAAGATCCATAGGAAAATAGAAGGGTTTTATTAGTATGCACCAAATATGGCACACCATGCAGTGAATGGTTAAATTTAAAAAATGATTTTTTTAAATAAAAAAATCATGATTTTTGCGTACTCCCCCCCCCCCCTCTCTCTTTATATAATATATACAGTGAAACCTCCCTGTACGACCACCTCCCTGAACGACCATTTTTTCATGGAACGAAATTTATTCCGATAGGCTCAATACTAATTTTACCTCCATTCAGAGACCATACCAGTTGAACTCCCTCCATGAGCGACCTTCCGTTTTTTCCTGGTCGCTTGAAGAAGGTTTTATTAGAAAAATAATTCCGGAGAGCTCATTATTCATCATACTTCTAAACTAAGTTTAGATTTTTTATATATTCAGGTAACTTTTAAGTTTTTAAACACCCTTGTGCTTTTTTAGGCAATGAATTTAACTCTGACAAATTAAGGATGGCGGTTAATAAATTTCCCTGCCCAATTTTGTCAGGAAACTCTCAAAGAAATAGATAAATTTATGAAATTGTCATTATTTGTTCCCGTCCAAAAAAAATTGCATTTATTTACTGAACTTCGAAAGGCCTTGGAAATAAAAGTTATAAAAGATAAAACCGTAAAATCAAAGCAAACATCAATGTATTAATTTTTTTAACTCTGCAATAATTAACTTATGCAATTAACTTTTGCTTTGATACTTAAATTTTCATATTTTTTCCTAATGTGATAAATAAATTTTAGTAACATTAATTGATACCTTTTTCAATAATTAAAATCTAGATATAAACATGATCTCCATTAAGAGACCACCTCTCAGAGGGACCAATTTTAATTGGAACGGAATGTGGTCGCTTTAAGGAGGTTTTACTGTATAAAATAAATTTGCAATCACAAATATATGAAGAAATTGGTAAAGTTCTAAAGATGATTTAGAAATGAACATAGGAAACCAGTATGTAATATCATGGAAGACGGTAGTATTTCGAGTGACGCACCCTTAAGCCTAAAATCGTATCGTATCGTATCGTATCGTATCGTATCATAGAATTCGTAGATGGCGGAACTCATATATACAGCTAACTCGACATCAAAGAAAACGCGAAAAGCCGCCTTTTAATAACTCAGCAGATATATGTATTATTGTTCTGAATTTTCTAGAACAGTCTTATATCTGCAGTCTAATCGTATACTGAAATTTTTGCATTCCTACGTGCAGTATATTTTGAGATCTAAATAGCCATTTTTAAAGTGAAAACGTTGGTATGATGTCGAGGAAGTTCCTAATTTGAAAATCTCGAAAACGGTTCTAACGATTATTTTTAAATTGATACATAATATAAATGCGATTAAGGCGAGGTGAATAACACTCTTCTTTTTTCTGGGAAAACTCTCGTTCGTTAAATAATTCGATTTTTTTTTCTCTCGAAAATGACACGGGCGATTTTTTAAAAATCAAATAAATATGTTTCAGATGAACCAAATAACAATTTACATGTTTCCAGCAAGACTCTTGTTCGTTTTATAATGCGCATGAAAAATCGGACTATATTTCTTCGCCATTCTGTGGAAATTTCACCGAAAATGCATGACACTGTATTCATACACATGCTTTCTTTTTAACCACTTTTGGGGAGAAAAATTTTGTCTTCCCACTGGCTGAGTGGCTAAGGGCCATCGTTTACGGACCTTAAGATAGGCAGTTCGATACTCTGTGGTACGTGTTTTTACATGTGAATGTTTTTTTTTTTTTTTTTAAGTCTGCTAGTTGACCATTATTCTCAGTTCCTTTGTAATTTTTTTAATTGCTATTAAGTTAAATAAAATTACAATTATAATGACGCCAATTTGATGATGATTATTTCTTGGCAATTTTTCAACAATAAAAATATTACCATAAATTTTATAAATATATTTAATTTCAATCACTTTACAAAAAATATACATTAATAATTATTATTTGAATATAAATCACACGATCAGAAACGTAAAAAAATAATTCATTTCAGCTCTTCTTTTTATAATATCATTTTTTATTATTATGACGGCCAATCAATATATAATCACTGACATCCATAATATTATTATTATTATAATTATTATTTTCCTTGCATAAAAGCTATTGTGATGTAATAATTCTTTTATAATAAATAATTTAGTTGAAATGTTTTATTTATAAATATCAATGAAGTTTGATAACCCCGAGACAATTCTTTTTATTTAACTTTGCAATATTTACAGTTTACATAATAAGCATATCAGAATTCTGGTGTCGCCATCTTTTGACGCAATTGCGTAGTATTATAGAGAAATGTTTGATAAAAACGCTGAAGTAGACAGTTTTTAAATCGAAGAATTATTTTAAGAGATATTTAATGTTAAATCTGGATAAAATTGTCTCATTAAAAAAGTCTCATAGGAAAAAAAAATATACATGGGAATTTAATCATTTTCATTCAATTTAATCATTCAATAGAAACTCGAAGTTTGCAGAGTGCATTTATTATTCTTAACTTGCCTAATTTTTTGACGGTTTATTTCAATTTTAAATTAAAATTTTCAGAATTTCCAGAGATATTTTTTACATATTTTAGAAAAGGTTATTTTAAATTGTTGCCAAATGTTAAAACAGCGCAAAGAATAATATATCCTTTAAATTAAAAATTTATTCACACGTGACTATTATAAACAGAAAAAAATCCTTTTAAATTAGAATTAAATGATAACGTGTTAAAAGCAGGAAAATATTAAACATTACGTCATAAAAATTGTTTTTACACATGCTTACTTAAAATGAAAGAAAATTATAAAATAATCAATTATTTTCAAATTAGAATTAAATGATTACGCATTAAAAGAAGGAAAACATTGAAAATTACGTCATAAAAATTATATTTACACGTGAATATTAAAAGAAAAAGAAAATTTTTAAATAATAAATTCATTGATATGTGTTAAAAGTCGTAAATGGAGGAAATTACGTCATATTGGCCAAAGTGGCCAAAACAGTTTACAAAACACATTGCAAAACATATTGCAAAACAGTGTAAATTAAAAAATATATTTATATGAGAGATTTATTTCAAATTTAGAGATGATATTTTTAACTATAGTTGCTAATTTTAAGGTAGCGCAAATAATAATATTATCTTTCTAATAATAAAAATATTTTCAGTTGAATGTTACAAAGAGAAAGGAAAGTTTGGTGAAAATTATGTCAGATTTAAAACGTTACATTTAAAATCTCTTATTTAAAATCATTTTCTTATAGCGTTGTTAAAAAATACCATAAAGCAAAGACACTGTTGACTTAGTTCCTTTTATATTTGGTAATTTTCAAATGTTTAACTAATCTTATTTAATCAAGCAGGGAAACAGCAACTAACATCAGCTGATTCGGTTTTGAAATCCCTCAGTAAAAGGGAAACCCGTTTACAGTAAAATCGCCATTGATTTTTTAATTATACAGAGCAGCCTCGATTATCCGAGCTAATTGGGACTGTTAGTAAATCGGAATCGGAAATCTCGGTTAATAGAAACTGTGTGTAAAAACTCGCCGTGCTTGCGAATTTAACATCTCTTTTAAAAAAATATATAGAACGTTTTTTAAATAATAAAAGTAAATATATGTAAAGTTCTGTTTCACAGCTTAACAAATTTAAAAAGAAAATCAACTACCAGTAGTAAATTTTAAAATGCAAATTGAAAAATTTACGAAAGTTCACACAGCCACTGGAAACAAAGCATTGTTCGCTATTGACTTCTCAGGGTCCAATGTTTCTTTGGAGTTGAGGTCTTTTGGGAGCAGAAGGGCCTGTATAGCACGGACAGTGAGCTAAAGAGTGTGGTTATTTTTAAGGCTCATTCAAAAGGGAAAAAAAAATCAGACTTTGTTATCGGTTCGGTTAACAGAAACCTCGATTAATCGAAGCTCGGTTAATCCAGGTTCTACTATAATTCAATCTTCCGTAATCTTTTTAAAGCAGATCAAATTAATGGACTTTAGCACAAAGTCACATAGCTGATAACTGCCATGCTTGTTGGCCACCTTTTTTTCAAAAAGTTTGCTTCACCTTATTCAATTAATGAGATATCTCCGATAAAATAAGTCACATTTTCCCGTTCTAAAATACTGGTATCCAAAAATCGTAGCATGTAACTGACACTACAACTACTCATAGAACTAGACTATTTTAAGTCTGATTTTTATTATAGACTATATAAAATTATTAAAAATATATATTATGATAGGAACTAGCGGGCTTCGTCCGCTATTTACGTTACGGATATAAAAATCGTGTTTTTTTTAGGGAAAAAGAAATAAAAACCTATTTGACGATAGGTTTATAAAGACATTTTGTATTTGTTATAGTTCCGGGGATGAGGAGGGGGGGGGGCTATTTTGATTAAATATCGCAATTAGTCTACATGGCAGATATAATTATGATAGACACTAGCGGGCTTCGCCCCTCTATGGCGCCTTATGGGTCCAACTTCCATAACTCAGAAACTACCTTTCGGACATCAATGCAACAGATTCCAAACGTTATAATTAACTTAATAATCACCCTATATAGCATTAAAGTAAATTTATGAGTACTGCATACTATTTTTTTATCGTAATTTCTGAAGAGAAAAAATTATTTCGGTTCCATTCTTAGGTACTGGTCTGAAAAATTTTGAAAAAGGGGGGAAGGAGGGGACATGAGACTGCTGTTTGTCAAACAACACAACGGGCTCTGGCTTATTCAACTTGGTTTTTGATGACTTCAATTGGAAGGTGGTTTGTTTAAAAGAGTGCGTTCCCTGCCCCATGAAAATTGGAACTATTGGTGCTACATCTATGTAAGGTTGGGTTGATTTTTGACGGCCAATTATCTACACGAGGGATATAGGCCCGGGGGGAGTGCCCTCCGTGGGGGTCTTTCTAAGGGAACCTAATCCGTATTAACGCATGGAAGATCCACGGCTCGAAGAAAACCACGAAAACTCCGAACGATTAGGCCGACGGGCGCGATTGGGATCGAACCCAGCACCTCCCGTCTACCAGCTTCGAGAGCAGAATCTCTCGGCCACTGGTGGGGCCATCTATGTAAGGATTTAATAATTATAAATTAACATTTTGGATTTATTAATTTAAGGATAAAGTGTTTTTAAAGGAATATCAAATGAAACCCTCTGTGCGATCTGCGATTATACTTACCCAGTTGTTTTTATATACAAACTGCTATAAGGAAAATTGTAATAAAATAGTAAAAATTAAATCTGCATTAAATTCCATAAGTATCTTTTTAGGTGCGTTCGTAATTATATAAATACGTAGCACCTATAGTCGTCGTTCAGTCCGTCCGTCCGTCCGTCTGTCCGCATGTAACAGAGCAAAAACTACCCAACCGAATGGTCTGAAATTTCAAATATATGATTGTTGCAAAATTTTGTCGAGCCATTTCAAATTTTATGAAAATCGGATGTATAGTTTAATTACAGGGACAGTCAAAAGTTTTTCTTTACATTACGGCCAATGGGAAAAATTATTGCAAGTGGATTTTAATGATATTAGAGCCTTCCGAATGATCTGAAATTTTAAAGATATAACTGTTGCAAAATTTTGTCGAGCCCTTTCAAATTTTAGGAAAATCGGATGTATAGTTTAATTACAGGGACAGTCAAAAGTTTTTCTTTACATTACGGACAATGAGAAAAATTATTGCAAGTGCATTTTAATGATATTAGAGCCTTCCGAATGATCTGAAATTTTAAAGATATAATTGTTGCAAAATTTTGTCGAGCCCTTTCAAATTTTAGAAAAATCGGATGTATAGTTTAATTACAAGGACAGTCAAAAGTTTTTCTTTACATTACGGCCAATGGGAAAAATTATTGCAAGTGGATTTTAATGATATTAGAGCCTTCCGAATGATCTGAAATTTTAAAGATATAACTGTTGCAAAATTTTGTCGAGCCCTTTCAAATTTTAGGAAAATCGGATGTATGTTTAATTACAGGGACAGTCAAAAGTTTTTCTTTACATTACGGCCAATGGGAAAAATTATTGCAAGTGGATTTTAATGATATTAGAGCCTTCCGAATGATCTGAAATTTTAAAGATATAACTGTTGCAAAATTTTGTCGAGCCCTTTCAAATTTTAGGAAAATCGGATGTATGTTTAATTACAGGGACAGTCAAAAGTTTTTCTTTACATTACGGCCAATGGGAAAAATTATTGCAAGTGCATTTTAATATTACAGCCTTCCGAATGGTCTGAAATTTTAAAGATATAATTGTTGTAAAATTTTGTTGAGCTATTTCAAATTTTAGGAAAATCGGATGTATAGTTTAATTACAGGGACAGTCAAAAGTGTTCCGTTACATTACGGGGAAGGAGAAAAAAATGTTGGAAGTGCATTTTAATGATGTATCAGACTATGCGCTTTATGAAGTGCAAAAAATTATACATTCAGTACAATATGGGGTGCAAAAAATAATTATAAAACTAGTTATAGTACGAACGCACCTCATTTGCCACGTTTGACGAGCAATTTCCAACTTGTTTTAGGTGCGTTCGTAATTATATAAATACGTAGCACCTATAGTCGTCGTTCAGTCCGTCCGTCTGTCCGCATGTAACAGAGCAAAAACTACCCAACCGAATGGTCTGAAATTTCAAATATATGATTATTGTAAAATTTTGTCGAGCCATTTCAAATTTTATGAAAATCGGATGTATAGTTTAATTACAGGGACAGTCAAAAGTTTTTCTTTACATTACGGCCAATGGGAAAAATTATTGCAAGTGCATTTTAATGATATTAGAGCCTTCCGAATGATCTGAAATTTTAAAGATATAATTGTTGCAAAATTTTGTCGAGCCATTTCAAATTTTAGGAAAATCGGATGTACAGTTTAATTACAGGGACAGTCAAAAGTTTTTCTTTACATTACGGCCAATGGGAAAAATTATTGCAAGTGCATTTTAATGATATTAGAGCCGTCCGAATGATCTGAAATTTTAAAGATATAATTGTTACAAAATTTTGTCGAGCCATTTCAAATTTTATGAAAATCGGATGTATAGTTTAATTACAGGGACAGTTAAAAGTTTTTCTTTACATTACGGCCAATGGGAAAAATTATTGCAAGTGCATTTTAATGATATTAGAGTCTTCCGAATGATCTGAAATTTTAAAGATATAATTGTTGCAAAATTTTGTTGAGCTATTTCAAATTTTAGGAAAATCGGATGTATAGTTTTATTACAGGGACAGTCAAAAGTGTTCCGTTACATTACGGGAATGGGAAAAAAATATTGGAAGTGCATTTTAATGATGTATCAGACTATGCACTTTATGAAGTGCAAAAAATTATACATTCAGTACAATATGGGGTGCAAAAAATAATTATAAAACTAGTTATAGGACGAACGCACCTCATTTGCCACGTTTGACGAGCAATTTCCAACTTGTTTAATCATTTTATCGCTAACCTCAAAAAAGTAATGATATCAATGCAAAAACCCTTGACGGGTTAAAAGTTTCTGACGCAGCACTTTATCTTATGCTCTAAGAATTTTAAATATGGAACTTAAAAATACTGGTATCAAATTTTGAGTGACGTTATGCTATTTCTTAAAAAATATATTTGTATTTATTTCACCATTTTATTTTTGTTTTATTTATAATCGCATGTGCAAAAGTTATGTTCAACATGAAAAGCTGCATAAAATTTTATTCGCTGTTGCTTTATCATTTACATCTCTCATAAATTCAAAATATGTGTTTTAAAAGATATGATATAAAATTTAAGTGACGCCTTGATGTGACTTTAAAAAGGTTTGTTTTTTAAAATTCAATTTAAATTATTTTTGACTTGGTTAAAATATTTTTTTTACATCTACACAATACTTTTAATTTTCCAATTCACTGTTAAATATATCACTTTCATTGAATCTATACTATGCATTGAAATGTATTTATTTCAATAAATTGATTTATCTTTTGCGTCACGCTATTCAAAATTGTGAGTAAGATTTATGTAAATGGTTTATTTGCGTCAAACTATCCTTTTTCATACATTTCATGTAGTTTGGACACAATGACGCAAATAAACCATTTACATAAATCTTACTCACAATTTTGAATAGCGTGACACAAAAGATAAATCAATTTATTGAAATAAATACATTTCAATGCATAGTATAGATTCAATGAAAGTGATATATTTAACAGTGAATTGGAAAATTAAAAGTATTGTGTAGATGTAAAAAAATATTTTAACCAAGTCAAAAATAATTTAAATTGAATTTTAAAAAACAAACCTTTTAAAGTCACATCAAGGTGTCACTTAAATTTTATATCATATCTTTTAAAACACATATTTTGAATTTATGAGAGATTTAAATGATAAAGCAACAGCGAATAAAATTTTATGCAGCTTTTCATGTTGAACATAACTTTTGCACATGCGATTATAAATAAAACAAAAATAAAATGGTGAAATAAATACAAATATATTTTTTAAGAAATAGCATAACGTCACTCAAAATTTGATATCAGTATTTTTAAGTTCCATATTTAAAATTCTTAGAGCATAAGATAAAGTGCTGCGTCAGAAACTTTTAACCCGTCAAGGGTTTTTGCATTGATATACATATACAGGTGGTTATCAAAACAATGGAAAGACCCTAGATTTATCAGGAAACCTTTACTAATATGGCATAAGACCGCCTTAGGCATATAATACAGCTTGGATTCGCCTGGGAATCCCATCATACAAGTGCTGAATAGTGTTTAGGCAAATATTGTACCATTCTTTGTGGAAATATCGTGAAAGTTCCGGGAGAGATGCCGTCAGAGGATATCGATTCCGGATTGAACGCTCTAAAATAGACCATAACAGTTCGATTACATTGAGGTCGGGGGACTGTGCGAGCCAAGGTACATATCGCACTTCATCCTTGTGTTCATCAAACCATGATTGAACAAGTCCTGCTGCATGAATACGAGCATTATCATCCTGGAAATTTCCATCTCCTGCAGAAAACAAAGTTTGCATCATAAGATGGACCTGGTCAGCTAAAACTTCTCTATACTTCTCCCCAGTGATCCTTCATTTCACAGTTACAATTGAGCCAACAAAAGACCGTGACACGGCTGCCCATACCGTGACAGATCCACCTCCACGCTTGACAGTTTGAAAGAGACAATCAGGATCATATGCTTGTGCAGGTGTTCTCCAAATGTGCACTCCTCCTGTTTTGGGGGGAAAATGATCAATTAGAATAAAAGATAATTCGTCTGACCGTATAACTGTCTTCCACTTATCAATCGACCAGGTTTTGTGGTTATGGCACCATTGTAGACGACG
This sequence comes from Maratus speciosus, assembly GCA_963932465.1. Lineage (NCBI taxonomy): Eukaryota > Metazoa > Arthropoda > Arachnida > Araneae > Salticidae > Maratus > Maratus speciosus. Next base: position 258,411,385 of record OZ010791.1, read on the forward strand.
TTTGGCATTAACAGCTGCTTGGAAATTGATGCTCTGCTGTAAATATTGTTTATGAAATTGCATACTAACTAATTACTGACACTGGAGAATCCAGATGTCGATTGAGCTCTGTGGCCGCTTTGGCTGCAGTTGTTTCCTTTTTAGACATTACAATCCGCTCCAATACCCGTCGGTTTCTTTCACTCAGCTTCTCCTTCCGCCCACTATTTTGCTTTGCCGAGCTTGTTTTGTCGCGCTGTGATGATTGCCTAAAGCCAGAGATGTTTCGGTCGCAGTTGCTCCAGCTAGTCTGGCCTCTTATAAAGTCTGCGAGGTCCAACATTTTACAGTTTGATAAAAATCCAAGACTTATACAACTTCACTAAAGCTACCTCATACTACAATGATATATACTGTTTATATTTAAAAAAAAAAAAAACCTGGCAGTTACAATTATATTTTAATGCTATTGTATTATGTTACGTCTCATGTTAAGACAGTATGGATTTCAATTTGGTAATTTTTTCCCCCTCTATCCTTTTTAATCTTGTTTTATTCTGAACTTAATTGGCGTTCAATGGTTTATTTCTCTGTTTTATGTGTGCTGTTTAGAGATCTGCACGGGCCGGGCCTAACTTATTTTTTTCTGTACAGAGCCGGGACTGGTTTCATTCCTAGTCTTCACGGACCAAAATGTTCAGTCCTAGTTTTGCAAAGCCTGTGTGAAAATCATTGTCTTAGCGTAGCCTGGTCCATTCAAAAGGTCAGTTAAATTAGGCCTGGCCCAAAAATTTTTGCAAAAAATGCATACATTTTTAAAATCGCTATTATAATACACTTAAACATTAAAATTTTTCCTTTTTAAAGAATAGTAGATTTCTACGCTTGTTAAAATATAGCTAATTAAAATTAATAAAACGTGTGAAAAATAACCTGCCTATGACGGAACCCTGTTTTAAACTGAAAAACGTGTTGATTCATGCAAAATTAATATACTAAATATGTAAGAAAAGAACATATAATACATTTACACTTGTTAAGAAGGGAACTTGTCTATAACGCATTTTTTTTTCTTTTCTATGGAATTCAGTCTTAGAAGATTTTACTGTATAGCATTTTTCAGATTTTTTACACACCAATATATGGAATATGGATTATATATATTAATGATAATTGAAAAATTTACGTACAAGAAATAGAAATTCATTAAAAAAGTAAATACTGCAGCCTGCGGCACTTCTATAAAAATGAAGATTAATAAACACGAAAAAAAAGTTAAGATAAATATTTTTGGTCACTTCTATAAAAATGAAGGTTATAAACATGAAAAAAAAAAAGTTAAGATAAATATTTTTGGTGAGAACTTCTCGTATGAGAAATTTTCTTAACCAAATCGACGTAAAAATCAACGTTGTGTAGAAATTCATTCGCGCCGGGCCGGGATTTTAACTTTTATTGGCCGAGCCAATATTATTTTTTCTACGGGCCGAACTTTTAATTATTGTATCGGGCCGTGCTGAATTTTTTTTTCCCATGAGTCGGGCCGGGCCCGGTACTGGAAATTTAGGCTCAAGCAGACCTCTGGTGTGGTTGTCCCAAATTCATATTCGTTAGCTATTTTATGGTTAATATGAAGATGAAACCACACATTTTACTTGTGGAACTTTAGGCATTTGGGACCTGACGATTCTGTTCGAAGTTCTACAAATTTCCATTATTCCATTTGTTATTCAATTTCTGCCGTTTTTTACTATGTTTTTGGAATCTATGCTCTAGTGTGTTGTGGGGAACCATATTTTTGTCAATTTGTTAATCTAATTTTATTCATAATTTCACAGTTTTTGTTGGTGGTCGGTAATGTTTATTTAATGGTTATATACATATATTTTATTAGTATGCTTCTAAAATCAAAACACATGCATATATTTAAAATGTTACTATTCAGCCTACAATTCGACCGAATATTCTGTATTCGGCCAAATCACTATTCATTGCATCCCTATTAATGATATTTTAGTTTATAATTTTATGTTTTTCTTTTGTAAAAATATATGAAAAATATGATCTTCGTAAATGCAAATGATTCTTATAGTCTGAAGTGTGACAAAAATAGTAAATGAAGACAAAATTATATCTACGTAACATTTTATTTTTTTTTATGCTATCAAAAATATATGTACACTAAAAAACTGGTTTGGAACTTTGGTCAGAAATAAATGTGAAATATAAATTAAAGAACATAGATACATCGGCACTTCCTTATAGCAGTCTATAAAAAGAGGATGTAAGATTTACACAGTAAAAGCAGCAAGTCTCACAAACATTTGATCGTTACCATGCAAGCCGGAAATCTTTCTAGTAGACACAGATCTTTAGAAAATATGCCACAGGATTATCTTTAAGAAAATGCATACGATAAAGATAAAGCTGCTTCAGCACACAAATTCACACTTCAAAATACATCAATAACATGTTTCCTTAATTTGACTCGACAGTACTGTCTTGAGTATTGCACAAATAGAAAACAAACCACAGTGGTTTTTTGTACAGAGACAAACTGCCAACTGCAATATCAAGAAACCATCACAATCATTTTAAATGATGATGCAATACAATTCAAGTATATACATAAAACGAACATTAAAAAGACTAAAAACATTAAATACATGCTAAACAACTTTACTTCAGTTCTGTTCTATTTAGATTAAGATTATATGAAGCTGAAATATAATACATTTAAATGGCAGGTGACAGTTTGGCATGTTTCTTTAAATGAAGAAATTAAACCAACCCCCATAGAAAAAAAAAAAAAAAAAACCTTTCCAATTGCTTAATTATAGTAAAGCAATTTCATTTCAATGCCAAAATAATCACAGAAAGCTACTTAAAGATAATAATAAATTACAAAATTTTGATTTTCATAAATTAATTTATTCCTGAAAATTTCATAATGAATATGAATAGAAGTTTAAAACTAAGTTGCAACTTTTGTAAATTTTTCCATTTTTAACATTTTGAAAGTTGGCTGAATCTATGGCAAAATATTTTAATTAATATTAATTTCAAGGTATAATTTCAAAACTTTTATAATCCAATGAAAGAAGCATCTGAGTTTACAGAACTGAAATAATAAATTAAATATTTCTTAAAAACACATGTTTGGAATACAAAATATTATAATTTTGTAATTTCAAATGTGACATTTAACATTTCATTCAGTATAGTGATGATGACCAAGGTAACTGGTATCTAAACATGGTAATGGTGGATGAGAAAATTAAATTTTAAATTTCATGTTACCGAGGTTCAGCAACACCTTAGTTTTCTCAGAAAAATCTATTCAATTATAGAATAGTTAACCAAACAATTCCAGTTGGGGACAGCGTTCCCCCAACTTACTTTTTAATGTTATGGGTCTAATTACAACAAATTATTTCCACAAAACACAGCAAAGTTAAATATGAAATAATAATTAATGACATTGAAAACTTACAACACAATTTTGAAATTCCAATTAAATATTATTGAAAGTGCTTTTCTAAATACAAAATTTCTTTTTTATTTGCAGCAAAAGTTACTTATTTAAAAAAAAAAAAAAAAAAAAAAAAAAAAAAAAAAAAAAAAATGAGCAAAATAAAACACTTATGAAGTTTCATATCTGTCAATCATCACACATTCTTTTGAGTTAAATCACAATTCTAAAATTATGAGATTAGGGAAGATTGGAACAAAACTTAAAACAATTGGTACTCATCAATTACAAAAATTTTGACACATTCCAATATACAAATGTTGAATTTTCTTTGGACATACAATTAAAAGTAAATCACATACATATATATACAATAAAATTATGTTAAGTAAAAATGAACTCCACAAGACAGTGAAAATCTGTTCGCTATTATAATGATTCACAGATTTTTCTGGGGAATGTTAAAAATTTATTTTTATCGTATTTCACTTTAATGAAATTTGGCTGTATTAGTGCTTTCCATGGAAAAGAAAAGGGGCAGGGTGATTGATCTTTCATATAAAGATAAAGGCACTGTAAATGAACAAAAGGAGTAAATTTTAATGAAACACTAAACTAATAAAAGGAGTAAATTTTAATGAAAACTGCAATTTGAATTTTGTTGTTACCGTCTTGAACAAATGAATTTAGTTTCAATTTTAAAATATTATTTTTACTTAAACATAAATTAGAATAATAATGTATAAAAATAAACATTATCAATTTTTAAAATCAAATGTCAATTTATATAATTGAAATTGATCAAGAGAACTTAACAATTATTTCTTAATCGAAACTTTTACATTAAATAAAATTGATGTCTGAAATTTTAAGATCTCATATACCATGAACTATGGGCAGATAGAATGAACTATAAATAAACATCAAGGTTTAAAGTTTAATTGTACTATACAGGGGTGAATAAGAAAGTCCTTTTACACTGAAATAAATTTTGAATGGATAAAAGTTAGAATTCTTTAACAAGTGTCGGCTACACCTACAGTAAAGTGACTATGCCCTTTCAATGGCTGCAGCACCCCCTAGTAGCAAAATTTAGAAATTATCGATCCTATTTATAAAAAAAACCAAGTCAATTATAAAGTGTAAAGAGTCCTTGTATGAATATTAGTTTTATTACCATTCTAACAAACAGTGAACATCTTAAATGTCACTTGCTTGTAAAAGTAGCTGAATTTAAGGCAACTTTTAAGGCAGATGCATTTTTACACAAAAATTAACATATAAGCAAAATTTAATCTATATAATAAAATAAATATGCTCAATGTTTCCAATATTGGTGGCAATCATACACATGCATTGCTGCACAGACACACTGAAAATATTTAAGTTGATTTCCTTATTAAAATAAATTGTGCCTTGATTGAATGTGTTATGTTTTATTAGTAAAAATGCATCTGCCTAATAATGTCACATGCGATTAGCGACATATTAAAGCCCGTAATTGGTTAGCAAAAAATTAACATTTTAGGGGGTTTAATAAAAGTATTTTTACACATAAGACACCGTTTCATACTAAATCAAGGAAGCTCTACACTTTTGTAACTGACTATCTTTTTGCTATTTCTCATAGTTGAGATAGAGGTTTTCAAATTTTGGCATTAGAGTGCTGTGTGTCTCCCGCATACTCCACAAAGTCATTGTAATATAGGTAGACACTTGTTCAACAATTCTAGCTTTATCCTTTCAAGAGTTATTTCAGAATGAAGGGATTTCCTTATACATGCTGCATATAACTATTTAAAAATGTTAAATCATTTAAATAGGTAGGCAAACATATCTAGGGAAAAAACCAAATTCTCGCAAAAGCTACTGTCATCCTGAGTGTTGATGCAATTTTTTTTTTTCCCTTCCGGCATAAATGCCATTTTGAATTATTCCTAGCAGAAAAATCACTTTAAAATAGTGGCTTCAATTTTCAAAACAAAATTATGCAATTATTACCTTTATATCAGGTTGTAATGAAAGTTTCCTGCCACAGCTAATACTGTTTGCACAAACAGTTTGCATTGATGTGTTTGCTCATATTTTGTCAAACGATTTTTGGCATTTGAAAGAAAGAGACTTGCTTTATAACACTGTGTTGTGAAATTTGTAAAAAAATATCGTTATCATTAAGTAAAAAGTGTCTCACTACCAGATTAGAACCATCATTTACTTCCAGTTCTGTCGCAAAAAATTAGCTACAAAATGTCACCAAATCATGTGTACAGCTTTAGGTACTACTGTTGTATATTATGACACTGTGAAGGTTTGGTGGAATGGTGGTTATATATAATATTACAGTACATAATATTATGTAGTATAATCATTATGTAATGGTGGTTTGGCAGAAAACTTTCGTTACAACCTAATATAAGTCCCAGAGTTTTTATTATTATTAACTTTGCTAGCAAATTATTTTTTCAGAATTACTTTAACAAATAAATTTATAACCAGGATAGAAATTCTTTAAAAATTAAAATTTTTGCTAAAGCAGCAAAGAGTTTATATTAGAGGGGGTAAGGAATTTCATAAACCATACACACTAAGGCACTTTTGCTTAGAGTCATGAATGCCTGCAAGGTAGGCAGGGTGTGTTCTATCTTTAACGTGTTTTGTTTGTTACATTTCTGTATTGTTTTTTATGTTAAAAAATTGTCTTACACGACGGTTTCCGATAGAAATTTATTTCATGCTTAAATTCTCTATTAAAGAGAGAGAGAGAGAGAAAAAAAATCCTGCTTTGGCAACAAACTATAGGCAGCCCCCCTTCCTAGCTTTTGTCCTGCAGGCACTCATGCTTAGTGTCATAAAACATTAATTTTTTTTTACAAATTTTGAAAAATTTTTGATTTTGGGAAAATGAGTACAAAGACTAAAGATACATTCTGAATGGGAAAACTGTCATACAAATTTGTGCGATAAAAAAAAAAAAAAAAAAAAAAAAAAAAATGCCAATTCACACCCTTTACTTTCATTTAGCACCATCAGTTTTATCCTTTGTCACAACGGTATTTTTCCTATGAATGCACATTAGTACAACATTGTTCACATTTTGAGTTTCAAAATATAACAAAAAGTTAACAGATAAAAAAAATAAAACATAATCCAACAAATTTAATATCAAAATATTCAAAACATTTAATGAAATTTACACACACACCGAGATACAATAAAAGAAATGCTGTACATTATAATGAAGAACACACTACTGAGTATCACAGAAAATAATTTATACAAATTGTACACCAAAGACAAACATAGCAGAAAAGATACTATTAGGAGTATACAAATTCACATAAATTTAGAGTAGAAATGCAACAGATGTCAATTTGGCCAGATACTTTGTCACCGGATATTCGACTGTAGTAGTTTTTCTTCATACTTTATACCCTATTTTTTTGTGTATGTTGCATTTTTTAAAAATTAAAATACTACTTTAAAAATGCACATGAAACAGAGACTTGAGAACCTGCCATTGACCTTGCAGCAAACCAAAATGGCAAAACTGTGAAATCATAATATTTTATGAAAACTAATCTTAGTAATAACTATTACATTTTATTGGAATAAAATTGGTTTCAAATTCTTATACTTTATTTTATAAGGGTATTTTCCCCTACCAAAATGAAGTATTGAAAAACACAAAGCAAGTTTTACACAAAGGTGTAGTACATACATTAAAAAATATAAAATACAATAAAAAAAAATTATGATTACTTTCAGTCTTTGTATCAATATTATAGTTTAATAGTAACTGTATCATTTAAATTAGTTATGTCAAAATTATAGTTGGTTTAGTAATTGTAAATGCACTATATCTTATCTATCTATACATATATATACAGGGGAGGGTGTGGGGGGGGGGGGAATAAACCATTCATAACAAAATATTTAATACTTTTACCTCCCCTTTTTCCTTTAACATGTATTATATTAGTACATATAATCAGCACCACAGCAATTCTATTTAGTGTCTGGCACAATTTAAAACCTTGTCAGTTTTTCTACTGATAGTCGGCACACCAATATTGCTAAGTGTTGGCATTGATGAAGCCTGTCAGCACCTACCTTAACTGGCAATGCCTAGTGTGAGGACACCAACTTTGCTGTGGCTCTAGATAATAATGACAGACTATTCCCACAGAACAGTCTTTAATTGAAATATATGCAATAGATTTTCTACTTAAAAATGCAGAACTACAGATTTTGCACTATAATTTACCAATGAATCTCGGCAAACACAAAATGCTTAACTTTAATGTTATAAAAGTTTAACTATAAAATGGCATGATTAAAAAACATTTTATCTCATTGCCTAGTTTCATAACAATTAGTACTGAATCACAAACTATACAAAGCAAGTGCATTTTTAAAAAAATGTGCATAATTTTCATGTTTTATAAAATATCAAACTTTTTGAAAATCTCATTAAAGTCAAAAACTAAATAAAACATTTAATATTGCTACTATTATTCACTTATTTTATATTTTTCACAGTATATAATATCAGGTGAGATATTTTGCTATATAATCATAATATATATTGTCAGGATGAGTTGGATACCAGTCATCTGTTGCATCCCTAATTAGGATTGGGGGGGGGGGGGGAGGATCACATTTATTTTGAGGTACAATCCACTTATTAAATGGCAGTTATGGCCTTTCTTCCACCCTCATTTCTTAAAAAAGTACACCTCACTTTACTTCATCTACAAATCTTTTAGTTAGCTTTTTCAGTAGTTTTATAAACAATTATGCAAAACAGGGAGATAATGAGTAATTGGAAGTGGAACTAATTGGAATTGTTTTCTTAAACTAGTAATTAAATGCAGGCAACTTGAACACTATGTGACAATTACAAAACACAATTTTCAGAATTTGTCAATTTCTAATACTTTTCCAATTCACAATTTAAAAATAATTCCTTTAATTTTGCAGAATTAAAAATGCATTTGGAAAAAATGCTACAAGAAACTGCTTTGGAAAAGAAATATGAGTAACAACATACTATATATTCCAAATTAAGTGGAATGTGGAAATGAAAACAATCTCCAAATATGGAATTGACAAGCATTTCTCAAAAATCAGTGGATCACAGTTACATTTCAACTGTTACTATTGTACAAATTTAATAAATTAAAACACAAGGACAAATTTATTTACATAAATGCTGCCAATTCATGACACTAAATTCTAAATGCTTAGTATTTTTTGTAAATCTAAAGCTTGCTACAAACCTAAACATAACTGGGTATTTTTCAAAGTAGCTCTAGTGTTTCAAAAACTTAACTTTAACACTAGAAAGACTGTGTGCGGTCATTTTGACCGTTACCAAATGAATATATTTTGGTTCGAACTCTTTTTGAATTTCTTTATAAAACTAGTTTAAAAGATACAAAGAAAGAAAAAAAAAACTAGTCATATAAATAAGTTAATAATTTAAAAAAAATTATGGTGTCAAACATTTTTACAAAATTTTAGGAAAAATCCAGTCTTTCTAGTGTTAAGTTGATTTGAAATAAATCAGTACCTGAGTATATGATAAACATTTAAAAATTAAATAACTTAAAAAAACAAAAAAGATTTACATATATTCAAGAAAAAATTAGATTCAACAATTTCAGGAAGTTTCCAAGAAAGCTAAAGGAAAATTGTCCCAGGTATTAGATAAAAAAACATACCCATTCCAATTTATGGCATATTACAATTATTTTCTAAAGTGAGTTAGCCAATGAATGATACCGGTAGTAAGTGTTCCATAAAATACAATCACCAGGCATGACTCATTTATTTATTTTTTTTTGTCCAAAATGATTTTTCATTTTAGTTTAAAGCAATTTAATTCTAAAGCAACCTTTAATCAATCTTCTTAGACTTGCTAGGAGGAGAAAGGTAAGTACTGTAGAAGAATCTGGCAAAGAGCACAAAGTATGAAAAGTACATGAGCAGGGCATAATTGGCAATATCATCTGGCAGTTGGCAGAACTGTCCTTTCTGTCTGATTAGATAACCAAAGTAACTAACAAAACAACCTGCGACCATCTGCAAGATTTGTGAAGACGTGATGAGAATAGCTACCCAGCGAGGCATTTTAATTTTCATTGCCCTGGCAGCATAATATGAATACATCATAGAATGGGCAAAATAATTCATCACAACATACCATCTGGCAGGAGCTATATGTTCAGTGTAGCTATACCAAGTGAACAATAAAACAGTGATGTGATGATACCAATGGAGGAATATTAGTTGCTGTTTACGAAGAACAATAAATATTGTATCACCAAGTTCGGGAACTTTAGATAGGGTAAACATCCAAGTCCAGAAACCACTGACTTTCACTTCCTCAATGAAACTTGGATTACAGACGGAATGAGTGAATCCAAATTCTTTTAGAACATGAGCTAGTTCAGGCAGTGTTCGACACAATCCAAAAATTGAGAAAGCTGCAAGAAAGACATTCCATGCAGCCAATGTCCTTCGCAGTTCAAATCTTGGTCTGGATTGCATGTAAGCTTGGCCCCCGAAGATAACTAACATGTACAAGCCTATGTAATAGAATGCTTGATGCCAATGTTGAATCATCCACTCTCGTTTGATGCTTTTGTCGAAGTTTCGTTCGAATGCAAAGATAATGGAATAATTTGGAGATGTTGGTGATTCCCGCAGGTCACTCATGAGAGACGGCATATTCATTTTGAAGGTGTAAAAAGAGAATCGGGAACCTGAAAAACAAATTTGAGCAATCAGTTAAACAGTAGACAAAAATACTTAATATTAGCATGAAATTATTTCTGAGAATTTTTCAAGCGATGGAGTTTTTTACATTTAGATTATCATACCTCACATAATTGTAACTACATATAGTTAAAAATTAAAATGCTGAAAAGTGAAAAAAAAATTCAATAAAGTATAATTTTTAAAACAACACAAACATTTTAAATATTTTTTACACTAACACAATAATTTTTTAAATAACACTTAAGTAGCTAAATTTTCAACTAATATGTAAATTATCTTCAAATTGAACGCCCCCCGCCCCCAATATCCTAGTAACCCGAAGACACTCGCAAATTAATGAATGTTAAATCAATGGCATAATTTTAAATTTCTGGTTTGCATTTGAATAGTTTTAAATATTTTCTAGGAAAATTTGGGAAGAACATCGTTTTGGCACTAGAAATGAAGATTCAATGAGTCTTTAAAAAATAAAGTTGTTTTACCATGTTTTGAGGGCATTTTAATTTGTTGGTGTGTGTGTGGAGGGAAGGGGGGAGACTAGAAATCAACTTTTTTTATTATTATTAATCAGTCAAGTGGGAAATCGTTTGTTATGTATTTTTTAATTCTGAATCGAATGACACCATTTGCAAGTCAATACTACGAAGTTATGATAGGTTTTTATGGATACAAAGTCGAAAATTATACTTTATTATTGAGCACAGCTTTGTCATATTTATTTTACCTTCAAAAACATGTTATTTATATCATATTAAATGATCTCAAACTTCTTAAATGTCCTCAAAATAGGAATAAAAAAAATAAGGACCATCTTAGTCTCCTTCAAGGTCATTCATGTTGTCAAAACCTGTGTATTTATAAAACCAGCCTAACTTTGTAATATATGATTGTATGGACTTGCACATGGTATCATTAGATTAGAATTAAACAATACATAATAAACGATATCCCACTTGACTTGATTAAAAAAAAGTTTAATCCCCCTAAAGTTACCCCCCCCCCCAAAAAAAAAACAACAACAACAAAAAAAAAAAACATGGTAAAACAATTTTATTTTTTGGGGACTCATCTGATCTTCATTTTTAGTGCCAAAACGACGTTGTTCTTAAATTTTCGTGAATGGCCATCAGTTGTTACTGTAAAAACCTATTTTATCTACATAAAGTATAATTTTCAACTTTGTATTGATAACCCTGCAGTAACTTTGTAACAAATGGTCGTATCGACTTGCGGATGCTGTCATTTGATTCAGAATAAAAAAAAAAAATACATATGATATCCCACTTCACTTGCTTAAAAACATTTGATTACCCCCCCCCCCCCCAAAAAAAAAAAAACACGGTAAGGCTTTTTACCTTGGGGGGGGGGGGGGAGGGGAACTCATTGGGTCTTCATTTCTAGTGCTAAAACGAAGTTCTTCCCATTTTTGGTGAATGGTCATATGTTGCTTAAAAAAAACTATTTTACATGTACTTATAAGGACTAGTTTGAATTTTAAATTCATTTATCTCAATGTATTTTTTCAAGATTAGTCATATTCAGACTTAATATAACTCAATTGCTATAAAAGGTTTTATAAAAGATTCTCTTGAAGGAATTAAGATTTTGTACGAATTAATGTATATCCATTAAATTGTTTTCAGGATTTTTGCGTTTCGAGAGAACACACTGAAAATAAGATTTTCGTAGTAAAAAGTACCTTTTTTTTTACTCCTTTAGAAAAATTAAAATATATATGTATATATATTTGTAAATCCTGAAGACAAATTAACCCCTTTGCTGTGGAATATATTTGAGAAAAATGCGCCAAAAATGGAAAATTCTTTTTACTCTTTATTTTTCTTGCCGAAAAATTTGCATAAAACAAGATGTTGAAAATAAGAAAAACAGATGGAAAAATACTCCGAAATCAGCCGTACGCGAAAACTTCGTAGAATGCGAAGTGTCTGACTAAATGAGGGGAAATAACCGGCATTGTGTGGGTGCAAAAGATTTTTCTCTTGCCCGAACTCGGGTCGGCATTCCAAAATTGGCGCATTTGTGTTGCCCAAATTGATTTCGGGCGTCACAGGCCAGGTTAATATTTATTTTTTCTCTCTTCAAAAATCGAAAAGTAGACAAAAGTTATTCTGCCAGAAAATATATAAATCTTTAAAAACTGTTTAGGAATTCGGTTTGTCTGTCCGAGCTCTAATTCAAGTAAATATACTCGAGTTGCCATGTAATTTTACATGTTATTGAGGTTTAATAAAGAATGTTCAGTACTAAAAATGAAGTTGTAGCATTTAGAGTTCGTTTACAAGGACACAAAATAATTCCGTTACATTATGGTTTAATCATTTACGGTGCATTTTAATGTTACGATATTTCAAATAATGAAATTTTAATGGTTCACTGAGCTGCACTACAATATGCTATCTATATGGAACACATCGAGCATTTATCGAACATTTACAGAGTCGAACAAATTCGGTTACAGGGCTCATTATGATCGATAATTGCTGGAAGTTCAGGTCTACGCTCAGAATTCACATATGGATGTCAACTGGTGAACATGGATTTTTACTTGAGCTATGTTTTTTTAGGTAGATTTCGTAAGAAATACTACCTATTGCAGTCGTTACCATGGTGCGACTTTTGAAAAATTCCTTCATAACTTTTCATTATAGGACCCCAAGAACCCAAACCCACCCCCACCTAAAAAGTTTATATATATATATATGTATGTATGTATGTACTAAATTTTGTCCGCACGATAAAAGTCGCAATTATGCACGGATTGTCCTCAAACTCGCCAATAACTTTGATATGGCTAATATTTCGGCGGGGATTGAAAATGGGCGAAATCGGTCCAAGAGGGTGGAAATGGGGAGGGTTCAAAATTTTGAATACTGTCTTAACATGATTCTGATAAAACCAGCTCTTACACAACAAATCAGGAAAAAAATAAAAGTTTTTCGTTATAGCAGTTGCCAACAATAAAAAAAAAAAAAAAAAAAAAAAAAAAAATTTCTGACCACAACAATTACTTTTCTAATGCAAAATTTTCACGTGCAAAATTAAATAGTTTGACAAATTTAAAACAAATTGAATATTTACGTCATAAGTTTTCTAGAGCAAGATTTCAGCATGAAAACTCAAAATAAAATAAATAGTTTGACGAATTAAAAAAATATGTATATTGCGTCATATTGGAAATATAATGGACCTCAGCAGGTGAATATGTAACGCCATGTGAGTTTGAAGAAACGTATTAAAACATGATAAAAACCCGACTATGGAAATATTAACATATTTTAACACTTTAAGGTTTTCTGAATTTTTTGTAGCCATTTTTTAAACCTATTCCATATACATGTGTGTGTGTATTCGTGTATATTATAATTTTCACAAAAAGTTTAGCTCCCCTACAGCTCACTCTTTGTGAAGAAACTGGATTTATCTCTAATCTTGATTTAAGTTTTGTTGGAGAATTTAGTACTTAACTTCGAAATCTACCTCCGCCTGTAGGCCCAAGCCGGCAGGGATTTTTTTAAATTACTGCTTATTTGGATATCTGATTTTATAGTATGAAAAAATTAAATTTCTTAATATCATGTTACTTTTAGAAAGTGTTTCATAATTTTATGCCTGATGCATGATTTTCCGTTCTTGTTACTTTAATCTCTAAGTATTTCTAAAAGATAATCTTATATCGGAAAGTCTATCCATGATGCTCAAGCGAAATTGACGTATAATACAAATCAGCGTGACTCAATTTATTAAAAGCATACCCTTATCTATCAGTAATTCTTCCAGTAATATAAATAAATTCAAATGCTGAATTTGGTAAGAAGTAACTTAAAAGAAACGACTTAAATACAGAATCTCAAACAGTGACAAAACTACCTGGCGCTATTTCACGGAGCATATAAGGCAAAAATTGTGTTAACTGAAAACTATTTTTAAAAAATCGAGACACAGGAAGTACTTTCTCTAAAGGCAATATATGAAAGTCAAAGTGATGAAGTCCATTAAATAGGCCAAACGCATGTCTTTCATCTGTGGGAAATAAAAAAAAAAAAAGAAAAAAAAATGCTAACCTCATTATCTATCGATCAAAGTAGATTAGCACAGAGCGCAGAAACCTGTTATTTTACGATGACCACAAACACAATCGCATAAAAATTTCGCTCTAGGTAGCTACTACACATATTTTAAGCCTATATTCATTAGCCACAATTAATGTATAAAGTGTGAATTTCGGCTCGTGTTCAGAACTTTTATAACATAAAATCAATATAACTTAAAAATACATGTATGTCTGTATCACAGATTGAATTTATTATTCAGCGACAGAATTAATGCCTCTGGTAGAATTCACTTTTATTTCCAGTTAAATAATTTATGCAAGCACTAATTCTGAATTTCCAAATTCAGGTGACGTAAGAAAATCTGATTTGCTTAGGAAAAGCGAAAACAGCTGTCCAGAGTACTTTTTTCAAATTAAAAAAAACCCTTTCTACCACGCGAAATTTTGACACATTCGCGGATACATTCTCATTTTTAAACGTAAAAACATGAAACATGCAGGCATGAGTAGGGTCATGGGCAGGGTTGCAAAAAAGCCGGCTAAAATTAAACAAGAAAGAAAAATCATGCGTACAGCATAAACACTTTCCAACACTCCCTGAAAGCTTTAACGAAACTTCGTTACTTAGGGAAATAAGGTAAATAAGATAACTAAGGAAACATTTAAAAATCTGATTTCAGTAGTTACCGCCCATAGCCAAATATGTATTACAATTCTTTTGAACAGCCCTGCATTCGATCTGTATGTTGATATATATACTATATAATGGGAAAATTTAATTTAGCAAGAAAATGCATAACAGGTTGAAATTCATCTTTCAGCAATTTATACTAATAGATGGAAACATACTTGAATACTTTTGTAGAGCCCCGTAGTTTACCTGGTACCTTTATTACAAGCTACTATTTAGCTAAAATTTAATTCAAACTAAAACACGCTTAAAACTATTGAAATTACATTTCCAGAAATTATCACCCATAGACGGCCATGTATCCAACTCTGCGTGGCCCTGTATATCATTTTATCTATATTCTACAAATATTTCTTAGTACACTAAATTCAGTTCAGCGTAAAAATGCATAACTCCTTTAAAACCCACCTTTAAGCAATTTATGCTCATATTCAGTAACCTTTACGAATTCATTTCTGTAGCTCTGTATATGAACTATAGCATTTATACGCACTTTATAGTATGCATAAATATAGTGAACAAGTAGGTAAGTGTGATCAGAGATCGCACAGAGGGTTTCGTTTAATACTGCTTTCAAAATTTGTTCCTTTTGAAAAATCTTAGTTCCACATTTCGCAACCAGGGGCGCACTCTATTCTAAACAAACCTCTATCCGAACGAAACTCCGTTTTATATACTATCCGTAGATATATTAGTCGAGGGGATTGGGCCGATAGCACCCGAGATAAGTACTCGCCTCTGTCGGTAAAAAGTGGAACTAAAATGTGTAAGGCTATGGTGCATAATATGAAAGAATGGTCAAAGGGGTGTCGGAAAAAGGTGGAAAAGTGCTCCCCGGGTGAAAAGGGCGGAGGTTAGAAAAATTGCTTAAAATACACAAGCTAGAGCCCGGAGGAGTAAATATAAGACTTTTTGAAAATTTTATGATTTGGCGTGTGGTCTGAGGTATTCAGCTATACGTATATGCAAAAATTCATGTCTCCAACTTAATTAGGGGCTTTCTTAGAAAGAATTGCTTAAAATACATATGTGGTAGCTCAAAGGGTTAAACGTAAGACTTTTTCAAGATTTTATGATTTGTCGCCTGGCCTCAAGTGTTCTGCTATAAGTATGCAAAATTTCAAATCTCCAATTTAATAAGGGGCTCAGTTAGAAAGAATTGCTTAAAATACGCATGTGGCAGTCCAAAGGGTTAAAGGTACTTTTTTTTAAAAATTTTTATGATTTGTTGTATGATATGTGGTGTTCAGCTATAAGTATGCAAAATTTCACACCTCCAACCTAAATGGGGGTTCACTTAGAAAGAATTGTTTAAAATACACATGTGGGAGTTCAAAGGGTTAAATGTACGGCTTTTTCAAAATTTTAGGGTTTGTCATTTGATGTGAGATATTCAGCTATAAGTACGCACAATTTCACGCCTCCAACGTAATTAGGAGCTCACTTAGAAAGAATTGTTTAAAATACACATGTGGGAGCCCAAAGGGTTAAATGTACGACTTTTTAAAAATTTTATGATTTGTCGTATGATGTGTGGTAAGTTATAAGTATGCAAATTTTCAAGTCTCCAACATGTATAGTTTCTGAGAACGGGCTCTGTGACAGACAGAGGAGCGAGACGAATAGGGTTTCGTCAGATGAACGAAACCCTAAAAAAGAGCATATCATAATTTAAAATGCATTTCCAGTAATCATTACAGTACAGTATCATTACAATTATACAGTAATTCGGATACAATATATTATCTGAAATCTTTTCACATACACCGCAAACAATTTCCCCTATACCATTATGAACGGAATTCTTTTGTGTGGCCCTGTAAATGAATAATAACTATTCTTTGCATCATATATTCTACAGAATGTTTATTTTAGCGCATTTGATAAATGCATATGAATTTTATTATGTTTGAAAGCATATAACATCATTTAAACCATTTTAAACAATTTTTTCCCATAGGCCGTAATGTAACGGAAAACTTTTGACTGTCCCTGTAAATGAACTAAACATGCTAGAAACTTTATTTGAAATAGGGATCGTGCTATGGCAGAGGTCACTAACATCCAAAAATTTCAGAACGATCCGACTATATTTACGAGAGTTAGAGCGCGGACAGACGGCCAGACAAACCGAAGTCATAAATACTTTTCAACTTTGTTGGAAAGTGTTAAAAAAGCCACGTCGGTGGCTTTTATTGGTTTTAACCGGTTTTGGCCAAAATTGGCCATAATTCGCTTTTATAAAGTGAAGCATTGCAATTATAAACTACACATTTTAAAGTGTTTTAATAAGTTTTAATGATATTTAATTGATCTAGAGTTTAATAATTAACCCAATTTCTGAATAAATGAAGACATTAATACTGGAATAAAACTTAGATGGTTTTGCTAGTGATTTGTAGTCAGAATTGCAAATATGCCAGCTAAATTTTAAAAGGGCCATACCAACTGCTTTATCTGGTTTACACTGACCATTAAATCCACCCCCTCCCACCCCCAATTTTTTCAGTTTTACTGCTTTATAAAATTGAAGAGGACAATGGTTACTTAGTTACGTGTTTTATTACTTAATTTTAAGAGCTATTAATATACAAGTCTTATTTTATTACTAGAAAACATTTAAAATTATACATAGTCATGTAATAAAAGCACCATGTCTCACTATGAAAAGCATTATGAATAGCATATATGCATGAATATGCTTAGCAATTTTATTTAGAGTTTTTTTTCCTGTTTAAATGCTATTTTATACACTTATGTATCAAACTCTCCTCAAATATTATATCCTTTCTAATTTCTCTTTTAACATTTATAAACTTAAATCTCTCCATATGGACACATAAGAATATTTCCATGATGTTGTGCTACATTTTGTCATTGTTTAATTAAATATAATTTTTAAAATGTGCAGTATATGTGGAGCTATGTAACATAGAATTTCCAAACACCAGTTTGGAGTAACTTATATCCTTTTCAATATTTATTTTTTTTTTTTTTTCCCCCAGACATAATGACTTCACAGTTGCCTTCCAGCAGTTAGAGACTTATTAATTTGACAAAATGTAATAGAAATTTATAATTTTTTTAGTAGAAAATATTTATGTGTATTAAAAATTAATTGATCCAAATTTAAAACGAATTAGCTGTAAACCAACTTTTAAAAATAAAAAACGGCTTTTTTTAAGTGGTTAAAAAAAAAAAAAAAAAAAAAAAAAAAATCCGGCCGGCTTTTTTTTGGCCTGGCTAAAAGCCGGCAACCCTGGTCATGAGTGCCATCTAAGCCACCACTGAAAACAGAGTATTAGGAAGAATCAAATGAAAAGGGACTAGAAGATTTCAATGTATTGCATTATGGCTAAAAATTGATTTCTTACAATAAAAGAAAGTGATTAAAAGTTCTTGATAGTAAAATTGCTATAATTTAAGTTATATAAAGTAGAATTTACTATCAGTCAAATTTTTTTCCAAGACTGAAATCAGTCGTCTTGCACCCCATGGCAGGGCTCAACAAATGCGGTCGCCAGATCGCCATCGGTGACTAAAATATATTTCATCTGGTAAGTATGTATTTGATACATCCTCTGAATTTTTTTTTTTTCCTTTTAACGACATTTTCGTGAAAAACCGACCTAAGGCATTTTTTCTCCCCCTCCTTGCATGACAAGCAGCGATCTTCTTCTGTTGTACTGTTAATGACAGAACCAAGCTTAATGGCATTCAGACTTTCTTTATGTTAAATAGTGCTGGTGGGGTTACCCGCACCCAATGTCAGGAAATGAATTTGGCACAGGATGCAGATATTATGAAATTGGAGTGCTGAGTGGGTTCGGGTTTTCTCCGTCCAAGACAAATTCGAAATAAAAGAAAATTAATCGATAATTTAATGCTCGTATGGAAAAATAGTCTACAATTCTATCTTTAATATGAATTTTACACTTTATATCGAAAATTAATGAGACTTTCTGTTGAAAAATCTAGTATTGAACTGGAACCTGACTCGGGAGAATCAAACCCAACCCGAATCAATTAGTTAACTCGACCCGCAACAAAACAAATTAGCGCCAACACCACACAATCTGAAACAGGGATGCACCGAATACTGATTTTTGCCGAATACTGAAAATTTGAAAGACCGAAGTTTGATGTTCGGCATAACCGAATATTCTGTAATTTGGCAAAATACCGAATATTCGGTGCATCGCTAAACCGAACCATGAGTCGTGTGTGGTGCGGGTAAAATTGGGTTACCCAACCTTATGCAGGACTCTATGTGGAATCAATAGCATCAATTCTTTTTTAATGAAAAAACTAACTTACGCTTTTTTTTTTTTTTTTTTTTTTTTTTTTAAAGACCTGTTTTAGAATTCGCCTGAATTTTAAAATATGGGGAAAAAAATGATAACAGGGAGATGGAGTAGGGTGATATTGTTTTACTGGCGACTAGAAATTTTTTGCTAACTACCAGATTTCAAATTTGTACAGCCCTGCCCTGGGCAAGGTTCTTGAAATAATTTGGAATTTAATAGTGCTTTTCAATAAATGGACCACATCTTGAGTTGTTGTCTGATGACGGCCTTTACCGGGCTACTGCGTTCGTTTAAATTCGATTCAAAACGCTAAATTTGCATCATTTTCATAATGATCCACTGCCGATTACCGAAAACTGGAAAGCGCTATATCATTTTTTACTGCGATTTTTATTACGATTTTACGAATAAAAATAAACTTAGCATACTTGCCAACTAAATTTTGGTAAAACTCAGAAGATTTTGGACAAAAAATCAGAAGAAATCAGAAGATTTTGGCGAAAAATCAGAAGAAATCAGAAGATTTTTTAAGTTTTATAACACTTTCAGAAAGGATTAAAAAACAGCTGAATCCTTATAAATAAACAAATTTCAAAGAGAAATTCGAATAAAATATTCACTAATTTGCAATTACACAATATATATTATGACAAAAAAGAATCACTTGAATATATTAAAATTTACTAATTTTTTTTTTTTTAATATTTATAGGTATCCTACCTTTCACATTAAAAGACACTTAAAACTTCTGACTCCTAAATGTTTCTTTTCTTTATTTTTTTTAGGGTGATTGAGTAAAAAAAAAAATTTCTGAAAAGTTACAGCAAGGGGGGGGGAGGGAGAATCCACTTCCGACACTAGCTATGCGTTTTTTTCCACGGCCCTTTGACGAAATTCGCGATCTTTAACCGAAATTTGTGTTTTTTTTCGCGATCTTTTGACGAAATTTGTGTTTTTCGCGATCTTTTGAAGAAATTTGCCGTTTTTCACGCGATCTTTTGAAGAAATTTGTCGTTTTTTCGCGATCTTTTGAAGAAATTTGTCGTTTTTTCGCGATCTTTTGAAGAAATTTGTCGTTTTTTCGCGATCTTTTGAAGAAATGTCGTTTTTTTTTTCGCGATCTTTTGAAGAAATTTGTCGTTTTTTTTTTCGCGATCTTTTGAAGAAATTTGCCGTTTTTTGCGATCTTTTGAAGAAATTTGCCGTTTTTTCGCGATTTTTTGACGAAATTAGCGTTTTCCACGCGATCCTTTGACGAAATTACGATTTTTCTGCAAACGATTCACAAAATTAATTTTTTTCGGCGAAGATGTCGAAATTCGCGATATTTTTTATGTCCGAAATTTCGAATTGGTGGCCGATTTTTTTAAAATTTTCGGAAATGAATGCCTTAAATTTTCGGAAAATTCAGACCAAAATCATCCCTACGCGTTGTTTACGCAATCTTTTGACGAAATTCACGTCCTTTCCCGCGATCGTTCGGCTAAATTTGGGTTTTTCCCACAATCCATCAGTGAAATTTGGGTTTTTCCGCGATCTTTTCACAAAACGAGCGCTTTTTCCGCGATCCTTTAACGGAATTCGCGTTTTCCGCGATCCTTTAACGGAATTCGCGTTTTCCGCGATCCTTTAACGGAATTCGCGTTTTTACGCGATCTTTTCATGGAAACAGTGTTCTTACGCGATCTTTTGACGGCGCTTTTTTTACCCGATCTTTTGACAAAATTCGCGTTTTTTCGCGATCTTTTCACTGAATTCGTGTTTTTACGCGATCTTCCGACAAAATTTGCATCTTTCCCGCGAATCTTCGGCGAAATTTCAGGTTTTCCCGCGAACCTTCGGCGAAATTTCGGGTTTTTCTGCGATCCTTTGACGAAACTCGCGTAAAAAGCGTAAGAAAAGGCCGAAAATCAGAAAAAAATGACGAAAAGCGGAAGAAAACGCATTACGCGCGTAAAATCGGAAAACATGCCGATTTTTCAGAAGAATTCTGAAAAAATCGGAAGAGTTGGCAGCTATGACTTAGGAACGTGTAAGTAAATGATTTTTTGTTGTTGTTTATTTCAGAGCAGCCTTAGGGAGAGATACTTGGAGTCAATACCTCTAGAATTTAGAAATCTGACTGCTGGAATACTACAGACCACTGACGAAAATCTAGATTTAGAAATTTGTCCACAATTCGTGAGTGGTGTGTATGTGTGCGTGTGTGTGGTGGTGGTGGTGGTGGTGGTGTGTGTGTGGGGGGGTTAAATGGATTTTGAACACAACACCCTGATATGAAGCCAGTCGTAGCAACTAGTGATGGAAAAGACGAGGTATTGCTGAGACTTTAAAAGTAAAAATCCTATAAAATTCCAGTAATGAAATAATTGTAAATTAAATAAGGGAAAGAGACAAAAAGGAAAAAGTACTGCACGGCCAAGGAGGATAAAAAAACATTTGATGCGATGTCGCGTACCTTCAATTATGCTACTTCTTGGTCTGGTTTTTAATCATTAATTATTATTCATCTTCAAAACTGAAGTCGAATACATTTTACGACTAAAAAAGAAAAAAACAAATCAAGGAATTAATTGGCTGCCAACGCTCTACAACACGGAATGAAAAGTGAGACGGCTAATAATAATCCAATCGAAATTTTAACCTCGACATCAATAAAAGGAAAACGTTCCATGTGACTACTTTCGGTGAACGATCGCAATACTTGAACCGGGTATTAGATTTAAAAGAAATCTTAAATGCTAACGATGATATAAAAATGGTTTTCGTGTACGCTGCAATCATTTAGCAATTACGTGCCTATATGCTCTTCAGAACTTTATTGCATAACAATGCATGGTCGCCGCGAGGAAGGAAATCCAGGAAGGAGAAAGATTTTCGAACTAGAGCCTCGGCCACGCTTAATATAAAATAACTTAAACTGTTATAAAACTCCCGTGAAAGACAATTTTCAAACATCAGTGTAAAAAACAATATAGAAATATAACAAGCAAGAAATAATTAAAAATCCTGAAGCAAGCTTCTACAGGCTATTTCAAAATGGTCCCCCCCCCATCAGGGAGCAGCTTAGCCCCCCCCCCCTTTTGAACTACCCGTTTAAGCTAATTTTTAAACACATGAATGAAAATGGAAAACATAAATATAGTCTTCACTGGGGCTTCAATGAGCAGAACCTTCCTGACAAGGTGACAATACGAATGTTATTTTTTTTTTTCTTACAAGACCACCATCATCAGACGTTGGGCTCACCGATTTGCCTATAGCACAATACAGGTTAGTAATAAAAGACCAAAAGGTAGAAAATAGCCTTGAAGTAATTAGTCGTCAACTCTCAGAAGTAAAAATTCTAAAAATCTTGAAAAAACTTATATCTACTAAAAATGATTTGATGTATCAGCGAGAGAAGCTCCTTGGCAGGGGACTCTTTACTCACTTGCAAACATCCGCTCGCCAATGCTAAACACCTATGGGCGGGTTGTTTTCGAATTTCTCGTTTAAATTTGAATATTTTTAAACGATTTTTTTGCATAGGATAAGCTAAGGTCGATCTCTAATATGGCTATTTACTTTTTCGATTTTTTAAAAATAAAAGTACTTTCACTTTCGGAACCGGTTTCAAAAGTTAAAGTACATTACATTTATTAAAAAAATCTGCAACTAAAATCGAAAAAATAAAAAATGGTCCTATTAGAGATCGAGCTCAGCTATCATATGCAAAAAAATCGTTTAAAAATATTCAAATTTAAACGAAAAATTCGGGAAAAAAAAAACTGCCCATAGGTTTAGCATCTCATTTTACATAAAGTTTTTCGTTTCTATTTTTATTTATTTAACTAGGGGGCTCGGCCCCCTACGAGATACGCTCGCCAACCTCCGTTCAGACACCGCAGTCTCTAAAAGCACGCTAATTCGATCGGCTTTAAAAAGATTTTGGAAGATTGAATTATAATTTAAAAAACAGTGGCGATCTCCCTATAAACGGGTTTCTATTCATTTCTCTTTGATTGGAAAATTTTAAGGAAAAATCAGCTGCTGTTAAAAGATGCAATGGCTGTTTTCAGCTTTGATTAAATAAAATCAGTTAAACATTTCAAAATAAGCTAATATAAAATGAATTAAGTAAACCGAGTCTTTGTCTCCCGGTATTTTTTAACAAAGCGAAAAGAAAGTTCTTTTAAATAAGACATTTAAATGTATCGTTTTTAATCTGACATAATTTTCACAAAACCTTTTTTTCTCTTTTTTATATTCACGTGAAACTACTTTTGTTAGAAATGAAATATTATTTGCGCTCAATTTTTAAATTTAAACTGTTTTGCAATATTATTTTTTGTTCATTTTACGTAATAAGTGTAATGTGACGTAATTTCTCCTATTTAAGACTTCTAACGCATATTAATGAATTTATTACTTTACAATATCCTTTCTCTTTTAAAATTCACGTGTAAATATAGTTTTTATAAAATAATTTTCAATAAGTTCCTGCTTTTTACACGTAATTAATTCTAATTTGAAAGTTTTTTCTTCTGTTTATAATAGTCACGTGTAAATAAATTTTTAATTTGAAGCAAACATTGTTTGCGCTGTTTATACAGTTGGCAACATTTTAAATTAATACCATTTTTTAAAATAAGTAAAAATCTCTGGAAATGCTGAAAATTTGAATTTAAAATAGAAATAAAAGCTCAAAAAATGAGTCAAATTAAAAAAATAAATGCATTCTGCACACCGGGAAATTATAACGTATAAAATGATCTAAAAATGATTAAATTCTAATGTATAGTTTTTGCTCCTATAAAACTTTTTTAAATGGAACGACTTTGTACAACTTTAGCATTCAATATCTCTTAAAATAATTCTTCGATTTGAAAACTGTCTGCATCAGCGTGTTTATCAAACATTTCTCTATAATACCGCCGATTTTCATATTTTTGTATGCAATATTTTTCTTAATATTAACGGAGAAAGACCTCCGGTCACAAAAAATTCAAAACCGGCGGCGGTGACAGCGTAAGTTACATTTTTTAGAATAGAGAGATAATACTTCATCGGTTATCTTTATTTTTTATTTTATTTCATTTATTTATTTATTTATTTATTTTTTTGATTAATGAAATCATCTAAACCAATTCAACTGTTTTGTGACAAAAAATAAAAGAATAAAACAGATACGTATTCTCTTTTAACTCAATTATTCAAATTATTTTTATTGTTCACGCGCATCTTATTGATACAACAGTCATATTTTAGGAAAACGTGACTTAATTTATTAAAACATTTTTCTCCCTCAAAAGTTATCTGATATGGTACTTAATAAATGAAGTTATCTGACTTGAGAACATCCATATTTAGTTAGTAATCAGCGGATTTTGATGACCTATAAAAATGATATATTTTTAAAAAGTTTTTCTGCTATTAAGGGATTTCATAACTTATTTCAGATAAGTCCATATGAAGAAATTAAATCCTAGAATGATTAAATATGAAAGACTAATTAGGAAGGAGATAATATTTTGAAGAGATTTTAGTAGATTTTTGAAGACTATTTATTAGATACCAATAACTAAACAACTACTGTCTTAAAATAAAATATTTCTTTATTTGAAGCAGTAAAAATCATTTTTAAAAAAGTTTTAAAGGACAGTGTAAAGCAACTGGTTATGCTCTTTTAAAATTGAGATGCCATATTTTCAATTCTGACTACAAAACACTAGCAGCTCCATCTAAGTATTATTCGAATATTAATGAGAGAAAATATTTATTAAATTTTAACTCAATAAAATGATTTTAAAAAACGCATGTGCAGTTTATAAATAAAATGCTTCACCATATAAAAGAATTTTGGTCACAAAAGCCGGTTAAAATAAATAAAAGTCACTGCCGTGGGGTTTTTTTGGCAACCCTGCTTGAAATAATGGCGAAGGTGACAAATATCCATCAAGGAAAGCAGCAGTATTTTCCCTTCTTTTAAATTCTGAAGATCACAAAATTTCTAATAAATCTTTACTTTTTCATTGCAAATTTCAGCAGGGACTTTTGTATAGTGTTGTAATCAGAAACAGGTAAGGTAAGCACAAAAAATTCACTTTCACTTTGTAGTCAAAGCAAGGTCGCCATTAATGCTACTAGTTGAAGGTGAACTCTGTTATCAGATCTGAGAAATGATGACATGGGAGAAATATAACTAAGAATATGAAAAATATAAATACCAAAAAAAAAAAAAGTAACCTAAATTAAATATATTTTCTAAAAGTATTATAAATTTTTTTAAACAAAGACTTTATACAGATAATTTGCACTTAGCTACACGATATAGCTATAGCTTTATCTAAATCCCACTAAATTTTTTAATTCACCTGAAGTCTTTATTTCTGAAATTATCGTGTGCGGTGTAGTAACTGAATACACACATGAAATTTGCTTTCAATAAACAGAGCTAGTATCAAGTAAGTACGTCATAGATCGTGCAACTGTAGAATATGTATTCTTACTTGTATTGATAATGAATGCGGCGGAGTCGAAACATGTAAATAGTTTATTAAATACCTTTTTAACTGTTTTTATTTTATATCTTTTAACAATTTAATGAAGCATATTATAACTGGGTGTTATAATTTGTTACGTGTAATGATTTGTAATGAATAATGTTAAATATGTCTCATTTTGAGATTTCTAAAATGGCATATAAAAAGTCCTTCCGGCCAGTGCCGGGAGGAAGAGGTAGCTTTCATATTCCTTATTTTAAAAAAGCCAACTTTTATCATTCAAAACACACGAAGCTCAATTTAGTGGAAACTGAATATAGGAGATTCAATACTAATTTTTATCAATACAATGAATGAGAATTTCGCGAAATTAGTCAGCTTTATCCAAGCAGCTTTTCTTTAAAGTAACTTATATTTGGCTGCCAAATTCGGCGATTTCTTAAAGTGCCTGCCATTTTAAGACAACATGGTGGATGAGGCTAACCAGTGAACTTGGTCGAGACCTTAGTAATTGCTGTGCACATTGCTCACTCACATCGGAATCGGTCGATATATACGAGTGCTGCCGCATGCAAAAAATCAGATTTTTCAAAATGTCACCCACAATAGAAATTGAAACTGCTATATCTGAGCCATTTTTTAAGGTAAAGACAAACCAAAAATGCTCCTGAATCCTTATATCAAGGTCAAATACTTAAGAAAGAAACCTTTTTCAATTTCTAATTTTTTTGCACCTCACTTTAAATATATATATATTTTTTTATTTAATGGCCGCCATTTTGAAACAAGATGGCTGATGAATCTGGCCAGCGAACTTGGTCGAGGTATTGATGTATACTATCCACATGCCTTCTTACATCGAAATAGGCGAATACGTGTGTTATCGCGTGACAAATACAAGATCGTTTCAAAATGTTTAGCCATGCTAGAAATTCAAAGTGCTATAATTCAACCATTTTTTAAGATATAAACAAAAGAGCAAATTTTCAGAAACAAAAACTGCTCCGGAATCTTTGTATCAAGGCCAAACACATAAAAAAATCTTTTTCATTTTCCAATTTTTTAATACCTCGTTTTAAATTTTAAATTTAATTTTTTTTAAATGGCAACCCTTTTGAAACAAGATGGCGAATGAAGCTGGCCAACGAACTCGGTCGAGACATTGGTATGTACTATGGTACAGACCAAGTTACATCCAAATCGGTTCATAAATACGCCTGTTATCGCGTGACAAAATTCAGGACGTTTCAAAATGTCAGCCACGCTAGAAATTCAAAATGCTATAACTCAGCCATTTTTTAAGATATAGACGAAACAAAAACTGCTCCGGAATCTTTGTATAAAGGTAAAATACATAAAGAAAAAAATATTTTTCCATTTTTAATTTTTTGGTACCACATTTCAAATTAATTTTTTTAAAAATTTTAAATGGCCGCCATTTTGAAACGAAACGGCGGATGAAGCTGGCCAACGAACTCGGTCGAGACATTTGTATGTACTATGTATACACCGAATTACATCGAAATCGGTTCATAATTACGAGAGTTACAGTGTGACATAGGTCAGATATATATATATCAATTTTGAACGGAGGGTGGTTTCGGGGTCTGGGGGTCATGATCGATGAAAATATACCAAAAGTTTTTGAAATCGCTTTCCTCCGAACGGCTGCAATAGGTAGTTTTTTGTAATGAAAGCTACCTAAAAATAATTATCAATTTCCGGGCTTAAAGTGCTGTTTTAATGCAAATGTTTCTATCTTATGCAAATTTCACACTATTTTCGCTTTTGTGCAGTTTTTATCTTTTAATTTTGATCTATGATGACAGACAGATTCTTAAATATTCCATTCCTTGTGTGACAACTGCCCCCTAGCCTCCGCAAATGGCACTCCTATTTCAAAAGAGCCGCACATACGTATTCATATGAAAGGGGGATAAGTCTAGAAGATATTAAATTAGTTTATCATTTTATATGTTTATAATAACTTCAATTAAATGATGTCAATATTTTTTTTTAATTAATTTTATTTTAAATCCAGGCATGAAAGTGGGAAAAAAGGTGGAAAATTTTTTCCATCTATAAAATAAGGCCAAACTCGTATAATTTACACATTTTAACAGTTATTCATACAATAAAATGAATTATAATTGTACATATGATGGTTATTTTCTTTTTGTAATTTAGAGAGTATTAAAAAAAAACAATAAATGTATAAATTCATTAAATCAAAAAAATTGGAAGCAGTACACTAAAAGTATAAATCCATCCAAATGTATCTGATGAACTTATGTGAAGTACAGAGATTAATTTTTCAAAATAAATGTATTATTTTGAATGATTTGACTGTTTAAGACTTTACTTTAAAAAAACAAAAAATCTCTATGCTAAATATATGCATGCCAAATTGATCTTTGCTCCAGAAATACATTTCCAAAAATGCATCACTGAAATTACTCAGAAGTGTTTTATAAATAGAATAAAATGTTCTATTCCAAAAAGAACCTTATGGAAACTTCCTTTCCCTAGTTATAGAACTTAATTTGCATGACTTTCAGATGCTTATAATAAAAGCTCGCCTTTGAATTGATAGTGCAGCAATTCAGAAACAAACTCCAAGGATTTGAGTAGACGAAATGTCTAATTATTAAGTTTTCTAGACAGCCCCCCCCCCCCTCCCCCAAATCCTACTCTTCTAATGTTTTCTTTGCATTTTTGCATCAATCCAGAAAATGTCTACATTTGCTTTTAAAAAGGTGGAATTCCTCCTTTAGGAGGAACTCTTTCATGCCTGTAAAATCAAAGTAACGTTTAATTAAGGATTATGCGTTTTTGTTTCTATGTAGAATATTATTAGACAACATACATATATAACTGTATGTTTGCCTTTTGAGCTATAGAAGTAAAGTAGATGAAATTTTCCACACCAATTTAGACATATATTTAGTAACAAAATATAAAAGTTATATTATTTATGTTTTGTTCTTATTTCACACTTATAATACTCGCACACGTATAATTATAAATATTCGTTTTTGGCCGAAACTAGGAAGATAAACTAAATTCGGTTTCGGTCGAACACTAACGTAAATATCTTACTGATGTTTTTGACCTTTTCAACCCTGTTTAAAGATTGTTTCAATTGATACTAAAATCCGGGGATGATAAAATAAAAACTTTAGGAAAACTTCTTGTGTTCAAAAACTTATAGGATAAAAAGCGGGGGGATTGCTATTGATTTTCTCAATAATAAAAGTAATTAAAGGTAAATGAGATTTTAAATTATGTTAAAATTTAAAAAGCAGCTTAATGTCAATCATGGGGCAGCTGCGGTAATTCCACGGCACATTTGTGTGTTGCGACACACTAGTTGAGGACACTGATATCCCTTTAAGACCCGGTGTATTTGTAAACAAAACTAGTCATGCCTTATAGCAAGTAAAACATACTGCAACCGCTACCTCTTGATAAAAAATGATACTTTACTCTACCTGCAAACCAAAACGATCATTCGATTCGAGTTTTTATTATAAATGACTCAGAAGCAAACAATTAAATGAATGTCTAACCCGCACGATCGTGCGGGTTGGGTCTTAAAGGGATAAATGCTATAGAAAACTCACACTTTTTGAACTCAAGAAAACAAGAAAAATAAAATATTTTCATTTTGAAGCAACAAACATCTTATCTGTTAGGCGGAATGATACGGGATTTTTACCTCGCACTACACCGGATGACAAGCCTACTGTCCCAATCTTTACTTCCGTTTATGACAAAACTGAATTATTTCAGAGATAACTTCTAAAGATCGACCGAAAATTCGGTTTCGTATCCATTTTCGGTTCAAAATCTGAATTTTGTCGAAAATTCGGCCGATACTATCTGTATTGTAAAAAAAAATCGTTTCTTTCTTCGGAAGTTTTTAACATGACTCATTGATTAGAGCTGTGTCAGCTCAAATGAGACACATTTATTGCTATGAACTTCTTATACAGAAACTGTTTATAATTATCAGTCATGACGGACACAAGACGCGAGTGCAAATTATAAAACAAGCAATGCCTATAGGACTAAACTTTTAAGATTCTTTTTACGTGCTTATTAAAAGCTGCAGAGACTTAAACAGTAACAGAAAATTTTTAGATTGAAACCACAAAAGTGCTTAGAATACTCTTTGAGAAAGTTCTAGTATAACAGACGATCATTTATAAAAATCATTATAAAAGGTAAATCGAGGTATGCATACCTAAAACATTTTTTAATGAGATGAAATTCGTTTAATCCATGGTCGTAAAAAACCCAGCCTGGGTGGGTACCCGGGCAGCTACCCACTACAACCCTGGTTTAATCAGAAAATCATTCTGTGTAGATGAATTAATTACATTTTATATGAAAATAAAAAGTTTTGGTCTAAGGCACAGAGTGCCAAATTTGGCCACACATGTAATTAATAATTCTGTATATTTCTGTATGTAGCAATTACTTAATACAATTTTTTTTACGTTTTCGGTCGAAAATAGAAAAAAATACCAAAATTCTGTTTCGGTTTAAGTCTTAAAAACCCATTTCCGTCGATCCTCACTTTTAACGTTATATAGCTAATCTACAGCTCGCTTTTTGAAATTGCATGTGTGATAGTTATCTGAATAGAATTTTAAATTTAATGAAAAATGTTTGCTTCGATATATAAAAAATATTCTTTACACGAGGATTTTTCTTTAAATGTATTTATAACTTTTTTTAAAAATTTATATAGTAATATCTTTACAACAAAGTATTCAAAATAAGTAGAACATTAAACATTTAATGTAAACTTAAAACGCGGCTGAGCAACATCATTGCAAATCAAACGATTATAAAATTAAAACCTTTTAATATATCACACTGCTTTAAAAAAGTAAAATAGTATTTTATGAAGACTGGAGATAGAAAAGAACACTCCTCAAACTATTGAAATAGAATTTTGTAGGAACCAAGATTCAAATTAATGCAATGTGTTGCAATGAAAATGAAAGCAATCCAAAGCAAATTTGAAAGGGGGAAAAAAAAATACCATATGAGTTTATAAAAACTTACCTATACTTTCATCGTACAATAAATAAACTATCCGAGAAACAGAACTGGTACATCACATTCTTTAAGCATAATAAAGTGCACAAGTGGAGAAAGAAAAATCATTAACCAGGAACAGTTTTACTTTTGGGTCACAACTTTGCAGGAAGATTAAGTTTAAACGGGTCACCCGAACAGCTGAATCGAACCCAAAGGCGATTCAGAATCACGCCACTTGAGTTTAGCCCAATCGGAGAAAAAGTGGAAGCGGATATTTTATATTTGAAATTCAAAAAGAACGACATAGAAAATAAACAAGCAAGAAGAAATAATTTACAATTTTAAAGTGATTTTTACCGAATCAATTTTAATAAACAGTCGGAAAAGATAATTTCGTCAAATTTTTTTTTAAATTTGCTTGCAAATGTTTTCCGTAAAATTTGAGTGGCGAGATTAATATTTTAAAATCATTTCTATTTTAAATATTTTCCATACTCTGCTTTGTTACTCCGAGCGTTACAAAAAGGATCTATGCTAAGAGATCTAAGGTAAGAGTAGTGTCATTGTTAGCTGTGCTAGTTCCCCTATGAATATGATTTATTTCAGAAATACCGATATAACTATAAACAAACATCATATAAAAATGTTCAACATATTAAACGCTCCTTCGGAAAATTATTTAAGGCTGTTCTCAAATCCAAAAGGGCAACTTTGTGATATAAGTTTTAATTTATTTTTGTTCGGAAATGCATGAAACTAGTAGGAGTTGTTCAGAAACTATGTAATCGGGCTGTTTTTTCCGTTTTTCCGTTTTTTTTTTTTTTTTTTTTTTTTTTTTTTTTTTTGCAAATGCAATAGATCTTTCAGAAAATAGTGTCAAAGTGGATGTTTTGAACCGTATTTCCGCGCGAACGACAAATAACCGCTCAAGAATGGGTGAAAAACGTGTTTGTCACATGATCAAAATCGCTTATAACTCAATAGGTAATTTACCGATCAAAAAATGGAAAACACAGTTCGAATCCAAATCGCTTCCATGGTTAGGCTTTCCAATTTTATATATTTCCGTTAAAAAATGAATTTGTAAATGTGTCAAAACGTTTTGCGCTTGTTGAGCAGAGAAGTTAACAACAGCCTTAATGCAAGTACCTTTTGAATCCGCCGAAGTGGAACTTTCATTAGAAGTTATGCTCCTTTTTTTCTACGACCGGGGTTCAACACATGCTACCATTTTTAACTAATGAGAAATTTTCCATAGTTCTAGTGCATATCACGACAATCTCTACAACACTGATTTCTTTCGATTAGGACGCTTTTATCAGAAATGAAACCACGTTTTTCGGTCGATTCAAAGCAACTGTCGCTTAATGAAGCTACAATTAAAAAAATTAGAAACATAACGTGTACAAAATGTAAAATAAGTCTCAGGAAGTTCAAAAGCACACTTACCAGTAAAAAGGCCACGATCGGAAGACTGCCTGCCGACAGACGCAGTCTATGAATGCTAATTGAATGTGAAAGAAAAATCGGAAGGTTGCTAGCAGATTACGGAATAGCAGACAATGTTCAGAAGAAGCGTTATCCGGCAGAAGATATCTTAAAGGAAAGATGCTGTTCGCGGGTCCACATTTTATACACGAATAATCCAAAGGTTGGCAGTGACGTTTCAGGATGAAAAGTAACGGTTAAGGTTCACTAAAAATTCAAGGCCAAGGAATCAAAGGGAATAAAATAATTCTGACGGAAGACATGATGAAACGTTTGCTCTCATCAATAGTGACAAGTCAATGACTAAAGAAGAAAAATTCACACTTCAACCAAACAAATATGAAACACGGCGGAGATAAATTTAGCAATCGCAGAAGAGTGTGTTTTCAGTGATACATAATGTTATCAATAGGGAAGATCAGTACAGATATTCTTTGAGCCATTTGAGCGGAAGAAAGGATTTCACGATAGGATAAAAGAAAGATTTCAGAAATGTTACTCAAGTAAAAATTATTCTATAACGATGAATAAGATTCAGTGTTCAATAAAACAGAGCAATAATGAAAGAAGAAATTGTTTTAAACTTTTTTTTTTTTTCAATTTTGTTATCACATATATGTACCTGGCTGGACAACGGGATACAATTTCGAAAGAGAAAAAAATTACATTCGAACTTAGAAAATATTCGGCGTTTCCAGATCTAAAAAATACTAAATCTATATTTATACGACAATCATATCAAGAGATAAGTACTTATAACCAGTGATGCCGCTGAACCTGAAAAATCCTGGGTCCCCGGGACCCAGGATTTCCAAAAATCTGGGTCCCTTTTTTACAAAAGCGGGTCCCCATCAATAATAATTTATATTTTAAAGGAATAAATGAAACTTGTTTTTTTTTTTTTGGAAAAGATAAATGAAATGCATTAATTATTGTTTTAATAATAATTAAATAATGAATTAAAACCAGTATTATTTGCACTCAAATAAGACATTTAAAAAGTATACTAAGATATACTTTCTGTACTTTCTTAAAAGTAAAAATGCAAGATACAATTTTAATTGTAAAATAATGCTTATTTGAGAGTAGAAGATCACTAATGTTCGCATTTCTTTTAAAAAGGTGCAAGATGGGTTTATTGAAAAATATATTTTTGCTGAAAAAAAGAATATTTTCGTTAAGTAAAGGAGTACTTTTTGTTGAATGAATGCTTTCATTACACTTCCCATTGAATTATTTGCCAGCATACATCTGTGTTGGAATCGGACATTTTCCTTGGAAGGGAAATTCACATCTAAATCATTACTAATCATCAAATTCTAAATCTTCCGAAGGTGGGAGACAATGCAGTGAGAAGGGGGGGGGGGATTTTTCACTGATCCACCCCCCTGAATACATTATCAGCGTACACCGAAATCATGCTGTATCTCATGTAAAAAATTTAAATCCCATTTTAAGAATGCTCTATCAATAAGTTGGGTTTGCACATCTTTTTTGGTTTGCACTCTTTCCCTCCTCCCCCCCTTGTTTCAATTTTTTATGCCTAGTGCAAAGTCTGATTATGCATAGAGTTGTAGAACAACAGACAACTTAATGTAGAAGGAATCTATAATGATAAAGATGATAGAATCCGTGATCCTCTGACGAAATTCGCTATTTCTTCGCGATCCTTTGACGAAATCAGCGTTCTTTCCGCGATACTTTGCCGAAATTTGCGCTTTTTTCGCGATCCTTTGACGAAATGCGGCTTTTTTCCTCAATTTTTTGACGAAATTCGCTATTTTTTCGCAATCCTTTGACGAAATCCGCTATTTTTTCACGACCCTGTTACGAAAATCGCTTTTTTCCGCGATCTTTTGACGAATTACGCTATTTTTTACGTGGCCGTTTTTCGAAAATCGCGTTTTTCGCGCGATATTTTGATGAAATTTGCTATTTTTTCGCAATCCTTTGACGAAATCCGCCATTTTTTCGCGACCCTGTTACGAAAATCGCGTTTTTTCCGCGATATTTTGACGAAATTCGCTAATTCTTCACGATCTTTTGACGAATTACGCTACTTTTTCGTGGCCCTTTTACGAAAATCGCGTTTTTCGCACGATATTTTGATGAAATTTGTGCTTTTTTCGCGATCTTTTTTGCGAAATTCGGCATTTTCCCGCGTTTTTCTTAACGAAATTCACTACTTTTCGCGATCCTTTAACAAAATACGCTATTTTGTTGCGGCCCTTTTACGAAAATCGCGTTTTTTCCGCGATATTTTGATGAAATACTTTGATGAAATTCCGCTTTTTTTCCGCGATTTTTTGACGAAATTACGCGTCCCACGGGACGCGTAAGAGGTATTTTTTTGCGTCCCGCCCCCGATTTTTCGCGTAATTTACGCGCTATAGCGCATCCGCGGCATCACTGATAACTATTATTATTATTAAAAAGCCCTTTTTTACAGTGAAATTTTCATTAGTTAAAATATTATTAGAACACTGAAATACGTGGTAAAAGAAGGTACTGTTAAAATTCGGTAGCTAATCAAAAATGGTCTCAAATCCAAACTTTCTTTTTTCCGAGACATTCGCGAAATCATTTTATTTTCATCGGTAAATGTATTAGAACTTTCAAGAATCTTAAGATTCACAGCCCCCCTTCCCCTCCTTAAAAATTGTACAATATTCTTCATTTTATTTACTTTCATTTTAAGTTTTTAAAGTGCTTGGATATATAGACGCATATCTTCATAAGTCGAAAGGTTGTCCAGCATGTGGGATAAAAACACAAGTTATGGCATTATGGGAATAGAAAAGAAAAACCCCGCGAAGTACAAAAATGATCGAATTTCAAATTTGTAATAAGCCATTCGTAAGTAAATGCCAATCAATTAAATGCTGTGCTGTGGTATAATACTAAAGAGGTAAGTAGTCTAATATTTTGGTTCTATCATGCGTAAAATACTTCAGTTTTTATTATTTTTATCATAAAATATTCTGAAAGCTAAATTCGTATTACTTTTTTTTTCCATAGTAAACTTTTAAAAAGCCATACATACTAGAGATTAGAGATGCAACGAATATTCGGCCCATTCGGCCTGACTGCCGAATATTCGGCTTCGGCCGAATATCAAGTCCATTATTCGGCCTTGGCCGAATAATACTGTAATAAATGTTTTTATATTTACACAGTATAACTTTTTAATTTGACAATTTATATTCATCATATATAACGAAAATTTTATTTGAAATTAACTAACACTTTTTTTTTCCCACTAACTTTCATACACCGGATGGGTTTTATCTACCCATTTTTATATAAGAGGCTAATTTAGGAATCATGTTAAAAATTTTGTATGCTGTATCAGTAAGTACAAAAAGTATCTGTAATAAGCTAACATAATCTGTTAAATTTAAAATTAATCTATTCAAAATTGTTTTAATACAGCTGTACAAGCTAATTCATTTTTTTTTTCATAATGGGAAGTTTAACATTTAACCCTTGTTACATAAAAAAATATTTCTTTCAATAATATTTTGAATTATACCTATAAAGAACGTAAATATATGATTAATTTGATATAGATGTATTATATGTATAAGATATGTAAGTCGTATATGCTGCAATACTTAAGGGTTTTTTTTTTTTTTTTTTTTTTTTTTTTTTTTTTTTAATAGTAAAATACGCTTAAAAGTTAAATATAATTGAAGTGATTTTTTTAAGTCTGTTACTATTTCTTATTAAATAATGAAAGAAATGTAAATACTAAATTTTTTTAATTAGTATGCATTTACGTTTCAGATATTTTTTTTCAAGAATAGCATTGTAATGCCTTAAAAAACAGTTAAAATGTTTTCAATAAACGTAGATTGGGATGCAGAAATAATAATAATTCAGCATTCTCAGGTGATAGTCTATTTCTTTTTCTTTTTTTCGTAAATGTTACCTGCTTCTGAAAATAATCTCTCACTATATATGGTACTTCCTGGAGCAGAAAGGTACTTTTTGGCTAATTGTGAAAGGTTTGGAAAGTCTTCCGAATTTTTCGCCCACCGCTTCAAAGGACACTGTTGTCTTTCTAGTAGTGGCTTGGAAAGAAAATTACTAATTTCATTTACTTCTTCACATTGAGGGGCACTTTCTATAGAGGCTTCTCTGCTGACAGCAAAGAAAAAAAAATAATAATAAAGATAAATAAAAATGTTGTTAATTGTGAGCTTTATAAAGTCTACAATGATTTCTTTCCACCATTTTAGAGGATATTCCTTTGACCCTTTCTATCAGTGGTTTTTCTTAAGATAAAGATTTCTGATTTCTATTTTATTTCATCTGAAAGCTAAAACTTATGTTTCTTAGTACTTTTAAAATTTTTTCATTATTTTAAAATGTAACAACAACACACATAATATCTATTAAAATGTAACTAGACAGTACCTGATGAGGAAGTTTTGCTGAGAATGTTTTTTTTTTTTTTTTTGGGGGGGGGGGGGGGGTTGGGGGTTGAATTATATTATTGAGGCAAATTTTAGGCCGAATATAGCCGAATATTTTTTCAGAGTAAAATAATGCTTTAAAAAATTAAAAATTTGTATATAAATAATTTTTTTTTAAAGAAAACAATACATTTTAATTGTGAAATATACAAGAATTGTGCATATAGTGCATACTATATTTTGTTTTTAGGCGAAAATAAGTTCATTATTCGGCGGCCGAATAGGCGGCTGTAACTTGGCCGAATATTCGGTATTCGGTTATTCGGCCAAACCACTATTCGTTGCATCACTACTAGAGATGAGACGGGCTTTATTTTTATTCTAATCTTCGGGCTCGGAGCCATTCTTTCTGAAATCAGAAAATTTTATTTATTGATGACTAGAAAAAAAAAAAAAAATAAATAAAAGAGCTCCCCCCCCCCCCCCCCTTAAAAATGACTCCTTTCAAAATCATTGTATTGCTATTTTTATAAGAATAAAAGGGAAACAAAATTTTGTGTCATATTTGCAGATTTATGCCTGGTATTGCCAGCGACGATCTGTTGATTTGGCACCAACGAAAGAGGCGCGAATAATGAATTTGTTTTCAGTTCGATTTCAGTTTGTGACAGACCAGGGTTCGCAAAAACCCGGGTTTTTTTGAAAAAACCCAGCCCACATGGGTTTTTTCGGGTTTTTTCATGAAAAACCCAATTTTCCCCGGGGAAAATCGGGTTTTTTCAAAAGTACAATATATGCGACATTACATTATTGTATTCTATATTATTTATATATTATATTTACTATACATTCTTCCCTTGTATACAATATAATTGTAATACTATTTTACAAGTCATAAATTGCATAAATTATATGAATTTAAATTGTCATAAATTGCCTAAATTATATGAACTTAAATTAATTAAGTAGTGTCAGTGTTTCTCACAAATTATTTTTAAATATAATAGAAGATAAAAAATTGTTAATTTGCTTTAAAATCAAATAATGAATAGAATATTAATATTTAAAATATATAAGTAGGAAGGAAAAAAGGGGTAAACTAGTCAGATGTGCCAATTCCAAAACTTTCCTCTATCTCATACATGTTAATAATTCAAAATTCGCTATCCCAGTGCCACATCTATGCCCATCACATGGATTGTAAAATATAGGTTCATTGAATTGGATGCATTTAACAAGGAGATGTAAGTATCACATTGTTTCAAACAAATCATTGAATTTTGGAACCCACCCTCTTAGATGTCCACAACCAAAATTTCCAACCCAAACAGCATAAAATCAACACCTGTTGTTCAACTTACATCCAAGTCTAATAAGGATCTATTTATATGAAAATGAAACAGAATATTAAGTTTGATTAAATTATGTGCATTAGTTTTTGAGATATAGATTTTGCAAAAATCGTGAAAAATTGAGCATATCAACACTACCTGCTGTGCAATTTACACCTAAACCTAATCGGTAACAGCATACGTCAACGTCTAACTGAATCTGAAGTTTGAAGAAAATCCATGCATTAATTCTTGAGATATTGCGGAAATCATACAAGATTCAGTACAACAGAGCCTTTGTTGGGTGATATTCATCAAAAACTAATCAACACCAGTTTATATCAAGGTCTAACTGAATCTAAATTTTTATTCAATTCTGTACATTAGTTCTTGAGATAAATGCAGCATAGCAGCACCACCTAATGGGCAATATACACCGAAAACTAATCACCACCAGTTTACATCAAGGTCTAACTGAATCTAAAGTTTTGGGAAATTCTGTGCACTAGTTCTTGAGATAGGGCACCCACAAAATTTTTGTCACATTATACAGATAGATATTTTCTAAAAACCATCACATCGTCTTCAGGACCTTTTTTAAAACGTATAAATCCGTCGTAAACTGGAAATCGAAATTTTTCACAAATTAAATACTTGTAAAGATAGAAGAAAGTAAAAATATATATCTTTTATTTTCATGAATATAGTTCATTTGAATTTTTTATATAAAGACATTCTTATGATATTGCCTTTACCTATAATTATGTACTATGTATGTATGTTGCCTACTATGTTCTATGTTTGTTAGTAAAGTATTTCAATGTGCTAAAATACATTTTTATTTTACTTCGGGTGTTTATGTAATGGCTTTTATATATTAATCTTTTTCAAAATTAACTGAAATGACTTAAATTCATTAAATGTATATGTTGTTTAAAATTTTAAATATTTCTGAAAATTGAAAAAACCCACATTATGGGTTTTTCAGTGGGCTTTTTCAAGTGGGCCCATTCTGAAAAAACCCACTGGGTTTTTTCGAACTGGGCCCAGCTTTGCGAACCCTGTGACAGACAGAGGTTATTTTTTAATTGGATCGTTTATTTTATTTTTTATTTAGAGATCTAAGCAAAGAGAATATTTTCTTTTGGTTTTAGACTAGGGGTGCACAACCTTTTTGAGAGAAGGGCCACTTTGGGGCATGTTTGGGTTGTCAAGGGCCACATCAGTAACACACACAGGATTCTATATCGGGAGGTTGGAAAGGGGGGGGGGTAATAACTCTTTATTCTTTAATAATGAATTTTTGTATATTAAACAAACAAATAAACAAATAGAAATAAGTAATTGTATGCAGGCTTCTTCACATCTGTTATTATATCCATCTGTAACCATATCTGTAACCATACAACACTTTATGAAGACTAACTGTTCTTTCTTGATAAATGGAAAATTGACAAAATTCACATTTTTTTTTTTCCACGAGCGATTGAAGAATTTCGCGATATTTTTGTGATCAATTGACAAAAGATTCCATCAGTTGTCGAAATTCGTGATTTTTTTTACCACGACAGGCAAAATTCGCGATTTTTTTCTCGCGATAAATTGACGAATTTCCGCAGCCGATCACCGAAATTTGAGATTCTTCGGCGCCTGATTGGTAAATTTCGCGATTTTTTTTTCGCCCCGATCAACGAAATTCGTGATTCTTAACTGACTGACGAAATTTGTAATTTTT
Organism: Maratus speciosus; assembly: GCA_963932465.1. Lineage (NCBI taxonomy): Eukaryota > Metazoa > Arthropoda > Arachnida > Araneae > Salticidae > Maratus > Maratus speciosus. The sequence goes on from OZ010791.1 coordinate 258,451,198, forward strand.
TTCCGCGGAAAATTGACGAAATTAACCATTTTTTCTTGCGATAAACTGACGAAACTCGCGATTTTTCCGCGGCCGATCAACGAAATTTGCATTTTTCCGTGCCTCATCGACAAAATTCGCGATTTTTTCTGTGACCGATTAGCGAAATTTGAGACTTTTCCGCACCAAATCGGCAAAATTCGGGATTTTCTCGCACTCGATCAACGAAATTCGCGATTTTTCTGCACCCGGCCAATGAAATTTGCAATTCTCATCTGACTGACGAAATTTGCGATAAACTGACGAAACTCGCGATTTTTCCGGATCCGATAAACGAAATTTGCGATGTTTTCCAGCGAGAAATTGACGAAATTACCGATTTTTTCCAGCAACATATGGACAAAAATTGAGATTTCTTTTTAGCTATAAATTTGCGAAATTCGCGGACCACAAGTTAACCCATCGCGGGCCACAGGTTGTGCATCCCTATTTTAGACGATCAGAATTAGCTCGAGGTTTACGAATATTTTAGTCTTATTGCACACAAGTCATGATGGATCATATGAATAGTATGTAACTTTAATGATTATTATTATCTATTATACAGACACATTTTAGCAGTTATTTATAGGATAAAATGAAATATAAATGTATGTATGGTTATTTTTTTTTTCATAACACATAAAGTATTAGAAACAAATTTAAACTCTTAAATCAAAAGTATTATATAAATAGGATAAAATATTGTATTCCAAAAAGAACCTTATGAAAATTTCCCTAAAGTCTAAAAAAATTTGCACTTTGGAAAGATACTTTAAACAACTTTATTTACATGGCTTTCATAATGCTTATAATATAAGCTTCCCTTTAATTTGATAGCTCTTTTGTAGAGCAATTCAGAAAAAAAAAATTCTAACGATTTGAGTAAACTAATGTCCGATTATTAAATTTTTGAGATCCCCTCCCGCACCTCATATGCTTCCAATATTTTCTTTGCATTTTTGCATCAATCCAGAGAATGACCAAAATTGTTTTAAAAAGGTGGAAGGCTTTTAGGAGGAACTATTCCGTGCCTGTATTATGAACTCTGCTGATGCTGGAGCTGTACTCTGTACATTTACGAAGTTACTTTCAGTCGTAAGTAAATATAATTACCATGTTACACCGATAGAAGCAATCGAGCAGTGTTTCCTCTTTTCCTATATAAAAGCATAAGGGCTTTCAAATTTTCAATTTGAGCTTAAGTTCAGGGTCAAGCCAATCACGAAAGATTGTTATGAGGAAGGAATCTGTTATAGTTAAGATGTACACCTTTTATAGAAAATTTTAAAAACTTGTTCGATTCTTCGACACATAAATAGTAATTTCTGCAAATTCAGGCATGAAAGTGGGAAATGGGAAAAAAGGTGGAAAATTTTTTCTATCAATACAATAAGGCCAAACTTTTATAATTTAGACACATTTTAACACTTATTCATACAGTAAAATGAATTATAACTATACATATGATTGTTATTTTCTTTTTGTAACTTAGAAAAAAAATAAATGTAACAATAAATGTATAAATTCATTAAATCAAAAAAGAAAATTGAAAAAAGTTTGCTAAAAGTACAAGTCCATCCAAATGTATCTGATGAACTTATGTGAAGTACAGAGATCAACTTTTCAAAATAAAAGTAGTATTTTGAATGATTTGACTGTTTAAGACTTTACTTAAAAAAAAAAAAAAAAATTTCTATGCTAAATATATGCACACCAAATTGATCTTTACACCAGAAATACATTTCCAAAAATGCATCACTGAAATTACCCAGAAGTGTTTTATAAACAATAAAATATTCTATTTCAAAAAGAACCTTATGGAAACTTCACTTCCCTAGTTAAAGAACTTAATTTGCATGACTTTCAGATGTGTATAATAAAAACGCACCTTTGATTTGATAGTACAGCAATTCAAAAACAAACTCCAAGGATTTGAGTAGACAAGTTGTCTATTTTTTTAGACACCCCCCCCCCCCCCTCATATGCTTCTTATATTTTCTTTGCATTTTTGCATCAATCCAGAGAATGTCCAAATTTGCTTTTAAAAAGGTGGAATTCCTCCTTTAGGAGGAACTATTTCATGCCTGCAAATTTCATGCATTTATTCATTAAACACCCTTCGCGAACGTTTCCAGAAGATTTGCTTGTTAAGGGAGAAAAATATGAGAATCCATTTTCGTAGAAGAATTTTTATTTGATACCAAACTTCTTTTCTGATAATATTGAATTTAAATTTTCATTTAACTGTTATTTCTATGTAAGAAGTTGTTTAAAAAGGATATAACTTTTGAAACATTTTTTAAATATTATGAGATTTTTTTTTTTCTATTGTATATTTTTTGTATCGGGCTCGGGCTTTGATGGTACAAAATGTTTCAGGCTCGGATTTAAAATTGTTGGTGTCGGGCGGGGCCGGGCCCCGAAAAAAGAGCCCGAACTCATCTGTAATACTACACACTTTTTTTTTTTTTTTTTGGTATATTATCCTAATATGGCAGGAATAAATTAAACGTTTCTGAAATCGTACGATTTTCTATTTTACCACAGGTGACAATTGAAGAGCTAAGTGGAAGAACATGTTAAGTAACAAAAATTACATTTGAAGAAATTTGATGCGAAAGTTTTTATTGTCAATTTTAATGATTTATTTTCTGTTTGATGCCATGTGTTTAAAATATTAACAGGTGTGGTACTAAACTCTATCAAAAAAACTTATTCATATTTAATTTTTAAATATAAAAAATATTTGCATTATTAAATATTAAAATATTAAATATTAATGAATAATGTCTTAAATCTTCAAAGCTAAATAGAACTTTGGTATTTTAGCTTTTACCATGTGATAGAATACCTTCGTCCAAAAGATAAAATAATTTTTAAGAAAATGTAGTATAACATGTTCTTCCACCCAGCTCTTCAAATGTCATTTATTACTTTCTTCTATCTTTACAGGAAGAAAGTATTGGATTCGTGAAAAATTTCGATATCCAGTTTTCGATGGATTTATACGTTTTAGATGGTCCTCAGCACAATTTGATGGTTTTTAGAAAATGTGTGTCCTGCGCGACAAAAAATTTGTGAGCGCTCTATCTCAAGAACTAATGCACGGAATTTTACAAAACTTTAGCTATACCTTGATATAAACTGGCGCAGATTAGTTTTTGTGTACATCGCCCGCCAGGTGGCGCTGCTAAGCTGCATTTTTCACGATTTCCGCAATAGCTGTATCTCAAGAACTAATGCACTGATTTTCCTCAAACTTCAAATTCAGTTAGACCTCGACATGAATTGGTATTGATTACGTTTTGATGTAAATGGCCCAAGAAGTGGCGCTGCTATGCCGCATGTTTCATGGTTTCCGCAATATCTCTATCAAGAACTAAGGCACGAATTTTCATCAAACTTCAGATTCAGGTATACCTTAATAAATATTGGTGCTGATTAAGTTTTGGTTGCAAATCGCCCAACAGGTGGCGATGTTATACAAGCTTTAAGATTTTCTCAATAACTAAGGCACGGATTTTCATCAAACTTCAGATTCAGTTAGACGTTGACATAAATTGTTGCCGATTAGGTTTTGGTGTAAATCACCCAACAGGTGCGCTACTATGATGCATTTTGCATGATTGTCATGATTTTAGCGATGGTCATATCTCAAGAACTAATGCACGGAATTTCATATCTTTAGAATCCTCTTAATGGGCATAGACTGCCATTTAATTTAGACACTGTGCTAGCAAATTTTGAAGTATTAACCTGTATGAGATAGAAGAAAGTTTTGGGATTGGCACATCCGACTAGTATTTTAAATAATTTTGTAGCAAAAATAAAAACATATTCAAATGGTCATTAGTAGTTTGTAGCATATTTTTATAAGAACGGCACTTAGTTTCACAAAGAGTCTTTAGAAAGGTATCAAAAACCAAAAGGAGAAATTAAATGAAATAAGAAAACACACAGGTTGCATCTTTAGCAATCAAAAGAATTATCTAACATTTTTATTAAACGCGTCTTTCTAGAATCTCATAGGTCGCGACAATAATGAGTATATAGAATGAATAAAACACGAAGAAAAATTTATATTACTAATAATAAAACTGATCTTAAAAAAAGAAAAACTGGATACAAATGAAAAAATACCTTTGAAGCTTTGTTACAGACACATAGCTTTAAGGAAAATCACAGTGAGAGATGTAATGTAATTTTTTTTTATTCAAAAGATATCCGAGCAAACTTAAGATTCGAATCTTTATAATGTCCAATTTTCTTTCTGAAATACTAAAGATAATACCATGCGTATACTACTGTTATTATCTTTCATTAAATAATTATAGTATTAAAAAAAATAGAGTGGTAATAGCTCTTGATATGATTTTTGAGATATTAAATGTTATTCATTCACTGAATTTACTTTTGCGATTCCTTTTGCACTTAGCAATGATGTAGGAGACCTATTGCACCGGGTATTTTTTTCTAATAAGGATTATTATAACCCTGTATCAGAAGGAAAATATGCAATTTTTAAAGAAGCTCTCGCACTACACTTTTGAAAGTCGGTAAAAACTATTATTTAAAGAAGAGAGGAGGAATAACATTTGCTCGTAATTCGATTAAACGTACTATTTATAATTCCATCGTATTAAATAAATATTACTGTTAGAATTTATATTTCGAATTATTCTTAAGAATGAGTTAATACTAAAGGGCAAAACTGGGAAATTTCATTAGTGGCCAGTGGCTAATAGTAGCAATTTTATAAGTGGCCACCTAAACAATAAACTTCTGTTAAAATTTCTATTACAGGGTTCCTATCCAATTCCAGGGTTCATACAGAGTTGGGAAGAAAAAATCCAAGGAGTACCCAAAAAATCCAAGGACTCCAAAAAATTTTAAGGATTTGACATTTTTTTTTTTTTTGTTGTCGATGTTTTGTGCTGCATCGTTATGTGGTATGCACACTCCAATTTTTAATACCCAATTTGGAGAGAAAAACATTTCAAAAACAAATTTTACTCTATCAGAATCTAATTGTTAGTGCTGAAATTGCACAGTATTCACGATATATTGCTTAATGATTTCGTAAGTTTAAATATAAAATCGACAATCTACTGGGGTGATTCTGAGTAAAAAAAAAAATTCTGAAATTCACAGCAAATTTTCTGTAAAGTTACACGAGAGAGGGGGGTGGGGAGGGGAAAATCAACTCCCGACACTAAGCTGTGCGTTTACTCCGTGATTCTTTGACGAAATTCGCGTTTTTTCGCGATCTTTTGACAAAATTTGTGGGGGGGGGGGTTTGCGAGCTTTTGGCGAAATTTGTGTTTTTTTTTCACGATCTTTTTACGAAATTTGTCGATTTTTCGCGATCTTTTGACGAAATTTGCCGTTTTTCGCGATTTTTCGACAAAAATTTTGGGTTTTCGCGATCTTTTGACGAAATTTCTGGATTTTTTCGCGATCTTTTGACGAAATTTCTGGATTTTTTCGCGATCTTTTGACGAAATTTCTGGATTTTTTCGCGATCTTTTGACGAAATTTCTGGATTTTTTCGCGATCTTTTGACGAAATTTCTGGATTTTTTTCGCGATCTTTTGACGAAATTTCTGGATTTTTTTCGCGATCTTTTGACGAAATTTCTGGATTTTTTTCGCGATCTTTTGACGAAATTTCTGGATTTTTTCGCGATCTTTTGACGAAATTTCTGGATTTTTTCGCGATCTTTTGACGAAATTTCTGGATTTTTTTCGCGATCTTTTGACGAAATTTCTGGATTTTTTTCGCGATCTTTTGACGAAATTTCTGGATTTTTTTCGCGATCTTTTGACGAAATTTCTGGATTTTTTTCGCGATCTTTTGACGAAATTTGTGGATTTTTTCGCGATCTTTTGACGAAATTTGTGGATTTTTTCGCGATCTTTTGACGAAATTTGTGGATTTTTTCGCGATCTTTTGACGAAATTTGTGGATTTTTTCGCGATCTTTTGACGAAATTGTCAGGGATTTTCGCGATTATTTGACGAAATTTGCGTCTTTTCGTCATTATTTGACGAAATTGGCGATTTTTCTGCAAACGATGGACAAATATTTTTTTTTCGGCGACCATATGTCCGAATTTTTGGATTGGTGACAGTTTTTTTTTTTAAAATTTCAGAAATGAATGTCTTACATTTTCGGAAAATTCGGATTAGAATCACCCCTAGGTCATATAAATAGAGATTAGTCAAACCCCAAACACTTATTATGTATATCACATACATGATACATCTTAAAGAAAATTTTAAAAGGCAAAAAAAAAAAAAAAAAAGAATGCTAAATGTAACATACAAGAAAAAATATAACAAGTTTTGAATTTATTCTTTTAGAACAGCGGTAATCGCTTTCTTTGAAGGTGAAATTTTGACGAATTCGCATTTTTTTCGCGATCTTATGATGAAATTTGCGTTTTTTTCGCGATCTTCTGGGGGAAATCGCGTTTCTTTCGCGATTTTCTGAGAGAAATTCGTTTTTTTTCGAGACCTTCTGGAAAAATTCGCTTTTTTGCGATCTTTTAATGGAATTCGCGTTTTATTTCGATTGTTTAACGAATCTGACGTTTTTTTCGCGATCTTTTGGTGAAAACCGCGTGTTTTTCATGATCCTTTGACGAAATTTGCGTGTATTTCGCGATCCTTTGACGAAATTTGCGTTTTTGCGATCCTTTGACGAAATTTGAGTGTTTTTCGCGATCCTTTGACGAAATTCGCGTGTTTTTCGCGTTCCTTAGAGGAAATTCGCGTTTTTCGCGATCTTCTAATGGAATTCGCGTTTTATTTCGATCGTTTGACGAAACGAACGTCTTCGCGATCTTTTGATGAAAACCGTGTGTTTTTCGCGATCCTTTGAGGAAATTCGCGGGTTTTTCGCAATCGTTTGAGGAAATTCGCGTGTTTTTCGCAATCGTTTGAGGAAATTCGCGTGTTTTTCGCAATCGTTTGAGGAAATTCGCATTTTATGCGATCTTTTGAGGAAATCTGCTTTTTTTCTCGATCTTTAAGGAAATTCGCGTGTTTTTCGCGATCTTTTGAGTAAATTCACGTGTTTTTCGCGATCTTCTGGAGAAATTCGCGTTTTTCGCGATCTTCTAATGGAATTCGCGTTTTATTTCGATCGTTTGACGAAACGAACGTCTTCGCGATCTTTTGATGAAAACCGTGTGTTTTTCGCGATCCTTTGAGGAAATTCGCGGGTTTTTCGCAATCGTTTGAGGAAATTCGCGTGTTTTTCGCAATCGTTTGAGGAAATTCGCGTGTTTTTCGCAATCGTTTGAGGAAATTCGCGTGTTTTTCGCAATCGTTTGAGGAAATTCGCGTGTTTTTCGCAATCGTTTGAGGAAATTCGCATTTTATGCGATCTTTTGAGGAAATCTGCTTTTTTTCTCGATCTTTAAGGAAATTCGCGTGTTTTTCGCGATCTTTTGAGTAAATTCACGTGTTTTTCGCGATCTTCTGGAGAAATTCGCGTTTTCCGCGATCTTCTAATGGAATTCGCGTTTTATTTCGATCGTTTGACGAAACGAACGTTTTCGCGAACTTTTGATGAAACCCGCGTGTTTTTCTCGATTTTTTGAGGAAATTCGCGTTTTATGCGATCTTTTGAGGAAATCTGCTTTTTTTCTCGATCTTTAACGGAATTCGTGTTTTTCGTGATCCTTTGAGCAAATTCGCGTTTTTTCGCTGTCTTTTAAGAAATTCGCGTTCTTTCACGATCCTTTGACAAAATTTAAGAATTTTTTCCGCGATCGATTGACGGTATTTTTTGGAACATATTTCCGAAAAACGCGATTTTTCCGAGATTCTTGGCCAAATGCCAAACATCGATAAAATTTAAAATAAAAGTCGGCTAACAGTGTCGAAAAACGGACTTTACGGACATAATAATTGAAAAACGGACCTAGTGGGAGCCCTGCTATTAACATTACCCTACCCAATCAACGTTGTGCTTCAGATGAATGACGTGCAATTTACCGTGCGTTTTTCAATCACAATTTTTTTCTTCCTCGGCAGCAATTATCGCTTGCGTCCGAAGCCGCAATAGAATATAAGGAGTTTCTAAGTAGTGGTTTGCTTATCTAAGTAGTTCTAAGTACTACTTGGGAACGTTTTCATTTCTAAGGAGTTTCCAAGGAGTCTAAGGAGTCTGTGCGAACCCTGTCAATTCAGATAAAAAAAAAAAAAAAAAAAAAAAAATCCCTGACTTTTTCAGGTATTCCCTGACTTTTTTGAAAAATTTCCCTGACGCTTCTTAATAAAAATTCAGCTTATATTTTGTTGTAAAACCTTCCACAGTGGGCAACTTTAATCTAGATAAATTATATATATATATAAAAAAAAAAAGGTATGCGCTGTATGAATTTCCGATATTTTTACTTTTCATTGTTATTGTCATTTCATTCATATGTTCATGCTATTGTTATATAGTTTGCATAGTTTTTTATATAAAAATTTTAGATTGGATGAATAATTAATTCAAAATTTCTTCATTTATGATAACCGAGATTCTGATAGAAAGTAGTACATCGAAAATTCCCTGACTTTTTCCTTGACCACTTCATATATATCCAAATTTCCCTGACCTGTACGAACCCTGTATTAGTAATCAATCTAAAATTGAATAGTCCAAATAAATATGTTAAACATATTGCAATCACAAAAAGTAGAATCTTTCATGAAATGGGGTGGGGGGGGATTAATCTTTCCTTGTAGGAAAGTGGCAATAAGGTGGCAGATGACAATTTTTTTAATAGCCACTTCTTTCATTTAGGTGGCCGGTGGCTAGCGCTAATCATCTAGCTTAACCCATCATCTAATGCTGCAATAACTGATAAAAAACTATCCATTTAATACTTTCTTAAAGGATGCATTTTTGCAAATTAAAAAATTAAATTAAATAACATTTTTATGTTCAAATTTGAAGTAATTATTTTCCTCGGGCATTAAAGATGACACGCTGCATTACCTTTTGTAATCTATACTAATATTATAAAGAGGTAAAGTTTGTGTGTGTGTTTAATTGCAGGGGTAATCTCTGAAACTACTGAACAGATTCCAAAAATAATGGTAGCAAATTGAGGGTGACAACCCCTGTTCCAATATACACTATATTTTATGTCGATGCCACCACCCCTAAATGGTGCAGGAGCTAAAAATGTTCTAAAAATGAGATTTTTGTGTTACTTAAGGGCCTATAAACTTGAATTTTTGCATGGTAGTTATACGATATAATAAATGCACTCTAAGAACAGTTTCTTAAAAAAATCTAAATTAAAAAAGGGGTGAAAATGCGCAAAAGGCGTTCAAAATTACGATTTCTATGCTATCTCAGAAAATACCAAACCGAATTGAAAAATAATGGTTGCAAATTGATGGTAGCAGTTCTTGTTTTAACATAGGCTATATTTTTATGTGGGTGTCACTACCACCGGGGGGTTGGGAGAGAAAAAAAGTTCTAAATTTCGATTTTTGTGATACTGAAGGAGCTAAAAACTTGATATTTGAAGTGGTAGTTACCTATAAGATGTAAATGCGCTCTAAAAACAGTTTCCAACCCTTTTAAATTTTGAATTTTTTAGTAATGCGCAAAAAACGTTTTAAATTACGATTTCTATGCAATCTCAGGAAATACTAAACCGATTTCAAAAGTAATGGTTGCAAATTGATGGTGCCAGTCCTTGCTCCAATATAGGCTATATTTTATGCCGATGCCTACCACCTGGGGGTTGGGGGAGCAAAAAACGCTCTATTTCAAATTTTGTGATACTGAAGGAGCTAGAAACTTGAAATTTGGCATGGTAGAGATAGAGACTTATAAAATTTTCTGTAAGAACAGTTAAAATAAAAAATTCGAAATTTAAAAAGGGACGAAAATGCGCGAAAAGCGTTCTAAAAACGCTTTAAATTACGAATTTCATAAAATTCTCAAAGATAGAAAAGAAAAGGTGAAATTTGGCATGGTAGATACTTATAAGATATAATTTAAAAGGGTGAAATGAACGAAAAGCAGTGACCCGGAGCCGAAAAATTTTTGATGCTCCCAGATAAAATACTGTGGCTCCGGCTCCAACTAGTCTCCGACTTCGCGCTTTTGAGTTGCAGATTATAATTTACACAGTTAAATTTTTGCTGACAAATTCTTTTTTTACCTTCATTAAAGATCTGACAAAATGCATTTTTCTTCTCATCAAATTTGAAACGCTTGTTCAAAAAATCTGACATCTTTCAGCTTTTACTTTTAAAAAAGAAAGTCTGGTGGAATTTTAAACACAAAAAGCTTAACTTTCTTCTACACTTTTCAAACAACCAAAATTGTACAACTACCAGACCTGCCAACTGCTACGAAAAAATCGTAGTTGCTACGATTTGGACCTATAAACTACGATGCTACGAAAATCGGTCTTAAACTACGATTTTTTGTAAAAAACACAACACATTTTTTGTTTCTAGTTGCGGTTTTTATCCCGCGCAGCATATTTTTCAGGAGTGATTCTGTTCCGAAATTTCCAAAATTTCAAAGCATTTCCAAAAGTTTAAAAAAAATGGTCATTAGTCCAAAAATTCGGACATTAAGAAATACTCATTTGAAAAAAAAAAACAATCTGAGCTGCAAAACAAACTTCTTAACATAAAACCCTCTTTATGTATATTAAACACAAGTGAATCGTGTTTCTGTAAATATTTATACAGGCATTACCTTCCTTAGAAACAGGGGTGGCATTTTAACCCCTTGAGGGGCAAGCAATTACGTTTGTGAAATGCTGAATTCCCACCAGAATCTTTCAAAAATTCTATTTCAAAATAAGTAAAAGTAATTTTACGGCTTTTTTCCCACCAAAGTTAGAAAAGTAAAATTTAATAATTTTTTTTCTGGTGTAAAATTTCATTAATCATAGGTGGTATATGATATATACCGGTGCCCCTCAAGGGGTTAAGGTATTCTGAGAGAAGGGGGGGGGGTGGTTCTTTGAGAGGCAAGGTTTGAAATAGTGTGCAAAATCTCACAAATTGCACACGGAAAAGGAAGGTCCTGCATAATAAAAAAAATGCTGTGCAATATCTCCCCCTGCAAATTCTTCCACAGACCTATGATTCTTTTGCGAGTATATTTTGAAATTTCTTGGAAGTCCGCGAATTTTTTTTTCTTTTATGGAATTTCCCCAAATTAATTTATGAATCGATCGCGGAAAAAAAGTGATAATTCTTCAAATGATCATGTAAAAATATCGGGTATTTCGCAAAGATCTCAGAAACAAATAGTGGTTATATCCAATTGGTCGCTGAATAAAATCGCTAATTTCGTTAAAAATTCAGAAAAAAATGGTAAATTTCGTCAAAGGTTGCGCAAAAAATCACGAATTTTGATAAACTATCGAGGGCAAAAATATTGCAAATTTTGTCAAAAGGTCGTGGAAATGAGTACTGAATTTTGTTAATTGTTCGCAAAAAGATATCTAATATTTTGCCGATCGGTTGTGATAAACTATCGCGAATTTTGACAAACGACCGTGTAAAGAAATCAATTTCGTCAATTGGTCGCAGAAGAAAATAAATTTTGTCGAAGGATCGTGGTATAACCGCGAAGTTTGTCAAAATATCCCAGAAAGAAAACACAAATTTCGTAAAAAAAAAAAAAAGTAAGAAAATGCAAATTTCGTCGAAAGATCAGTAAGAAAATGCAAATTTCGTCGAAAGATCAGTAAGAAAATGCAAATTTCGTCGAAAGATCAGTAAGAAAATGCAAATTTCGTCGAAAGATCAGTAAGAAAATGCAAATTTCGTCGAAAGATCAGTAAGAAAATGCAAATTTCGTCGAAAGATCAGTAAGAAAATGCAAATTTCGTCGAAAGATCAGTAAGAAAATGCAAATTTCGTCGAAAGATCAGTAAGAAAATGCAAATTTCGTCGAAAGATCAGTAAGAAAATGCAAATTTCGTCGAAAGATCAGTAAGAAAACAGAAATTTCGTCAAAGGATCGTGGTAAAAAACGTAAAATTCGTCAAAGGATTGCGGTAAAAATGGCGAATTTCGTCAAAAGTTCATGGTAAAAAGTGCGGATTTCAACAAAGAATCGTGATGGAAAGATGTGAATTACGATTGTAGGAAAAAAATTGTGAATATCGTGAAATGATCGCGGGAAAAAAATTGCGAATTTCGTCAAAATGTACTGCACTGGGCTAAAAAACTGGAACTAGGTTCTTTTTACAAATGTAAAAAAAAAACGCTTCGAAACTAAAAGAAACTCTAAAAATCGTATAAAATTTTCAGAGGAAAAATTTTACTGTATTGAATTCAAAGACTGAAACCTTATTCCTTTTACGAATGTCAAAAGATGGCTGCGAAAAAACAGGAAAACCAACCAACCAACCCTCCAGATTAATTTTAATTTTGTGTGCTACGATTTCTCATTTTCAAAGGTTGGCAGGTCTGAACTACACATGTAAACAACAGGTAGCCATATTTGTTTTCAAATAGTGTTGCCACTCAAGTAGAAAGTGAAGTAGTGTTACCACGTTTTTGTGAAATGTTTTTTTTTTTTTTATTAGAGATGGAAAACAACAACAACTAACTAATGATATAATTAAAATACTGGATAATGATGTAATTAAAATACAGTCGAACCCCGTTAATACGCGCCCTGCTTAATACGCGAATTTTCTTCGGTCCCTTGAAAAACGCCTATCTTATACGTTAAAAAAACCCCCTCTTAATACGCGAACGGTTAAAACGCGAACCCGCTTAAGACGCGAAGTTTTATCAGTCCCGTCGCAGGCCCGTAGCCAGAACGTACTTCCAGGTAGGGCAATTATTTTTCCAGGAGGGGCAGATTATTTCTTTAATTTTTTCTGTCTCTTATCTGTAGTTCTTCAAAAATATGTACTGCATATGTAATAGGGTATAATTTTTTTCATTTAAAGCATAAGATCTTTCAAAATCCAGGATGAAATTTTCAAAGTTCCTTCCAAGACACAATAAAAATATAGCAAAGATAAATAAAATATTTAACATAATGCAAATAAGTTGATTTTATTTTAATTAAATAATTTAAATATATGCATGCTTTATGTTCGTTTATATGTTAATAACTAGCTGACACGCCCGGCGCTGCCTGGGTCCGTCAAAAAATGGCACGAAAAAATTCCAAAAATCTAAAAAGAAAAATCGTTCTAAATTTAAAAATACCTACATGAATTCCGAATAAACTTAATTAAAAAGAGAAAAAGAAAAACTATATTAGGCTAGAAGATTGAAACCAAATTCCTTTTACTAATATGGAAAAATCGCTGCTAATCGCGAAAAATCACTAAAATAAAATCGCAGAGGTTAAAAAATACTATTTTGGGCTGAAAGACAGGATTTCATCTACGAAATTAGAACATTATCTGGGGAATGCAAAAAAGAACTAATAATAACAAATTCAGGAAAAATTCGAAAATTGCTATGCGAAATCAGTAAAAATTTTGTTGAAAAGAGAACAGAATTTTACTATATTATTAGGCCAAAAAATCGCCATGGATCGCAAAGAAACGTAAAAATCGGAAAACTTCAAAAATGACGAGGGAAAAATTCGGTAAACGGAAAAAAGGTGACAGGAAAAAACGGGACCGGAAAAAACGTGACAGAAAAAAGAAGAGCGGAAAAAACGGGACAAGGAAAAAACGGGACCGGAAAAAACGTGACAAGGAAGGGTTAAATATTGAACTTGTCGATAAATAAATGTTAAAAACTAATCTAATGTTTTTCCACTGTCAGTTTCTTACAGCGTAGGGTGTGTGTGTGGGGGGGGGGGGGGAGGGGGCACAGTTAATGGGTGAGTTAAACAATTCTAAGATTTGGTCCAAGAAAACAAAATTTTAACATTTCATTGAGAGAAGTTTATCATGACTTCTACAAGGGACAAGCTGGTGCTTTCTAACGGGGGGTGGGGGGGATTAAGGAAATACAATTTATAGATTCTTTCAACTTCACATTCGCGAACGTCAATACAAATATTTTTTGTCGATTTCTACGAATGCTAATATTGAAAAAATTTGAAAATTCGCTTACGCTAATTAACATCACTACTTGATATTTGATGTTCGCGAACGGTAATACCAGTATTTTCCGTTGATGTTTGAGTTAATGGGTGGGTTAGACAATTCTAAGATTTGGTCCAAGAAAACACAATTTTAACATTTCATTAAGAGAAGTTTAACATGACTTCTACAAGGGACAAGCTGGTGCTTTCTAACGGGGGGTGGGGGGGATTAAGGAAATACAATTTATAGATTCTTTCAACTTCACATTCGCGAACGTCAATACAAATATTTTTTGTCGATTTCTACGAATGCTAATATTGAAAAAATTTGAAAATTCGCTTACGCTAATTAACATCACTACTTGATATTTGATATTCGCGAACGGTAATACCAATATTTTCCGTTGATGTTTAAGAATGCTATTATAAAAAAAATTCCTGAATATTCGCATAAGAAAATTCACATTTACACTACTACTTAATTTGGACATTATGTGAATAAGAATGCTTTCCGTTGATAATTAGAATGCAAATATTGAAAAATGTTGTGAATGTTCGCATACGAGAATGCTCGTTTACATAACAACTTGTTTTTCGACTTACGCATGTATAATATCATATAAAATTTATTTTATTTATTTATTTTTTTTAAAAGAAATTAGTTATAATAGATTCGATTGGAAAGTTTTATTTTTATTATTTTTATTTTATTTAACGCCATTTGAATTTTTTGTTTATTAACATAAAATTATATTAATAATAATAATAATAATATTTTTTAGACTTTCTGAATCACTTATCAATTTATAATTTTTTATGTCCCGATCAGTGGCATTAGTATTTTCAGATATTAGCAGAACAAATAAAGAAAAAATAATAATAAATAAATATCTTTGTTAAGATATGCCTAAAATTAGAAATTAGCATAGTTTGTTACTTTTTTTTTTTTTTTTTTTGTTATATTAAGCAATTGATTGAAGTCAAATTTTTTGCAATTTTTGGTTTCATCATGGAATTTCCAGATATATTATTCTAAACATTTAAACTAAACAAAATAAATTAAAATAAACATTTCTATAACATACTGGAATCACGGGAAAAAAGCGCACGTAGGAAAAAACAAATCGGATAAAAGATCACGGGAAAGTATTCTATTTATTAAGTTGTATACATAACAGAAAATATAATATGAAGTTTATTTTTTAAGGAATTTAATATATATTTTAAAAATACAGTAAACCTTATATATTTTTAACGACATGAAGGCCATATTTAAATAAACAATTAAAACTAAAGTGCAGTTTTTCCACTGTCAGCTTTTTACAGCGTAGGAGATGGGGGGGGGGGGGGTACTGAGTTAATGGGTGAGTTAGACAATTCTAAGATTTGGTCCAAGAAAACACAATTTTGACATTTCATTAAGAAGTTTAGTATGACTTCTACAACGGACAAGTTAGTGCTTTCTACGGAGGGGGGGGGGGGGGTATTTAGGAAATACAATTTATTGATTCTTTCAATTCGCTATTGATAGCTTATATATAAGCAAAGATGTTTTATATATTTATAAAACTTTAATCAATAATGATTTTTGGGTACAGTGGAGGACGGAGGGGGAGGGAAAAATTACGTACACAGCTTATAAAGGGAATAAAATAAAGACGAAGAGAGGAGGCATTTTCTTTAGAGGAATTTTTTCATTAAACTGCTTTTTAGCTCGCAGGCTATCAAAGCCCAAGGGCTAATGAGCACGCAGGTTCTGTATGTATGCACTCACGTCTTATGTACGTAACGCGATAACTCTTGACAGAAACATCCGATTTGCTTCATTTTTTTTCCAGGTTCATTCTGATAAGGCGATTCCCTAATTAGTTTTGGGGGTTATTGGTTAACAGTAAAGGGGGGCTACTCCCCCCACCTTAATTTAGATAAATGGGTTTTTCATGCAGAATTATTCGATTTGCTCCAAATTTGGTATACCGATTTATTATATTAAGGAACTTCCATGATTAGTTTTGGAGGATCATTAGTTAAATATAAAGGGGGGAAAAGTTAAATATAAAGGGGGAAGTTAAATATGAAGGGAGGACGGAGGGGGAGGGAAAAATTACGTACACAGCTTATAAAGGGAATAAAATAAAGACGAAGAGAGGAGGCATTTTCTTTAGAGGAATTTTTTCATTAAACTGCTTTTTAGCTCGCAGGCTATCAAAGCCCAAGGGCTAATGAGCACGCAGGTTCTGTATGTATGCACTTACGTCTTATGTACGTAACGCGATAACTCTTGACAGAAACATCCGATTTGCTTCATTTTTTTTTCCAGGTTCATTCTGATAAGGCGATTCCCTAATTAGTTTTGGGGGTTATTGGTTAACAGTAAAGGGGGGCTACTCCCCCCACCTTAATTTAGATAAATGGGTGTTTCATGCAGAGTTATTCGATTTGCACCAAATTTAGTACACTGGTTTGTTATGCTAAGGAGCTGCCTTGATTAAATTTGGAGGTTTATTGGTTAAGTATGAAGAGGGGGGCGGGGCTAGTCCCCCCTTAATTTAAATAAATGGATTTTTCATGCAGAATTTTTCGATTTGCTTCAAATTTGATATATCGGTTTATTTTGATATGGCGCTTCCTTCATTAGGTTTGGAGATTCGTTGGTTAAATTTATAAAAGGGGGAAAGGGGGGCAAGTCCCCTCTTCTTAATTTAGATAAATGGATTTTCATGCAGAATTATCCAATTTATTTTTTTTTTCTATGTTCATTCTGATAAAGCGCTTTCCTGATTAGATTTGGAGGTTCATTAGTTAAGTATAAAGCTTAATTTACCGATATGGTTTTTTCATGCAGTATTATCTGATTTGCTTCAAATTTGGTATACCGGTTTACTATGTTAAGGAGCTTCCCTGATTAGATTTGGGGGTTCATTGGTTAAGTATAAGGGGGGGGGGCGGAGGCTAACCCCCCCTTCATTTTTTTTTTTTTTTTTGAGGTGCATATTCTTCGAAAGTTATATTTTGCAAGATTATATTATACTGTTGTATTTTACAAGATTATATTATACTGTTATATTTTACAAGAAAACCCTATTGTTCCGTTTGCTCCTATGTCCCATTAGCCCCCAGTCTCCCCTATATGTATTTTTCCTCAATATTTGTTATCTGGATTTTTTGTTATACTGATAGCACGGGTGATACTACGGATACTACGGGTGACATGAACAAAAATTTAATTCCCCTTGAGGTTCATGTTGACGAGGTTTGACTGTATTCACTTATCTTTATGTACCTAAACTTAATTTGGTAGGCAGAAAAAAAAAAAACCCGCATGGGAAAATTAAGATTTATATTTCTGATCAATTCTGTGGAAACTGATCGAGAAAAAATTTTGGAAATGTTCATACATATAGAAATAAAAAATATTTCGTAATCGTATTAGCGAACGTGGAAACGGAAAATATGAAAATTAGCAATTAAATAATACATTAACCATTTATGTGACGACAGTTCTTCAAAATACCATTAAAATAACTGTTTATAAAATTCATTTAATACATCGATTAGTAGTAGTACAGTTTAGAATGAGTTACAGACGCTTTACTCTATCATGTTCGAAAGCATTATTGGTTGCACAAAACAAAAGTATTTTTAAAATGATGATTTCTTGGCGTTTGCATCTTTTCAGCTTTCTTGATGTTGAAAGATTGGGGGGGGGGGGGGGGGATTCTGTTGTAAGAACATGACATTTG
The DNA here is from genome assembly GCA_963932465.1 of Maratus speciosus. Lineage (NCBI taxonomy): Eukaryota > Metazoa > Arthropoda > Arachnida > Araneae > Salticidae > Maratus > Maratus speciosus. The sequence continues at coordinate 258,469,008 of OZ010791.1, forward strand.
TACATTTCCTAAATCTACAACAAGGTTAAAACAATGCGAGTTCTTAAATTATTGCCCCTCCAGTGGCCGAGAGGTTCTGCTCTCGAAGCTGGTAGACGGGAGGTGCTGGGTTTGAACCCAATCGCACCCGTCGGCCCAATCATTCGGAGTTTTTGTGGTTTGCTTCAAACCATGGATTTCCATGCGTAAATACGGGTTAGGTTCCATTAGAAAGACACCCAAGGAGGGCACCCCCCACCTTTTGGGCCCATATCCCTCGTGTTGATAATTGGCCGTCATAAACACAACGAACCAATCTCTTAAATTATTATACATCAATCTGCAATAGTTAAGCAAAAAATAATTCAGTCTTTAAACTTGTGAGGTCTCTAGAAATGTAGCATATGGCACTTCAGGGAATATTTAAAAAGGATAAATACAGCTGAGTATTTGTTCCAATAATCCGGTTCAAAGTTATTCATTATACGCTATCTCAAATTGTGTGAAATATCTAAAATCAACACCATTACCTATTATTTACATGAAAATATCTCATAAAACACGATGGGTGGCACGTAAAAATTTCACAGAAGAAACAACCCTTTTATTATACATTATTCGTCTGTCAGATTAATATCATTCAACAAAAACCATTCTGGAAAACTAAGGTTTATCTTCTATCACTTTCAAATATGTATATTGAAGTGAGTTGTAAAATTCCAATGTATTTTTCGTCAACATAATACCTGTCTATCATTCTTTTAAAACTACAATCTGCAAAACGCCTGTTACAATCAAATAGAAAGCAAAATATTTTGAATGATTGTCAATCAATAATAAGAGGAACCACTCTCTTTGTTGAAGGATTAAGTATTTAACCTGGGGGGTCCCATGCTTCGAAAGCATGATTTTTCATTAAAGTTCAAAAAATGGGTACATTTTTTCTTAATAGCCATATTTATTTAGTTTGAAATATTTTAATTTTATTCAATTATATATTTTTTAGTAAGCTATAGAATTTATTTATTTATTTATTTTTTATTTTTATTTTTTTTTATATTTAGCCAGGCCTTTACGTTTAAAAATGAATCGGAAAATTTGTCAAAGTTTCGCGTTGTTGAGTAGAGAATTTGAGAATCGCCTAAATGTATATATATTTATTTTCGGTTGTCCGATTCCATGACATTTTTAACTTAATTTCGTTATTTGTTTTTTGAACCGGAAGACGAACCAAATTTAATGCCTCCCCCTTCTACCCGGTAGCCCAGGGTATACGCCCCCTAGCTTCCCCCTTGTTTAAACCATGAGGTCATGTAAAGTTAGTTAAACAGTATTACCAAATCTAATCGTATGTAATATATTGCCCTCCCTTTAAAACGATCTAATTGTTTGATAGGAAACAAAATATTAATAAAATTAAATAAATTATAAATAACTATTAGTTATAATATTAAAACTTATGGAATTATATTAAGAGTACCTATATATTAATACTAGTTTACCCCTGTTGTCCATACCAGCCCCGCCCATTTATCAGAATGAACATAGAAAAAAATAAAATAAATTGGATAATTCGGCATGAAAATCCATTTATCTAAATTAAGAAGAGGGGACTTTCCCCCTTTTATATTCAACCAACGAATCTTCAAACCTAATGAAGGCAGCGCCATGTCGGAATAAACCGATATATCAAACTTGAAGCAAATCGAAAAATTCTGCGTGAAAAACCCATTTATTTAAATTAAGGGGGACTAGCCCCCGCCCCCCTCTTTATACTTAACCAATAAACCTCCAAATTTAATCAAGGCAGCTCCTTAGCATAATAAACCGATATACTAAATTTGGTGCAAATCGAATAACTCTGCATGAAAAACCCATTTATCTAAATTAAGGGGGTCTAGCCCCCTTTCTCCCGTGTATACTTAATTAATGAACCTCCAAAACTAATCATGGAAGCTCCTTAACATAATAAATCGGTATACCAATTTTGGAGCAAATCGAATAATTCTGCATGAAAAACCCATAGTAGCCCCCCTTTACAATTTACCCCCCTTACCAACAACCCCCAAAACTAATCAGGGAAGCGCCTTATCAGAATGAACCTGGAAAAAAAATTAAAGCAAATCGGATGTTTCTGTCAAGAGTTATCGCGTTACGTACATACAGACGTAAGTGCATACATACATACATACAGAACCTGCGTGCACATTAGCCCTTGGGCTTTGATAGCCTGTGAGCTAAATAGCAGGATAATGAAAAAATTCCTCTAAAGAAAATGCCTCCTCTCTTCATCTTTATTTTATTCCCTTTACAAGCTGTGTACGTAATTTTTTCCCTCCCCCTCCGCCTTATAAAACATCTTTGCTCATATATAAACTATCAATAGCGAATTGAAAGAATCAATAAATTGTATTTCCTTAATACCCCCCCCCCCCCTCCCACTAACTTGTCCGTTGTAGAAGTCATACTAAACTTCTCTTAATGAAATGTTAAAATTGTACTTTCTTGGACCAAATCTTAGAGTTGTCTAACTCACCCATTAACTCTGCCCCCCCCCCCCCCCCCACGCTGTAAGAAACTGACAATGGAAAAACTTCACTTTAGTTTTTAGCATTTATTTATCGACAAGTTCAATATTTAACACTTCCTTGTCAGGTTTTTTCCGGTCACCTTTTTTCCTTGTCACGTTTTTTCCGGTCCCGTTTTTTCCTTGTCCCGTTTTTTCCGCTCTTGTTTTTTCTGTCACATTTTTTCCGGTCACCTTTTTTCCTAGATTCGAAAAATTCATATTAGGATAAAAGTTTGAAATGAACGTCTAAAAAATGGCCGGAAACGTTAAAAGACACTAAAAATCACGATAGAACGATCTCAAAAACCGCACAGGAGAAAATTCAATGTATTAGGTTAAAAGTTTAAAATGATATTTCTTTTCCGAATGCCAAAAAACCGTCACCGAATTCGAAAAACCTCACTAAAAATTGCATTGAAAACCGCATTTAAAATCGCCTAGAAGGAATTGACTAAACTAGTCTAAAAGTTTGAAACCAAATTCATATTGCTAAAAATTTTAAATAGAAATCCTTTTACAAATGCCGAAACCCGAACCATTTATTTTTTCGTATAAAAATCTGTTTTCTGATAAAATAAAATGTTACTGCTGGATTTTATTAGATTTTTCGAATTTCTGAAATAGAATATTAATTTGTGTATATGTACCAATTTTCAAATCCCTACCCCAGTTTTTTTGTGTCTGAAAATCTCTGACTGTCTTATTCATCTAGGAACCTGGATTTTCTGGCAATCCTATCATTATTTTCATTCTTCAAAGCTACACTCGCTCCTAGCTTAGAGTCAAAATCTATTCAGCTTTCGGCTTTTTCATTGGAAAAATGTTGTATTTTCTAAGCAAACTGAAAAAAACATTAAAAATCGAATTAAAAAAATTCGCGAAAAATTAAAAAATTGCTGTGCGAATTCCGAATAAACTTTATTAAAAAAGAGGATAAGAATTATGATATTGGGTTAAAAAAAAAATGAAGTCATATTTCTTTTAATAATGTAGAAAAATCTCCTCGAAACGTAAAAACTAAAAATCGCATAAAAATTAAAAAAAAAAAAAAAAAAAAAAAAACGAAATCTCACCACAAAATCAAACATCGTGCTTCGAGATGCCAAACTTCATACATAGAGGTAACTTCTTACCAAATTCCGTAGTTCTACATCCAGCGGTCTCTTCAGAACACTGCCGACACACTCACGCATACTGTTATCGATACATTCAGACATAATTTATTATGTATAGTATTCTCAGGTATAATTTCTTATGATTCTTTATGTATACATCATACAATAAAGAGATGTTAAAAAAATAATAAAATGGAAAGAACAAGTAACGAGTATTGCACTAAGCTTTAAAAGGAGAACCCCCTTTCACACTCACCAAAAACCGATTAGCAACTAAAATCCACAGCGATTGAGATAAAACTGTAACGCATAGTGCATTATTTTCAGAAGCGGAGTTGAATCCCTAAATCTATTCATCGAAATCTCTGACAGGGACACAAAAGCTTTCAGGGCGGCTCTGCACAAACACAGGCCCGCAGTCGTCATAATCACATGAATGACAAATTGCATCTATATCGTTCCATTGTAAAATTGTCAAAACTAACTTTTAGAAAACATGTCACACTACCTCTTTATTTTAAAAAAATAATAATCCCTTAAACAGAGCAGTTTAAAGAATATTTCAGAGGAAGGATAATGCCACAGGTGGTCAGTGACATGCTAGAAAGTCACTAAACAGCCTTAAGGGGATTCTTCGCGCACTCGAAAACACCCGCTCCGTAATGTTAATCCTATGGGCAGGTTAATTTTGAATTTCTCGTTTCAATTTGAATATTTTTAAATGATTTTTTTTTTTTTTTTTTTTTTTTTTTTTTTTTTTTTTTTTTGCATAGGCTAGATGAGGTCTATCTTTAATATGACTCGTTTTTACTTTTTCGATTTTGGTTGCAGATTTTTTTTTAAAAAGGTATTTCGAGTTTCGAAACATTAAGGAGCGGGTGTTTTAGAGTGCGCGAAGAATCCCCTTAACCCCTTCGGGACGGGAGCCTTTTACGAAATTTTTAATCTTTTGTCACCGTTTTTTAAAAACAGAAATTTATGTCTTCTTGAATCGAGAAAATGCGCTGATTTAAAATGGCATATTTTACAGTAAAATTTTACTGGTGAGGAAAAACAAGGATTCTGAGCTCTTCATGCGGCACGTATACGTGTCGCTCGTCCCCAAGGGGTTAAGTAAAACAGGGTTCTTCTAACCCTTTAGGACCTGACCGACACAATTGTGTGCGTGAGAATGTAATTTAGTCATCAAGAAGAAATCGACTTCGCTCAAGAAGTCATCACTTAAGATAATGAAAATGCTATTCGATTGTTTAGTATATCAATGAGGATTTTGGAAATTCATGTATGAAGGGAAGTAAAGCTATTTCGTACGTATCAAATATTTAAAAAATATTTGATATTTGCACATACTTTTCGATACTAAACAAACAGTATAAATAGTGTTTATTAGTTTTAAATTATAGCATGGAACAAATGTATACACGTCTATATCTACCTAATATTTTTCAGACTCAGCAATATGAATTTTTTTTACGAATTCTCAGTATCATAATTATACACAAAAAAAACATTTTGCAGGCATTACTACTGAAGTGATTACGAACTGAATATCATTTTTCACTTTTCGATAAGTTGTAATCAATTTTTATCTTATGATGGCCTTTACCAAAACATTGGTTTATAACGGCAACTTTGACGACATTTTCGGAAAACTTATTTGCTTTTACGAGAAAGTGCAAAACACTATTCAATTTCTTTGTTTTTAATTAAGAGAACCTATAGATTTTCTTTTTAAATAAAAATGACTTTATGAATGTACAAGTAAATAACCAATTTGAATTTGAAAAATCCTACCCGACATATTATACTATTTAAAAATAATGATTGGCTTATTTTAGAAGTGCAAATTTTATAAATTTCAGAGGAGTGGAACGGGTAAAAATTACAAAAGAGAAAGAAAAAAATCCCAACGCTTGATAGTTGCTGTTTCATGGAATCGAACCAAGTTTCCATGAAAGAAGCAGCTAACTCATATACAGCAAATTCAAATTAAGGAAACATTATTGTAGGCTGTTTCACTTTTAATTTCAGTAGCCTTTCGTTTCAACACCGACTTCTTGCGATAAATTTTGTATAGTGACAATTGTACAGAGAATGCAAGCTTTATGGATATAAGCTAATACAGCAGTATGAAATAATTTCTGCAAAGCAAAAAAGCGAGGAATTCCCAATGTCGCAATCTCCGATTGGTCTGTCAAAGAGAGAGAGAAAAGGTTTATAGATGAAATTTTTGTTTCCAGTTTAATAACGAAATTGAGGGGTAGAGGGTTAGGTGCGAGGGGTTCTTTTTGATTAGGTCTGGCATGAAAGAGAATAAAAATGGAAATTTAATAATGTTGTATTACATAAAAGTTGTTTAAAGTGAAATAGTGGGTGATAAAGTGATCGAAATGTCAAGTTTTATGCTAGGTTGCATAAAAATAGGAGGGTAAAAATTATAAATTTAATGTTGTTGTGATCGGAATGCACAGTCTCGCGCTAGGTCGGGCAAAAACTTTCCCAGGTCGGGCTTTGCCTGACCTGGCCCCCACCTAGCTACGGGCCTGTCCCGTCGCAAGAAAAACAGCGTTTAATACGCGAATGAGTTTTGTTTGAAACAAAGGAGGTTTTAGAGGGAATAATCTCCCATGAATAGCTTTACTAAAAATATCAGTCTGAACCTCTGCTTTCTTAATCGAGAAATCTTTCCTGGCGCCGATTACTTCATATGGTCAAATAGGCCAGGAAGAAAGAAGAGAACAATAAATAAGCAAAAATGTTTTCCCCTGATCAGAAAGATCCAGTAGAGGTCTTCTCCGATAAAGAAGCGAAAAGCGATCTTTTCCTCTACGATGGAGAAACGATTTGACCTCCATCGTAACTTAGAGCAGTGCCGATTCGATGTTTGATCAGTGCGAGTGCTGTGATATCTAAGGCAGGCCACACACTGAAGTGACTCATGCAACATGCTGCTTGACTTCGGGGGAAAAACAGATTTGAAACAGCTTTCGTCTTTGTTTCTTCTCATAAGTGGCTCTTCATCTTCCCCCTGTTGCCTCAGTGTGCGTCCGGCCTTACAAAGGAAGAGAGCCACTTGTCGCTCACGGTAGAATCTGGTCTACGATGTCCGCGTGTTCTTTTAAAAGTTTAATCGAGACTTTACTGTGGCAAAAGGAGCAAAACATATTAAAAGAAAGACTCTCTCTCTATATCACTGAGTTGTTACAAATTATAAATCAGTACGATGCCCAGGCTGTCCCGAATAAGTCGGCGTTCCCCAAAGAAAAAAGCATACAAAATCAACTTTGTTGAATATTACTGACGTTATCGTTAACCAAGCTATTGGTGGTGGGACAAGTAAAAAAAAAAAAAAAAAAAAAAAAAAAAAAAAAACCCACTAACTTTAAGGACATGGAGAAGGCCCTCCACGAGTGGTTTGTTCAGACGCGCTCTACAAATATCCCAATAAGCGGCATGCTAATCCAAGAAAAAGCTTCTGAATTCGCAGCAAAAATAGTATTGTTAGATTTTCAATGCCTCAAATGAATGACTGAATCAATTTAAAGCTCACCACGGAATAAAATTCCAGAAAGTGTACGGTGAATCAGCTGCTGTCAACAATGAAGGCGTCGCTTGTTGGAAAACAAATGTGCTTCCGTAGCTTGTAAAAAGCTACTCAAGTCGTGATATTTACAACGTGGGCGAATTTGGGCTTTCTTACAAAATGACATCCAACAAAACAATAGCTATAAAAGGAGAAGCATGTCTCCTGGAGGTAAACTAAGCAAAGACCGCGTTACTCTTCTACTCGATGGAAAATCTGATGGATTAAGAAGTAGAGGCCGAATCCCATTGTTATTTCGGTCAGAACTTGAGGCACACATGTTCCCCGCTTTCATCGCCAAAAGGTTGTCTTTTATGGCGGTGATCACCTTATTGGCAACTGTCTGATTTGATTTATGCGAGAGAAACGCCGATGCAAGAAAGTTTCAGCGGAAACCAGAGGAGAAAAACCGGTTTGGCGCGTTTTCTCTGCCCACCATCACGTGACGGTGGGTAGCGATCCCGGCGTCAAGAAAGGGTTGCCATTTCTGAGTCCAGTTATATGAGAAGTCTATGGATGGATCTGAAAAGTTAAAGCTACTGGTCATAGGGAAATCACGCAACCAGCGATGGTTTAAAAATCTTCCCTTCCTGTGCGAAAGTCAGTGCAGAGCGTGAATGACGGGCAACCTTTTTTTAACATGGGTTCGTAATATTGACCAGCGTATGGGAAAAGAATCACGCCGTGTGTTGTTGCTTGTGGACAATTGCCCTGCGCATCCGAAAGATAACGAAGGTCTGGGGAAGTTTAAATGGAATTTTACCTTCAAATTCGACCAGTGTCACTCAGCCAATAGACCAAGGATTCGTTAACAGCGCCAAGGTAAATTACAAGACTAGCGTAGTACGACAATACCTCCACCAAATGGAACACTGCAGCAACTATTCTTGCTAAGAGGTCGTCGTACTACAGCACTTGACGCTATGCACGTACTTACCGTAGCATGGGAGAGTATTACACTAATGTCAATTGCAAATCGTTTTAGAAAACAAGATTTTGGAAGTAGCAAGGACATCATTTGTAAAGAGCCGACACTCGCACTCTGATGTTGAACACTGGCTTGGATAACAAGAAATTGTAGGGGAAAATTTTGTCTATTTAGACAAGTTCATTAATACCGACAAAAATCTCTTAGCCTCCTAGCTCCAAAGTCTGGATCACATCAACAGCGCCTGATAAAACAGATGAGGAGGAAGAAGAGGATAAACCTGCTCCCCCGGCCCCATCTCCATTCTCCAAAGATACGGAGGCGTTCCGTTTTCTAACACAGTACTCGTAGTCACTAGACGAAGGACCCTCGACGAGCAAGCCTTACCATCACCTGAATAGGGCTGAAAACATAATGCTAATGGCGCGGTCGCATGTCAAACAGGCCAAAATTAACTACTACTTTGCGAAAAAGTAATTTTTATGTAATTATTGGCTTTATTAACTTTAAACTTTTGTTTTTTTATATCGACTTTTGGGTATTGTCGACACTGTTCTCTATTTGTTCTGTATAGCTAACAAGGATTTTAATTTTGTTAACATTAGTTTTAGTTTACATAGTTAGCACAAATGTTTGTGTTCGTTTTGTTCAATTTTATGTGACGTACATAATAAATCTAATTTTGAAAAGACATAGCATTTTTACTTAAGACAATAACTTTTATTTGAATTTTAAGATTTCGAACGTTCATGCTTAATAAACACATAATGATAAGAAAAAACATTTTATGTCTTTTAAAAGCTAAAAATTGTATAAAAAATGTGTTTTATCCGTATAGGTTGTTATGATATAGACCACTGGACGAAAAATCATGAACTTTAATTAATACGCGAACCCGTTTATAATACGCGAATTTTGATTGATCCCTTGATTCGCGTATTAACGGGGTTCGACTGTATTTTAAACCTGGAAATTTAAAAGACTGAAAAAGATTTAAAACAATATTAAAAAATTAAAAGAGCCCTGGAGCAGGGGGAAATTTAGAGCTCCAGGGAAAACACTGCTCCGGCTCCGTAGCATAGGAATCGGTATCGGTAGGATATCTCTCATAGGAATCTGTAAAAGAATGGCTAAAAGTAAAATACACATTCTCCTCTTCATAGACAATTGTAAAGCCCACTCTAATCTTCTAACGCTAAAAATTATCGCTGTTAAATTTTTACCGCCAAACACGACTTCGAAGTTTCGATCAGATCAGGACAACCATTTAACCAGGAGGTCTGGTGAAAAGCGTACTAAAAATGTTCTAAATTGCTATTTTTATGAAGTCTCAGGAGATATCAAAACTATTTCAAAAGTAATGGTTGCAAATCGATGGTGACAGTCCCTGCTCCAACACAGGTTATACATTTTATGTCGGTGCCAGTACCACCAAAGGATTGCAGGAGCAAGAAACGTTCTAAATTGCGATTTTTGAGGTACTGAGGGACTAGAAAATTGAAATTTGGCATTGTAGTTACTTAGATACAATTGCTCTCTAAGAATTGTCGGAAAAAAATTCGAAATTTAAAAAAAATGTGTGAAAATGCGCGAAAAGCCTTCTAAAAATGTTCTAAATTACGATTTCTATGCAATTGTTCAGGATAGAAACTTGACATTTGGCGTGGTAAATATACAAATGCTCTCTAAAAACAGTTTATAAAATATTCAGAAAAAAGGGTGTAATGAGCGAAAAGAGTTCTGAAAACTCTAAATTACGACTTCTTATGATTATCTCAGGAAATACCAAACCGATTTCAAAAGTAATGGCGGCAGATTGATGATGACAGTCTCTGCTCCAACATAGCTATATTTTTTTGTCGTAGCCATTACCAGAAGAGCGGTGCAGGAGCGAGAAACATTTTAAAATTGCAATTTTTGTGACAGAAACATTAAATTTAGCATGGTAGTCGCTTATGAGACGTAAACGCTCTCTAAGAAGTGTTTGTATGATAGTTTTTTTTATGTGATGTAAATGCTATCTAAGAACAGTTAAAAAAAAAAAAAAAAAAATCGAAATTTAAAATAATGAAATAAGCGTTCTAAAAGTATTCTAAATTACGATTTCTATTGAATTGTTAAAGATAGAAACTTAAAATTTGGCATGATAGATACTTATAAGACGTAAATGCTCTCTAAGAAGATAGAAACGAATAATAGAAACGAAAATAGAAACGAAATAGAACAAATAGAAACGAAACTTAAAGGGTTAAAATGAGCGAAAAGCCTTTTAAAAACTTTCTAAATTACGATTTCACTCAGAAAATACTAAACCGATTTCAAAAATTATAAAGGCAAATTTATGTGACAGTCCATGTTACAACATATGCTATATTTTATGTTGGTGACACTACCACCATAGGGATGGTAGACCGTCAGACCAGAAGCTTGGAATACGGCATGATGGTTACTTCAAAGATGTAAATGAGTGCTAAGAATGTTTTGTAAAAAATTCAAAACCTCAAAACTGAAATGAGCGTAAAAGTTTCTAAGTTATTTATTTAGAATTAGTTTAAGTTTTTCCTATTAATTTAATTCTCATTTTCACCTAATGCAGTGTAATAATGAAGTTTAATGAAATTGTGGATTAATTAGTAATTTTATAATTATTCCTATCCTAACAATGTAATTTTTCTAATAAAAATAGGCACATAAATACCACTTAGCATATTTCAACTATTACGCGAGATAAGCCGCGGGTTTTTGCTAGTAAAACAATTTTATGAAACCTATTGTGCTGAAGTGGATATTATGAACTTAGAGCCGTGTTTTTCTAAATGTTTTAAAATTGCAACTTATTCCATCAAACTATTAGGTCAGTCAGACCTCGATATCTCGAAACCCTTGATATCTCGAAAAAAGAAATTTCCCCTGCATTTCCATCAAAATTCTTATGTATTTTCCATAGTTATCTCGAAATATATTTTCCAAAACCCTTGATATGTCGAAACGTTTTCCACAGAAATTAGTTTGACTTTTTACTTTTGGCTATTGTCGTCTGTAGAACCAGTTCGATCATGATGCTGGTTTCACATTCTTTTATCCCTTTGTTGATACGAAGAACTTAAACGGTGAATAGGAGGCTTTTGAAACCGAAAAAAGGAACAACATCGTTTTATGGTAACTTTGCGGTGAAAAAGCATCAGGTGATTCAGTTACCTGTGAAAAGTGGCTTTCAGAACTTCCTTCTCTTTTAAAAAGACTATGAAGCAGATGATGTGCTTAAGGCAGATGAAACTGTATTATTGTACTAGTGTTTTTCCAACAAAACGGCTGCATTTAAAGGTGAAGAAATCCGACGTCGCAAACAGAGTAAACTTCGTGTAATTGTGCTTTTGGCAGCAAATCAAAGTCGTAAAGAAAAACTTCCTCCTGTTACGGACTATCTAAAAAGCCGAGGTGCTTTGCTAAAATTAAGTCATTTCTAATGCTATACATGTCAAATATAAAGGCTTGGATGGCAAATGCAATTTTTCTTGATTGGCTCATAGGAATCGGTAAAAGAACTGCTAAAAGTAAAATACACATTCTCCTCTTCATAGACAATTGTAAAGCCCACTCTAATCTTCCAACGCTAAAAATTATCGCTGTTAAATTTTTACCGCCAAACACGACTTCGAAGTTTCGACCAGATCTGGACAACCATTCAACCAGGAGGTAATTCGTAGCTTCAAAGTCGGTTATCAAGTCCAAATTGTGAGAAACTTCAGATTCAGAATAATATCGGTGAAGGTAAACTTTCTAGCACACCTATCACCATCTTACATGTCAATGCGAATGGCTCACTATGCATGGAGGAATGTTACAGAAACAACAATAAAAAATTGTTTCATAAAAGCAGGATATTTAGAATATGTAACTTCCAGTGAAACAAAGGAAGTTGATTCCATTAATCAAGCAACTGAAGAAGAAGAACTGAATCCAGAACAGTGGAAACGATACTAAAGTCATGTCACACTGAGATTTCATTCGAAGAATACTTGAATGTAGACAATGAGCTTGGACGGATGAGGAGATTGTTTCGAGCATTAATGCAGAAATTTCTGATGAAGAAAGTAAAGACCTACAAGATCATGAAGAACATGAAAAAAATTACAGTGAAAGAAGCCGAAAAGGCATTTGACCTGCTGCAGAGATTTCTTGAATCAAATGAAAATATTAGAACTGAAGCATTTGGTACATTGCTATGCGAGAGAAAACTGTGCAATTGCAAAAAGATTCTGCGAGACGGGAGACTTCAATTATAAACTTTTTCTTCCGAAACAACTGAATGCATTTCTTAATGAGGAATTGGATATTATTTAATTAAAACAAGTTTGTGTGTAGCACAATTCTGAAATTAATAAAACTTTGAGAAGTGTAATTTGTTAATTATTAGTACATTAAGTGTAGTTTTTGATGAATCTTAGCAAAAAGCGGTTTGTGGGGTTACATTTTTAAATTTTGTCAAAACCTTGATACTTCGAAACCTCTATATCTCGAATTTTTTTCTCTTCCCCACAGATTCGAGATATCGAGCTTGTACTGCAGTATGAATTCAAATTACACTACATTTCGAGGGAGGATAAAGGTCTTTCGTGTTAGAGGGCGGTGACTCCCCTTTCCGATCTTCTACGTTAAAAATCGAAAAGATATATAAATTTCATAAGATATAATGTAAGTATCAAAGTACAATTCCAAGTCAAACTTTTCAAACTAATATAATGTGAATGCTCTGTTTTTATCTTATAAATTGCTCTTTGTAAATTACTATAATTTTAGATAAAATGTAGGTGGGGAAAAAACTGAGATACTATTTCAACAATTCCACTAAAGCGATACAATAGCTCACGCAGTCAAAGCTTAAGAGAAAAATGAGTGAAGAATAACGCAGAAGAGCACTTATGTCAGTCATAAAAGGGGAATAAATATATCGTTGCCGGCTAGTAAATGACGTGACACGAAATATTAACAATAAAATACCTGCCAACATGTCAATTTTGAAATCCTTACAATTTTTATGACGTATTCTTGGGTGCTTAAAAATGCATAACATATGCACATACAATGAAAAAAAGTAATACTTCATAACATTTTCTATGCTATATTCACGTATAGTCTTTTTTTTTTCCAAAATAAAAACGTGAGATATCAAAAGAAAATTTTTTTGCATGGGAAATTCTGAGAAAAAAATTCTGAAATTCACAGCAAATTTTCTGAAAGGTTACACAGCCAAAGGATTGGGGAGGAAAGGGGGGGGGATTCCCTTCCGGTCTAATTATGAGTTTTTTCGAGGCCCTTTGATGAAATTCGCGCTTTTTTCACGATCCTTTGACGAAATTTATGTTATTTTTGTGATCTTTTGACGAAATTTGCGTTTTTCCGCGATCTTTTGACGAAATTTGCGTTTTTCCGCGATCTTTTGACGAAATTTGCGTTTTTCCGCGATCTTTTGACGAAATTTGCGTTTTTCCGCGATCTTTTGACGAAATTTGCGTTTTTTCCGCGATCTTTTGACGAAATTTGCGTTTTTTCCGCGATCTTTTGACGAAATTTGCGTTTTTTCCGCGATCTTTTGACGAAATTTGCGTTTTTTCCGCGATCTTTTGACGAAATTTGCGTTTTTTCCGCGATCTTTTGACGAAATTTGCGTTTTTTCCGCGATCTTTTGACGAAATTTGCGTTTTTTCCGCGATCTTTTGACGAAATTTGCGTTTTTTCCGCGATCTTTTGATAAAATTTGCGTTTTTTCCGCAATTTTTTGATAAAAGCGTTTTTTCTGCTATCTTTGACGAAATAAACATTTTTCTCGCAATCTTTTGACGAAATTCGCATTTTTCTCGCGATCTTTTGACGAAATTCGCGTTTTTTTACGAGATCTTTGACAAAATTCGCGTGTTTTTTACGTGAACCTTGACAATATTCGCGTTTTTTACGAGATCTTTGACGAAATTCACGTTATTTCCCGCGATCTTTGACGAAATTAGCTTTGTTTCAAAGATTTTTGATCAAAATTAGCGTTTTTACGCGTTTTCTGACAAAATTCGCGTTCTTTTCACGATCCCTTGACGAAATTAGTGTTCTTTCTCCGCGATCTTAGACGAAATTCGCGTTCTTTTCACGATTCTTTGCCGAAATTAGTGTTTCTCCTGCGATTTTTGACAAAATTCGCGTTCTTTTCACGATCTTTCGACAAAAATAGTGTTTTTCTGCGCGATTTTTAACGAAATATGCGTTTTTTTCGCGATTCTTTGACAAAATTTGCTTTTTTTCAAATATCTTTGATAAAATTCTTTTTTCCCCCTCGATCTTTGACGATATTCGCGCTTTTTCTTGCGAACTTTGATGAAATTCGCGTTCATTTCCCGATCCTTTGAACAAATTCGCGTTTTATCCCCACGATTTTTGACGAAATTCGCGTACTTTTCACAATCCCTTGTCGAAATTAGTGTTTTTTCCCGCGATCTTTGACGAAATTAGCGGGTTTTTTTTTTTCGAAAATTAGGGCTTTTTTCAAGATTCTTTGAGAAAATTGGCGTTTTTTCGCGATCCTTTGACAAAAGTAGTGTTTTTGAACGGATCTTTGATGAAATTAGCGTTTTTTTACGCAATCTTTGACGAAAGTAGCGTTTTTTCAAGCGATCTTTGACAAAATTCGCATTTTTCAGCGATTGTTTTTCCCGCGCGCAAAACCGTACAATCGTACTGTTCATTCGTGTAACCGTACAATTAGAACAAAATCCGTACAAGTTGGCAGCTATGCAATAAGAACCACATTAGTATTTTTTCGATGCAATGAAAATGCGGCCTTTAACTAAACCTCGGGGGGCGGGGGGGAATCCCGAAAAAGAGTTCTCACACTGTGGTCGATGAAGACCCAATTCCTTTGATTCGAATTTTAGAGCAAATTCCTTTTACCAACATAGAAAAATTACCGCGATACGCAAAAGCACGCTAAAAATCACATAAAAAGCACGCTAAAAATCACATAAGTTAAAAATTCAAAAATAGCAGAGGACAAAATTTACTACGGTGAGCTAAAACCACAGTTCTTTCGCAAATGTCGGAAAATCTCATTAAAAACTGCTGAATTAAAAAATAGCGGAGGACAATATTTACTACATAAGGCTAAAAGTTTGAAACAGAATTCCTTTTATGAATGTGGAAAAAAAGGGAAAAAAAGAAAACCGGAAGCGCAAAAAAACTATGTATGAATTCCGAATAAACTATTGAAAAGATAACATTTACTATATTCAGTTAAAATATTGAAACCAGATTTCTATTACTATTCCGTAAAATGCGAAAAACATTAAAAATCTCATTAAATATAAAAAAAAAAATCTGATAAAAAAATCCAAAAACTGGCTTTGAGGTACGTAACTACACATATAAAAGGTAACTTCCTGCCAAATCTTGTAACTCTGCGCGCAGTGGTCTCTTCAGAACACAGCAAACAGACACTCACACACAAACTTCCAACTTTATTATTATAGAAAATGTATTAGTTTGCATATTCACATAGCAGCCAACTTCCGATTGTACGAGATTGTATACAATCAGACGCATATTAGGTTTTCTGGTTCAAAACATATTTAATTGAAATATATCTTAAATTGGTAGCAATGCATTCTGTATTTAATGTTCTAAATAATATCAGTAATTTCAGTCTTAAAATGTCCCCGAAATAGAAAATACGAAAAGGCACCTGAAGTAACTAGAAGTTTAAGAAACACTGGCTTAACAGAATCATTTTCAATAGTGCTGCGAGCTGCCCCGATTTAAGCAGAGTATGCCAATATTTTTAGAAATCCCAACAGCAACCAACCAACTGACCCTCCCACTCATACACAACTTTGCGGCAAGGCTGGAAAAAAAAAAAGTGTTAAGGTTTTTTTTTTTTTTTTAATTAAACCTCTAAAATAGCAGTATACATTATATAACAAATTTAAACTATGCAAACTGATAATCAAAACCTTCATAAGTCTTATGATCATCATGACACCAGGCCTGGGCCTTAAATCGCTTTAAAGCTTTACATCGGTAATCCGATTTAACTATTGGTCTTAAATCGATTTAAAATCTTCAAAAATCGCGATTTAGCCACTGTCTTACTTGCAGAATTATCTGATTTATTTCAAATTTGGTATACAGGTGTATTTTGATAAGGCGCTTCTCTGATTAGATTTGGAGGTTCATTAGTTAAGTATAAAGGGGAAAAGGGGGGGGGTCATCCCCCCCCCTTAATTTATTTTTCAAGGGCATTATTCTTTGAAATAATAGAATACAATAAGTGTGAATAGCCTGTACGCGCTAGGAAGTATCACCCCCCCCCCCCCTTAAGGAATATAGATTTAGCGACCATAGCAAGTCAGACAACAAAGAAAGAAAGAAATCCTTTTCTTTTATATTATTTCTTAAAGAATGAGTTTATAAAAATTTAAATAGTTCGCTAATTTTTAAAATTAAAAAAAAAATGTGTGTTTTGGGGCATTCAAACTTTTTTTTATATGTAAAATATGTACCTCTTTTCAAAGATATTTGAAAAATTAAAAGCTATGTATGCTATATAATACAGGAGAGAGAGAGGGGCGGGGTGTATAAAGACCGTATTTTGTTGCGAAAAATTAAATAGTTTTCCATATTCTAAAAGGTAAAATCTGTGTTAAATCGCGATGTTAGATGGATGATAGATCGATTTAAGAAATTTCTTACTCGCCCAGTCCTACATGATATTATCCAAAAATGAGTGATATAACACTTGACCAACTTACTGTTTCGCAAAATTTCAATACTACAAAGGAATATTTTAATTGTAATTTTTAAATGCAATACAATACAACAACATCAAAATGTTAATTTTTTTTTTGTTGTTTCCATTTGGAGTACCGCCCCCCCCCCCCTCCTTTCTTTAGTTTTCTAATTATGTAATATAATGCCATGGAGACATACCTTGTTGTTTGGTAATAAAAAGTAATTAAATCAAAATTATTCACTCTCGTTCAATAATTGAAATTGAGTTAAAAATTATTTTTTTTACTCGGAAAAAAAAAGTTCAAATAATTACAAAAGAAACTATTTTGATCCTACAGAAGAAAGTCTGTCTTTGTTGTTTTTCTTTATCCTGTCACTATTTTACATTTTAAAATGTAATATATCATCCTATAAATAAAAGAAAAAGAGTTTGTGTGTGTGTCAGCGATGGCTAGAGAAATCTGCAGCGGGCAGAGGTATGGAAATTTGCATCAAGCGAGTCTGGCAGGTCCTGTTGCACCTGACAAGTAAAGGTACTATACTCTAAAGCGGCGAATTTCGATTTTTATAGCTCATTCGATTCGTTTCATCGAGCTTAGTAATTTTATACCTCGCATATCGGCTTTTTTATAATGACAGGGGGCGGGTCAAAGTTCAAAATTTCGTTCATTGAAAAACAGAGGCCTTCAAAGAAATAATTGTGATTTAAGTTTACTAATTGTTTTTACAGTGTCATACATTGCCAATAGCTACAATAAGGTTATATTAAGGTTGCTGTTATTATAAGAATTTGTAACTGCAGATAAAATATTCGTATGCTATTTGACAGGTTTTCGCAAGTTATGATGGCCTCGTCTAGTTCAGTGTTGCCAGTGGGCAACTTTTTTTAAATTTAGATTTCTTGATTGGCACAACTTTTCTGAAATGGTAAAATTCCCCTTGTTTCCACCTTAATATGTCATTAAATAAAGCAAATTTTACTATTCAGACCTGCCAACCTTTGAAAATGAGAAATCGTAGCACACAAAGTTAAAAGTAATCTGGAGGTTGGTTGGTTGGTTTGTTTTTCGTGTTTCGCAGCCATCTTTTGACATTCGTAAAAGGGATAAGGTTTTAGTCTTTCAACTCAATATAGTAATTTTTTTCCTCTGAAAATTTTTACGCACGATTTTTAGAGTTTCTTCTCGTTTCGAAGCTTTTTTTTTTTTTTTTTTTTGACATTTGTAAAAGGAGTTTGGTTCCAATTTTTTAGCCCAGTGCAGTAAATTTTGACGAAATTCGCGATTTCCCCTCCCCCCCCCCCCCCCCCCCCCCAAGATCATTTCAGGATATTCAGTTTTTTCCCCCCACAATCGTACTTCACATTTTTCTATCGCGATTCCTTGTTGAAATCCGCACTTTTTACCACGAAATTTTGACGAAATTCGCATTTCTTACTACGATCTTTTGACGAATTTTGCGTTTTCTTTCCGCGATCTTTCGGTGAAATTTGCATTTTCTTACTGATTTTTGACGAAATTAGCGTTTTCTTTCTGCGATATTTTAACAAAATTTGCATTTTTACCAGGATCCTTTGACCAAATTTATTTTCTTCTGCAACCAATTAACGAAATTAATTTTTTTTACACGGTCATTTTGTCGCAATTTGCGATAGTTTATCGCAACCGATCGTCAAAATTTTCGATATCTTTTCGCGATCAATTAACAAAATTCATTACTCGTTTCCGCGACCTTTTGACGAAATTTGCAATATTTTCCCCTCGATAGTTTACCGAAATTCGTGATTTTTTGCGCAATCTTTAGACGAAATTCGCAATTTCTTTCTGAACTCTTAACGAAATTATAGATTTTATTCGACGACCAATTGAAGATAATTACTATTTGTTTGAGATCTTTGAAGAAATACCCGATATTTTTACACGATCATTTAAAGAAATTCTTAACTTTTTCCGCGATAGATTCATGAATTAATTTAGGGAAATTCCATAAAAGAAAAAAAAATTCACGGACTTCCAAGAAATTTCAAAATATACTCGCAAAAAAATCAGTCTGTGGAAGAATTTGCAGGGGGAAATACTGCACAGCATTTTTCATTATGCAGGACTTTTCCATGTGCAAATTGTGCGATTTTGCACACTATTTCAAACCTTGCCCCTCAAAGAACTGTCTCCTCACCTCCAGAAAGTCTTAACATGGCACCCCGTTTCTAAGGAAGGGAATTCCTGTATAAATATTTACAGAAACATGATTCACTCGTGGTTTATATATACATAAAGAGGGTTTTATGTTAAAAAAGTTTGTTTTGCAGCACAGATTCCCCCCCCCCCCCCATGAGCATTTTTTAATGTCCGATTTTTTGGACTAATGACCAATTTTTTAAAACTTTCGGAAATGAATACTTTGAAATTTCGGAACAGAATTACTCTTGAAAAATATGTTGCGCGGGATAAAAATCGCAACTAGAAACAAAAAGTGCGTTTGTGTTTTTTGCAAAAGAATCGTAGTTTAAGACCGATTTTCGTAACATCGTAGTTTATAGGTCCAAATCGTAGCAACTACGATTTTTTCGTAGTAGTTGGCAGGTCTGACTATTTCAAAAAAGTGGTGCCAATCAAGAAATCTGAATTTTAATAAAGTAACCCACTCTAGAAGTCTGCACGGGCCGACATTTCCAAGCCCGGGCCCGGCCTGACTCATAGAAAAAAAAATTCGGCCCGTAGAAAAAATTTATTGGCCCGGCTCGTTATAACAGCTAAAAGTTCAGCCCGAGCCCGGCACCAAAAAAAGTTAAAATCTCGCCCCGAGTGAATTTCTACAAAACATTGATTTTTACGTCGATGTGGTTTAAAATTTGTCTCATACGAGAAGTTCAGGCCAAAAATATTTATCTTAACTTTTTTTTTTTCATGCTTATCTTCATTTTCATAGAAGTGCCACAGGGTGCGATATTTATTTTTTTAATGAATCTATTTCTTGTATGTAAATGTTTCAGTTATTAATATTGTTAATCCATATTCTATGTATTGAAGTGTTAAAAATCTGAAAAATGCTATACAGTAAAATCTAAAACGGAATTGCATAGAAAAGAGAAAAAAAAATGCGTTATAGACAAGTTCCCTTCTTAGCAAGTGTAAATGCATTCTATATTCTTTCCTTACGCATTAGTAAATTCATTTTGCATGGATCAACACGTTTTTCAGTTTAAAACAAGATTCCGTCATAGGCAGGTTCTTTTTCACACGTTTTACTATATTTTAATTTAACTATATCTTAATAAACGTAGAAATCTACTATTCTTTAAAAATAATGAATTTTAATGTTTAATTGTAGAATAATGGCCATTTAAAAATGTATGTATTTTTTGTAAAAATTTTTGGGACAAGTTAATTTTACTGAATTTTGAACGGACCAGGCCACGCCGAGACAATGATTTTCATAAGGGCTGGATTAAAACTAGGACTGAAAGTTTGGGCCGTGAAGACTAGGAATGAAACGAGTCCCGGCTCTGTACAGAAAAAATAAGTTAGGCCAGGCCCGGCCCGAACCTTCAGGAAAAAAGTAAGGCCCGAGCCCAGCCCGGCCCATAAAGAGTAGTGACTAGGCCCGGCCCGGCCCGACCCTCTTCAGAAAAAAGTTTGGCCCGGGCCCGGCCCGTGCAGATCTCTAACCCACTCGCAACACTGGCCTAGTTTTGTTCATCCTGTCAATACTTTTTCCCGAATTACGAACAAAAATCTTTGTAACCACCCATTGTCGGTTCTTTTGTCAGTTTTTCAGTCACTTTGTTACTTGCAGAACGTCTACGTACAGTTGCATGCGAAAAATTTTTTATTGCCACTGTTTTATTTCCGGCAGCTTGCATTATGCAAATTTTTAAACTTTGATCCGGCCCCCTGTCATTATTAAAACTCAATGCCGATATGCGAGGTAAGCAAATTATTTAGCTCGATGAGACGAATGGAATGAGTTATAAAAATCGAAATTCGCCGCCACAGACTACAATACCTTAACTTGTGAGGCTCAGTATTTTTATTTTTTGTTAAAAGAAATTGATTAAAAACCATAACGAATATCGCAAAATGGCGCGAAAACTCCCAGCGTGGCGACCACAACGCCGGCCGTTTCGCAGAATACGAAGTAGGGAAGATAGGAAAGCGCCCCAAACCCAACCATCAGTCTTTCTAAACGTGCATCGGACGAACCTTTCGAAATGCGGACAAATTAAAAACATGCTCTTAACCTTCTTACTGCCGTGAACTGATATATATTCATTCACTATGCTGTAAAGTATTATTTAAATTAATATATTTTCAGTGACAAAAATTGGAATTTTTATTGTAATTGCATGAAAATGACACAAGGTTAAAAATGCAATTCCTAAAATTTTCATTTAACATACATTGTAAATATGATTTCCTATTTACACTAAGTTTAACAAGTTGGAAATTACTCGTCAAACGTGGCAAATGAGGTGCGTTCGTACTATAACTAGTTTTAAATATTTTTTGCACCGAATATTGTACTGAATGTATATTTTACTGCACTTCATAAGTGCATATCAATTTCATTCTGTTCGAAAGGCTGTAACATCATTAAAATGCACTTGAAATATTTTTTCTCATTGGCCTTAATGTAACGGAAAACTTTTGACTGTCCCTGAAATTAAACTATACATCCGATTTTCATAAAATTTAAAATTACTCGACAAAATTTTGCAACAATTATATATTTAAAATTTCAGACCATTTGGTTGGGTAGTTTTTGCTCTGTTATATGCGGACGGACTGAAAGACGACTATAGGTGCTACGTATTTATATAATTACGAACGTACCTAATAAAATGAGTGTTATGAATTATTTTTACATGTAAAATTAAAAAAACTCCCCCCCCCCCCCAACTTTCTACTCCAAATATTTACAGATAGAAATAGAGCTCGTGCAACACACCAGGTTGCTACCTAGCTAGAATTATTACAGTATATGTATATACCGTATAGGGATATAGGCTATATTCTTATTTTCAGATTTGCTGTGCTAAATGGAAATGTTTTCAGGTCAATCAACTTTAAAAATAACTAATCAAATGGTTCGCACTGCCTGCAATGAAAGGTTAAGTGGTAGAGTACGCAGAATATATCTTTAGATAAAATACTAAAAACGAACGTCTAAAAAAATAAGACAATCTTTGAACTAAAAACTTTGCTCAGCGTCAAAGAATTGCGGAAGAGGCAAGATGTTTTATCAACTACAACCGTAAAAATGTATTGTCTTAAAATAGACATTCTTTGAAAAATAGCATTATCAGAAAAGCATATCGATCAAAAAAAATTATCTAATTCAGACAATTTTTGCGATTATGCATTTATCATGTGTATATGAAACAAAATACCAAACATTTATTTATTACAGGATTTTCTTTTTATTCGTCAGTAAAGGGGTAAAAAAGCGTCTTCATAATAGCAGTTCTTTAAAGTAAACAAGTTGGAAATTGCACGTCAAACGTGGCAAATGAGGTGCATTCTTACTATAACTAGTTTTATAGATATTTTTTGAACCATACATTGTACTGAATGCATATTTTAGTGCCCTTCATAAGTGCATATCAATTTCATTCTGTTCGAAAGGCTGTAACATCATTAAAATGCATTTGAAATAATTTTTTTCCCATTGTCCGTAATGTAACGAAAAAATTTGACTGTCCCCTGTCATTAAATTATACATCCGATTTTCATTAAATTTGAAATGACTCGACAAAATTTTGCAACAACTACATATTTAAAATTTCAGACCATTCGGAAGGCTGCAACATCATTAAAACGCACTTGCAACAATTTTTTCCCATTGGCCGTAATGTAGCGGAAAATTTTTGAAACAATTATCAGGTATCTGTTTAAGAATACATTTCACAATCTTAATCATTTAAAAGTAAAATCTGACACGTCACTTTTACATATACGTATAAAGAAAATGTATGAATTTTATATACATACACTATATGGCCAAATGTGACCGATCACTTGCGATTTTAGACGTTTTGTTAAATATTTAGAAAAATAAATGAGGAATTAACCTGAAACTGCAGGCGTGTAAACAGTATAGTATAGGTCATATTTCCGCGAAGATTTTTCCCCCTGAAACCTCATAGGGGACCGTCAACAAATTGAAAAAGAAAGAATATCTTTTGGATAACCCTGTAAAAACTAATGTAGCAAAAGCGTTCAAACACGAGATTATTAATAAGTGGCTTATTGTAATATACTGTGTTCATTTTTATGAGGATAGCATGTATACTCGTAGAGAAATTAAGGTTTTTATAAAAACAGCTCCAAATTTTGCCAAGTTTTTTTGCTTATAATTTGCAGAGTTCTTAATATAAAAAAAAGTTATTTTCAGAAAATATGACAAACAATATTGTACACAATACTTTGCAATCAGAATTAAAAAATAATAAAAATTGGATGAAAAAGGAGCAGGTTTACTAAAAAATGTTTCAGCGTGCATGCAATCAAAATATAATGTGCATAATGTATTAGCCAAGTATATAGAGCAACTTTTGTGAAATTCTCAAAATCATAGCTTGAAAATTCTGAAAATAATCGTCGATAGAATAAGCTCGAAATCCGTTGTTCCCAAAAAGATCAGGGGTTGTATCAAATATATGTTGATTAGTGCCAAGATAGCGTACACAATATTGCACGAACATATTTGGATACAACCCTTGATCTTTTTGCTTGTTTTTGGGAACAACGGATTTCGAGCTTATTCTATCGACAATTATTTTCAGAATTTTCAAGCTATGATTTTGAGACTTTCACAAAAGTTGCTCTATATACTTAGCTAATACATTATGCATATTGTATTTTGATTGCATTCGCGCATGCGCAGGGAAACATTTTTTAGTAAACCTGCTCATTTTTCATCCAATTTTTATTATTTTTTAATTCTGATTGCAAAGTATTGTGTACAATATTGTTTGTCATATTTTCTGAAAAGAACTTTTTTTTTTATATTAAGAACTTTGCAAATTATAAGCAAAAAACTTGGTGAAATTTGGGGCTGTTTTTATAAAACCTTAATTTCTCTACGAGTATACATGCTATCCTCATAAAAATGAACACAGTATATTACAATAAGCCACTTATTAATAATTTCGTGTTTGAACGCTTTTGCTATATTAGTTTTTACAGGATTATCCTATGGGGTTTCAGGAAAAAATCTTCACGGAAATATATAACCTATACTATACTGTTTATACACCTGCAGTTTCAGGTTAATTCCTCATGTATTTTTCTAGATATTTAACAAAACGTCTAAAATCATAAGTGATCGGTCACCTTTGGCCATATAGTGTACATTTTCTTAAAAATGTATAAACAAGAACCTTGATATAACGATAATTTCAAATTCACAAAATTGAGACTAGATTTTTCATAAATATAAAAAGCTGTTCACAATTTCACAAAAGAACAGGGCCCTGTAAGTTAAGTCTGGACAGACACCTGATCATATATTTAACATTTCAGACCATTTGGAAGGCTGTAACACCATTAAAATGCACTTGAAATAATTTTTTCTCATTGGCCGTAATGTAACGGCAAACTTTTGAATGTCCCTGTAATTAAACTATACATCCAATTTTCATAAAATTTGAAATGACTCGACACAATTATGCAACAATTACATATTTTAAATTTCAAACGATTCGGTTGGGTAGTTTTTGCGCTGTTATATGCGGAGGGACAGACAGAACGACGACTATAGGTGCTACGTATTTATATAATTACGAACGCACCTAAAAACGAACCCAACATAAAATAAAAATGAGCATTAAATACTAGAATTCAAAACATCTTGTTTTTACTCCTAATTATTAATTATTTTTAAGAAATTGAAAGGGTAATTAAAATGTATAGTTAATCGTTTGTAGTTATTTAAAATTGCGCATTAACAGAAAGGGAGCAGGGATTAAAAAGTTGTAAATGCATTGTTAGCATATAGATAGCAGTTAAATTTAATAACAGTTGAAGGTGACTGAGGCAGAATTAAATATTCCGATAAGTATATTAGACTTTATGACATTAAAGATACTGAAAAAGCTGATGATACAAGAGAAATTCAAATACAGTGTACTCTTGATTATCCGTGCGCGGATTTTCCGGTTTGCGGATTATCTGTGCTCATTCCGGACTCACACACACACATAACATTTTCATCATGCATGTAAAATCGATGTTGATGTGAATTAGTATCTTTTCAGGCTTAGGTGATAGTATTGTGAAATATGTAGAGATAAAATCGAACGCTCTGATACCTATTTAGCGGGTAGGGTTAAAGGGGATGGGAGGGCATGTGAGCCTGGCTTCCAGTATTTGACAGATGAAAGTATCGTTTCTAACTGTGTTGTTAAATCTAATAGTGATGATAGTACTAATGCAAAAGATGTACTAAATGAGGGAAATACAATTTCTCATTCTACTGCTCTGCAATCTGTAGAAACTTTGTTAGACTATATGGGAGAAAGAAAATTTGATTACGGTGGCATTACTGCGTTTCATAAAGTATGTTTCGATATAAGACAAGAGATGAACAAATAGCAGAAGCAAATATGCATTACAGATTTTTTAAGCAGCAAATATTAAAAGGAAAATTCCTAGTTTGATGGTATTCAGCATGCAGATATAAGTAATTTTTTATATATTTGTACTGGTGTTGATTTGTTCTTTAATAAAAAGTTTTCGGATTATCCGTGTTTTTCGATTGTCAGTGCGACCTCTCCCGGTGATTAACCCGGATAATCGGAAGTGCACTGTAATTAATAAAAATGTTATTTTTTACTAAGAATCTGCTTACATAGTTAAGAAACTGAAAAAAAAAAAAAAAAAATGGTTAACAATCGGATAAAATGCCAGCGATAACATACTTCCGGCGAATTGAAATAACTGTCAGGATCCATAGAAAGATGTATTGAAAGTTTGCTAAGCATTGCCGTTTGCATCAATGAGTTTTTAATTTTTGAAAGACGAGTATTTTTGTAAACACCATCAAAAAAGTTCCAAAGAATTTTTTGGACATAATTGTCAAGTGTTAAAATTTGACAAAAATCTCCGAATAAAAATAACATTTAATTTAATGATAGATGTTACATGGATTGTAGCCGCCATGGTGTTTTAATTTTTATTATGGTAAAATATTGTCACATAATTCGTTTACTCAATTACTTCAAAATTACTTAGTGTTTAAATATTAACCTCTTCGCGACGAGCGTCCTTACAGAATTTATTATTTTGCCACCGATTTTTCAAAACAAATTTTCGTCTAACTGAATCGCACAAATGCTACGATTAAATAATGCAAAGCTTACAATAAACAATAACTGGTGGGAATAATCCAGGATTCCTAGCATCTTATGCGGCACGTATACGTGAAACTCGTTCCCAAAACCTATGTGTTCGTTGGTTCCTACTTCCTAGGCTGTTCAGGAAATCTGATGGTAAAGCAAAAATTACTCAGCGCAGTATGACTGAGAAAAAGCTGATAAATTTTGGCAACAAACGTTGTTGCTCATCTTGCCAAATGATACATCCGGCTCTGGTTCAATCTATATTCATCAATACACAAAACTCACCTTCAACTTGCAAGATAAATTTCCGTATTTAAATTTTTTTTCTTTATAATCTCATTATAATTGCACTGGAGGAAAAAAAAGACCCGAAAATTTTTAATTTTATATTTTAAACTTATGTTAATAATCAGGATTGGTAAATATTTATCATGGTGGTTTTTATACTAGTATTTACTTTGGTTGACAATTTTAATTGGGACTGCTAAAACTTTCATTCTAATGAACTTTGTTTTATGGGTCTTCATTCTAATAGAACTCGACTGTATAAAAAAAAAAAAAATTACGGAAAGGCAAACAAATATAAAAGTCATTCACACCAAGTTTTCAACGTAAACTAGTAAATATAGATGCGTGCTATTTCTGACGTTCCATTTATACTCATTTGATAGTTATTTTTAAATTAGAAAGGGAAGACTTTTAACTGCCTGAGAAACCTTTGAATGTTGCGTTTAATAAAAACATAGGATAAATATCGAGATACCTGTCAACACCTTTCTGTAAGTACTATATCGTTCGTCTAAAGGGTAATGACCACGATCATTCATTGCTTAATTTCGAAAATTCAATATTTTAACGAAGGGGAAATAATAAACAGGGGTCTGTCCAGACTTTTCTCACAGGGTCCTGTTTTTGTGAAATTGTGAAGTTTTTCTTATATTTGGGAAGTCATAATTTTGTGAATTTGAAATTACAGTAAACTCTCAGGAAGGCGGAGTCTAAGACGGAAATCTTATAACTCGGAAAGATTTAAAATCCCTGCGAATCCATAGACATAGAGTAAAATTTGTCTAAGACGGAATATTGCCTACTGCGGAAAATTTTCCTGGTCCCGATCGATTCCGCCTTACACAGAGTTTACTGTGTTACATTCAGGTTCTATCCTTCATAAAAGCTAAGTAATATGTTATTTGATGAGCTGCTTTTTAGAAACCTAATTTTATTTTTAAATGATTAAATTTGCGAAAGGTTTAATTTGAAAGTGGGAAAATTTTGTAAAAAATATATTTATAAGAGAAAGAATTTTGTGAAGGGTCCTGTTTGGGGATAAAAAGATTTGTGAAAGGTCTCGTTTCGGGATGAAAAGTTTTGTGAAGGGTGCTTGGACCTAAAACTTTCCTAAACAGATCCCTGATAAACTTCGAAATAATCGTTAGTATGATGAAAGGATTCGTGAAAAATTGTCATATGCATACTTATATGATGGTCAAATTTTTCAAAACTATCTTCATTTATACATCTAAGCGAGAGCAATTAATTTTTGGAGTACTAAACCAAAAATTAAATAACTTTATCTTGCACTGTACGCTTATTTTTCTCCGAAAGGTCGACCTTCCCCTCTTACCTGTATGTATGAGGTATAAGCATTTATATACACCATATAGACGAAAGTCAATGAACTTTTTTTTCCGAATTTCTTGAGAAATTGTGATTTTTTTTCTCAATGGAGTCTTCATATCTCTTCACATTTCAGTGAAGTTTCAATCATAAGTGCATTTCGGGAACTAATAATTTAATAATAATAATAATGCGTTTCTGTTATATCATCATCAACCGTTTTCTGTCCACTGCTGGATGTAGGTCTCCACCCAGATTTTTCCATTGTTTCCATCATCTAGTGCATTAGTCATCCATTTTTTTTTTTTTAATTCCACGTCTACGAGGGGTATATTGGCCCACCTTAAAAAGGGAGACAGTGGACCACACTTTTATACTAAATTACAATTAACAGTGAAATCTCCAATGGAAAAACTAATTACAACATTTCTTTATTTCACTTAAAAAATAAAAACTGCAGTTAAAAAAATATTAGTATATTTTACTTTTTTTTTTTAAATGTTTAAAAGGGAAAATTACAAAGGTATTACTTTTGCTTTCAGTACATTTTTAATATCTTGAATGATATGGCTAAAACTAATCCATGTCAAACTGAGAAAAATTTATTTAAAAGATTTTTTTTTAATCTTGTCTCTTTAAAAGAACATAACAATTACACCATTTAAACTATAAATATATAGCTTAGTCTAATTGTGCACTCCTTTAATGTGCTGTAATCCTTATAACATCTGAATGCTGCAACACAAAATTGTACTCAAATATTGCATATTGTTTAAAGCATACTAAATAATTTTCCTTTAAAATTAAATGTAAGTAAAATCTTGATAAATACATTTATGCATATAATATCGGTGAACAAAAATTATTTTATGTGTTTTTATTAAAAAATGTTACAAAAGAACTTGGCTTTATATAATGTTAATTTTCTAATTTACCTTTTACTATGCATAAGCCTTTCCTCCTTCCTTTTCCACACACAAATAATTAAGAGTTGTCAAACGCACAAGGATATCCAAAAACTTCAATATCTCTGGATAAATTGTGTGAATTCAAGAGAGTATTGTGCAATGCATAGCATTCATTTCATATGAAAACAGCTTCGAGTGAACTCAACCCTGTGCACTCATTCAAGATTACTTTTTGAAAACAGAGAATCTTTTTCGCTAAACTAGACCACTATTTCTAAACAAAATTTTTTGTGGTAAATTTCTATTGCAAATATCCTAGAAATATACTATAAAGATTTTGTTCTGAAATATTGGTAGCCAAAGCTTAATTCTGATATAGCATTAACGACAAGCTTTATTGGATTTCAATCTCACTAAACGAAAGTGTGCAAAGGCTTAACAATAAATGAATGTTATATACGAGTGCGAGTCAAATGAAAGTGAGCCAACCCACACTGAGCAATAATGGTTCGGTCCATTATCTGCAACCCATGTGTGTAGCAGACAGGCATCTCTCATTTATGAAAGTGAAGTGATATGGAGGTGCGAGATAAAAGTTTTTTAATGCTCTCATACACTGGGTTGAAGACAGTTGCGTGACATAATGGATGCTCCAAAAGGTGAACAGCGTGGTGTGGTCAGGTTTTTGACAGCTGAAGGTGTTTCCCAAAATAAAATTAGCCGCCGTATGGCTGCCATATATGGCAAACATTGCATTTTATTGGTCACTGTGAAGCGTTGGAGCAAACGGTTTAAAGAAGGACATGAAAAATGTAAAGACTATCCAAGACCTGGCAAAAGCCACTGTGCAATACCCCCCCCCCCCCCTCAACACAATTGCACACACTGATAAGCTGATTAGGCAAGAACAGAGGATAAGCATCGATGAAGTGGCAGAGCGGGTGAAAATCAGTCGCAATTCGCAATTGAAAAAACTGCTCAAGGGAAACAGATTCGTGTTGGGCGATGACATGAAGGAGACAGTTGCAGACATTTTGAAGCACAACCCAAGGAGTTTTATGAGAAGGGAATCACGAGACTCATTATTTTGGAGGGGTGGGGGGTGAAATAAGAACTCTCTCTTTAATCTAAACTCCCCCATAGCATTACGATTCAAAAAGCATCATGGTTACCTAATTTTGCTGTCTTAACCAGTGATCTTAAGGTGCTAGTATATACATTTATATATATATATAACATATATCCTGGTCAAGTAATCAGCCTGATATGAAACCCCCCTGTTTAGTTTCCAAGTACTTTAAAGGGCGAAACTGTGAAAATAGCAATAGCAGCAATTTTATTAGCAGGTATTTAAATGGTTTTTACAGGTAAAAACCTTTAAGGATACAATAAGCTCTCTTTTCAAATTGAATTTGCTGGTGCAGGTTGAGTACTCCAGCTCCAAGGACAGATTGGTAAACAGTACTCACATTTGTAGAAACTACATTATGTGATAATTAATATTGGTAAGTATTTGATTTTTATTAAAATTATTAAGGTTTATTAAGTGTGATAAAAATGTACTTATAATTTTTCTTTAAGAAAAAATTAGTAAACTAGTCACCATTAAGATAAATATAATAAATATTGTAATGTGAATTCTCATAATAATAGTTATATGATAAATATCCAGTAATCCTTTAACATTTGTGGCGGTTAGGTTCATGGAAACCTCTGTGAATGTTGGGACTATCGTCATGTGCATAAAAGGGGGTTAGGTTGTATGATTTTTTTAAATGAACAAAAGCAACAGAAACATTAAAATATATTTATTAAGCATTAAAAAGCACATACTGTAAATAAGTTTCATTATAAACATATTGTACAAAGTTTATTTGCTAGTTGATGGCTGAAAAAATTTATTGATATGCGATGGTTTGGAAGAACAAAATTTTCCTATAAGGAAAAGTTGTGGTCTTGATTTCTCTTTTAAATTTAAGACTCCTCACCAGTTAAAGATTGCATTCTATTGATTTTTCAACAAATTGTTATTGAAGATTTAAAATTTCACCACCAATTTTTGCAGAAAAATTCTCATTTGCAATAAAAATTATGAATTTAAAAAAATTTAGGATTTTTTTTTTTTTTTTTTTAGCATCAAGTCATGTTTCGGGTTTCTCGGAATTACTGATCTATATTTTGCCTCAATACACGGATTGCAATTCTCGGAACTTAGGCTATACAGTTCAATGAAACTGTCCAGTGTCAAATAGTTTACGGAATTGGTAAAAGAAAGTGAGTTTACTTTGTAAAAAAATATTCTTTATAAAACAAAATTCGCAAATAACCAAGTTATGTATTCGCGAATGTTGAAATGTTCTTCATTTTTTATTTCGAGAATAATCAAAACTTGCAAATGTTAAATCCACAAATGTTAAGGGATTATTGTATTTAAAATTTTATAAGAGGAAAACATTGATGAAAGTTTACCGGGCCTTTTTATATTCCCTAAAAACCACTATTCTCGTATAGCATTCTTTTACTAACCTAATCAGAAACTAAATTGGGTGAATATTTTTATAATGGTATTAAATAACCAGAAAAACTTTCATCCCTGGAAAAATGAAAAATTGATAAATTTTCATAAAAATGGCAAAAACAGTCAAACTAATAAGTTTTTTCAAAAGTGGTAAAAACCCTCGTGCAAACATGTTTCTCCAAAAACTGAAAAAATTCATGGCTAAAACCAGTAAAAACCATCAGACGGTAAATACGGTCCAACCCTGCATAGTAAATATCAATAACATATCAATTACATGGCAATACGAGCATACATATTTATGCGAGTTAGATGTAGAACATGGGATGACAAACTGAAGTCATAGTAAACACTAACTATGTTGGAAAGTGCTAAAAAGTACCCATAAGAATCTAAAAAATGCATATTTCCAACCAACAGCATCCTACCCCTTTTTAAACCTGTGGGAAATTCTGATCACACCAATAAATAAATAAATGTCTCCCCGCCCCCCCCCCCCCCCCAAAAAAAAATCAAAAACAAAAATGAAAAAACTTCATGATCCTGTACATTTTCTCATTTTAATTAATGTTCTTTGATCAATCTTAATAATAAGGCACTTAAGATTTTAAACATGAATTACGAATTTTAAGACAATTTTATAAAATTTATTGAAATAGGGGTTGTTACACATCATACCAATGTATTTAGAATTATTTTTTTAAGCAAGTGGCAGAAACATATTTGGGTAGAGCTTGTATATAAAGTAAAATATTTAGTTAGTGGTACACATTTATAAATTTATTTTTAAAAGAAATATAATGGAGTACTTAATTGGGTGGGACTGAGACTCAAAAAGGCTCTAAGGAAAACTGATTATATGATAATCTAAAATTAGGGTGAAAAACATTAATTTTCACATAAAGTTCATAACTTACAATCTGATCATCTCTGGCAAATAAGTGTTCAGTACATACTGTACCAGCAGGAGTAGAAAGATTTGATATAACACATTGTGAAACAGCAATTTTCGGGAAATTCTTTGCATTTTGTTTCACAGTGGTGCAAGCGAAGAGAGTGGTTTCAGGGCTAAAACAGTTCTATAGCTAATAAAAATACAGTAATTGCCAAATATTTGAATCACTGATCATATTAGCCACTTTTATAAATGAAAACCACAGAGTAACAAATAAGATTAATTTAAATCCGGTGCTTTGTTGAATTGGCTTTCCTTCCACAAACATGTTTTCTTTAAGCAGCAATAATTGTATTAAAAACAGAAAAAATGCATAACAGATGCCTGGATTCTGAATTTTGTGACAAATAAGAGTTAAAAATTCAAATTCATTGGCAGGATATATATATGACTTTTTGTGTGTGTGTGTGGGGGGGGGGGGGGGGATCGGATTACAAAACAGTTTGAAAAATATCCCATTCATATCTACTTTTAGATTACAATCCTTTGAAGAAAGTGGAGTTATTTTTAAGCCCTATTCTTAAACATTTTGTGCAAATTCTGTAAATCTAAAAACTGATTTTTTTTGTCCTCTGAGATTTTTTCCGTTTTGTTTCCATTCGGGAATTTTCAAAATGATGGAATTCCGCCTGTGGACAGAAAACTTGCACCCATGATAAAACTCGACATAACTTGAAGGAAAAAAATTTAGTATAACAATATCAGTAAAATAAGTTTCTTTATTGTTTAAGAGGGGGAGAGTATGAAACAGTGTTTAAAAAATTTCATTTGAAAAGTTTTTCTTCCCCCCTCAAGTGAAATACAGTACTATTTTTGATGAAAAGTCCACACAATCTGTAAACAACTGTGAAATGCTAAATAATTTGATATTACCACTAGGGATTGACCGAATACCGAATATTCAGCTTCGGCCGAATACTTTTGAGTATTCGGCCGAATAATTGCATATAAGTTTTTTCTTAGAAGTAGAAGTATTCTCTTTTACTTAGCATTAGAATAGGCTGAATAATGAGTTTCAATATTATATGCATGAGTTCAGCTGCACTACAAAAAACAAGTCAAAGGCCATTTTTAATTAAAAAAAAAACTTTTTCCTTCCTAAAATAATCTACATAGATGTGAAATCAAAACAACTGTCTATAACAGAAAAAAAAAGAGTAAGGAAGATGCACATCTTTCCCTTATCATTTAATTTTATTTACTTCTACATTAGTTTTTTTTAAATTTAAATTTATTTAATAAGAAAATACACACATCAAATATACCCCTATGCCTATCATATAGCTTATTTAACCATTATATCAAAATCGCTCAAATTTCATATCTTCATCACCACAGTGTTAAAATATCAATCAAAATATAAATATTCTATCAATAATTTGACAGAAAATAGTTAAATGTACAAATTGTTATACCTTTTTGTATTTTGGGAACATTCGTGTTTATAATGAGACTCAGACAATCAGTAAATCAGCTTAATGCTTAATGACAACATTGTTTCT
This sequence comes from Maratus speciosus, assembly GCA_963932465.1. Taxonomy (NCBI): domain Eukaryota; kingdom Metazoa; phylum Arthropoda; class Arachnida; order Araneae; family Salticidae; genus Maratus; species Maratus speciosus. Next base: position 258,502,791 of record OZ010791.1, read on the forward strand.
GTTTATTTGAATGAACTTTTGTTTTTCTGACAATCCTTATCCTTAATTATACCCTACATAGTTTAATACTTTCATAGGTTATTTTTGGGTATTGACATTGACTAGTGATAAAATAAAAAAGTGATGGGTTAATGAATTTGTGAGTGCAAAGAAGTCATTAAATTTTTTTGTGTTAGATTTAAGAATAAAAATGTAACTGAATTAAATTATTGAGAATTTAATTTCAATTAAAGCTTATTAAAAAAGCTAATATATGCAAAAATGCGTATTAAAAAGTTTCAAGTATTCGGTTGCCGCATGCCGAAGCTTCGGTATACACTTCGACCGAAGCTTCAGTATTCGGCAAAATTGCTGCTTCGGTCAATCCCTAATTACCACCCTATTCACCGCTGCAAGAAAGAAGATTTAATGGACCTATGAAGTATCATACAAATTGGAAAGATATTCTTACATCCATATCATATTCAGTAAATAAAGCATGCATATCTCCATTTGTCATAATGCAACAGAGCGAGCTCCTATGCGCAACTGCACTGCATCTGCCCACAGGCACAGATTTGTACTTATATGTTGCGCATACTCAGAACAGAACATTTAGTTGAAAATTTTTGCAAATGAATAACACTTTTGAACTTTTGAACAAATGCACAGCAACAAATCTGTGGGCAAATACCTTTCATTTAAAATAAGAATCATGTAATTTTATGAAGTAGTTTTTCCTCATGAACTGTTGAAGAAAAAGCTTAGTGTTTTAAATATATAGATGCTTAATAAGGCGGTATCTCCATACTTTTCTCTAACAAATTTTAAAGCTTGATCTTATCATAACAAAAATCCTGCCAATGTCCATGTCGACCAAGTAATTTTCTCAAATAAAATTAGTGAAAAGAATGAAAGTTTAAACTCCCCCTCCCTTCTCTCCGAAATCTTCTTGCAAGTATTCATTGAATCTATGCATCGACCGAATATCGAATAGTCGATTCGGTATGTAAATTGAATATTCGGTTTTAGAAAAATTTTCCAAACAATTTATGGAAAACAAAATATCACTAGTTGTAAAAATACATGATGAGTGATGACTAACGATCATTTGATGCTATTTTAATATGCTTCAGTGATAAATGATCATTTATAAAAGCAGATACATTACTATTTGTAATCAAAATTTAATATGGACAAATTACGGCATAAATATAACTTTTTCAACATTATATAGTTGTAATCTATTTCTTTTCTGTTCATAAATATGTTCAGCTTCGGAAAATAAATGTTCGTTATAAAATAAACACTGCTGGCAGGTGCGGATATGTATTTTTTTAGATGTAGAATTCTCTTTTACTTAGAAGTAGAATAGGCTAAGTTAAATGATGAGTTTCAATATTATGTACATGAGTTCGGAGTTCAGCTGCATAGAAAAAAACAAGTCAAAGGCAATTTTTAATTTAAAAAAAGAAAAAGAAAAAAGGTGAACTTGAAAAGTGAACTTCCTTTCTAAAATAGTCTGCATAGGGATAAAATCAAAACAACTGATCTACAATAGGAGAAAAAAAAAGTAACAAACATGGGCGTCTCTCCCTTATTTAATTATTTCTACATTAGTTTTTTTTTTTAATTTAATGTTTTTTTTTTTTAATATACACATCAAATAAGTATTACTCTATGCCTACTGCCTATCCTATAGTTTTTATATGCATTAAATTAAAAATGCTCCCATTTTTTATCTTTATCACCATACAGTTATATCATTAAAATCAGGATATAAAGCAATAATTTGCCAGCAAATAGTTAAATGTACAAACTGATGTATTATCTTTTGTATATTTGAGAACATTTCTATTTAATGTGTTTATAATTAGACACAGACAATCAGTAAATCAGCTTAATAACATCCAGTTTCCTTTTTGAATGAACTTTAGTTTTTCTGATAATTCTTATTCTTAATAATAGCCTGTAAAAAATTTAATATTTTCATAATTTGTTTTGGATATTGTCTAGTGATAAAATAAAAAATAAGTAATGGATTAATGGATTTGAGAGTGGAAAGATGTCAATTTTTTTGTGTAATTATATTTAAGAATAAAAATGTGAGTTAAATTATTAAAAGAATTTAATTTTAATTAAAGTTTAGTAGAAAAGCTATTATATGTAAAAATGTTTAAATATTCAGTTCAGTACTATACACTTTGACCGAATATTCAGCATTTGGCGAAGTTCCTGCTTCGGTCAACCCCTAATTGGATCCAGATATGTTTGAAAAATATATAATTAATCTACATAACATTGTATTCACATTTGAAAAGATATAACCATATGCAGACTTTTAGAATTCTATCATTTTTATTGTGAATTGTTATGTTAAACAGTTGATTTTATAAATTACAGCATCAATAAAATAAGATCCTCTAACATTGAAATGAAAACTTGAAAACAAACTGCAATTTGTAATTAAATCAAATATAAAACACCCAATGATCTAATAAATCGGCACAAAACAAAACATTGAATAATATGAAACAAATTACAAATCGTTATTTTGTTTCAGTTAATATTGAGAAATATGGGATTAAATGTTGATACATCAAAACCTTTTTAAATGATAGTGATAAATTTGCGAATTACTTAAATTATTAATTTTAAGACACAGAAAAGGAAAAATGTTTCAGAAACTCAATCTCTTTTATAAATATTCTACACAATATTCTAACAATTTCTTTTTAAATAATGCAAAACTGTTTTTAATGAACTAAATTAACAACGAAATAAAAGCGACACAGTATTCTATAGATTAATATATTTTTCTCATTTTTTTGTGTCTTTAATGCATTATATATAATATACTAGGGTTGCAAAAAAGCTAGCTACAGGGGTCACACTCACTCGAGATAATTTGTAGCAGTTTTTGGAGCAGCAAAAATCGAATTTTGTAGCAACAAAATCAGTTTTTGGAGCAGCAAAAAATGAATTTTGTAGCAGCAAAACACAAATTTTGGAGCAGGAAAAAAAACAGTTTTTGTACCTGCACTTACTCGGATTAAAAAAATGTTTTTGCAAGGAGAAAAACATTTTATTGAATCTAAAATAAGCAACAGAAGAAAAACATTTACTTTTATAGCAGAAAACAAATTTGCCTTAAGATAAATAAAAAACTGTAGAAAAAGTGTAAAGGGATAAAACAAAATCAGATTAAAAGGGAAAAAAAAATCACCATCACCATTTTATTATATTAAATTTGACGATTTCTATCAGTTGTTTTTGGAGAACTTAACACTCAAAAATCTGTATTCACATTGACTCCACACCAGTTTTGCTTAACTTTCTGCAACAGAACAATATTTGACCATTTCATATGAACCACAGAGAATGAAAATGTGAGTGAACCCAGTGGTGATTCGGAGTTTAAAAAAAAATTCTAAAATTCATAGCAAGAGACCGCTGCATTTTTTTTCACCATCCTTTGATGAAATTAGTTTTTCCCCGCGATCCCTTGATGAAATTTTTTTCGTAGACAATTTGATAAACTTCGCAATGTTTTTCCGTGATAATGGCACAAAGAAATCTAATTTGGGAGCAGAAAGGAGAAACGAAATGGCTGTTTCGGAGCAGACACAGTCAAAATAACCCATTTGCAGCAGATAGTTTCGTTTGGAGCAGTTTGGTGCAATTGGGGCAGGTGTGTGACCCCTGCAGCTAAAATTTAAAAAAGCCACGCCGGTGGCTTTTATTGGTTTTAACCAGCTCTTTTTGGCCAAAATTGACTTTTATACAGCGAAGCATTTTAATTATAAATCACATTTTTGTGTGTTTTTTAACCCCTTAATTCTCACTCCCGTCAATATCACGGGCTGGAGATTTAATTGCTGGAAAAAAACTTCTGAAACTAGAAAAATTCCCAATAGCAGAAAATTCTCCAAGTGTCTGCGACAGATCATTCTGAATAATCTGCAGGTAAAATGTTACAAATGAACGTTTAATTAATTAATCATTAAATTTAATGTCTTTAAGCATTTTACTCATTTTTATTAATAATAATCTTAAGTTTTAGTAATAAATAATAAAAAAATAAACATAATATAGAGCTGGAAAAAAATCCAATGGAAAAAAAAATCTGCAAAAGGGAAAAGAAAATCTGTGACGCACGTCACCCGTCTGGAACTTTCTGCTACTGGGGAAAAATTTAACTGGCATTTCCATGTGAAGTTTTTAAATATTATCATTCGAGTTTGGTTATTGGCACTGATTGTGATGTTGGACTTTGTATTGCATGTTTCGAAATATATCACACTCAAAATAAATAATAATCCAATCCAAATTTAATGTATGTATGCTATTTCAGATATTTGTAAAAATGTGTGTGATGATGATAAATTAAGATCTAAGATGTGAAAAATAAAGTTCTTATTCACATTTATTTGCGTGCGTGCGGTAAAACAAACATTAAGACAGAATTCGTACAAGATGGCTTTTCCAGAAATGTGAATTTGTTTTTTTTTTTTTTTTTTTTTGCCTTTAAAAAAAAAAAAAAAAAAAAAATCTAAATGCATATCTTATTTAGAAACCTTATAATTATTCAATTTCTGCAATAAAAAAAAAATTAGGTACTTTTTTGATGGTTTATCCAAATATTAAGCAATCCTTAAGGGGTTAATTAGTTTTAAAAACATTTATAATTGAGGTAGAAATCAATATAACCCAATTTTTCAATAATGAAGACATTAATATTGGAAAAAAAGGCCATATCAATTGCTTTATCTGGTTTACACTGACCTTAACACCTTTCTCCCCCATTTTTACTGCTTTATATAATTAAAAAGGACAATGGTTGCTTAGTTATATATTTTATTAACTCATTTCAAGGAATATTGATATACAAGGCTTATTTTATTTCTCATAAACATTTATTTAAAATCACACATAATGTCATTTAATAAGATCATTTCTGCCTATTAAAACAGTATTATGCATAACATATGCATTAATTTATGCATGAATATACAATGTTTTAAATAGCAATTAGCTTTCAAAATTCTAATTCAACAAGTTTTAATTGGAGAACTGTTTTTTTAAGTGTTCTCTTTATTTTATGCACTTACATGTACTAAAATTTCCTAAAGTTTTATATCCTTCCTAATTTCCCTTTCAACATTGCTCATTCTACGATTTTAATCTGTATGGACATACCTGCAATAAGTTATATAACAGCTTCTTAGTAGCATAAAAACTTTTTAGATATCATTTTTATAAGTTAGAATATCAATTGCTTATTAATGGGTGTTCTCAAATATATTATATAAAATAATTTCAGTTATTAAGTACTACATATATGCTATTTAGTTTTAATCAAATTTAAAAGTAAATATTAGTATGTAAGAATGTTTCTATTTTGATGTGTGACATTTTCCGATTCTTTCATATAATCTTTGAAATGTGTGGTATGTGTAGAGCTATAATAAAGAATTCCAAACCAATGCTTTAGAGTATAATTCAATGTATTCTTCTGAATATTTAAAAAAAAAAAATTCTGACACAATGCCTTCACAGTTGCATTCTAGCAGTTAAGGACTTATTTGACAAAATTTAATAGAAGTTTATATTTTTTTAGTAGAAAATATTTATAAGTATATTAAAAATAATTAATCCAAATTTTATATGAATTTTCTATAAACCACCTTTTTGAAAAATAAAAGCAGACTTTTTTCAAGTCGTTAAAACCAAAAAAAGCCGTCTGGCTTTTTTTGGCCTGGCTAAAAGCCTGCTTTAATATACAGCTTAAAAAACAGGCAATTGAACCTGCTTATTGAAATTTTTTGTGAGCTAGATTTATTGATGTCTTTGTAAATAAAGAAGTGAAATTTCTGTCAGAAGTGTAGGACATTTTTTTAAAATAATGAATTTGAAAATTTAATATTAGAAATTTTCAACAGGTTTACTTTGCTTTACATAAAATACGATATGAAAAGTGCTGGTAGGGCATACAAATTCAGCCAATGACACAACTCGCAAAAATTCATTTTGCCTTTTATTCCTTTAACAGGTTTTCTATAGGAGTCTTGCAACAGGAAAAGTTTCGTAAGTGTAATTATCTGGAAAATCACTTTATTACGATTTATTATGTCCATTCATGACCACAGTCCAAATTGTGTGCAAAGGTAAAATTACTCAACACTCCAAACCTCATCTACGTCTTCATTTTAAAGGGATTTATGCTTTTATGCATGTTTTTACTGCTGCATGCATAGCCAAGTGATATAATTTCATGTTACAGTAAAAACACGTAAATCTTTTGCCTCTTCTGAGGAATTTACTTTTGCGAAGATGTGTCATTTTCTTGCGGGTGAGCAATATAAAAGTCAAATACATTCCAAAATATGGAGCACCTATGACATCTTGCAGCATCTCTCGTGGCATTGTTACATTTGATTTGACACAATGCAAGGTAAATCTATCAAAAATTTCATTAAAATAGTTCAATTACTGTTAAAGTTGAAACAAGAAATTCTGGTTTGGCTTGGAAGTGAAACATCCCATATTTTGACTAAGCAAATGGATTTAGACCCTGGTTTCCCAATATAAAAATTGCCTACTTTTCTTTCATTTCATAAAATTTGGGTACTTCTTAGTTATCCCGTCGACCAATTTTGCCAAAGTATATAAATCGCCAAACCACTTGCCAAATTATACACATTAACATAATTTTTATTTTAAATAACGAAAGAACAAATAAATTAGTAAAACATTAATAAAAATACAAATAAAACGTCGAATTAATGGTTTTCTTGGCATTGAATCTTACAATTAATTAATGGCAACCATTATTGGCTTTTAATCTTACAATTTGGTCGACGGGATAACTAAGAAGTACCAAAATTTGTCTTATTTTTAAAACTTTCTATGAATCTAATAGTTTATGTTATTTTATTGGTGTATTTTATATTTTGTAATTCTAATACAGTAAATGCTGTTTTAAATTAATCATATACAACAAAGCTGCTGGTTCTAATATCTGGAAAATTTAATATATTGTAGGGTCAGGTGGGGGAAAGTGGGTCCATGGGGTAAAGTGGGGGTATATTGAAAAACACCTATTTTCTCTTTTTAAAGTAAGATATTTAGTTAATTCTTTTTTAGAGACATATATTGAGATTACGACAAATATTTTTACTTTAGTTTTAGAAACTGGAAACAAATTTAATGTTTACAAACTATCTTGTTTATGTTCTTTGCATATGGTATGTTAGTTTAAGAGTCTGATAAACTTTCTTCTAAAATCATTATTAACTGTCAAAAACAATTAATTTTAATTCAGATTCGTAGAGGAACATCTAAGGAACAGATCTACCTAGAAAGTTAAGAATAAATTTTATAATTCTACTTATTATGAGTTGTTTTCTGAGGTGGGGTAATTTGGGGGTATGGTTAGGCTTAGCTAAGTTTTCTATGATAGGGATATTTTTTACTTCTGTCTTAACCTTAGTTAATGTCTGATCTGATGCTCTATATTTTATAATAAAATGACTACACACATATAATAAAATAATTACTGGGCAAGAGTGGTGAAGTTTTAACCAATGAAACTGTTTTAGAAAGGTTGGCAAAGAACGTGACCATACGAAAAAATTCAGTCAAGCAAATAAAGAAAAAGAGGTGAAAAATGCAGAAGAAACTGACCATAAGGGAAAAATATATCAAGAAAAGGAAAGGAAAAACATCCAAAATTCAAAAAGCAGAGTAAATTTAAAAAGTAAAAGAAATGAAACAGATAATATAAAAGTAGACTTTAAGAAATAAAGCAAGGTTCATGGGTAGAAGTTGAGTACAGATCAAAAAGTCGATCAGCTAAAATTCATCAGTCAAATGATTTAATACATTCTATCACATAAAGTATTTGACTAAATCACCATTGGTGAATTATTACACTTTTCCTGCTATTGGCGATGAAGATTGTGTAGAGTTCAGCAATATATGCTGCATACTAAGTGAACCTAATTTTAATAGCAGTGGACGTTATTTCTTAAACTAAATATGTAAAAGAAAATTTTTTTGTGCATTTGTACCTTTAAATATAATTAAGACATTTATTTCAATGTATTCTTATTTTAAAAACAATATTTACATATTTTTATTTAAATATACACTAATTTTGGAACTACCCCACTTTACCCCACCATGGGATAAAGTGACGGTATCAAAACATGCTCTTTTAAATGTATCACTGTGAGAAAACAATTGAACAAAATTGAATGATTATGCTTCATGTTTAATCTATATGAACCCAATGTATATAAAATGCATCAAAAGTTTCATTAAAATAAATTTAATAGTTTGGTTTTAGGACCTTCTCTAAAAAAAGCTTGATTTTACCCCCACTTGACCCTATTTATTAACAAAAATATTCGATTAGAATTAGACAGTGATTCAAATAAGGGGTGAGAAACCGACCAAGTACTCAATCCCCTTCCCCCAGAACCAAATAATTATAATGGATATTCAACACTTTCTCAAAATGTGTTTTTCAAAGATTCAGTTTCTATTATATGATAATAGATTTTACTGCTTTTGCTTCACATTGTTAAAGTTTGTGTTTTAGATTGTTTCCACATTGTTAATAATAACCATATCAATTTCGTCCAAATATTTTCAACATCATACGAAATAATCAACAAAACTCTAGAGTACAATTAAAACATTGAAAAATAAGAATCAAACAAAAGTTTATCATCTTACTTTTGAAGAAACAGTGAAAGCAACTAATTATAGATTTTTTTAAAAAAAATGTAAAACGATTTTGTTTTCTATTATAAACAAGAATTTTTTAGAACAAATATTCATGAATAACAAAAATAAAATTGATACTCAAATAATAAATTCATAAACAATCAAATTTTTTAATTTAGGATAACAATAAAATCCAACTTTTTAAACACAAAGTTTTAGACAGCATGTCAACCAAGACAATTTTCTTGATAAACCAAATTTTAAAATACTTAATTTCACTTCATATTCTGTTCAAATAATCCTCTTAAGGATAAAGATAGCTTTTTAGATTTATTTTTTTATATAACAATAATCTTGATAGGGTATTTGAAAAATTTGGATTTAAAACATTTTTATGTTAAGATTAACTGAACTCTTAAATTTTATTTTAATAAAATAGAATATAATAAATTTCTCAATAGTACGTACAGAATTTCTTTAAAAATTTAAGTGTTCGTGAAACATGTAATTTAGATGATTTTTCTTTTTGTTTCTTTATTTAGTTTTTAATTCTGCATAGGGTAGATGTGCCAGTAATGGACACCTTTAAGGAATTTCTTTTAAAATTATTTTTTTATTAATAGTTATAAAATATAATTGTTCTTATGACCGTATTTAGAACCAGAATTTAATTAATACATACTAATGAAACAAAATAGTTATTTTCAAATAAATTTAACAATTAGGATACCAGTAATTAATAAAATATTTGTGATAATCATTTACTGTTTGCATCAATTATTGTAATTATCAGAAGATCGATGTTTTAATTATTTTAGATGGATAGTTTAAAATACTAAATATCAGGCAATTACAGCTATCAAATTATTGAAACAGTGGGGGATTTAAAAGGTAATTAAAAAAAAATTCTGGAATATTGGTGTTTAGTTTTGTCTCACTATTTTTAACAATTAATCTTCCAGAGACTACTTTATGCATCATTTATACCTATATTCTAAGATGATCTCATATTGACTTTAAGGTATATTAAGATTTATTAACATAATAAACTTTTTACATTGTTAAGTTACTGTTCAAATTCTTTTATTAAATTTAACATATTTACAAACAAACGGATGAAATTTTAAAAGTTTACAAGAGTAAAACTTAGTAACAAATTTTAAGTTACAGCAGTAAATAAAGATACTGTTGTTAGCTTTGCAGAAGGGAGTTAATGCAAATGAAGACTTGCAAATTTAAACAACACTGATTCAATTTAAAAGGTCTGGGACCTAAACAATCATTACAATTAAGTAAATTACAACTTTTAATTAAACTCAGTCACATAACACCTGCCTACTTAAATTTGATTGAAGAATTTTATAAACCTTTGATTTATGTACATCTTTAGTGAGTTTCTTTCAACGTAGACATTTTGATAAAATATGGTTTGGATATCGAAATGTTTAAATGTATCTTATGTTAGATCATCTATATGTTTACAGTTATAGCTATAGATAAATAAAAAAATTACAATTCTAAAGAACATAAAATGTATTTGAGAAATAACGTTATTCATGACGGGAATTTTCGAAGATTAAAAATTAAACAAATACATCCTTTAAATTACATAAGTATAAAATATTCAACATATGTACTCGGGTAAGTATCTGATAGAGGTAAGTGTAAAAACTTGTACATAAAATAATTATGGTCGAATTTTTAAAATTTTCTTTAGAATCCTTCACAGTACTGATAAATTATAAACAAATATATATATATATTCTGCAATATTATATTTAACTTAGAGATATCCAAATGATCATAAGCGACAAAAAGGCTTTCAAAATCTGCCAAAAATAGAAATAAACCGCTAGTACTTACTCCGTTAAAAGGAATGACAGCTCAGGAAACAGGCTGGGTGTCAACGTAAGCCTAACTCCACTAAAATTCGGAAAGGTATGTTTCAAACTTGAGTGGCTAATTCTTACGATGTCGTTCTCCCGGCTGTCAAACTACAATATAATCTAACATTGATTACGTCCTCAATTAAATCCAAAGGTAAAAAATCACGTGAGACGCCTGATGGGTTTAAATGCCGTCTCTAACAGGAGTTCCCATGTGGAGGAGCCATGTTGCGGCACACCAGACCAACGGGCACATGTAGACGTCACGCCATTACGTGAAGTGATAGGGTTACTTCTTACTACGGAAAAATCGCCAAGTTAGGCATCTATTTTTGTTGCCAAAAGAGGTGGTAAATTTGATTTAGAATTGGAGTCCAATAGACCCGACGGGTACATACAAAATGATCTTTCTCATGGAAAAAAAAAGACTGAAAATTCTGTAAATATGTGACTTTTCTAGAATGTTCTACACTTTTTTTTTTCATGAGAAAAATCATTTTGAATGTACCTGTCGGGTCCATTGGACCCGTCTGGTAGGCATAGGGTTAAAATTATTTATTTAAAATATTGCGAATTCCTTGCTGTAATATTAAATATAAATTCTAACTGTAGACAATAATTTTCATTCTACATTATATGCATTTCTTTTTTTATGACGATTAGTTAGTCAATAAAATAGTAATTATAAATCTATACATAAAAAAAAACTAACAATTAATTTTATTTACTATATCTAAATTGCAACATATTTTTTATATCCAAATTAATAAATTAAATAATAGGACTCCATCTTAAATAGGACGTAATCACCATAGCAACCTAGAATCATTACCTATCATGGGATATCATTGAATTATTACGTATGGTAGGATTTAATAGAATGAAGAAAACTTTTATTAATATCTTTTTAAGTTTTGATTCGATTTTCATGAAATTTAAAATGACGGGACAAAATTCTGCAACGATTATATATGGGGCATTCTCACAATCTTTTGACTTTCAGGAATAAAAATCTGGCGAAACTAAACTTGCTAAAATAACATTTTAATCTGATAGACGAATGCCTTAATGATTCAAAATAAAGAAAAAATGGTCAGCAGCGAATTTTTTTTTTTTAATTTAACTGAGGTTTAAGTTAAACTTGCGAGTTTAATTTTCCTTACCATTTTACCACTAACACTTTTTTTTTTCTTCTAAATTTTTACTTATAATGAATTTGCATAGTACCCACAGGACATTTAAATAAGAAATAATAACAATGTAGTATTTTTAGTACAAAATTTTGGTGGGACGGTAAGGTAAAAAAAAAGGAGAAGGTATAGGAAAAAAGGGACGGTAAGGGAAAAAAAGGATGGTAATTATGGGACGGTAATAAAAATTACCACCTATTTTTAGGCAAATCATGTTAAGACTAAGTGATAGCCACAATGTTCATTGATTTTTAGAAACAGTTATTTACATTGGATTAAATAAATAATAATAATAATAATTTACCTCGAAAAGTGGAGGAATAAACCTTTGGGACGGTAAGACAACCAATAAAGATACGATGCTTGAAATTGATGTTTAAGTCTGTTCTCAAATTCAAAAGGCAACTTTATGACATAAGTTTTATTTTGTTCGGAAATGCATGAAACTAGCAGGTGTTGTTGTTCAGAAACTATGTAATCGAGCTATTTTCTCCGTTTTTTTTTTTTTTTTTTTGCAAACGTGATAGATCTTTCAGAAAAGAGTGTCAAAGTGGGCATTTTGAACCGAATTTCTGCGCGAAAGGAGAAAAAACACTCAAGAAAGAGCGGAAAACCTGTTTGTCAAGTGATCAAAATAACTTATAATTCAATAGGTAATTTATTGATCAAAAAATGGAAAACACAATTCAACTCCAAATCACTTCAGTGGTCAGGCTTTCCAATTTTAGAGCTTTGCGTTAAAAAATGAATTTGTAAATGTGTCAAAACGTTTTGCGCTTTTTGAGCAGAGCAGTTGAGACCAGTCTTAATTAAACAGTCTGATTTAAATTCCGTCGTAAATTTCCTGTCAAAGAATTTTAGACATTCTTTCTCTAGCCTACTTCTGCATGAGAAAAAACTTGAAAAAAAAAATCTGTGGCTGCATCTGAAGGGATTTTCTGTAAAATTTTTGGAGGGACGGTAAGGAATCTAAAAACCAGGGACGGAGTTAAAAAAAAAATAATAACAACCGTAAAAATGTGTGCAGGTTAATTTTTTGCTTTTTATATAAAAGTACCAGTTTCGAAAAAAAAAATAAATAAAAATAGGTCGAATTACTTTTATTGAAACAATTTTATACAGACAGCTCCAAACTTAAAAATCAGGGACACGGGACGATTAGGAGTTTCCTGGATATTTGGACACCCAACATCGTCCAAAACTTATTTATCTCGTTAATATTGTTATGCAATCATGCAATGGGATGTTCCAGTATATGAAGGAAAAAAAAAACACAAGAATATATACTAAAATAAAAATTATTATTCAGTGATTTAAAAGTCAAAAGATTGTGAGAATGCCCCATATATTAATTTCAAACCATTCGGTTGGGTAGTTTTTGCGCTGTTATAGGCAGGGTTCGAAATGGAAAAATCCACGAACCGGCACGCTATTTCAAAATTATTGTCAATTTTTGAAAGTACAGTAAAGTTCCGATTATCCGAGTCCCGCTTAACCGAGTTTCCTCTTTAACCGAGTTATTTTCTTCTGATGGACTGATAGCTTCTATTATTATGAAACAGCCATTATAAATGAAGTGTTAGGTGAAGATGAAAGAGCAGTCGTAAAGAGTTAGAATTCTGATTTTCTGGTCAGAATGGGAAAAAATGGCCATTTTTTTTAATTATTCAAAATTAATAAAAATTTGTGCACTAAGTATAGCTTGTAACTAAGCTATCTAACGCCAGCTTAGTTAGATTTCGATTGAATTAGGCAAAATTTACTGGTAAGTTTTAGAGGTAAGAAAAAAAACCTTAGAAATTGGTAGCTATGCAGTAGCGTAATACTGCAGGAGGAAAAAAAAAAAACTGCAGCAAAATTGACATTCAACAAACAAAAAACTATGAAGGGCTTTTTCAAACAAACAATTTCATTCCCTGTATTTCTTAAAAGTAACGGAAATGTACATTAAAGAAATGTTACTAGTACCATAAAAATTAATAAATTAAGTAAAAATTTATATTTCTGCTTAGTTGGTGACGATTTGCGTAAATCCGGCTTATATGAGTTTTTTGCTTATCCAAGGTGAGCTTGGTCCATATTAACTCGGATAATCGGGAATTTACTGCATAGCAAATTTTATATTTAACCGTAGAAAAAACAAATAAAAAAAAATGCATTCAAGATTCTAAATAATAATAATAATAATAAAAAAGAATACACAGTGCATAGTAAGCTATATGTATGAAACTGTAATAATATTTTTTAATAATTCCACGAGCCGGAACAATATTTTCACGAACCGGAACATCGTTCCGGTTTGCTCCGGTACATTTCGAGCCCTGGTTATAGGTGGACAGACAGATGAACCAGATGACGACTGTAGGTGCTACGTATTTAATACATATGTAGCACCTAAAAATCGGGGTAATTGTTATTACCTCTGCCTTTCTAAAATGTGTGTCTGGGAAAAATTTCATCGTAACCGATCGAGCCTTTGCCGAGAAAACATGTTCATTTCATTGTCAAATTGGAGTGAATGCACAGGATGCTTTTCTCGCCTTCGGATCGCTGCGCTACAATTATATTAATCACCGAAGAGGGGGGGATTGGGGTTAAAATTTCTCCTTCCGAAACCTTAAAACAAATAAGAGAAATACAAAACTCTTTTGTTGTGACGAATAAATAATAGCTAAAACACAACGTAAATAAAAGCAAAAATAGCTAACAATTTTCTTCGAATTGCATAGTTCCAAATGAGAATGTATTGCCAGTTTTTCTCATTATCCCCCCCCCCCCCCCCTCTAAACGAATGAGTCTCCTTTAAAACCCTTTATCTACTGACGGTACTTACATAAGTACCATTAAAATAATTTGTTATAAAATTCATTTAAGGGGTCTCAGGAGTCTTACTTTTTCACTGAATATGCTTTTTAGCATCATGTCACATTTAATTTTATTTCTGATTCCCTATGAAACACAAATGCATAAAATTTTTACCACTGATTGCTAACTATCTGTTCTATGTAGCATAATTATTTCAATATTATACAGTTGATATTTCACTATTTTTTAAATGTTTATTTTTATTTAAAAAAATTAAAATTGCATTTTTACTTGCATCTACTGCGCGCAAGATTGTAGCGAAACTATTGGTTCTAGAATCCCAAATAATATTGATAATGATGTAAAATTAATGTACTTTGAACGTATACTTCAATTTAAATCAATTAAAATTTTATTTTCTTTAAATAGATAAATTTAATTATAAAATTTTGAACAAAAAAACATTTTTTGTTGAAAAAATGCTAATTTTAAATATTCAATACAATTATATTAATAAATTTGAGGTATAAGTTATTCCTTATATCAAAGTGAATAAATGTTTCAAGTTTTGTACAACTTGCTTCCTTAGTTCTTGAGAAATGTTGCGCGCAATGAATGCAAGTCAAAAAACAATTTTAAAACTTTACTCAAACATTTTAAAAAGTGTAAAATAATGTTTATAGAACATTGAAATTATTATGCTACATAGAACAGATATTAAGCTGTCAGTTTCAAAAAAATTATGTATTTCTGTTCTATACGGAATGTGAAATAAAATTAAATGCGACACGTTGCTAAATTGCACCATCAATGAAAAGTAAGACTCCTGAGACCCCTTAATACATCGATTAGTAGTAATACAGTTTAGAATGAGCTATAGATGCATTGCTTTATCTTGTTCCAAAAGCATTATTGGTTACACAAAACAAAAATATTTTTAAAAGGATGATTTCTTTTGCCTTTGCATCTTTTTCAGCTTTCTTGGCATTGGGGAAGGGAGGGGGGGGGGGATTTTTGAATTCGGAAATACTTCTATATTTCTATTGTAAGAACATTATATTTGTACATTTCCTAATTCTGCAAAGTACTAAGAAAAACATTTAAAATAAAAGATTTGAGTGGGGGTTATATATATTGCACAAAATCCTTATAAATTCAAATTTAATTAATCCTTCTAAATCCTTCAACCCTGCTAAAATCCTCCTAAAATTTATTAAATGATTATGTATATCTTCTAATGTAGTTTCAAAAATTCACGAAAAATGCTTTAGAAGATAAAATTTTCATGAATTTATAATTCAGTACATAAAGGGTTAAAAAGCTTTGAAGCAACTTCGAGCTTATTTTCTATGTGCAATCATGATTTTATTTTATTTTTTTCTTTCACTGTGTGTTGTGTTTTGCCTTGATAATAGTATATCACAAGTTTAGTTATTAAAAAAGAAAAGGACAAAAAATAATTAAATAATCCTACACTCTTTAGACATTGAAATTGTTCTTTAAAAATGATTCAAAACCGCTCTCAGACCACTGCCTTTTGCTGTATTTTGAAATGTAATTAACTCAATTTTATTTACATCTCATAATTTTGAAAAGAAAAGTTACATAAAATAATTAAGCACTCAGAGAAATAGGAATTAAAAAAAAAAAAAAAAACTCATCAAGGAGCCTTCAATATTCGGAATTTATGCAGCGATTTTTGAATTTTTTGGAAATAATTTTATAGGATTTCCATAAAATAAGTGTAATTTTTTTTTTTTTTGAAATTTTGTTATTATTTTTGTTAAATGCTATTGTTCGTATGTTTGTTCGAAATTAAATGATTGAAATTTTATTTATTTGTTCTTCTGTTATCAAGTGATCAAAATATTTATTATCAGGTGATTATGCCGAGATTTTTTTTAAGAATAACTTTGAGGTATGTTGATAAAATTAGTATAATGTGCTACTCTTAAAATAATAAAATAAAATAAAATGAGGATTTAAGAGTTTTTACTGAGAATGATAATACTTTAACAATTGTGACATTAAATGACCACTGAACTTGCATTTCAAGATGGAATGTTTTGGAACACTAAATTACTTAAGAAAGTAAGTAAAACTACAGAAGTGGTTCAGCTGAATTGGTAGTTGAGTGGTAGTTTCATCATGTAATGCTATAGTTATAGCTCGGATGAATGAAACTAGCGCTGCAGTTCGCAGCCAAGTCCAACTAATAAGAGTGAATTATGTCAGCCAGGTATCGGTCCGGATAACCTAACAGGTAAGGCATTGGCACGGCACGCCAAGTATCCAGGTTCGATCCCTGGTCTGGACATTTTTCGCTCTGTTGGAATAAACTTCAACTGTGCTACTCCAGCCTTGAATATACTTTTGATATGATTATTTTAAGTTAAAGTTGAAAATTTTTTAATAAAAAATGCTGAAAAATTTGATATTTTACTGTGAATTGTTCAAAAAAATATTTATTATTTTTATTAATGCTATTATTTCTTATTATTTGAAGATATCGTGGTACAATTATTATTGGGGAAGATTTTAAAGAAATACTATTTAAAAAGTTAATAAATTGAGTTGACAGTTAAAATTAGTGATATTGATAAAATTAAATTTTATAACTTAATTTTTTTAGAATAAAACAAATTAAGCCTAGAATGCAATTTGTGTTTGAAAAAGTTCTAATTACTAGATAGTTTTGACCAAAAATTAATTAGGTACTAATTTTGCATTTTTAAAGTAAATATGGAATTTATTAAATGTTTTAAAAAATGGAATCTTTTAAAATTAAAATTGAAATATTATTCTTGGAAATTGCTATGATTTTAAATTAAAATGATATATTTTACTGAGTTAATTGCTGTTTTAATGTAATTCTGGACCACGAATTCTTAAAATTATTTACTTCAGTAAGAAAAGTTAAACTAGTAAATGTTTCTAATCAGTAATTTAAAAGTAAAATATATCAGAAAAAAATCATTAATTACTTATAAATTAAATTGAAAGTTGACTAATAATAATTTAAAAAATGAATTTGTTTATGGCATTTCAAAAAGTGAAATTAATTAAATAAAATAAAGTTTATCTTTGAAAGTAACTATGATTTTTAATTTAACATCATATATTTTTACTAAATTGATTTTCTTGTTGGAATTAATTCCAATCTACGAATTCTTTGTTATACCGAGTAAGGAAAGTTAGAACTTCTGTCAGAGTTTTAAAAGTAAAATATAGTTTAAAGGAAATAATTTATTTCTTGTTAACTAAAGCGTAATCATGTAATTAATCTTAATCTATGAAGAGCATTTTTAGAAAGTAATATTATCTAATATTTTGTAACTGAGAGAATGATTTTAAAACTTTATATAAACTGTTTTTACTAGGAGAATCTTTGGTTGTACTGGCTTATAGGGTTACTTTCGATATTATTTGTATAAAAATTGCAGGGATTTTTTCTATTATTCGATATGGACCTATGTTATGTTGTCAACCAAATACTTTCGGTGATAATTTTTTTTACACATTCTTATGTCTGCAAGGTCCGACTTAGGCTATCCAGGACCCCGGGGCAAGTATCATTCTGTGCCTCCTCCCATCTATCCATAGAAATTATTCGCGAATAATGTGGAAGTGGCTAAGTTGTACTAAACTTCATACATATTGTATGTATGCATAAATTTCGTACCAGGTGCCATTCACATCTGTATACAGGGCATCACAAAAAGTTGGTCACGATTTTAAGAAAAAATACTTATAAGATAATAGTAGAAAAAAATGATTCGTTGGTTGACAGGAATATTTGTTTGCAAACTTTTACTTTCCTTATTTACGTATGTTATAAGATGTCTAAAAGAAAATGCCTCCAATTGGTCACAATTAATGGCCTTTATCTTGCCTCGTTACGGAGAAAGCGTCAATAAAGAATTTCTTCTGAAAACAATAGAATATTAAGTTGTTATAGTAAAATTTTAATCATTGGTTTTCTAATATAGTTCGTTTTTTTGCATGGATGGAGGTGGTACGGGATGCAGGCAGGGAGACTCTCTTCGTGAATGTTTGAAAATACATTAATTTTGATCACTTTTGACCATTTGACACGTTTTAATGAAAATCCTGCAATTTTCATGGGGGGGGGTCCCTCAAAAGGGAGGCCCGGTGCAGCTGTCTCACATGCAACTTCATTAGTCAGGCCCTGTATGTCTGCAATACATTGTGTTCTCATATGCGTTAAAAAAATCTAGTAGAAGTTAATTTAGAGAGTATGAGCTTAAAAAAATATTATTTTCATAATTAAAGATAGTACTAGTACATTTTAATTTATTATTTAGTAACAGTTTCAGTTAAGCGTAAATTCTGGCTTCTTGAACAATACTCTCGTAATTTTTCTAAGAGCGACTGGAATTAATTGCTAGCTTCTGGAGTTTGGAGATACATTTTTGTGTGTTTAGTTTTTTTTTTTTTTATGGTATTGACATATAGGACAAATTTTACTAATGCAGATAATGTGTATTTTAATTTTAGAATTTGGTGTGTATAAAGGTTTATTGTAATAATATATTAAATGTTTTAAGATATTTTCATGTTTAATTTTACATTTTTAATTTGTAATCTTATCCACTTGGTATGATTACATTCAAATAAGGAATTTCATAGTTATTTGTTCAAGCATGTTTTCTATAATAATTTTTCTAACATACACTTCTATAATTTTTTCTAGCAAATAATAATCTTCTACCTCACTATTAACTAGCATGCAACGCATAATGGTGTAAATATTGTAAATACGTATTTTATTTATTTTGGTTATTAATCGTGTTTTTATTTTAAGTTAATATATTTTATTTTGGGTGGTGTACTTATTTATTACTATTTTTAAAACATTTCAGCAAGAATGAAGGAAGATTAGTAGATTAATTTTGCTAAGTCATAGAGTAGGAAAAAGAATTTTATTAACCTAGAATTATTTTATAACCTAGAAAAATTTAGCATAAATTTAAAAAAAATATAATAATAACCACTCTTATTGCTATGTTTTCTGAAATTTTGAGTTATACCTATTTGGAATCAAGCGTTTTTGTATTACTAAACGAAGTTACGATAGAATAAGACAAGTTACAATGAAGTTAAATTAGAATACATGATATAATAATGAGAAATGAATTCATATTATGAAGATACCTATAAATTAAATATTGGGAATTATTAAAGGGAAGCGCACCCATTGAGAGATTTGTGATTAGATTGTGTGATTTTGTGATTTAGATAAAAAGCCTAGCTCAATTGTATTAAATATTCTTATGATATATTATAGATTACCAGATCTGCCCGGCGTTGCCAGGGCCCGTCAAAAATAGCACGAAACGCGAAAAAATTCTACAAATCGAAATAAAAAAATAGCGAACAGTTTTAAAATCGCTGCAAGAATATCAATACATTTTATTGAAAAAAGACGGAAATGTACAATATTTGCTTAGAAGATCAAAACCGGATTCCTTTTACTTATGTGGGGAAATCGCAGCGAATCGTGAAAAAGCGCTAAAAGCCGCAGAAATTTATTTCAAAAGTCGCAGACAACAATTTTTTTTTAATTGGGCCAAAAGTTTGAAACAGAATTTCTTTTACGAATGTGGAAAATCTACCCGAATTACAAAAACTGACCATTTCTTGAGTTTTAAGCCTTTAGATTTTGTTAATTGACTCAATGACCTTAAATTGGTGCTTTTTTACTATAACACGTGATCAAATCCAGTCCGAACTTCATTTATGTCCATGTCCTGCCGACTTCAATATACGACCCCTTATATCACCCCTTCTTGAAACTTGACCAAAGGGGTAACTCGGTACGGATTATCCGTTTCTACCCTCTGTTTTTCCTCCGATCATTAAGGGCTGAATTGCCTCTGGGGTCACTTTTCTAACTTTTTTCTGACCCCTTCCTGTGATATATCATTGCACAGCACTTCGATCTCTCTTTCATATTGTGTATCCCCTCGAATTCTCCCCCCAATTTTTATTTTAAAACATTTGTTAGGTAACTTAGCCCCTAATTACTTGAGCCCCTTATATTGTTCCTTCTTGAAAACTTTACCAAAGCGGTGACTCGGAACGGGCTATCCGCTTCTGCCCTCGGTTTGCCCCTTCCAGGGCAGGCACTTTCCTAACTTTTTTCTACCCCATATGTAATATATCATTGAACAACCCTTCATATTATGTAACACCCCCCCCCCACCCCCCCTCTCACCCACTTGACCCCCAGATTTTTTTTTCTCTCACACCCACGGCTAATATTTCTCCGGATAGGTTAAATAACGGAGTTTCGTTCGGATAGAGGTTTGTGCAACTCCTGGCGGTGGAAAATGATATTTGCAGCGCGTGCACAACATACCTGCTATGTGGTGCCGTAAGCAGCACGTACACGTGTCAAATGTTCGTATAGAACATGTTGCTTCCCTTGGCGGTGGAAGTTGAAATTAAAGGATTTGCAGCACGTGCGCATCACACCTGCTATACAATGCCGGGGACAGCGGATCATTCGCGGTTCGTTTGGAAAAATTGATGGGCGCGGGTTACCAGGGCCGAAACTAGGGAGGGGCAGAGGGGGCACGTGCCCGGGGCGCTGCTTTAACAGAAGGTGAAGGGGACGCCAGAATGAAGATTTTGTTTGACGTTTGATACAAGAATGTATATATATACGAAATTTGTACAAAAATGTCTCGCAGCCGGAAAATTTAAAGGAAAACTTAATCAAATGCATTAAACTTTACAAATAGATAAAGGATTAATCTACAATACCAAATTGCAAATGAATAAGAAAAAAGGCTTTTTTCATTCTCCCATTCCAAAAGTATCACGTCTATGCCTTTCGCCTTTGCCTTCTATCTTTCACTTCCTATGTCGGAAAATCACTACCATTTTTCAAGGTCAATCTCTATTGTCGGACACTGTCCACTACTGATAACTACCAACAGTGGCGCAGCCAGAATTCGATTCTAGGGGGGGTTTTGAGTTTTTTGATAAAGGTGTTCGCCGGTTATTTAAATCATCGGTTAATATAATCTGTCTTTTTAATGAATCAAATCATAATGCTTTTTAACCCGTAGTTACATTGGTTGTGTTTCATTTAAACAGCATTTACAGTATTAGAGTTAGAAAACATAAAATGCACCAATGAAATAACCCCAAACTAGGTTAGATTTATAAAAAGTGCTTAAAGATGATGAGGCAAACTTTAAGAGTTGTAAGTGTACAGTGCAGAAAATAATTTTTGCATAGAAAATAACAGAATTCCAATCCGCTTGTTCAACCAAAAATACACAGGATTTCATTTCAAGACAATCTCGAATTCTTGCTTGTAACTTTAATAATAATGAAGCCATTTTAACAAAATTTTCAATATACTTACCGTGCTTTTGTCAAATGTAACAACATCACGAAAATTGGTGGAATTTATCATCATTTACGTCAAATTAGTGCTCAGTTAGATAATCCATATTTTGGAATGTGGTTGATATTAAACATGGTATTTTATTGTTTTTTTTTTTTTATTGTGCACTTCCAGTACTTTACATGACATCGAATTTGCCATTAACGTAAATCTGTCGAAAATTTCGTTAAAACATCTTTATTATTGTCAAAGTTCTCTAAAAATATCCGGGTTCAAACTGAAGTCGTACCTGTACTAATATTAATAAAGAAGTAACCTTTTTTTGTAGGGGTTACTTTTGGAACTACCAAACGGATTTAAAAAGATAATCGGTCGTGTGCGACCTTAACTCGCATACAAAGGGTTCCATAAAAAATATCAGAACTGTTCAAAGATAATATTTACTTGCGTACATATAACAATACCACATGCCATAATTTAATTCTACTGGAATGAAAACCAATGAATATTTCTCCCTCTAAAACACAGAATTTGTACAAAGTTTAAACTTGGTAGAGAACCAACCACGCTTCGGAAAGAGGTTGCAGAGATTCTCACGAAAAGTCACTTGTAAGTCATATTTCATGTAATAGTGGACAATTTTAAAGGAATAAAAAAAAGTACGCTTAATAAATTGAAACTTTTCTATTCATTTTTAAAAATAAAAGCATATTCAGACATATTTATTGAAATGATTTCTAATCGAAAAGTTTTTTTCCTTATAAATGAATTATAAGCAATTTTTGTCTCAAAAGTACTGACATTTAATGTCTTGAAATTATTATATGAATTATCTTTTTAATATTTGCCTTCAATAATTGAATTCAGTTGGAATAAAAAGTGCTTATCACTATGTTTCACCTTACCTAAAACAAAGATCTTATACAAAGTTTAAACTTGACACTGTGCCAAGCACGCTTCGAAAGGAGGTCACAAAGTAGCAACACTGTTTTGATCCGTACCGTTGTTTTCTACATGGGTTTTTAATTAATATCTCGGCAAATTACAGACACATTTTTTCGAAAATCATTACCGACAATCCTGGGAAGATTTTACGTCGCTTAGGTACACCCAGTGCCCTCAACTCCCCCGCTGACCGCCAGAAAAATAAGACGCACGAATAATCTTATAATAATTTCGATTTTACTTTTTAAGCGTAGAGTGGAACCTTAATAATAATGGCAAAATGATGGTGACTATCTCCGTTTCAACATAAGCTATATTTTACATCGGTAAAACAACGGATAGAAACATGGAATTTGGCATGGTTGTTAATTTAGAGACTTAAATGCATGCCCTGAGCGGTTTTTAAAAAATTCGAAATTTTAAAGGGTGCAAGAGCAAAAAAAAAAGCTTTCTAAAACTGCGATTTGTGTGATACATTCTGTATAGAAGGTTAGAATCTGGCATGGTGATAACTTTTGAGATGTATAAATGCTCAAGAACGGTTCCTTAAAAAAAAAAATTCAATTTAAAAAGGATGAAATGAGCGGAAAACGGTCTGAAAACGATCTAAGGCTAATGTCAGACGGATCTCTTTTTGCACGCTTTTTACCCGAATGAAAAGAAGGGTTTTGTGTTTCACGCGTATCTGTGTATGTGGATTTCTTTATACCCTCGAAACATCCCAACGGCTGGATGGATTTTAATGAATGAGGTCTCTATCAATTCGTCTTAACGGCCCAATGGTTATAGGCTAGGTTTTGTTTTTATAAATTCAAAATGGCGGCCGTAAAATACAAAATGGTGGTAGGCACGAAAGAAATTTTTTACGCACCCTATTGAGTGGCCTATCATTGGATAGGTCTTTCAAAATGAAGACGATGTTTCATTGACTATTTTACAGTCAGAAGCTCCGTTAACATATTATACAGCCTGAAAGTTATGTAGGTAGGATCTCTAGCTTTACTGCAATTCTAACCATCATAGACTTCTATAGACCTCATCAAAACAGTGTTTATAGATAGGAACTAACAATTAACTTAAAAGTCATCAATACAAGTAAATAAAAAAATATAGGTAAGTAATATAATAATTTAAAAAAAAATTAAGTCAATTCCTACTTAGGTCAATAAGAGAATTTTTTTCTCACATTCTTTTTTCCTCCTGAGTGGCGCTTAATATGCCTTGATCAAGAAGAGTACTCTCTCCGTCTTAAAATACCTTGATCAAGAAGAGGGCTCTCTCGATTATTGAAAATTAATGAATTTATATTTAAAAAAAACTTGATTAACATCAAGTGTCATCCACTACAAGTTTAAAAAATTTTATTAGAGCTTGATTGGATGAATAATAAGTATTTTATTAACGATTGAAAATTTGAACAAGATATATATAGCGAGAGTGTGAGCTAATAGTAGGAATTGAAAAAAATAGTTTCACATTGGTGAGAAATAATTAATTAGTTCGCTTTTTACGCAGTCGGGTTTTTTGATTTTTTATATTTAATTGTTTATTTACTTACGTATTATCCCTACACAATGCTAGCAGCATTATATAGCCTTAATTATGATTTATTAGGAATTGTTCGAGCTAGATACATTAAGTTTGGCATGGCTGTTACTCTAGAAACGTAAATAATCACTAAGAACAGTTTTCCAAAAAAATTCGAAATTAAAATAATGCAAGAGCAAAAAAAGTTCTAAAACTGCGGTTTGTGCGATATACACTATATGGCCAAAGGTGACCGGTCACTTGCGATTTTAGACGTTTTGTTAAATATCTAGAAAAATGCATGAGGAATTAACATGAAACTGCAGGTGTGTAAACAGTATAGTATAGTATAGGTCATATATTTCCGCTAAGATTTTTTTTTCCCGAAACCCCATAGGGGACCGTCAACAAATTGAAAAGGAACTAATATCTTTTGGATAACCCTGTAAAAACTAATGTAGCAAAAACCTTCAAACTCGAGATTATATTAATAAATGGCTTATTGTAATATACTGTGTTCATTTTTATGAGGATAGCATGTATACTCGTAGAGAAATTAAGGTTTTTATAAAATCAATCCCATATTTCGCCAAGTTTTTTTGCTTATAATTTGCAGAGTTCCTAATATAAAAAAAAAAAGTTCTTTTCAGAAAATATGACAAACAACATTGTACATAATACTCTGCAATCAGAATTAAAAACTAATAAAAATTAGATGACAAAATGAGGAGGTTTATTAAAAAATGTTTCACTGCGCATGCGCGAATGCAATCAAAATATAATGTGCATAATGTATTAGGTAATTATATAGAGTAAGTTTTGTGATAGTCTCAAAATCATAGAATGAAAATTCTGAAAATTATCGTCGATGGAATAAGCTCGAAATCCGTTGTTCCCAAAAAGATGAGGGGTTGTATCAAATATCTGTTGATTTAGTGCCAAGATAGCGTGCACAATATTGCACGTACTACTATATTTGGATACAACCCCTCATCTTTTTGCTTCCTTTTGGGAACAACGGATTTCGAGCTTATTCTATTGATGATAATTTTCAGAATTTTCAAGCTATGATTTTGAGACTTTCACAAAACTTGCTCTATATAATTAGCTAATACATTATGCATATTATATTTTGATTGAATTCGCGCATGCGCAGTGAAACATTTTAGTAAACCTACTCATTTTTCATTCAATTTTTATTATTTTTAATTCTGATTGCAGGGTATTATGTACAATGCTGTTTGTCATATTTTCTGAAAAGAACTTTTTTTATAATAAGAACTCTACACATTATAAGCAAAAAACTTGTTGAAGTTTGGGACTGTTTTTATAAAAACCTTAATTTCTCTACGAGTATACATGCTATCCTCATAAAAATGAACACAGTATATTACAATAAGCCACTTATTAATAATCTCGAGTTTGAACGCTTTTGCTACATTAGTTTTTACAGGGTTATCCAAAAGATATTCGTTCTTTTTCAATTTGTTGACGGCCCCCTATGGGGTTTCGGGAAAAAAATCTTCACCGAAATATATGACCTATACTATACTATTTACGCACCTGCAGTTTCAGGTTAATTACGCATGTATTTTTTTAGATATTTAACAAAACGTCTAAAATTGCAAGTGACCGCTCTCCTTCGGCCATATGGTGTAGTTGGTACAAAAGTTTGGTTTTTGGCATGGTGGTTACTTTTAAGGTATAATGAGAATGAGAATAATAAAAAATAATGAGAGTATTCCATAATATATTCAAGTAACCGTTTTCTATAATAGCGAGTGACTATAAAGCTAAAAGTGCAGGTTTTCAAAATGTGCTTATTAATTTAAATTAATGCATGATTAGCATAAAATTGTGTATAATTATATTTTATACAGTCTAAGAAAATGTTTTACATTTAACCCCTCTTTTTTTCAAAATTCATACTCACAGACATATTATCTATAAATAACTCAATGAAATTACAATAAATGCTTTTTTCCTACGTGACACGGGTGTCAATGCTTTTCCGAGAGCAAAGTTGTTGTACTCGTTGCTACATTACTAATGGAATACATTCTTTAAATTTGTGTACTACTCCTCTGGAACTAATGGTTCGAAAGACACACTGATTCTGATAATTTGTTCAATCACAATCAAAAACAGCTTTTTACAACTTTATAGTTACTAATTTAATTCTTATTTTACAAAGATTTTTACTTGGGTCGTAAAAAGCTTGGTCTTGGATATAATTGGGAGCAAAAAACGTAAAACAGGGCGTTTGAAACTGAAAGAGATCTGCAAAGTGTATGTTCCATGTTTTTTTCTGAAATTCGATGGTCTATTATTGTCTCGAACATGGAACAAAGACAGAAGTGAAATTAAGAAATGGCCCATTGTATAATACTTAAACTCAAAACGTCTCTGTGGCAGGAAATGACCATTCTTTTAGCATAAGACGTCTCGAAAAAGTGACTTAGTCCAAATAACCAATTTTCACAAAACCAATGCATGTAATATGCGCTTTCACAGTTTTAAGTAGAATTTTCGCCGTTTAATTGAATCACTTTGTTGAATAGAGTTTGATTTCTCAAAACAGCGGATTTCGAAAAACGCCAAAACGTTTAAATATCCATTTTGGTTTTGATTCATATAAGAGGCAATTATAGTAATTTTTCTTAGCTCTGGGGGGTGTTTTAACCCCCAAACCCCTCCCGTGGCTGCGCCACTGACTACCAAGTGCGAAGCGGCCCCTCAGTCTGAGTTTTCTATTACATAAAAAAATTCCATGAAAGCTGTTTTTTTTTTCCCGCTGAGCAGCGTTGAGTTTCTTTTTTTTTTTCGTCTTGCTATGGGCGATGACTGCCCGAACAATAAAAACAAACAGGAGGGGAAATGCACAAAGTAAAATTCTTAGTAAAACCGTTTTTTTTTTTTTTTTTAAGAGTACAGCATTTGTAGTGGTACAGTAAAAAATCTTGCACTGGGCGTCATATCTAGTAAAGCAAAGCCCCCCCCCCCCGCCTTTATCGCCCAAAATGATTTTTTTTTCTCGTCTTTCTGGCATTTCTAGGCGTTTTGCCACCCTGCAGTGGCGTATCTAGACTCATCATTTCTGAGGGGGCTGAGGTGTAGTAAAAGTTTCTAAGAGGGAATCTAAAGAACCGGGAAAAATTCTGCTTTAAGCATTTTTTATCATAGCAGGTAACACATCTATTACACAATAAACCTGCTAAGATGAAAAATACAGTGCAGCAAGATGTCGACCTCATTTAACCTATACAAAAAAAAAAAAAAAAAAAAAAAAATCCCTTTGATTCTGTTTTCAAGGTTTTAATGAATCAATGTTTGGCAAAGCTGATTACGTAGTTCAGTTTTATATATTTTAAATTTAAAAATAAGTTGTCTATTAGATACTTAGTAAAATTATTTTTGTAAATTTACTTTGTAGTGGAGGGGGGGAGGACGCCAAAATCCATGCTTGCCCCGGACGCCAAAAAGGCTAGTTTCGGCCCTGCGGGTTACTAATAAAACTAACACGTGTACAATTTATTATCGAATTAAGTAAGCTCAATGTGTCCACCATCTGTTGCAGTGCTTTGGTGTGCATGTGAATGCATATCTGTTCTCTCTCACAGTTGAGATGAGGTCTACAATTTGCGAATTTCAAAATTAAGGACGTTGCTCTCACTTTTATATGATAGCTCAAAATCGTTTCACTATATGTAGACTCTTGTTCCACAATTTTAGCTTCATTTTTCAGAGGTTATTTAAGGGGTCTCAGAACTCTTAAAATTGCAAAAAAGGAAAAAAAAAAAAGACCATTTTCAACATTTAATAACTTAAAATGTACAGTCGTGGAAAAAAAAAAAAGTAAACACACCCTACTAACTCCTCAACAAATTATCGTAGAAGAAAGTTACTGGTACCGAACGATTGGAAATAAAGTCTACTTTTAAATGATGTATATATAATTTGCTTAGGGGGCCATCTACATATTAAAATGAATCCAAACATCATTTTTTTCAAAGACAATACCCAATTTTGACGAGATATTTCAAATCTTCGGTTCAAACTATGCCTAGACATCGAATTTCAAGTCATTTGAATGATAAGTTTTTGAATTATAAACATTCAAAATTTTGTGCTTCTAATGTTAAATTGCATTTTCATATTTTTGTTTATATCTCCTGGAATTATGCTCCTAATGTGCTATTTTTTTTTTTGTAGCAATAATACTAATATACCCAAACATAAATACACTGAATTTGAAATTTTTATAATTTTATGATATGAATTATGAATTATGAAATTAATATTCGAAAAAATTACGAATTGCAACCTACAATTTTTTTTTGATGGATTTAGATTTATTAAGTCCTGCTTTATGGAAATCCAAAATTTCACATTTTTTCTTCCAAGTAGTTTTCAAATTATGCTTAAAAAACGGCAAAATGATGGTTTAAGGGGCCATCTATAATAGAAGTGACTAGATATTTTGAAATTTCTTCTGCTGTCCTGTAATCTAGCAGGCTTCATTGGCTTCTTAAGGTGCCTTGATCAAGATGGGGGCTCTCTCGGTTAACAATCGAATTCCGGACTTCAATTTGGATACAGCCCTTAAAATACGCTCGTTTTAAAATAATTAATTTTTCCAAAACTTGTGGTACGAATTACATAAAAATTTGTTTTTATGCTAATTAAAGGGTGTAGAGTTCATTTATGCTGTCAGAATCGTGTACTGCTATTGAAAAAAACAAAGTTATGGTTCGTTTTAATACGTAGATGGCCCCCTAAGCAAATTTTATCTATATCACTTAAAAGTAGACTTTATTTCCAATCGTTCGGTACCAGTAACTTTCTTCTACGATAATTTGTTGAGGGGTTAGTGGGGGGTGTTTACTTTTTTTTCCCACGACTGTACATGATTTTAAAACACAATTTTTATTGGGATGAAAGATATGTGTGTTCTTTCATTTCACGCATTTAAAAAAATTTAAGTTGCAGAATTACTATTTACAGGGGGCTCCAAACTGTCAGACATTTGTCGAGCAAAAAATTGGTATAACAAATTACGCGAGGATTACAAAATAAATTTTGGAACTAGAGTGAATTTTTTTGTACCTAATTATACTTCAGATTACAATAATTACTCTGAACGTAAATAAGTTTGTATTTAAATCATTTTTATATTTTTAATACAAAGTTGTATTTAACTAATACAAAACATGTATTTCAACAGTATAATCACCTAAAAAAATATTTTTTTGAACAATAAAAATGCAATTTTGGGTTTAGTTTATACGGATTAATATGAAACATATGTTTTGAAAATTTCATGAAAAAATATTTAGAAGTTTTTGAGATATCCTGAGCGTTATGCCCAAAAACGTCATTTGGAGAAAAATGACTTTAAAGTTTGGAAACGCCGCTTCAGCTATTGAGTGGGTATACTTCTAAAAGCCATAACTTCTGTTTTAATGGAAATCTCAAGGAAACAATTATATCAAAATGTTCAGAAAAGATAGACGTTTAACATCTAAAAAAATTAAAATTTCGAAAATTTTGAAGCTTTAAGAGTCCCGAGGCCCCTTAAGTGTTTTCTGACTTTAATTTGTCGGTTTTTTATGGTACAGTTAAATGGTATCATTCTAAAGATATTGGCATCAGGAGTCATAACTAAAGGATGTCAGCCATAATTTAATACTAAAATAAATCCAATAAACGTTTTGGGAGTCGTATTATGTGGTTCAAAATTCAGGCCATTTAGATTGAATTCTACTAGTGATCCCTCTTGGTCAAAAATCAATCAGCGTTGGCATCAATATATCTTTATTAACCTTGTAAACAGGTATGCAGTGGAAGGTATACGGTAGCATACGCAGTATACCCTCTGGATGTTTTCAAGAAGTTCTGTATACTCTTTTTTATCAAGTAAAGCTGTAGCGTATAATACTCTCTAGCATATACCCTCTGCATATTGCGTATATCCTCTATATGTAATTTCGATTTGCTTCTCAAGATCAGTTTACCTGCCCTTATCTCCAGTCAGTAATTAATGTAACACCACATTTGGGTGACTTGCTCCTTTTCCTCCCACTTTACTTGAGATCAGTAGAAAGCTTAGTCCTTTGTTCCATTATAGCAATGGGAAAACGGGACCAGGGACTCGTGCTTTTAGTGCCATGACAAAGAAAGGATGAAAGGGAGAGGGCGGATGGCCTTGAGAAGACAATTGAAGTTACACAGAGTATAGTTTTTTCCGATTACAGCACTGCATGTAAACCACATCATATAGCCCATGAGATATTACAAAACTATCAAAATATTTTTCAAAGTCGTTCAATCTCACCACTTAAATAGGAAAGCATGAAGGAAAATTCCTAATTCAAAAAATATATTTCAAATTATTCAGTCTCTTAAAATGTATTGCACAGCAGGTGAAAAGTTTACGAATGTAAAGCATAACAATATTTCGTTTAAAGAAGACCATAGATGTTCTGCCCAGCATTACAAGACAAAGGAAACTAGAGAAAATTCTGATTTCTGAGGAGATGCATTGCACTATATTGGTGGTCGCGCATGAATACAGTGAGAAATCTAAAATCCAGTACGGACCGTTTTGGTTCCTCAGCCAATAAGCTAACCCGACGGCACTAGGTAATTAACCGCGTACGCAAAAAGGATGTAATTAGCACAGGAAAACGGTGAAAAGTATCCTAGAACGCATCCTGAAGAAATAAAAAATTAGGCTTATGAAAAGAAAAAGAATATTCGAAATGGAATTAATTTAATAAGGGAAAGCTAAGATAATAAACGTAGAATAATGGAATTTTGAGATGGGAAATAGTGAAAAAAAATATTCTAAGGTGAAAATGAGTAAATTAAACGAGAAAAAATGTTTGAACCTTTGAAAAAAATATTATATAATATGTCCTACTATGTTTGATATTCATTTTTGAAATGAAGTAAAAATGAGTATAATACCAATTCTTTCAAATAGATTAGTACATAAAAGCCATTTTCAGCTGTTAATTAATTTCTTTTGATATAATTTCTTTTTCATCTTTACATTTTCAAGGAAAAATATTGCAATAAAATCAAAGCACTGTATTAACTAGTGCCGTGAAGGAATTTTCACCTTGTTATTAATATAAAAAAGTTAAAAGCAAGCATAAAATTGCTTAAAAGGTGCTAAAATTTCAGTACCTTTTAAGTAATTTTATGCTTGTTTTTAACTTTTTTATAAAAATATTGCAATATTCGATAATTGTCAAAAATGTTCTCACGATCAAAATAACTATACTTTATTTATTTTTTCGTAAATATGTAACTTGATTTATTAAAAATGCAATAAACTACAATCTAAGTCATAAAATAAAAACTTTCAGATATATACTCATTCAGATTACAATTTTGATAATTTTTCATACACTAACTGCATGTTAACGGATAAAAACATCTATAAGGCATCATAAATTCTGATATTTAAATCCGATATTTATTTGTTCATTACACTCACAACATCACGTAAATTATATATATGTATACAACTAAACATATTTTTTGGAGATAAAGCGTTTTCGTAGCTGATTGTTCATGAAAATCACGTTTTTCAGATAACTAAAGTTTCTATGTCTGAAAATCTATTAGAAATACTCAAGTTCTTAAAAATCTCCATAATTATATGTTGTACCTTCTTTAATCTGAATAGATAAGAAGATATTTTTTCTTAAGGTTACTAAATATTAATCTTAAAAAATATCTTATATAGCTTAATAAATATCTTACGTATATCTTTATAAATATATTAAGATTACTTAAATATAAACTTTGGTTTGACAACTATTACACTTCCAATGATAGCACGAAGAAAACAAGAACCTTTATTTGCATAGCTAATACTAATCTTTAAAAAAAAAGCCCTGATATTCACCAAAATTTAGTTTATTAAAACTCAGCGAGATACCCCGGAAAAGTATTTTTATATTAATGCACATATATTTTGATTTGAAACTTAATCAAGACAGTTCCACTTTG
Source organism: Maratus speciosus (assembly GCA_963932465.1). Classification (NCBI taxonomy): domain Eukaryota; kingdom Metazoa; phylum Arthropoda; class Arachnida; order Araneae; family Salticidae; genus Maratus; species Maratus speciosus. The sequence goes on from OZ010791.1 coordinate 258,535,259, forward strand.
AAAATTTGTTTTTAATTAGAAGTAGCTGAAATTAATCTTTTAGTGGTACCACATTTTTTTGGTGCCGGAGGAGACGTTTCGTGGTAATGCCTAGTAAAGACACAACAAAATATTGCACAATCCCTTATATGAAGTATTTTTAGCCAATATTCTACCTTGTTCATCATATTTTATTATAAAAAAAAAAAAAATCCAACATCGAAGCTAATGGTTATTTAATTTCTTTTCCCTAAACTTGGTTCACTTCACCCGCTTAGTCCATAATTTATATGATGGTCACTTTTGCTTTTGGGCCATCCAATTAAATTTTATCTCTGTCGCATACAAACATTTATCACTTGTTTGAATTTATGTCTTCTGTCCTCTTTTTGATATTAATAATACATGCTTAGGAATTAATTTTTCCCATTTGGTATTCTGTTTCATATATTCATGCCGTTTGAGTTTGGAGTGATATTTTGCGCTGTTGCTTTTCTCCGTGGATGATTAATGAAGTTGATACACGTATGAAATATGAAAGAAAAATCATACTAAACGCGCGAACATTTTCTAAAATTACAACAATATAATTCAATTTCACTTCTATATTAAATATTTACTTCATGACAGAGAGCTAATATTACGAATTTTGTAAGTACTAATATGCTTGTTTTCACTATTCTTTTTACTTGAGATATTATTGCTCTTTTCATATATGTTTAGTAGTTAAAAATTTAAATTTAAATTTATCAAACCAAAATGCCTTAGTTGTTGGAGAATCTATGAGTGAACAGAAGGAGTAAATTGTAACTCCAAAATTAGTATGTTAGCACCAAAATAGCACATTTTTAGCACAAAAATTTGTGATAAATGTCATGCTGTTCGTAACTCTTTTCCGAATACCCGAGATCTTCCTGGAGAATAGTCTTATCCAATGCCGAATAACAGACAGTAAGACTCCTAAACTGAACTCATGTGACCTTTTCAATAAGTATACTAAAATGTCGATAAGTTCGAAAAAAAAGTAGGATGCATTTTTCACTAATAACTAACCACAAACGTAATATATCCAAATGTGTTTGTGAGACATTTTATACGAACTATAATATGCTACTAACACAATGCTCAATTGAATGGAGTGGTGTATCTTGGTACATAAATTCTAATGAGTTCGAACTAGTATACCGTCAAGAAAAGGCCTTTTGTAACAATCATCACCTACAGTGAGTAATACACCCAATATTTTTATGCGCCCTTGATATTCATTAACACCAAATTAGTCTAGTGGTCTTAGTAGTCTAAAAAGAGTATGGTACTCCCTTCCCCACACAACTCCTCTGTCTCAAGTTATCCACACTCTTACCAATAAAGATATGTGTTAAATATGTATTTTTTATAAAAAAATGTATAAAATTGTCATTGTTTCACGTAATAATACAGTACTGCAATGTGTTTCTATATTTCGCTATATTGAACTATACAGTGCATTATTTGGATCTGGTAAATAAAAGGGGTAATTTGGGAAGTGGAAAAAAATAATTACGAGGGGAAATCAGTAAGTAGGTCACAAACCGATATGAGAGGTCGGAAATTAGTAGTAAATTGTTTTTAAATATGTTAATATGTGGCAACACTATCCAACTGTAAGATGTCAATTTCGAATTTATGAGACAACAGTTGTACAAGATGAGCAGGGGCGTTCAAAAGTTGTTGACGAAGAACGAAGCGGTCGTCCTGTTGCAATTGCGACAGAAGAAACAGTGCGGAAAGTTGAGGAAATGGTTAGGGCTGACAGGCGAACAACAATAGACAGCATTGGCAACTGCAACAGGGTGTGGGTGTTCACATGGTTTAGCCTGCAACCGACTGATGCAGACATTGAATGTGAGGTACACAGATGTCAGAGAGTACAGTCCAAATACTTTTATGTAGCAGGTATTAGAAAACTCATAAAGAGATGGGACAAATGTATAAATGTAAATGACGATTTTATAGGGAAATAAACATATGCCTTTTAAGTATGTATCTTGGTTTCCCTTTTTGTTATTGGCTTTTGTGACCTATTTACTGACTTGCCCTCGTATGTTTTCATTATTTCCTATAAATATTTCTTAAAACAGTGAAAATGATTGTTTTTCAAAAGGCGATTCAAATACGGGCTCCTTAGCAATTTATCTCGTAATAAATCAAAAAACACCAAATTTTATTCAAACACTATTAAACTACTGTCTTAAAATTTTATGTAAAAAAGAGAGCCTTTTCTTTATTTTTTGCTTTCGGATGTCACAGATGTATGTCTCTTTTTTTCATTCCAGCATATTCGAAAAATGTGCCCAACCTCCACACTTGTATCACTGAATCCAAACATTTCCTCTGACATCGTCTGAAAAGAGTCCATCGCAGAAAATGCATGCTACATTGTTGTCACCAGGTTTAACTCCAGAGGAACCGCCAGCTCGTCATTGTCACTGTCGTCGGTATCGTATCCCGGTTTTAGACCATCCAGTTCTGCCATTACAACACAAAGAAATCGGTCGAAACAGTTGCTCTACATAAAGTTCAGGACACCTACTTTGAGATGAGATGGGAACTACTTGCTTTACTGAAGAACTAAGCAAGGGAGAAATTAAATTTTTCATACTTTGAAAAAGTGTTGAGTTCCTCAAAAGTAGATGTTCTAATGGAAACAATTCGTACCAATGCATGTAGGTCAAAGACCAAAGTCCAAAGCCATCTGCTAACCAGTCTTCCCCCACGTCTTGCTGTTCCATTCGGTGCCGTTTCCACGACCGTGCACAACCCACTTTTAGCAAGTATCCTGTATTCAGACCCTTTTGGACCATTTCCTCTACATTATGTGGTGTGAGTAAAATCTATATTACAGTAAACTCTGTCTAAGGTGGAATCGATCGGGACTGAGAAAATTTTCCGTGGTAGACAATATTCCGGCTTATGCAAAAAAGTCCCCCCCCCTCCCCCCCCCAAAAAAATAAATAAAAATAAAAATAAATAAATAAATAAGTAAATAAATAAAAAATTGAAAAAAAAAAAAACCCCTCGAAGATGATGATTTTTCATTGATCTTCCTGACTCGAAAATCGCTTGAAAACTGAAATTCGGAAAGATCTTTTGTCTTTATAGATAAATGAGAAACGCTATTCAGTTTCTTAGTACTGCTGTAATACATGCGAATTGAAAATTTACATACACACACATACAAAAAAAAAACAACAACAACAACAACAACAAAAAACAATAAACTTTGAGAATGAGACCGAACGCTATATAACTTTGAATTTGAGTACAATTTTAAAGTATAATATATTGTACTTTTGAAATACATATTTTGATAAATGTTCATTCTACTAGAAATATTAACTTTAAAATGCAATTTTGTATTTGAAAAAATGGCATTAGCATAAATTCCATAAAATTTAAACAGGTTCTGTTCTTTTGAAATAACTTTTTCAAAGTTTTACGGAATTTAACTAACATGGTCGACATTGAGTATTTGACTTATCAGTTTTAAAGTTTAATAAACAAAATGCCTTTCATTTGTAAATTATCTTTTTTTCCGCCTTATGCAAAATTTTGGTTTCGGTGGGACCTTAAAATCCTTTCCGTTTCCGCGTTAGACAGATTCCGTCTTATGCAGCATGAAATAATGTAATTTTCTATGGGTTCGCCGGGACTTGAGAAATTTTCCGCGGTAGACAGATTTCCGTCTTATACAGAGTCCGCCTTAGACAGAATTTACTGTACTTATAAAAAATCACATTAAACTATTGGAATACAATATAATCTATGGGAAGCGACAGTTTAAATTGCTTTTTAGTGATGTTAGCATTTTTTCACCAGAATGAAATTTTATTTTTTATCAAAATGCTAAAAATGTCTTTCTGTCTACCTATTTTATAGCTGGAAAAGTTATCTTATAGGCATACTTGGATGAGTATAATGCATTTGCCGTACAGAGCAAATATTTGCCGGTATTACTTTAGTGACAAACTTGGAGATATTTTCGACACTAGGTGATTTTGTCGACAAGATTTGGTGGCAAATATATATTTGAAAAATTCCAAAAATCAAGCCTTTGATACTCATAGGAGAAGAATTTTCAAGACTAATCCATATTATCTGTAATGAAGTTACGAGAAGCTACCTCCCCTAAAAGTTTATTGCTACATTTTTGAGACACCCTGTAGATGAAACTTATTGAATAACATTCGCAGAAAAACCTTTTGTGAGAAACTATCGCTTTTATTTTCCAAATTAAGCCCACCGCTTTCTACTAAAATGCTTTTTTTTTTTCGATCTACAGACTTTCGTAACCTTTTTATTGAGTTTTTTACCAAATGAAAGTCATTAAATATTTAATCAAATGATGTATAAGATCTAATTCTGATCCGCCCTTTTAACGCTCTACATAAGATTCGAAAGATTAATTTATGGGTCCAGCACCCCTCCCCTTGCCTTTCGTCTAAGTCTAAATTATATTCGTTCACGTTTTGTCATTACGCAAGATCGATAAAATGTACTATTTCGTATAAAGTACTACTTTTATGCTGTTGTTCTTTGAAAACTATTAAGACGATGGAGTTTTTCTTCCGTGCTTTTTTCTTGCTTTCATTCATATATTTTTTATGTTTAGTGATTGAGTAGTTATTGTTTTCGTTTGTAGAAAAAACACTGTTTCCAAAATAATAGTACAGTCCAAACATGGCTGATTTCTCTATTTAAAAGCTATATTTATAAGTTTTAATTGAATCAGGATTTTCTAGATACAAATTAGATAATTCGCAAGCAATAAAAATTTTCTAATAAAATGAGTTTTTCACTTAAAATAACACGTTTGAATCGTTTATTTCACAATTCTCGTAAGTGCAGTTTTTCAACTTGTGAGAATTTAAGAACAAGCTAAAAGTAAGCATTTTTTTACGAAATCAATTACCGCATCTAAAGTCATTCTCTACGTTTTTAGAATGCTTTTCGCGCATTTAAACCCCTTTTCCATTTGTAACTTTTTTTTCGACTGCTCTTTTACAGAATTTACACCTTAGAAATAACTACCATGCCAAATATCAAGTTGCTAGCAAATTCAGTATCACAAAAATTGCAATGTAGAACGTTTTTGCTTCTGCAACCCCAAGTGATAGTGGCACCGATATAAAATATAGCCTATGTTGGAGCCGGGACTGTCACATTAATTTGCAACCATTACTTTTTAAATCGGTTTGGTATTTTTTAAGATTGCATCGAAATCGTAATTTAGAACGTTTTTAGAAATCTTTTCGCTCATTTTCACCCCTTTTTAATTTCATTTTTTGTTTTACTGTTCTTAGAGAGCATTTTCATCTTATAAGTAACTACCATACCAAATTTCAAGTTGCTAGCTCCTTCAGTATCACGAAAATCGCTATTTAGAACGTATTTTGCTTCAGCCATCCCCAGGTGGTAGTAGCACCGAAATAGAATATAGCCTATGTTGAAGCAAGGACTATCACCATCAGCTTGCAACCATTACTTTGGAAATCGGTTTGGTATTTCCTGACATTTCATAGAAACCGTAATTTAAAACGTTTTTAGAACGCTTTCCGCGCATTTTCAGCCTTTTAAATTCCGACTAGAAGATTTTCTTAGAGAGCATTTATATCTTATAAGTAACTACCAGGTGAAATTTCAAGTTCTTGGCCCTTCAGTAACACAAAAATCGCGTTTTTTGAACATTTTGCTTTGCTCCTGCATCTCCTTAGGGATAGTGGCATCGACATAATATATAGCCCATTTTGGGAACAAGGGCTGTCACCATCAATTTGCTACCATTATTTTTGAAATCGGTTGGGTAGTTCCAGATATTACAATCTACAAATAAATAAATAATCAAACAAACAACTTCTTTATAATGTATTAAAGATTTTACAAATCAAAATTTTTAATTTAATTAAAAAAACTAAATTAAAGTCTTCCACGCAGAAGGTCGTTTACACTTTATGGAAACGAATTTCACAATTAATTTTTATGCATAAATTTCGTATTTCTTCAAACTTTTTGACTCTTTGGATAACCTTAACGCTTGGCTATAGCTCAGGTTTGAAATTTCCATGATAACATATTTTTACTTAGTACAGTCATTTCACTTATCTCCCAGGACGCATATCCGAAGTATTTTCAATATTCATGAATGGTATCTTCTATAACGCTCGCTTTAAAAACCAACTAAACGGTGATAATTGCAGGGTTCCAAATTGTCCGCGTTTTGCATACTAGTATTTTTATTTTCTAAGGAAACTCTTCATGGTAGGTTACTGCAACATTTGTAATAGAAATAACCTTCGGGGCAGGGTTCTACAAAATTTGCAAGAAAAATATAAAAAGGAATTTTTTTTCTTGGAAAGTATTGGTATTCAAAAAGTGGACCATTTGTGAGCCCTATAATTGGAAATTTCTGGTACTACGGGAGGAAGAACGGTTTCTTTAAACCCTTTAATGCGTGATTTTTTATTTGGTTCGAAAAAAATTATATTTGAGTCTATTTTTGTTAATTATCCACTAGAAAAATAGTGAAAAAAATTATTTATATTTCTGTTGGACATAATGTTACTCCTGAGTTACGTAACGAAAATTGCTCAAAAAACGATAATTTTAAATTACTCCCTCCGTCCCAAATTAGTTGCGACATTTAGGTCGAAAATTTTGTCCCAAATTAGTTGCTGTATTTCAAGTGGGTGGAGTCATAAATAACTTCCAATACAGTTTTATAGATCGACACCATTTTGTAAGGACTCTAGCACCAGTATACCATAAAGATCATTTTCTTCCTAAGGAATTAACGATTCATTAGCTAGAAGAGAGTTTTATGCGATTACTGGTGGAGAATCCTTACAAAATGGGGCGTGGCTTAAGAGCGTGCGAACCCTGGATTTTTTTAACTAATTTGGTACTTATTTAAGGAGACACGGAGGGAATGCTTGGTAAGTAAATGTTGTTGATTGATAGCATAGCACCCTGAAATCTCTGAAAAATGTTTAAACAAAATCATAAGACCATCAGTATCAATAATCAGTACAAAAGTAATCAAATGTAGCAACTAATTTGGGACAGAGGGAGTATATATATACTTTAAAGTGTTTACACTGCACAATAACAACTATTCAACGATAAATAATTTTTTATAATGCTTTACTAGTTTGCAGAATTAATAATGGCTGCCTTATACAGACAGAGAAAAAACGCCAGTCGAGCACATTGCAAGCAGTATCAGCAAAAGACGTTATAGACTACCCGTGATAACAAATTAGAACAAAAATAGATTCTACGCCCTCAAATGCCTGTTATCACACGCATGTAACACATAATAGTTCAACAAAAGACCAATAGAAAGCGCTAAATGGAAAAAAAAAAAAAAAAAAAAAAAAAGATCATGTAGCTCCCGAGTTACACTATGCATTTCAGGGTTAAGAGGCTGTAACTTGCAACAAAAATAGTGCATTTTTTTTTTTTTTTTTTTTTTTTTTTTTTTTTTTATTAATCAATGAAGAAAAATCCAGTAAAATGGCTTCGTGAATGAAAAGATAAGTCTCTAAAGATATTCATGATCGTTGCTGGATTTTATTATAAAAGTAAAGGTAAAAAAAGTATCAAGTAAAGCTATTATATCAATTCATTCTATTATCAGCAAAATGTTTTGAAACCCATTTTCGAAGAAGAAATTCCAGATTTATATAGAAAAGATATAAAGTCTAGCTTAATGAAACAGTGTCCAATCACACTTCCAAAATAACTGCTGATATATTTAAAGGGGAGGGGGGGGGGAGATTATAAACGGGAAGAAATTATTTCCCATTCGAATAAATAACTCTAAATTCATTTGATGTTTCGCCCATGGTCTTTTCTGGACTTGGCTTGTTAAGGGGCTATTTCACTCATCCAAAAACACCCGCTTGCTAGTGTTAATCCCATAGAAGAATTTTTTAACATATCTCGTTTGCTTTTCTATACTTTTTTAAATGATTTTTCCCCCATTAGTTAGCCGAGGTCGATCTCTACAAAGGCAGTTTTCTAATTTTTCGATTTTGTTTAAAGGTTTTTTTTTAATGAGATGCTTTTACTATCGAAACCGGTTCCGAAAGTGAAAGAAGTATCCTAATAATAATAATATTAATAAACTACAAATAAAATCGAAAATTTAAAAAACGGCCTTTGTAGAGAGGCATCGGCTATCTAATGCAAAAGAAAAAAAAAGTAAATATAGAAATATAATCGAGATACCTTAAAAAATTCTCCCATACGATTAACATTCGCTAGCGGGTGTTTTCGCGTGATTGAAGTAGCCTCTTAAAGCAATAGCGTTTAGGAAGTTACCAATAGACATTAAAAAAACTCTGGAAAGCCGTCCAAGAGGTGTGGGAAAAAAAATAAACATGATTAAACAATGAAAAAGTTGTACCATCTTGAAATTTTTGAGACAGAGCTATAGCTATGAGTCAATAATAACCAACAACACTAAAAGTTTAAAGAAATATGGAATTTATGCACAGAAATTAACTGTGAAAAACATTTTCATGAAGTGCAAACATCCGTCTGTAATTATAGATTTTTTTTACGCCTCAGAGTGATAAAGTTTAAAACAGAATCTAATATTTTTATCCAATTTAATTTTTTCAAAATCCTGTAGCTCTTGCCAGTACATAAAATCTGTTAATAAAGCTGTTTTTCTTTACCTTTTTATACATTTCTCTCTTACTTTTATAAATCTTTTGCTGCAAGATTTTTATTATTATTATTATTATTAGTGACCACACTGTTCTTCTAATAAAAAGAAAACTACGATATCATTAAATAAAAAAAAGGTATCCTTGACTCCAATTACCTGCATTGCGCTTCAGGTATATCCCAAAAGAACTTTCGTTACATATGCTACTAAGCATAATGATATGGTCATTTTTAGAGAATTATATCTCTGGCACAATGTCAGCTGCTATTTATCTAGCAGACTTTTGAAGAGATCAATAGTACCGCACTATTTCAAACACTGCAATTTTTGTTCCTTTTTTAAAAAATAATATTATTCTAACAGTTTTACAGCGGCCTTGTGGAAAGTTGAGTAGAAAAATTAGAGTTTTATGGCGTATAAAAGGAAATATAAATTTGGGAAACTAACTTTTAAATTTGCATTTCATGTTATTTCGTGGAGTCTTCTTTTGGTGAAATTAACAGTTTCAAAATAATAATGATGATAATAATAATAATAATAATAATAAATAAATGAAATAAAGTATAAATAAATAAATAAATAAAACTGAATAGATACTAAATAAAGTTAACTAAATAAAAGAATCCAAACAAAATTTTAAAGAATTATAGAATTTTCAAATTTTAGTTACGCGCCAGAGCGTGTTACTTTGCTCGATACTAATTATTTTTATTTACATAAGAATTTTATTGCACTTTTTGTATATAACGATAGTATTGATGTTTTTTATTGAAATGTTTATGCGTGATTAAAGATGAGTTCGGGCTCTGTTTTCAGATCCCGAGCACGACGATTTGAAATCCGAGGTCTATTTCTTAACACTAAAGCTACCGCGAGGGGTAATGACCCTTTTTGAATTTTTTCTTTGACTTTCTCAAACTAAAACATTACGAAATTTCTTTATCTTTCAAGATTTTTATTAAAATATATGATCATATTATTCCTTAAAATTCCTCATCTCCGAACTACTTTTTTTTTGCCTAGAAAAAAAATATTTTAGGCTTAACTACCGCAAGGGGTTATTTTTAACCCCTGAATAAATTTATGTGAAATCATAAAGATATAAATGTTTTATTTTGTAATAACGTTAGTAAATTGCGTATTTTTCCTATTATATCAATTATTCTACTGTATTACATCATATTTGTTAATCATTTCCGGGGCGGAGTAATTCTGTTAATAAACACTAATGAAATAATGGGCTGACACCAGAATTTATAAAAGAATTTATTAGAAAATACGAACTTGCTTATTTCCACGTACATTATAAATGGAAAATTTTAATTAAATATTCTTGGTGCTGATTGTCAATCTTGGAATTAAAATTAGGTGTCCTTTTTTTAAGGACACCGCTCTCGAAAGTCTTAATGTGTGATGGTATAATTAGAAATTGACTTTACTTCGAGTGAGATTCTAGTTTGAACATTTCATGTTATATCGAGAACGAAATAATCTTAAAAATATGTGGTGAACATAAAACAAATTTGCACAATATTTATTTATTAAATTTTCGAAATTTTTGAAATAATTAATTTCTCTTAAAATTTTTGCGTAATTATAATTTTTTTTTTACTTTAATAAATAAAACAATTTGTAATAATAATGTGAAAAAAAATGTTTATTCATACATCAAAGTGTATTATCTGGTATATTTTTCGCAAAACATCGTAAAATAAATAACTTTTTATATAGGGGACATTTGACCCCTTCCGATAGGAATAGGTATAAAAAAAATATCGATACGTTTAGTGTTAATATTGTTTTTACATTATTATATTACGGTGGATCAAATGAAAGCAGAACAGGAGCCACAAAATGAAATGACATAGTTTATTTCACATATAATCTCCAAAGCTATAGAAGCACTCGTTCCAATGTTTCACCAAGCCCGGTGAATACCTTACTTATAGAAGTACTTTGGCTGAAATTACTACCAAATTCGTACATTGTCCATGACGTTGCTGTCCAAGTAAAAACGCCGACAGTTCAATGCCTTTTTCAGCGGACTAAAGATGAGAAAGTCATATGGTGGAAGATTCGGGCTATGCGGTGGATATTCCAACAGTGCCCACCGACATTCTTCAGATTTCCTTGCGGAAGTGCTTTGTCCGTCCTGCATTCGAGTCAATCACAGTTCGTGCTTTCCGTACACTGCCTTCATTCGCCGATGCACTCCACGAAATTCAACTGCTTCTGCCACTAAATAACGAATAAGACTCACAGGCGCAGGCGTCTAATAACAACAACCGATTGCTTGCCGGACGATACTCTTGGCCAACCCCCAGCGCATATCACGTGCTTCTCCGTAACTACCTTAGGGTAAGTCCATTTCCGCCTTCCTAACTTATCAGTTTATCGCTACACAAAGTTTCACCACACTCATACAAAAATAAACTTTATAACCACTATTCAGCTTTCATTTGATCCAGCCTTATAAATATCGTGCATTGTGGTTCACGAAATGCAGCAAACAGAGGAAGTTCGAGTATTATGGGATGATCGGGCAATACGGAATTTTTCAATATCTAGCTCGTACTGTGCTGCAGCCAAACGTAAAACTACCAAACAACTTCCTATTACTCCCATGATGCACCGCGTTGAGCTTTTTTTGGATACCTGTTATTGGAGTGAAGCAGTGAAATCAAATCTTGTTCCCAATTATTGCAGTTTTTGAAAATTCATATTAATTATAAGACCTCTTCGTCAGTGATCTTAACCAAGTTCAGTATTAAGTTGAACAGTTATATTTATTGCTGTGTTAGTCAGTTTATCTCTATGGCAACTTGTTGACAAGTGAAGGGGTTATTTTTTTTTTCAAGATGGCGTATCGGTTAATATGGATAATTAGCTAGACATCTGTTTCAACATGAGTGAAGATGAACAATCATTTCACTCCAACGTATCATCTCAGATGGGCTCAGATGTACATCAGATGAGGAATATTTGTTTTGCCATGGAAAATATTCAGAGGATGGAAGAGAGGAGGAGTGGATAAAATGCCTAATGTGTGCGATGCGGGTCCATGTGGACTATGGTGGGACCGAAACAACATATTACACTTGTGATTTTTGTAAAAATTAAAACATTTTTTCGAAGAATCTGATAATTTGTAGTTGATGCATTACTGTTTACTCATTAAATAATCTTGATTATCCTTGCAATTTTAATATTCCTTATAATATTATTCCACATTACCCGACTGGTTCATATTACCCGAAAAGTGCACTTCTTTTCTAAAATCTAAATATTCATGCGTATTTTTTTCTTCCACTTAAAATATATCAAATATGTGTGTACTTTTCTAATTTTTAATCCATCTCAAATTTTTTATGTTGACTTACAAATCAAAATGTAAATACTATCCTATAATACCCGAACTTCCTGTATATGTTTGCGGGCTGAGAAAAAAAAAAAAAAAAAAGGTTGAGTATGACTACTCTATTCTTATATGCGAGTCCTTACATAATATTAAAAATAAAAAGAGAAAAACACCGTTGCACCAAATCTATTTTTAAGCCATATTCTGTTCGAAGATGGTTTTGGTGGTAACATGTATGGATTATGTAAGAGAAAATCGTACACTTAACAAAAAGTGCACGATTTATCTTTCCTTTCCTTTTTTTTTGCTTATAAATTTATCAGTATGGACTAGAGATGAGTTCGGGCTTTTTTTTTTCGGGGTCCGAGACCGAGGATTCGCAATCCGAGCCCGAAAATTGTTCTTTCACCAGATCCCGAGCCAGATACCGAAAGTACGCAGTAGAAAATTATTAGCAACATTTTAAATTTGTTTCAAGATTAATTTTCTCTTTTAAAAATATCTTTTTACATAGAAACAACCCAGTGCTTAATTTGTGCTGGAGCTCACCGAAGCTCAGCTCCGGTACTTTTTCGCTTTTAGTGAATATTTCAATATTGGTCGGAATTCACCGGAGCTCATAAATACTACTCTCCGGAGCCCAGCGGAATAGCGCTTCTGGAAAACTGAAACGTAAGTTATATCTTCTTTTCTCTCCCATCTCCAATTATTTTCTTTTTTTCCTTACTAAGTGCTTACATATGTGACGTAATGTGTCGCGCACGTAGGCGCATAATTCTCCATAGAGATCGCAAGTGTACACAAATGGTTTTTGTCTCAATGGTTTCCTAACGATGACTTGGAATGCCAGAATTAACCACTACCACATCTACCGATTTTACCTAATCGTAATCGTGTTATGTTTAGTCGCCATTTTGGGGGCTGACGGATGTTAGTATTCTTAAATAGTAAAAATAAATAAAAAATAATTCAAAATGTTATCTTTTAAGTTTATGTGACTGAATGCTCCAATATTTCGGCCTGACGGATGCTAGTTTATTAGATTTTATTGTATTGTTTATAAATGCATGTAGGTATAGACAAAATATATTACAAATTTTCTTTTGCTGAAGACGAAATTGCTTTAAATTTTGCAAATAATATATGAATTATACATATGTGGGTAGAGGGGACGGAGGGAAGGGGTAGGGTGATACACTACGTTTGTTATAACTGCAGAATATTAGATTTCCGGTACTTTTTTTGTTAAAAACTAAGCACTGGAAATAACTAACAATCCTAACTGCTTAAAATGCGTCGTAATTTTCATGTCCCCGAAAATCAGTTTAAAATAACAAACTTGATATTTATATTTAACCACTAGCAGAAATCTGTAAAAGTCATAATTCTTATTACTCTTTGAATTTTGAAAAGTACGTCAAGCAGAAAGACAGAACGTACAAAGGATATCCTGTGGCTTCGTTATGTTACTTGCACTGACCTTTAGAAAAAATCAGATAGAGGATATTCCTCTTTATATCTCATCATTAACTATTCAATTCTTTTTCAAACTGACTTTTATATTATTGTAAAACACTTTAAGAAACTTGAGCTACATTATTGCTTTTCAAATAGCATCTGGCAAGGCTTTCTTTTCTTTCTTTTCTTTTCTTTCTTTCTTTTTTCTTTTCTTTTTTTTTTTTTTTTTTTTTTTTTTATAAATAAAATTTTTGTCTGGAGTCCGAGCCCGAAGACTGGTATTAAAATCGCGCACTTTTTCATAAAAATCGAGTTTCGATTTCGGGTTGGGCACGTCTCGTCTTTAATATCCATAAAATTATTTATGAAAATAAGTTTTTTTTTCAGTTAAATAAAGCTATCAAAATCTCAGCATAGTACAGAATTACCCCTCAACCATCACTAAAACAAGAAAGAAAAATCATGCGTCAAGCATAGATTATAAAACACTTTCCAACACGATCAGAATAATGTAACAAAACTGCACCGTTTAAAAAAATAAAATATTAAGTATAAGTCAACCCTATGGAAACGCATAACACATTTCAAACCCAATGTAAGCTGTCCCCATCTACAATCGGAAAATTATCCAATTTTTTTCAGCAGCCCTGTATATGATATATAGATTTGTATCTATTAAGGGGATTCTTCACGCACTTGAAAACATCCGCTCCGTAATGTTAAACCAATGGGGAGGTTGTTTGCGAATTTCTCATTTAAATTTGAATATTTTTAAACGATTTTTTTTTTTGCATAGGATAGCTAAGCTCAAGCTTTAATATGACTCTTTTTTACTTTTTTCGATTTTGGTTGTAGTTTTTTTTTTTTTAAAGAAGGTACTTTCAGTTTCGAAACCGGTTTCGATACATAGATATACAGTCAATACCTTCTCTTCGAGACAGTACTGACTGTAGGCCTAGGCTTACTACAGAAGCCCTCTTAAACAAATCTCGAATACCAGGTTGTTTCGCAGTAGTCTTCTCTCTTCTTTTGTTTAGGAAATCGTTTCGTATGATGTGGAGTTTCATAATTTCTGCACTGCATTGTTGAACGAACTGCTGTGCTCATAAAACCTGATAAATATAATCAAGGTATCAGCTGCTTGATTCCGATTGGTGTTGTTTGTCTCGTCCACATCATCTTCATCAGAATCAACGTCTTTAAGGGCTGTGGGGTTGATAAAACTCTGCCAAAATTCCCTCTGTCGGCTCATCAAAATCTGCTTCTACTCATTCTTTTATTTCTTCTCTATTCAGTTGTAACATGGGGTCTCTAAACGCAAACAACCTAAAACATCTTCTAATTCATCGTCAACTTTATCGCTTCTAGCAACTTCAACATTTTCGTTCATTCCTTCAGGCCAAAGTTTACGCCATGATTTTTTCAAAGTTTCCTGTTTCATTCCTCATTCTGAAGTTACATCAGATTATTATAAACATCAGGAATGATTAAACAAGGAATACTAAATTTTTCCGAAAGTCGTGCCGAATTATCCAGCATGCCGGAGCTTAGGATGCCGGATCAGAGGATGTTTACTATAGATGTTATTTCCAATTAGCTGGTCCCAGTAACATTTTCACAAGAAAATTTTTGACCTCATTAGTTTATATGGGGGGAGGAGCAGGTGTACCCGTCCCTCCATGACTGTACAAAGAACATATACAATTTTACAAAGGAAACAAATAATACAAGTAAAGATAACTCACTCGTTGAATTTCGACGACACAAAATACATTTATTTGTATGCTACTCGAAAATAACGGAAATATTTGGCATACAACAAACATAATATATATTTATTATGTTTATATGTATAACTGCGTGTACTTGAAAATGCGCCTTAAAAATCTAATCATAAGTATTTTCAGGATTGGATTTGATAATATTTGATGTGTGATCAGTTTAACTGAAACTTTTCCCCTAACTGTACGCATCGTAGTTAAGTTCTGAAAGTCTCTATAAACTTCTGCTTTGAACTACAGTATAGTAAAATCTGCTAAGACGAACGAAATTGGTAGGAGAAATTCTTTTATTAGACAGGTGTTCGTCTTAATAGGTACAATGTAAACTTGTATGGTTTATTGTCGGGATCATACCTTTCTCGGTTTAAGAAATGATTCCTTTTTTACATACATGTTCCATTTCGGAAGGTTTGAGTATATATGTCTCTGTGTGTGCAAATTGATTAATATCATTTCAAATTAATACACTGTTACATCTGTTCCTTTGAATTACACATGAATGGGGCATTCGCACAATCTTTTGACTTTTAAGTCCCTGAATAATAATTTTTATTTTAGTACATTTTCTTGTGTTTTTTTTTTATTTCATATACTGGGGAACATCCCATTGCATGATTGCATAACAATATTAACGAGATAAATAACTTTTGGACGATGTTGGGTGTCCAAATATCAGGGAAACTCCTATACCGTCCCGTGTCCCTGGTGTTAATTTTTAAGTTTGGAGCTGTCTGTATAAAATTGTTTCAACAAAAGTAATTCGATGTAATTTCCCCCCGAAAGTGGGATAATTGTTTTATATAAAAATGTAGCAAAAAATTAACCTGTACGCATTTTTACGGTTTATATTATTTTTTTAACTCTGTCTCTGGGTTTTAGATTCCTTACCATCCCTCTTGCTAAACTTATACAGAAAATAACTTCAGATGCAGCCACATAATTTTTTTTCAAGTTTTTTCTCATGCAGAAGTATGATAAAGAAAGAATGTCTAAAATTCTTTGACAGGAAAGTAACTGCAGAATTTAAACCAGCATTTAAATATCAATTTCAAGCTTCGTGGCTTTATTGGTAGCCTTACCGTTCCCAAGACTTATTCCTGCACTTTTCGAGGTAAAGTAATTTTTTTTTAAATTTAATTCAATGTAAATAACTGTTTCTAAAAATCCATGAACATTGTGGCTATCACTTAGTCTTAACATGATTTGACTAAAAATAGTGGTAATTTTCCTTACCGTCCCATCCTTGCCATCCCTTTTTTTTCCCATTACCGTCCCTTTTTTCCTATACCATCCCCCTTTTTTTCCGTCCCTTCTTTAACACCCCTTTAAGACAATGTTATACCAAACTTTTGTACTAAAAATACTACAGTGTTATTTTTTTTTCTTATTTGAATGTCCTGTGGGTACTATACAAATTCATTATAAGTAAAAATTTAGAAGAAAGTAGAAAGTTATAGTGGTAAAATGGTAAGGAAAATTAAACTCGCAAGTTTAACTTAAACCTCAGTTAAATAGAAAAATTTCCGCTGCTGACCATTTTTTCTTTATTTTGAATCATTAAGGCATTCGTCTATCAGATTAAAATGTTATTTTAGCAAGTTTAATTTCACCAGATTTTTATTCCCGAAAGTCAAAAGATTGTGAGAAAATGCCCCATATCTGAATCAGAGGTTATTTAAAAATCTCAACAAGCGTGTTTACGGTTACAAAATTAAAAATACGCCTTAAAAGCTTAATCATAAATATTTTCACGCTTTGTATTTTTAAGTAAAATGTAACATATATATATATATTTTTCTAATTGTACCTTGCGCAGTCGAAAGT
Source organism: Maratus speciosus (assembly GCA_963932465.1). NCBI lineage: Eukaryota > Metazoa > Arthropoda > Arachnida > Araneae > Salticidae > Maratus > Maratus speciosus. Next base: position 258,552,372 of record OZ010791.1, read on the forward strand.
ATTTTTCAGAAACTTGTTTTAATTCCTTACATAAAGAAGACTAAGTGATTCTTCTATCTTATAAAATATTCTAAAGTTAGCGATATTTTTGTGTGTTAAGAGATTCTGATGTTCTAAAAAAATATGCAAAATTATATAGAAAGCGATGATATTATTGAAATTGGTCATTACTTGTTATGTAACTGGATATGCATATTTTATTCTCGAATATGCTAAAAAGTAAAAATTTTAAATTTTAAAATAGTATGCATTTATATCTTCTCCGAGAAAGTTAAACATTTTATTTTAATTGATTATTTTTTTCCTTTGGCACTAGCCATTTTTCTGCCTGTCTTTGTTTTGGGACTTCACTCCTTCTTTTGAAAGAGTCAACAGAAGATTGAAGGGGTCGTCCATTAATTACGCCACGGAAACTTTGTGGGTTTTTGACCCCTCCCTCTCCCTATGCTGGAGGTTGTCAAACTCGAGTGATGCCCCCCCCACCTTGTTGTGACGTCACATTTTCTGCAACTATTAATTTAGTGTTAATTGTATGCAATGAAATAAAATAAAATAAAAAACGTGCGATGTATTACTTCCTGATATAAATATACTATAAAAGCATCAAGATCATGCTTGCTTCTACATTCAAAAATCCGGCATCGTCGGGACAGAGGACATACCGGATTTTTGAAAATTCCGGATTTCTGAAGGAATATCAAAAATACCTCCGATATTCCTAATGATGTCCTTAGTCATAATTTAATTCATAACCAAATGAATAATATGTGAGTAAAAGAGAAAAACTTTTTTTTATTTTGTATTTTCTATGTTTTAAGTAATGAAGTTAGTTATTCTCGTGTAATTTCTGAAACATCAATGTCTACTTTATTTGTTTCAATTCTTTAGCCGTTCTTTTACGATTTTTGCGTGCTTTTAATACAATCGAAGGATATCTATTTAGTTGAAACTTATTAGTTGTCCAATCAAATTTATATTTATTTCCAGTGACATTTTTTTCTTTTGTCTGTTCCCTGTCCTCATCTTCTGAGCTGCTAGCTGCTGCTAGCGTTATTAGCTGTTCTATTGCGGCTAGATATTCGCAGTTCCGAATTTTCTCAGGCGTTCTGTTGTGTAAGTAACTAATCGGATATGACAAATGAAAAAAATCCCCTATTCGGTTTTTGTCAATTATTTGTTTTTCACACTTTCACGTTAGGACTCGAAAGTTTATAATTCGTAAACAAATAATATTTTTCTTTTTCCCGTAAATTGGAAGTTTAAAAAAAAATAAGGAAAGGAATAATGATTTTGATGCCGGATTTTTGAAGTTGCCGGATTTCTGAAAGCCGGATTTTTGAAGTTATACTGTACTTCAAACTGTTCAAATACTATTAATAATAAAAAGGGTAATATTATATCTATTATTACCTGAATACATAGTCTTTTCTTTATTATCCTGCTTGTAAATAAAATCTACTTAACTTTCTTCATATATTAGTTGTGAAGTCGCAACGTGTTAACCCATTCCTAAACCTGTCACATTCTATCACACTTTGTGGATTTCCTTCCCCACCTCGTGAATTGTGACGTAATTAATTGGTGGACTGAAATAAGTGAAAAAGAATTTTCATTCCTCGGAGGATAAAAAAAAGTCTAGAAACGACTCTGTATCTGATATAATTATTATATATATCATAGAAATGGCTTACAGTACCTTTGTACCTCTCACTTGAGGCAGTAACGTCACTCTAGGCTGTCAAAGAGCATCTTAATATAGTGTTATACGAAAATAATTCTTGATAACATGAAGACATTTATTAATATCTTCCTTTTAACTTCTGGTCTATGCGGCCGAACTTTGGACCATGTTACGAATATCATTTTTTGCTCTTCCGTTGATAAAAGTCCAAGATAGGCTTTCGAATCCGGGTTCATATTTCCCTTAAATGTGTATTATTTCAGAGATTATAGCGGGAATACGCGTGCCAAAAAATCACTTAAAATAAGGTATAAAGTTCAAATGACATAATCGGTGTGTTTTTTCTTTCATTGACTTTTTATAAGACTGGTTTATATAGACTAACCGACAGTGCTGTACTCCTATAAATAAACCAAAGGGTTTATGATATAGGCAGAGGCAGAGGGTATACGCTAGAGTCATGAACGTCCATGTCTAGAGTATACGCTATAGCTTTATTTGAGAAACAGAGGGGTATCCGGAGTCAAAACAATCCAGAAGATATACGGCGTATATCTCCGTATACACCCCTGCTAACCGATGAATATTTGAAGTCAGGATGTATGGATTTACCAGATTTATTGTTATCTATGCTAGAGTTATTGAATAATGTTATAAAACATAACATTATTGACTGGATCATTGTTAAGCAATAAAAAATATAAACACTCGCTCGTAAATAGAACAGGCTGTTTCCATAAAATAACGTTTTTATTTTTTTTTCATCCCAGATGGCAGATTTTTCTTGCCTAAATTACGTTTTTTTATTTCTTTTTTCGTTAGTATATGCTTAGAGAAAAATTTAGTATGCTCTGTTAAACCCATTTGTAAAATGAGGTATCTCTCTTATAAAGGAGAAACGTGTCTGTGCGTAATTCTGACGTCATTTTGACGGTGGCAACGGCAGACGATTAAATTCAACTTTTATTAGTTTTTATTCCAATTTTTTAAACGTCTAAATACCGCACATTTTCAATTTTTACACCGTCTAATAGGGGGGAAAATGCATTTTCAAATGCAATTTGTATGTAAACTATTGCAATTTAAGCATTTTTTATTGTTTTTAAAATAATTTTCATGCATGATTTTTTTTAAAAATCTATCTCTATCGCGTTCAGACGATTACAATAGATAAATCAGTTTGCACTTAAATTAATATAAATAGCTCATCATTTGTTTCCATAGCTTATATTCCACAATAAAATTGAAACATTCATCAATCAATAAATAAAACAATAAAATATAAATAAAACACAAATTTAAGACATGTAATCGATTAAACCACTGAAGTGAACAGAATAAAAAAGACTGATTTTAAATAGCGTTCTTTGGAGATTTCTTCAGCTGTTAACTTTTGACGCGAGGTCAATATGAAAATATAAATTTTAATACGTTTTAAAACTTTATTTGAATGCATGATTGCTATTTTTCATATAAATATGACTTTTGGTATTGTTGTTCGGCATTCTAAAAAATCTATTAGAATTATATATATTTTTTTCTTTTATGATGCTCTATTAGGTGCTAAATTTTGTCATTTTAGGCTTAATTCCGACAAAATTCGATGAAATAACGCATCTTCACTATGAATTAACCAACAAGCACCTCTAATGATTTTGTGGGTTATTCATAGTTTTTTATTTTACATTCTGGTTCATATCTTGTTCATCTTTAGAATGTTACCATTTGCTCATATATTTGTGATTTCATCTTTATTATATACTAGCAAACCCCTCGGCTTTGCTCGCGTAATAGTTGAAATATGCCAAGTGATATTTGCATGACTATTTTTTATTAGAAGAACACTTTTTGAAATAATTCAAAAATTACAAATTAAGCCACAGTTTGACTAAACTTCATTATAAAAGTGCAATAGACAGAAATGAGATTTTAATTAATAAGAAGAACTAAAATTAATTCCAATTAACTGATAATTTAGAAAGTATTATACTTTGAGACATTTATGGTCATTTCATATACTCATTTCAGTATTCATTTGAAGTTTTGAATTTTTTAGAAACCATCTTAACACATTTACATCTTAAAATTAACCATCATGTCAAATTCCAAGCTTCTTGTCTAAAAGCCTACCACCTCTCTGGTATTAGGGGCACCAACATAAAATACCGAAACAGAGTTTAAATAAAATGTCTCGAAAAATGTTGAAACAGAGATTGTCACCATTAATTTGCCAACATTAACCTTGAAATCGGTTGGTATTTCCTAATATTCTATAGAAAACGGAATTTAGATGTTTTTAAAGGCTTTCTTGTTGTTCCTGCCAACCAGGTGGTAGTGACACCGGAATAAAATATAGCCCGTATAGGATCAGGGACTATCGCTCTTGATTCGCAACCAATAACTTCTGTAATCGGTTTATTATTTCCTGAGATTCCATAGAAATCGTAATTTAGGACTCTTTTAGAATGCTTTTCGCACTTTCCCTTCGCTTTACCCATTTTTTATTTCGAATTTATTTTCGACTGTTCTTAGAGGACATTTATATTTTATAAGTAACTACCGTGCTATATTTAAAGTTTCTAGCCTCTTCAGTACCGCAGAAATCGCAATTTCGGAAGTTTTCTGCTCCTGCAACCCTCGACATAAAATATAGCTCATGTTTGAGCAGGTTCTATCACCATCAATTTGCAACCATTATGTTTGAAATCGGTTTCGTATTTCATACGATTGCATAAAAATCATAATTTAGAACGCTTATAGAACGCTTTTCACTCACTTCATCCTTTTAAATTTGGAATTTTCTTTCGACAATTCTTAGAAAGCATTTGCATCTTTGAAGTAATTGCCATTCCAAATTTAAAATGTTAGACCTCCTCAGTAACACAAAAAACGCAATTCAGAACATTTTTTGCTAATGTAACCCACATGTGGCAGTGACAACGTAAAATATTGGCTATGTTGGAGCGGGGACTGTCACCATCAATTTGAAACTATTATTTCTGAAATCGGTTTATATTTCCTGAGATTGCGTAGAAATCGCTATTTAGAACGTTTTTAGAACGATTTTTGTTCATTTTCACCCCTTTTAAATTTCAAATTTTTAAAGAACTCTTCTCAGAGAGTATTTACATCTCATAAGTAATTACCGTGCCAAATTTCAACCTTCTAGCCCTTTCAGTATCACAAAAATGACAATTTAGAACGTTTTTTAAAATGCAACCGCAAAGGTGATAGTGACGCCGACATGAAATAGATCCTATATTGGAGCAAGGGCTGGCATCATCAATTTCCAACCGTTACTTTTGAAACGGTTGGGTACTTTTTAAGATTGCGCAGAAATCACAATTTAGAACGTTTTCAGAACGCTTTTCGTTCATTTTCAGCCCTTTTAAATTTCAAATTTTTAAGGAACTCTTCTCAGAGAGTATTTACATCTGATAAGTAATTACCATGCCAAATTTCAAGTTGCTAGACCTTTCAGTATCTTAAAAATCACAATTTTGAACGTTTTTAAAAATGTAACTGCAAGATGGTAGTGACGCCGACATGAAATAGATTTTATATTGGAGCAAAAGCTGTCATCATCAATTTCCAACCATTACTTTTGAAATCGGTTGGGTACTTTCTGAGATTGCGTAGAAATCGCAATTTAGAACGTTTTTCGCGTATTTTCACCCCTTTCAAATTTCGAATTATTTATGAAATGTTCTTAGAGATCATTTATATCTTATAACTAACTATCACGCCTAGTTTTAAGTTGCTAGCCCCTGCAGTATTAAAAAAACGCAATTTAGATCGTTTTTTGCTCCTTCACCCCCTTTGGGGTAGTGGCACCGACATGAAATACAGCGTATGTTGGAGCGAGGGCTGTCACTATCGTTTTCACACCATTATTTTTTAAATCGGTTCTGTACATCCTGAGATTGCGTAGAAATCGCAATTTAGAAAGTTTTTTAGAACGCTTTTCGCTCATTTTCACCATTTTTAAATTTCGAATTTTTGGGAAATGTTCTTAGAGATCATTTGTATCTTATAAATAACTGCCCTGCCTCATTTCAGGATTCTAGGCCGTTCAGTAACACAAAAATCGCAATTTAGAACGTTTTTTGCTTCTGCAACCCCTAGGTGGTAGTGACACCGACATGAAATAGAGCCTATGTTGGAGCAAGGGCTGTCATCATCAATTTCCAACCATTACTTTGTAAATGGTTTGGGTACTTTCAGAGATTGCGTAGATGTCGCCATTTAGAACGTTTTTTAGAACTCGTTTCGCGCATTTTCACCCCTTTTAAATTTCGAATTTTTTAAGAAATGTTCTTAGAGATCATTTATATCTTATAAGTAACTACCATTCGAAATTCCATGTATCTGGGCCCTTCAGTAACACAAAAATCGCAATTTCGAACGTTTTTTTGCTCCTGCACGCCCTTTGGGTTAGTGGCACCGACATAAAATGTAGCCTATATTGGAGCAAGGTTTGTCACTATCGTTTTGACACCATTATTTTTTAAATAGGTTTAGTACTTCTTGAGATTGCGTAAAAATCGCCATTTAGAACGTTTTTAAGAACGCTTTTTGCGCATTTTCACCCCTTCTAAATTTCGAATTTTTTAAGAAATGTTCTTAGAGATCATTTATATCTAATAAGTAACTACCATGCGAAATTCAATTTATCTGGACACTTCAGTAACACAAAAATCGCAATTTCGAACGTTTTCTTGGCCCTGACCCCCCCCCCCCCCCCCTTTTATGGGGTAGTGGCACCGACATAAATTGTAGCCTATGTTGGAGCAAGGGTTGTCACCATCATTTTGACATCATTTTTTTTAATCGGTTTGGTGCTTCCTGAAATTGCGTAAAAATTGTCATTTAGAACGTTTTTTAGAACGCTTTTCGCGCATTTTCACTCCTTTTTAATTTCGATTTTTTAAAGAAATGTCCTTAGAAAATCATTAGTATCTTATAAGTAATTACCATTCCAAATTTCACGTTTCTAGGCCCTTCAGTAACACAAAAATCGCATTTTTAGAACGTTTTTTGCTCCTGCACTCCCATTTGGCCAGTGGCACGGATGTAAAATATAGCCTATGTTCTAAGTTGGACTAACACCATCATTTTGATACCATTACTTTTGGAATCGGTTCGGTAGTTCCAGAGCGTACTTCCTACAAATAAACAATTTTTACCTCTTTATAATATTACTAGCAAACCCCGCGGCTTTGCTCGCGTAATAGTTGAAATATGCCAAGTTGTATTTATCTATCTAATTTTTATTAAAAGGTACTCACTAAATTTTATTTTATTAAAAGGTAATATTTTATTTTATTAAAAGGTACTTATTACTTTTAGGAATACTTCAAAAATTACTATTTAAAACACAGTTTGATTAAACCTCATTATTACACTGCATTTGGCAGAAATGAGACTTAAATTAATAAAATAAAATAAAACTAAATAAATGATAATTTAGAAAATATTTTGAAACTTTTATGCTCAACTAATACGCTCATTTCAGTATTCATTTGAAGTTTTGAATTTTTTAGAAACCATTTTCTTACATCTTAAAATTAACTATCATGTCAAATTCCAAGTCCTACCACCTCTCTCAACATAAAGAGATATGTTGAAACAGGAACTGTCACCATTAATTTGCCAACATTAATTTTGAAATCGGTTTGTTATTTCCTAATATTCCACAGAAATGTAATTTAGAAAGCTTTTAAAGGCCTTTTTTAGAACGTTTGCTGTTTCTGTGAATTTAGGCGGTAGAATCATCGGCATAAAATATAGCCTGTGTAGGATCAGAGACTGTTACCATTGATTCGATACTATTACTTTTATAATCGGTTTATATTCCCTCAAATTGCATAGAAATTGTAATTTAGGACTTTTTTAGAATGCTTTCGCCCCTCCCCTTCGCTTCACCCCTTTTTAATTCGAATTTATTTTCGACAGTCCTTCGAGGGCATTTATATTTTATAAGTAACTACCATGCCATATTTAAAGTTTCTAGCCTTTTCAGTGCCACAGTAATCTCAATTTAGAAAGTTTTTAGCTCCTGGAACCCTCTAGTGGTAGTGGCACAGACATAAAATATAGCTTATGTTTGAGCAGGTTCTATCTAAAACAATTTGTCATCAGTATTTTTTTAATCGGTTTGGTATTTGATAAGATTGCATAAAAAATTATAATTTATAACGCTTTTCTCTCACTTCATCTTTTTAAATTTGGAATTTTCTTTAGACTGTTCTTAGAAGGCAGTTGAATCTTGTACGTAAATACCATGCCATACTTCAAAGTGTTAGACCCCCCTCAGTTGTGCAAAAAACGCAAATTAGAACATGGTTCGCTTTTGCAACCCTCAGATGGTAGTGACAGCAACGTAAAATATAATCTATGTTATAGCAGGGACTATCACCATTGATTTGCAACCATGACTTTTGAGTATGACTTCTGAGATTGAGTAGATATCGCAATTTAGAACGTTTTTAGGACGTTTTTCGCCCATTTTCACCCCTTTTTAAATTTCCATTTTACTCGGAACTGTTCTTAAAGATCATTTTTATCTAATAAATATGTCCCTTTCCTAATTTTAAGTTGCTAGCCCCTACCGATCACAAAATTTTTTTTTTGCTCCTGCAACATCTAGGTGATAGTGATACCGACATAAAATAGCGTCTATGTTAGAGCAGAGGCTGTCAGCATCAGTTTCCTACCATTACTTTTGAAATCATTTTGTTTCTTCCTGAGATATTGCTGACAAATCGACATTTAGAACGTTTTTAGAACGCTTTTTGCGCATTTTCCTGCTGCATCTCATCTGGGGTAGTGGAAACAGATATGAAATATAGCTTATCTTGGTGCAAGATCTGTCACAATCATTTTTACACCATTGTATTTGAAATCGGTTCAGTACTTCCTGAGTTTGCATAGAAATCGCAATGTAGAACGTTTTTTAGAACGCTTTTCGTGCATTTTCACCCCTTTTAAATTTCGAATTGTTTAAGAACTGTTCTTAGAAATCCTTTATAGCTAATAAGTAGCTAATATTTCAAATTTCATATTTCTAGTCCCTTCAGTAACGCAAAAATCGCATTTTTAGAACGTTTTTTGCTCCTGCACCGCTTTCGTGTAGTGGCACCGACATATAACAAAGCCTATGTTGGAGCAAGGGTTATCACCGTCATTTTGACACCATTATTTTTTTAATCGGTTTGGTATTTCCTGAGATTGTGTAGAACTCAGCATTTAGAACGTTTTTTTAGAACGCTTTTCGCGCATTTTCACCCTTTTTAAATTTGGAATTGTTTAAGAACTGTTGTTAGAAATCCTTTATATCTAATAAGTATCTAATATTTCAAATTTCACATTTCTACGCCCTTCAGTAACACATAAATCGCATTTTTAGAACGCTTTTTGCTCCTGCACCCCCTTTGGGGTAGTGGCACTGGCATAAAATATAGCCTATCTTGGAGCAAGCGTTGTCACCTTCATTTTGATACCAATATTTTTTGAATCAGTTTGGTATTTCCTGAGATTATGTAAAAACTACCATTTAGAACGTTTTTTAGAACACTTTTTGTGCATTTTCACCCCTTTTAAATTTCGAATTGTTTAAGAACTTTTCTTAGACATCATTTATATCTTATAAGTAATTAATATTCCAAATTTCACATATCTAGGCCCTTTAGTAACGCAAAAATTGCATTTTTAGAACGTTTTTTGCTCCTGCACCCCCTTTGGGGTAGTGGCACCGACATAAAATATAGCCTATGTTCTAAGTTGGACTAACACCATCATTTTGATACCATTACTTTTGGAATCGGTTCGGTAGTTCCAGAGCTTACCTCCTACAAATAAACAATTTTTACCTCTTTATAATATGAGTATAGATTAGTATAAATTAGTATAGATATATATTTAAAAAAATAAAAAACAGTAGACCCGTGCGAGGCTTTCTCGCCACAATCTTTGAGAGTATTTGGCTGATATATTTTTTCATTAATTTTTGATTAACTGCAATTTTTTTAAATATCAAACAACGTGTTTTAACGATATACAGGGTGCCCACTCTCAACGATGTCCAATGGTTAAATCGTATATCGTTAGTCATATATATATAGTTCCAATTACAAAAATGTTTTAAATGTAAAACATTATTTTGATAGTCGTTTTGATCAATAAAAGCGTTTCTTAAAAATTTACGAAATTTAATTTTCTATATCGTTCCCCGGTCCTATATAAGTGATATTTAGTAGAAATTTCTTGTTACACTAAAAAGAAAGACAAAAAAAGTCCCGTTCATCTAACCCTAAAAGTGACCGAGTTATGAAATTTTGAATACAACTTTTCTGCATCTGAACACAGATGAGTTCGGTCATTCTTCGAGGGATTGTAAACAAAATGCTTAAAGTATTAGAAGAACCTATTTCACCTGTATCTGCGCTTTGAAAGAAATCGCACAAGTATTACGATTAAGTTAACTTTTATTAATTAAGTTTCAGATTGATTAAAATATTTATTTTAATACATAAGTTATTTTAACATGTGTTCTATATTGTAAGGATTTGAGGCTGTTTTTTTTTTCATTTTTTCTTTTAACAAAAAGTTATGTTTTTTTTTTCATTTTTTCTTTTAACAAAAAGTTATGTTATTTTTATAAACTTGTACGTAACTTATTTATTTTTTCCAGTTCAAAATTTATACTGGAAATTTAACTCACTTTCAAATATCCGATCGAAGTTAAATTTTACATATTGACGTAAATCCGATGACAACGTAATATTATTATGATTTTTGTTGCTTTCTATTTATACTTATTTTACAGGATAACACAAAAAATTTCCGATAGATTACCGCCAACAAGTTTAAGAAAAAGTTTTAGATTAAACAAAACACGTATACGGTGGTTGTATTTTTAACTTTTATAATTGATTTTTGTGTATTTTTTAGCATTGAATCCGAAAATTCCCTTCGTTTTTAACCATCATGACAGGATTTTTCGCAAATCGCAAATTTCAAAGTTAAAAAATTGCAAAAATCTGATACTATCAAATAGAAGAGATGGTAGTGTTTTTTAATTTTTGATAATTGATTTTAATGTACTTTTTAGCACTGAATCTGAAAATGACCTTCATTTTTAACCAACACGTTAGATTTTTTCGCAAATCGTAAATTTCAAAGATAAAAAATAGCAAAAATATAATGATACTATAAAATAGATGTAAAACTTTTTTTATTCAATTTTATTTTATTTTATTCAATAATTTATTCAATTTTTTGGCTTATACTGGGATTGTCACAACTAAACAGGTCAGGGTCAGATGAGATTTGGGGGGAGGGGTTCAATTTTAACTTTGAACTTTTTAACTTTAAAATTACGATTTGTGAAAAATCCTGACGTGATGCTTAAAAATGTAGGTCATTTTTGGATTCAGCGATAAAAAAACACATAAAAATCAACTATCAAAAGTTAAAAACACAACAATCATATCTATTTTGTAGTATCAGATTTTCGCTATTTTTTTACTTTTTTACTTTGAAATTCACGATTTGCAAAAAATCCTTAAGTGATTGTAAAAAATGAAGGTCATTTTCAGATTCAGCGCTACAAAATACATAAGAATCAATTATCAAAAGCTAAAAAACATCACACAACCCAAATTTTGCTGGCTAGTGTAATTTAGCAGCATTTCAAAATATGTAAAATATGTATCATTTTGTAAAGAATTGAAGTTGTTGCTTTTCATCATTTTATTTAACAAAAATCCTGTTAATTTCCCCCTCTTATATGATTAGAATGATTATAGATTTAAAATTTATATTGCAATGTTAATTTTACTCTCAACTACTTAATATATATATATATATATATATATATAATTGTTTATATTTCTACTAAATTTGTGAATGGCCCCTATTTCGCAGCAAAAAATATGCTTCAACTTTAAACAGCTATTACTCGGTCAGTTTTAGTCGTAGAATAATGGGACTTTTTTGTCTTACTTGTCAGTGTAATAGGGATATTTTACTAAATATAACTTATAAGACCGGGATACCGTATAAAAAATTAAATTTCGCAATTTTTTAAGAAATGTTTTTATTGACCCAAATCGCTTTTAAAATACTTTTTTACCTTATTTAAAACATTTTTGTAATTGGAGCTATATGTCTATGATTAACGGTTTAGGAATTAGCCGTTGGACATCGCTGAGAGTAGATATCCTGTATAAGTATACTATATCAAAAGCCGCTTGCAGAACCTTTCGAAAAATATCTCATTCTTTGCTGTGCCTTTATTATCTGCAGAGTAAAAAGGATGTTAACATCAGAAATAATATATATGATGCTTTTCGCCTATATTCGATATTCCGGGAAGCCCAGGGGTTTATCCCCCTGTTATATTAAAAATTGAAAAAAAAAAAATTTTATAAAAGTTTTCAGAAAATCCTAAATGACGCCAATGAGAAGATTCGCTTTTAAATATTCCGCTATAGCTCTTAATCGATTTAACCGATTTTTACACATGAAGTATCGTTTGATACTTTAACCATACAAGTGATATTGGTATAAAATATTTTTTAAGCCGAGAAAATGGGAGTGAGGAAAGGCTTAACGTTCAAATTGTATGTATATATAATATATATTTTATCCCTCTACAGCTTTTGAAAAATCAAACGTATTTTCACAATTGAAATTTTTATTTTTCAGCTGCATAATAGCTTGTTTACTATAGTAGGATATTAATTTTACCATATATAAAAGTTTTAAAACCTCTTTAAATTTGATAAGCTCAAACGCAAGCAGTACTTTAACCCTTTGCACTCGAGTGGTGACCCTCACTCACCGCTAGTCATTGCCAGGTGTCCCGCGTAAATCATCTCTCCAAATTTTTTGGCACCACTAATTTCTTACAGTTTATTTTGCCATTTTTAATAGCAGATAATTCTGCCATTAGATAAGGCGAAGAAAATTACTTTAACCCTTTATATCTCAAATTATGAATTCACGAAAATTTCATCTTCTAAAGCATTTTTCGTGAATTTTCGAAACTACATTAGAAGATTTACACAGTCATTTAATAAATTTTAGAAGGATTTTGCCCATTTAAATTAAATAATTAAATTTCAATTTATAGGGATTTTGTGCAATAGATAATATTTTTTTTAGTTTTTTTTTATAGAATTAGGAAATGTACAAATATAATGTTCTTACAATAGAGATATAGAAATATTTCCGAACTGGACCCCCCCCCCCCCCCCCCAAACTTGCAACGTCAAGAAAGGCGAGAAGATGGAAAGGCAAAATAAATCATCCTTTTAAGAATATTTTTGGTTTGTGCAACCAATAATGCTTTAGGAACAACATAAAATAAAGTATCTATAACTCATTCTAAACTGTATTACTACTAATCTATGTATTAAATTAAATTTATAACAAGTTATTTCAATGGTACTTTAAAGTACCTTCGAGGCATAAAGGGTTAATATACTGGTGTCCAGAGCATTTAGAGTACCGAATTACGCGGGATACCCGACAACGCTAGCCGGTGAGTCACCTCTCGAGTGCAAAGGGTTAAAACTGCCCGAAAAGTGGTAACGAGAATTAAATCCAAATGCAATCGTTTCTCCATCTCTCCGCTAATTCTGCTAACGTTCATTAACGTTTGTGTCGGTAAGTACCGGCTTCGAATGGACAAAACCATGTGTCCTCATTTTCTTTAACAAAAGTGAAAGTAAAAAGAGTTAATGAATGTCAAAAGTGGAGTGAACGGTGCTAAATTTCCGCTTACTTCCTTGATGTCGTCACACAGGAATGAAAAGACAATAAAAAAGTAAAACACAGGGAAAAAAAAGGATATTCTGATTTCTCGGTATAGATAACCTACAGGTGAACTGCTTCATCAACTAAATGTAAGCTCAATCATATTACCATCACTTTTTATTTGTTTAGTTAACTTCAGTAAATGATTATGAAAAGGCGTGATGGGTGAAATAGAAGTTCTCTAATGTTTATGATTAGTGTTGCCAGGTGTCCTGATTTACGCGGGATGTCCCGATTTTCAGGGGCTCCAAGACCTGTCCTGCAAAGTCGCTAAAAGTCCCGCTGTTTCAGGAAGCACAAATTCTTTAATTTCTTTTAGTACTGCGCTATTATTATTCTGCATCGAGGGAACTTAATACAGAAAAACTATGAAGGTATATACATACAGGGTGTTTCATAAAAGATGGGCAAAACTTTAAGAGGTGATAGTACACGTCCAAACAAACAAATTTCATCAAAGAATGCATGGTCGGAAATAAAACGCAAAGATGCTAACGCATTTGGAAATTTGACCGATGTCTCTCTTCTCCATTAAGCTCCATTCCTCGTGCCAGTTATCCCGAGAAGAGCGACACTAATAGCATGCAAATGTGATTATGGGGAAGAAGAAGAACATATATGCAAAATTTCATCTCGATTATTGCATAAAAGCCGCTGATCCAGATGTGCAACTGTCAATCGCGGTAGGAACGTATAGGAAGATGTTGCTCTTGACTAATAGGGAAAAGGATGATATGCATTTTATCTATCTATTAGGGAAATGCAAATGGAAATGGCTCAGAGGCTCAATGATTGTACAGAGAGCAGTTTCCCAACTTGCTTTTATCATCTTTTATCATCTTTTTTATCCGTTCTTTGTGTGCTTTTGCCTCGTTTAACAACATCACCTTCGGCGCCCCCTTGCACCTTTGCGTTTTAATTCCGACTATGCATTCTTTGATGAAAGTTGTTTGTTTGGATGTGTGCTTTAAAGTTCTACCCTTTTAAAGTTCTGCCCATATTTTATGAAACACCCATCTAGAACGGAAAATTGTTATAGCCCCTACCAAAGGAAAAACTTAAAATCCCCTGCCCAGACGTCAACCTATGTAAAACGGAATTGTCTGCGCTTCCTAATCATTCTGTTTTCACAAGTTTTATTGTATTTTGTTTCGTAAATGCTATGTGTAAACGGAGCCTATTCATAACGGAATTATGTTTTAAAAGTAACAAATCCATTGTTTCTACGATAGAAAAACCATACATTTACATCTGCTAAATTAGAATTTTGTTTCAATCCCTACCGATTTCGCTTTCACAGGTTTCACTGTATAAGAGTGTTGTGTTTATTTGGTAGGGTAACTCTAAGATAGATGGCCATAGAGGAGAGATGGCCAGTCTAAATATTTCCTAAACTTGATCATAGATTGCAACATAAACTTTGTTCGTATGAAATAGTTCAACGAGTTTATTTATTACGACGTGCAGTTGTGTTTTCGATTATAAAAAGTAAGTGAAGTTTTAATGTTTATTTAATTTAGTGGTTGAATATTTTTTTTGACTTAGGTATCTGAAAGTTTTGCAGTACGTACGTTATATATATTTTTTACTATATGAACTTTTAAGGCATGTACATAATCTAATCTTTACTTCTAAGCCTAAAACAATGGCGTACAATGGCTATTGAAGCTTTAAATTGGGCGAATATCAGTCCTTCAATTTCAGGAGAGATGGCCACATGAAATCGAGGAGAGATGGCCACCTTTAATCAATATTTCAAACTTATACGGAGTGATGATTTTAACTAAATATAATTAAATTTAAAATAAATATATAACATTTATGTTTATAAATATATTAATTGATATAATTGTTTAAATTTTAACTAATATAAATATTTTAATAATAATAATAATATAATAAGAGCTAACGATTTATTTGTTTCAGAAAATACTGAAAAACGTCTAAAACTTTCATAACAGAAACTGATAAAGTTGATAAATAAAATAAATTAACATAATAAACCTAAAATTAAAGCGAGGAAAAAAAAAACGCGACACTTCCAGTAGCGAAGAAAATGAAATGCATTTAAAATTATTAGGTTCTACAGATTCCGAGTAAATAGAACTGGATTAGGATCACTGTGTTGGTTGTGCAAAACAATATAATATCACATCCAAAAAGGATGTCTGGATACAATACATAAGGTACCTGAAGGGGTTCCATGAAACGTGTACAAATTATCAAGATCTTTGCCAAACATGTGGTAAGATTTTACGAAAAGTGAAGTATTGAAATGATACTTCTAATTTTGTTTATTCGAGTTTTATTCTCTCATATTCCATCCTATAACTGCATCTTTACAAATTGCTATATGTTTTTCATGATTAACTATAGGAAATGTGTTATTTTTTTTGCTATTTAACTTCACTATTTTTTTCTTGCATTGGATGGCCATCTCCCCTCGGCTTTAAGGAGAGATGGCCATCTGCCATTTTAATTTCAATGTTGTTTAACACTTTATGTTTTTAATATTTAATTATTTTTTGCATAAAATATTATGAGTATATGTATAAGAATTTTAAATATGCATTTCTTGTATTTGTATTCTAAGAATTTTCATTTCAATCTTTAAAAACTATGGCCGTCTATCCTAGAGTTACCCTACAATAAAACCTGTTAAGGCAAAATAGCAAGGAGAAGGAGAAAGATTGCGTTTTA
Organism: Maratus speciosus; assembly: GCA_963932465.1. Taxonomy (NCBI): domain Eukaryota; kingdom Metazoa; phylum Arthropoda; class Arachnida; order Araneae; family Salticidae; genus Maratus; species Maratus speciosus. Next base: position 258,568,576 of record OZ010791.1, read on the forward strand.
ATTAGGCTTTCGTCTTAATAAGGTATAATTGTATGCTATATTCCTACCGTAGGAACAATGAAATTTAAATGTTTAAGACGGGATTCCATCGTAGACAGGTTCTTAGTAGGAGAGCTGTTGAACATTTTTGAGTAGGTATTTGAGGCACCCTGAAAATTTGTGCAGCACTTCTTTTGTAATGCCTGAATACAAAATCGAATGTCTGGCTGAAGGATCGTGGCCCAAAACCTGTGCCAGACACGTGTCAAGTGCCATTTTTTGACACTACCCAAAAAAAGTATTTGAGGCACGCTGAGATTGAAACAGAATAATATTTATACTTAGAAAAAAATATTTTGAAAATGACAGACACTTTAGTCGGCCGAAAACCTGTGCCAGACACGTGCCAAGTGCCATTTTTTGACTACCCAAAAAAGGCATTTGAGGCACGCTGAGATTGAGGCACAATAATATTTATGCTTAGAAAAAAATATTTTGAAAATGACAGACACTTTAGTCGGCACAAAAACTGTGCCAGACACGTGTCAAGTGCCATTTTTTGTGTGGCACAGGTTTTGGGCCACGATCCTTCAGCCAGACATTCTATTTTGTATTCAGGCATTACAAAAGAAGTGTTGCACAAATTTTCAGGGTGCCTCAAATACCTTCCCTAAAATGTTTAACAGCTCTTGGACTATCTGCTTTCTTAGGGTTTACTGTAATTTTATGTCCCGATTTAGTAGCCGCTGTCCCGCTTTTTGTGACACTGGACCTGGCAACACTATTTCTGATCAATTTCACTTTGAAGTAAGGTTTAGTGGGGCAACTGGGCCAAGATTTTACAATGTGACTCCGGAGATTCTCGCAATTAAGCTTCCAAAAGCTAATGTTCATTTGAATTAAAGCCTGAACCTTTGTAAATGTGTTCAGTTAGGTTCACTCTATCAGATAGAAATTTTAAAAATTACATTTTAATATCTAAAATATATTTCATTTTTCTTTCGTCATGGGTCCTGTTGCCCATAAAAATGGGACAACTGGACCAGGTAGGTCTATTTTCCAAATGAGTTTTTTTTTTTTTTTTTTTTTTTTTTTTTTTTTTTTTTTTTAATATGGGGCATCAGGTTCTGTTTGAAAAAAAGTGTAAATAACTAAAAACAATTTAAAGCAGGCACATCATATATAGCTCACTGGCAAGAAAAGTGACACATCTCGACAAAAGTAAATTTCACAGGAGAGGCAAAAGAAAATTTGCATGATTTTACTGTAACATGAAATTATAGCCCTTATTTCTGCATGCAGGAATAAAAACGTGCATAAAAGCATAAAACCTATAAGAATGAAGACATAGGATGAGGTTTGGCATTATGTGTAATTTTACCTCCCCACACAATTCACCTTTCTTCTGTGGTCACAAATGGACATATAGCGTAATACAGGGATTTTCTATATAACTACACTCATGAAACTTTTTGTGTAGCAAGACACACCTATTACAGACCTATTAGTGAAATAAAACGCAAAATGAATTTTTGCGAGATGTGTCACTTTTCTTGCGGGTGAGCGATATATCAACTAAAGAGCGTTGTAAGGGAAACCCAGCTGTCAAGGTGTCTAAAAAAAAGCACCAAATGTGAAATTATTAGATTATATAATACAAAAACATAGTTAAGTAATACAAAAACACAATTAAGTAAGTACTTATGTAAAGTAATAAGTATAAAAGTTTCGTGGGTATTTTAGGGAAAAAAATAAACAAGATAAATCTATAAACAAACGGGTATGTAAATGCTTAAGTATCACATTCTCTTTTTTATTTACCTCAATGAAACTTCGATAAGTTCAATAAATCTGTGGAAATGTAACCATGTTTTCATATCAAACAGAACTATTTTTTATTGGTTTCGATAATTTTCTAATAATGTCACTTTTTGTTATGTACTATTCTTCATCTGTATCGCATAACTTCAAGGTTTGGCTATCTCAATTTAAAAAAAAAATTGATACCAGCAAACATGTTTCTTAAAAAATTTATTATGTAACTTTAATACGGTATTATGTAATTTTCTTTATTGCAAGCAAAAAAAACAATTAATTTTCCATAGTAAGAGAAACCCAAAAAATTAATTATAACTGTTGGGGTAACTGGATCCCACATGGTCCAGCTAGTTACCCCCGATATATGTCCCAGTTACTCCATTTTTGAAAAATTTATGGGGTAACTGGAACACCGGCCTTACATTTGAAACGTGAAGTAACTATGTATAGATACCTAATAATATTAATGCATTTATATGCCTAATCTTAAAAAAAAGATTGTTTAATGAAAGTGCCTACCGTATTTTAATAAAAAACCGAAGAAGTTCAACCAAATCGACGTTGTTTGTAAAAAAAGAAACCTAAATTTTCGGCAACCTATTGCATCAAAGACAGAATTATGATTGACACACGTTGTTTTAAGAAGTAGAGATAGGGGTGCAATGTTTACAAAAGCAAAAACTTAAAATGCATCAACGGTTTTTTATAAAATAGCCTATGGCCTACTTACATCGTGGGTCCAGTTACCCCAGCTTACCTTATCTTTATTCGTGTAAATGTTTCATTCTTTGTACAGTCGTGAAAAAAAAGTAAACATCCCCTACTAACTCTGGAACAAATTATTGTAGAAGAAAATTACTGGTACCAAACGATTGGAAATAAAGTCTACTTTTATATGATGTATATAAAATTTGTTTAGAGGGGGGGGGGGGCATTTACATATTAAATCGGACCAAAACTTTATTTTTTTCAATAGCAATACCCAAGTTTGACACGATGAATAAATTCTAGACCCTTCAATTAGCTTAAAATAAATTTTCATGAAATTCGAACGATTAGTTTCCGAGACATTAATTATTTTAAAATGAGCCTATTTTAGGGGCTGTATTCAAATTGAAGTTCGGTACCCGATTATTGAAATGCTACAGAATGACTACGTCACTTCTATTAATGTATTATTTCTTACCAATAGGACTATTTCACTCACTTAATATGTTTTGACTATTGCCAGCCCAAATGTTTCAATAAAATGAATAAAACATATATATATATATATATATAAATTATGCTTTTCTGCACATCATAGAATAAAATCATCATTTTGACGGTTTTTAATCATAATTCGAAAACTACTTGGAATAAAAATTTGAAATTGAGAATTCGCATAAAGTAGGATATAATAAATACAAATCTATTAAAAAAATCGTAGGTTGTAATTCATATTTTTTTCGAATATTAATTTTATAATTCATAATTTATATTATAAATATTTTAAAATTACAAATTCAATGTATTTATGTTCGGGTTTTTTAGTATTATCATCGCAAAAAAATGATCACATTAGGATTATAATTTGAGAAGATATTAATAAAAGTATGAAAATTTAATTTAATATTACAAGCTCTAAATTTTGAATATTTATAATTCAAAACCTTATCATATAAATAACTTGAAATTTCGTTTCTAGGCAAAGTTTGAACCAAAGTTTTAAAGTATATTGTCTAAATTGGGTGTTGCCATTGAAAAAAAAAGTTTGGCCTGGTTTTGATTTATAGGTGGCCCCCTAAGGAAATTTTAGATACATCATTTAAAAGTAGACTTTATTTCCAATCGTTTGGTACCAGTAACTTTCTTCTATTGTAATTAGTTACAGTGTTAGTAAAAGGTGTTTACTTTTTTTCCCACAGCTGTACATAATATTCCCTTACACTGGTATATATTTAAAAAAAAAAAAAAATTCTGCAGGCTTTATAATATGTACCTTCTAGTGTGTAACATAACATTACATAATGTTCTATCTTTTCTTTGACCATCAGCTAATTTCTATACCGTTAGTTTTAGAGGAATACTTTCAAATGCAAAAACGTTTAAAATGTTGTTCTTCGTCATATGAAAGTCCATTTAACACCAATAGATTTTTTTTAAAGTTAAAGTTAAATTTCTATGTGGTTCCTGGGTTCCATAAATTATACTCGTATTTCGAAAAGCATTCTTCACCCTATAACAAGTAAAGCAGCAAACGTTCTTTTTTGTTCGGCCAAAACGAAGTTATAATACTTAGAATTTTAGGAACTTTCAACGTTTTCAACTTTTCAACTAAAATCGCACTTTTCTGAGTAAAAATTTAAATTTAGTAACTGTTTTAGAAAATAACTATTTTGGCGTAAATGGATTTTCATATTATGGAGAACAACATTTGAGAAAGGTCTGTAGTAACTGAAAAAATGTAACAAAATTGAAGTTCAACTGAAATAATAGCGGCATGATTGACTTAGAATCCATTTTAAGTATTTAATGCGACTGTAATCAAAAGTCTATTTCACATTTATATAACGATTATTTTAATTTTAATTTTTGTCAGTTGTGTCATTAAACGTCTTTCAGTGTAACAATATTAACTTTCATTATAATAATAATTATTATTTATAAAACTTTTTCCTAGAGACCTTAGAAAAATATTCCCTTTTCCCAAGTTCGTCAAACTATTGCCCAAAGGGAGGTATGAAAACAACTAGAAAGTCCGCTTCCACATGTAAGTGTGTTGCAATACAGTTAGTTCATCGCACTGGTCTCACGCTTCTCCATGTTCTGGAAGATGGTTTGGCAACATAAAAACTGGATTAACCCCAAGGCCTGGGGATTTTTTCTTCTATTTTATACCTCCAACCTCTTGGATGTCCCAATATTGTGGTCATTTCGCAATTCTAAGTCCTTTTTTTCACAACGAGTGCTTTGTGTGACTGAAAAATTACTGCTTTAATTATGGAAATAAAAGGGTATTTTATTTTAAGCAGTGATTTGAAGAAAAAAAAAATAAAACTTATTTACTATGATGAAGAAATGGATCCCTATGGATCGTGCGCAATATAAGAAAAAAGGGGTCATTGCCAATTCTTTTAGACAACAGTCAAAACGTTGTTAGCAAAGAATATAGACTACGCATATTACATTATCATTTTAAGTTTGCGGTCGTTTTGGAAGATATTGAATAAGGAATTTTTTTAATTAGAAGTTGAAAACACACTAAATTTCTGCCGGTTTACAGATTTTATTTACACACCGGGGTGGGGTGGGGTTATCTATCTTTTATGTTAAAGTAATAAAGTATGTTAGCCATTCTTGTGTAAATAAAATGTATACTAATAAAACAGTTTTTTTTCTTTTTTAATAGAAAATATTGTGGTATACCTTTGTATCACCTTTACAGTTAATAGTGGATTTTGTGATACAAATATAGCCGAACTCGTTTAGTACAAGCACTGCTAAAATGGGGACAATGTTAAAGCGAGTAACTTTAAGACTGGTTCATCATTTAAACTACATTAAGACTATCATACCTTTTACTATCTATAAAATCAGTATTACGGAAAATACGAACAAAATATTGGTTCATTTCATCATGATATTCTGCGAACTATAGGGTAGAAATAAGAGAAAAATCCTTTCTTAAAGAACACTTTTCTCTCTTTTTTAATAGAAAATGTTGTGATATACCTTTGTAGCACCTTTACGGTTGATAATGGATTTTGTGATGCAAATATAGCCAAACTCGTTTAATACAAGTACTGCTAAAATGGGGGCAATCTTAAAGTGAGCAACTTGCACCTTAAGACTGGTTCATCATTTAAACTATATTAAAACTATCATACTTTTTACTAGATATAAAAACAGTATTACGGATAATACGAACAAAATATTGGTTCATTTCATCATGATGTTCGGCGAACTATAGGGTAGAAATAAGAGAAAAATCCTTTCTTAAAGGACACTTTTCTCTCTCAGCCAATGTATTTCTACAATTATCTGCCTAAATGTAACAATTTCGCAGTTTTAACAAACATAATTTCAACCTTCAAAGAGAGCCCCCCCCCCCACACACACACACACACGAGAAAATGCAAAGGAATGTCCAGAGGTCTTGAAAGTATGAAAAAAAGAAACGAACGATAAGGACATATACCGCCTTTTCTAAGATTTAAAACTGAGCCATTGGAAGGTTAAGGTAGTAGCATAGATAAAAACTTTCATTTGTTTCTTTCTTTAAGTACGGACTCTGGACCATATTAACCAGTCTTTTCATGTCTCTTATCACACTGTAAATATGAAAAGGATATGAAAAATCAATAGATCAAATATTGCAATGTTAGCCAAGGTTTTCAGAGAAATTTTATGATATTAAGTTAATTTTAACATCGAAATAATTTGAGCAATTAAAAGAACAAGAAAGAAAAATAATGCTTTATGAATAGATTATCAAACACTTTCCAACACTTCCTGAATGCTTTAACAAAACTTCATTTATAGACGGCCATGTATCCAATTCTTTGCGTCACCCTGTATATCATTTTATCTATATTCTACAAACATTTTTTAGTAAACTAAATGCATTTCAGCATAAAAATGCCTGACTCATTTAAAAACCACCTTTAAGCAATTTGCACTCATACACAGTAACAATTACGAATTCTTTTATGTAGCCCTGTATATGAATTATAGCATTTATACACACCATATACTATGCATGAATATAGTGAAACATAAAAGTGCATATCATAATTAAAAATGCATTTCCAGCAATCATCGCTACTGTACAGTACTTCGGATAAAATATAGTATCTGAAACCTTTTGTGTGTCCCTGTAAATGCTATGCACTTCGTATTATACATGAAATAAGTTATAGTAAACCTCAGCGAAGCATATCAATTTCATTATACATGAAATAATTTACCATCATTAAAATACGTCGCAAACAATTCCCTCCACCCTTATATCATTATGTAACGGAATTCTTTTGCGTGGTCCTGTAAATGAATAATAACTATTCTTTGCATCGCATATTCTCCAGAATGTATATTTTACTGCACTTCATAAATGCATATCAATTTGATTATGTCTGAAAGCGTGTAACATCATTAAAAAATATTTTAAACGATTTTTCCCATAGGCCGTATTGTAACGGAAAACTTTTGACTGTCCCTGTAAATAAACTAAACATGCTACAAGCTTCATTTGAGATAGGGAATGTGCTATGGTAAACGTCACTAACATCCAAAAATTTCAGGGCAATCCGAGTATATTTAAAAAAGAGCGCGGCCAGACGGCCAGACAAACCGAAGTCATAAACACTTTTCAACTTTGTTGGAAAGTGTTAAAAAAATAGTAATTAGTTTAATTATGTATGCGTTTTTAAGATTGTTATTATCTTCATGTGTATAGTAACAATTAATACAAGGATTTTTATAATTATCTTACTTCTCGTATTAACCGAGTTCGACTGTATTGCCTTCTTATTCATGAAATTTAATACCAAATTAACGCTATAGAAAATGTGTCATTATTTAACATGGAGCAAATTGCACATTAATTATACTTTTGCATAATTTGTAATATTATTGGATGTTTGTCGCACCGCACTTTTTTTATTAATAATAACGCTTGCAGTAAACCCGTTGTCCGCACGGAGAGAATGAAACAAAAATACTCATCAATTTTATACTTAGAAAGATGCAACACTTCCATCTTCCATGGATGAATATGATAAATTTGTGTCTACAATTTTATCCATAAAAATGAAACATATTTCAACGATTGTTTAAATTAGATGCACTTATCACTTTTATTTTCAGCCTAGACTGTAAGACTAATGCCCCACATCATAAAGGTAAATTGTTTTAGTTATTACGGATAAACCAAGGAACGAAACTATTAACCCTTTAAGACCTGACGTACACAATCGTGTAGGTCAGGGATGGCGAACCTATGGCACGCGTGCCAAACTTGGCACGTAAGAAAACTTCTCTGGCACGCGAAAAAATTTAGACTATATTCAGTTTATGGAGAACTATCCATTTTATGTTTGTTTTTTTTTTTTATAAAAAGTATAGTTTTGTGTAACAGATATATAATTTACTTTATAACAATCCGCTACTTTTGAATGATTTAAGGTATTATAAATTTCAATGAAAGAATCTTGTAGTGTCATTTTCTTGCCAAACCATTCAACATAGTGATTTTTCAAACTATTTTGCTTCTTTATCAAATTTCAAAGGTTAATTTTGAATTGTAAGATATTAATATATACCTAATTGACACGCTTTCTATTTCAGATTAGGTTTATTTTATTTAGGTTTAGGGTTTTAATTTATTTTAGGTTTTATTATATTTAGGTTTTAATTTTGAAAAATGAATTGTAATTGTTAGTGTAAATAATCATATAGCTATTGAACCTGTTTCTACCTAAAGAACTAAAAATGATCTGATTCGGAAGTAATACATTAAAATAAAAACTCATTTATGGAGTATTGATATGGAATTTGATGCGACATGGCTATATGGTTGAGTAGATACTGCGTAATAAATAAGTTAGGAATCAAATTTAGTATAACTGTAAAAATATTTAAGTAAAAATTCTGTAAAAATTAATTATTGGATTTAATCAACATTAAAATGTTCCTGGCACGTTAGAATTTTGGTACATAATAATTTGGAAATTTTTGGCACGCGTACTCAAAAAGGTTCGCCATCCCTGGTGTAGGTGATCGTAAGGAAAAAGAAAAAACAATTTCGCCTTTTTCTGTGATTTAAAGCCGAGCCTGCACCACACAATTGTGTAGTTTCTCCTTTGACGTAACCTGACTTTTTTTTTTTTCAATCATATATGATCTTATTAATTAGGGTTAAAAACCAAGACTTTTAATTTCTGCCAAAACTCTTCAGGTCTTAAAGGGTTAAAGGGGGTAAATGTTAAAAATTCGTCATTGAAACTGAGTAAAACAACAACAAAAAAAAAAAAAAAAAAAAAAAAAAAAAAAAAAAAAAAACATGAATTTTATGCATTTTAACTTAGGACTACGCGAAATTGAGTCACTTAGCCCTTCAATGGGCCTCTTGAGCTAAAATTTCCAACATAATAAAATTAATGAATTAAGCTGTAATTTTGAATTCACATGTTTAAAGCTTCTAGAAAACGATTTTTCTTGAAATTTTTATAGGCTGCATTACAAATTTTTTTAGAATATTAATATCATAATTAACACATTTTGAAATTAATATTTGAAAAGAAAATCGTATTGTAACACGTACAAAAATTTTAATAAAAATCTAATCTCCCCCTTAACTTACATAAATGGGTTTTTCATGCAGAATTATCAAATTTTCTTCAGATTTGGTATACCGGTTAATTCTGATAAAGCGCTTCGCTGATTAGATTTGAAGGTTCATTGTTTAAGTCTAGACGGGGACAACGGGGGGCTAATACCCCCCCCCTAATTTAGATAAATGGGTTTTTCTATCCGATTTGCTTCAAATTTGGGATACCGGTTTATTTCGGGATATATCGGCAACGTTTCCATGCAGGCCCGCATCCTTCTCACAAAACCGCCCTAAAGATTGTGAAACATTTAAGGGAGACAGGCTGCGTGACCAGCCGACCTTGATCCTGCAGACCAGCTAAGGTAGAGCGGCAAGTACAACCGGAAGATGTATTATCATACGCCCTCACATATCCGAACAGCAGCACAAGAGATATAAGTGAAAACTTTCGCCACTCAAAAAGTCGCGTTTGGAAAGTCCTAAACAAATTAGATGCTCATCCACACTGGCCAACACCTCATCAGGCATTGCTGGACGGGGATGCCGAGAGACAATATGCATGGTGCAACGTTGCCATGAACCAGATAGAGGTTCAGCCAACATTCTTCGCAGATATAGAGTGGACTGATGAGGCATGTTTTTCGCGGAATGAGATATGCAATTGGCAGAACACCTATTTACTGGGCGCTAGAAAACCCTACATGTTCTGGCCAACGTTCGACGTCAAATGCGGTTTTCGATTAATATTTGGTGTGGAAGTTATAATAACAGGCTTATCGGCCCAGCATTATACCAGGGCATGTTAATGGGCGCACGATATTTAGCACTTCTGCAGGACATAAGAACGGACTTTGTTGAAAACTTGTCGTTTCTTCAACTCCGGAATGTATGGTTCCAACATGACGGCGCGCCTGCGCACATGACAGCAACAGTGAAACAGTACCTGGTAGAGGAATTCGGGGAACAAATAATCGGGAATTGTGGTTTCGTAGAGTGGCCTCCCGATTCACCTGACCTGACTCCAATGGACTTTTTTCTCTCGGGGTACCTGAAACAGCAAATGTATGTGATCCTTCCGCCAACATTGCAGGACCTCCAACGACACATTACGGATGCTTGTGCCAACGTGTCACTCGTTATACTACAACGTGTTCAACATGAAGTTCAGACATGGGTCCAGATGTGCATTGTTGCTAACGGTGAGAAGTTTCATCATCAAAAGTAAAGGTATCTTGTGATAATTAATAGTTTTTTTTTTCCATGATCGTTTCGTCACGTCACAGTGTAGGAAATCGCTACACACAAATGCGCGTTCTAAGCATCCTGTTTTTAGCATTCATGTTCGCAAGGTGTCTTTTCGTACTAAATCGATGATGCTCACAACTTTATAATTCACTTTTTTCCATATCCAGGGCTGCCACAAGTGACTATTTTTATATTCCATTCGCACTAATATTTTTAAAATACAAATTTTGTAATATATTTCTCTTGCACATATTGACAAAGTGTATGTGACAGATTTTTGTTTTGAAAAAGTGGTGCGAGATAGAATTAAAAAATAGTTGCCTGAGGCAGCCCTGCATTTCTCGTATCGCTTTCGAGATTTTGCACCAGGTGGTGCTGTAAGCGGTCTCATCTAGTAGCGCATAGCCACTTTGCTATGCCTAGACATCACTTTTATGACTATAGCTGCAGCCATTTGGCAGTTAAGAGGGTGGGGACGGACTTTAGTGGACACCCTGTATATAGGAGAATAGGGGAGAGTAGTACACAGTGAGACGAAAAACATTATTACTTAACGTATGGCGAGTATTTTTATTTTTTTGAAAAATTTTTTGCCACATCTTAAAACAACACAAATACGCTACAAATTAATGTATAAATGGTTTTTAAAAAGTTATTTATAAAAACATAGAAGCATGATAATGGAGTATCGGAAATTGTCTCACTGTGTACCACTTATGGTACACAGTGAGACAATGAATATATTTTTATGAATCATAAATTTTTACACTCTATCCATAATTGTTTTCAGTGTAATAATGTCTTAACTACTGCCTGAAATCGTGTTTATCACCTGGAGTTTAATCTGACATTTTGAAGGTCGAGTAGTTTTGATAGAGCAATAGTAAAAATGCAAAGAAAATTTCAATAGTTACAGGTACACATATTATTAACAATTCAACCACATTTTGAACTTAACTTGTTAACTTTTGAGCTTAGCACGTATAGTGAATTGTTGTAATTAAACTATAGTTATCCCTTTTAAATAAAGGCTTAAGAGTATGACTAACAATGGCAGGGTGTAACTCAATGTACATCCAAATTTCCGAAAGAAATCGGAAACCGGTGGTATCCTGATTGTTGCTTTGTTATCATAAATTCTAGTTCTGACATTAGCATTGAAGTGTCTGATTCATTAACAGACATTATATCTGGAACATGAAGCACGAAGCCTGCTACTTTCACACTCTTCGAAGATAAATCACTTCAAAATCACCATCTTCATCCTTACAGATTAAGATTTTTCTTATATAGAACACACTACTTAGAAATCGCATAAGAACATAATCACGAACGATAGGCCCCCGTTCTAGTTCCGAAACCTAAATGATTCATCGTCGTCAGAAGAATCGCCAAGAACCATCTGTGTACACAGTGAGACATGTCTCACTGTGTACCACAACTGTGTGTCTCACTTAGAGTTGCAAAGGGTGGAAAAAACCGGGTTTATTCCCGGGAATAAACCGGGTTTTTTGGGAAGGAAATTTTGAAAATTTCCGGGCGTTTTAGAAAGTTTTAAGCATAAAAAAATTTTTATTTATTATTTTTAATGATTTCAATTTTTGTCAATGTAAACAAATAACATAAAATATTAAAGAAATTTCCCGGTTTACATGAAAACTAACGAAATAAGGCTTCAACTGCAGAAATATTAAGTAAGATAATTTAAAATATCATAAGTAATTTGGTAGTTTAATCGTCGATAAGTAAAAAGTAAAAGAGGCAGATGAGAGATTCATCTTCCCTAACATGAATATAAACTTCAACTATGTTCTTCAAATCAACGAATGTAAACAAAAAAGAAAATGAACAAAATTAAAAGAAATCAATGCAAAAATACAAAGCAACTTGTTAGAAAATTAATATAAAGTATGCTTGAATAAGAGATATGCGAGCCAACAGAAACTAAAAAAAAATATTTTTAAAAGAAACATTCAAATCCTCACCTATTTACAGCTGCCATTGTTGTAAAGCTAATAAATTATAAAGACTTAATCTGTAAAATCATAAGTTTTGTGAATTCATGACATAAAATCTATCTTTTTTGGAACCTTCCCTGAAATTTCTTTAAAATAAAAATTTCAAATTGAAAAATAACTGGTTTTGTTTATCTTCAAAACTCCTTCAAAATTTCCAATATTCCCCAAAATTCCGGGTTTATTCCCCCAAATTCCCGGGTTTATTCCCTTCTCTCAAAATCTGCGGGTTTTTTGCAACTCTAATCTCACTGTGTACTTTCGTTACAATGTAACAAAATGGATGCCATATCTATTTCATCATCAATTTCATGCTTTGAATGCTTGTGTCGTTTTGTCGACTAGTCTATCATTAGATATAGCTAGGTTTGGTTAAGTAAATATATGCCATCATGAAGGAAATAAGCTCTAAAATGGACGTTTATGTAACTTTAACCCTGTAAAATAAAGAATTACTTACTATTTTGTTGGACAAGTAGCCGAAGTGCCGAAACTACATCCACACGTTGCATAAGATGAGGTGGTTATGTGTGAGCGCCAGCTATGAGAAAAAGTTATATAACTGTATGTCAAAATAGCTGCTGTCTCACTGTGTACCGTGTCTCACCGTGTACTACTCTTCCCTATACTACATATGAAAAAAGAAATAAAAGAACTCTCAGTTAATAAAATTTTAAAGGCTCTTTGAACTGTTTAATCAAGAAGAATATTATAATAAATGAGTTCTATAAAAAATAGCGCTCATACAAACGGCTGTTCAGTTTTTCAAAGGAACATATAAAATTTAATTTTAAAAAATCAATATTAAAAGAAAACACGGAACACTATCATTTTTACGAAGAGAGTTAAGTTTATTTTTATGTCTTTGAAATAGGTGATAGAGCGAGTTTGTACTAAAAATAAAGTTCTTTGAGAGAAATTGGTGCTTTGAAATCAAATAGTTTACCCTCCGGGAACATTGATTTTACAGAAATGAAACGGCAAAGTGCATGAAAATTACAATGAAACCTTTCTTAAAATATCTCCTGCGGAAAAGAACTTCAGTGATAAATCCTTCTCCATGCGAGGTTTCATTTGAAAACTATTTTTAAACGTTTCTTGTCTTAATAATAGTTCTTGAATTTCAATAATGTGTTGAGAATTTGAAAATCCGTAAAAGATTTTTATATACAGTAATCCCTTAACATTCGCGAGTTTTGATTATTCGCGAAATAAGAAATGAAGAACATTTCAACATTCGCGAACACTTAACTTGACTAATCGCGATTTTGTTTTAGAAAGAATATTTTTTACAAAGTAAACTTGTTTTGTTTTGCCAATTCCATAAATCATTTGGCATTGGACAAGCTGAATTGTATTGTATTACCAAACTTCCGAGAATTTCACCACTTGTATTGAGAAAAATATGGATCAGTAATTCCGATAAACCCGAAACATGACTTGATGTTAAAAAAAAAAAAAATCCTATATTTTCTAAAATTCAAAATTTTTACTGGAAATGAAAATTTTTCTGCAAAAATTATGTGTGAAATTTTAAAGCTTCATCAACGACTTGTTAAGAAAGCAATAGAATGCAACCCTTCATTGGTGAGGAGTCAAATTTAAAAGAGAAATCGAGACTGAATTTTTTCCTTATATGAAAATTCATAAATAAAAGATCTGTTATTCCAAACAATTATATATCAACAAGTTTTTTCAGCCATCAACTTGCAATTAAACTTTATACAATATTATTCAAATTTTTTTACAGCATGTACTTTTTAATGCTTAATAAATATAACTTAAAGCGAGGAGTGACTGCGCACATTTCATTCAAAAAATCTAAACAGTATTTTTTTGCTAAATTAACCATACATAATTTTGACTTGATTTGTTTTTTTTTAATGGATTTCCATTGTTATTTTGTTGTTAGGCTGTAATTTAATAGAACAGCAGTAATAAAACCAAGAAAACTATTTTGCGCAATCTCTCCTTACAGGGTAGGAGAGATTACGCACATGGGTAGGAGAGATTGCGCACATAGGTAAAAGAGATTTTTATTAATAATAACTACAATTAAATTGTTAATAATAATAATTACACTTAAAGGACATTGTTGTAAGGTTTTTGTGCATAACTATTATTGTATTAGGAGTGAATATTTCAACCTTATGTTAAAAAAAGGAAAGATTTTAAGAACTATTAAAGAATTTTAATTTAAGAAAAGATTAAAATAACAGATAAAGGTAAACAATAATCTACTTGATAACATGTTTAAATTTGAAAATTACTTCATTTCTATTTTCACAGTTTCGGTGTATTTTGATTGCTAACTGAAGTTGTCTTCGTCCCCAATCGATGCAATTATTGTTGTAAATCGTGCAGCTTTCGTACAATCATCTGCCATAAGCAATACATCGAATCCTGTCACTGGTCGAAGTTGTCTCCTGGTACAGTTCCAGACATTCAATGCATTCATCCTCACAGGCCTTCGTTTCTTTCCTTTCAGTTTTTTATCCCACTTTTTCTGGAAGCATCTTATATTCAGCTGATTTGTTCAGCCTACCTCTCAAGGTGTATTCCGGAATAATGAATTCTCTGCGTGCCGTACGTATTTTAAGTGAGCTATTTTGTATTGCCCCTATGGTGGACTTAAGATTTTCTTCGGTACATGATCCTTCCTTCTTCAATTTCCTCAGTAAATTAATTGTTCACAAATTAAAATATATATATATATATATATATATATATATATATATAAACATTTAATTAATTTATTAACAAATATGTTATTAATTTTTTAACAAAAGTTTTATCTGCAAAAGTATTTTTTTGCAAACTAGTTTGTTACCAAATTTAGTTTCGATGAGTATGTGTTTTTTCCAAAATTATTTCAAAATCGATTCATTCAAATGTTTTATTCGAAATTTGCAATTCATGCAAATTTACCAATATGCTGTGTAATCTCTTCCTAGCTGTGGAACTTATGAGGAAATGGGCCATCTCTCCTAAATAGCAGATGCGCAAACTTTCCTATTTTGGTAGGAGAGATTGCGTGGCATTTTATTTAAATGTGGCTACTGCTTTTATGAATTGTTGGTGTTCGCAACCTTAGTCCAGGTTAGTAGTTTATAAAAAAACGTTCAAGTTCAAAATATTTTGTACTACGGACATTCTATAAAAATTCTGACGAATAGTTATGAAAATTGAAGCTCTTACTTTGGAAAAACAAAACAAAATAGCAATGCTATATCCAAGACACTTGAAACAATTAATGTGCACATTCATGTAGACACTGCACTAATGTACAACTACTTGGAGTCGCTTCGCACGCACTCTACTCCTTCCCGTTGAATCTCTTTGTGCGCGATCTCTCCTGGCTTTACCTTAGCTTTACGTTTTAATTGCTTTTTTACCATTTAAAAAAAATTATAAAACCTAACCCCCTTTTATGCACGGAAAGATAGTCTCAACCTTCGCGGAGGTTTCCACAAACCTAACCCTCGCGAATGTTAAGAGTTTACTGTATTTATTAAATTTACTTATTTCAGAAAAAAAGTCTTTCTGACCTGCACCTAAAGATAAATGTAACCTCTCTATTTTTTTGTTTTTAAGAATATAGCTAATTTTACTCAAACGCATGTAGGTAAAATGCATGGAACCCGATTATACAAGATTCCTAGTTTTGAATTTGAATTAGAAGGCCTGCACGGATTCCGGCTTAGCCCGAGGCCTGTACCCGGCCCGGCAAAATGAAGGCAAACTTTCAAACGGGCCGGGTCGGCAGAATTAGGACAATTTTCTCAACGGGTGGGCCGGGCCGGCAAAAGATTTGAACAGGCCAGCCGCCCCGATAAAATTTTTTTATCGGATCTGTCTGTCCCATATTAAAATTCAAACGAAGCCGATAATATATGAGCCAATTCCAATGAATATGACTTTCGCGAGAATAAGTATAAATATGCATCACGAGCCGATGCAAGTTTGACAACATCAGTAGAGAAATATAACAGTACAGCATAGAGATCGGCCATCGGATAATTACATGGTGTCTGAGCCCGGGCTTCTTTTTTTCAGTAGACTCATGACGGGCCGACATCACGCTTGCATTTTTTTTCT
The DNA here is from genome assembly GCA_963932465.1 of Maratus speciosus. NCBI lineage: Eukaryota > Metazoa > Arthropoda > Arachnida > Araneae > Salticidae > Maratus > Maratus speciosus. The sequence continues at coordinate 258,585,043 of OZ010791.1, forward strand.
ACATAGTCGAGGCGGGCCAGAACTGGACTTGATTGTTCTCTGGATGTGTAGGGCAGGCAATATGTTTTGTAAAAATAGTAATAGCGATAATGAGCATCTGTTAACATAATTTTTGGAATATACTTTAAGGTGGTTCTCAAATTCACTGCTCAAGCATGAGAAATTTTCTAACATATTTTCTGACTCATTTTGAACTGTAAAGTCATGAAATTGACAGGCCTGACTATTGAAGGGATTTGGAATCGAACAGCGTTTTCCATTTTTATGCTATTTTTGATAAATAAATTATTTGTCGAGATATAAGGGATTATTGTCACGTAGCTATAGATTTTTCTCCTTTCCCGTGTTATCGCTTTCGGAAATTCGATTCAAAATGCCAACTTTGACAGTATTTTCTCAAAGATTGCCTTTAATGTATTGCCCTTATCAAAAAATAGATAATGCCATTCGATTACATAGTTTCTGAATAAGAACACCTGCCAATCTTATGCTTTTCCGAAAAGAAATGAATGCAGAAATGTGTCAGAAAGTAGCTCCTTTAGATTTGAGAAAAGCCTTAATAAATAACACAGAAATTGTTTGAAAAATCTAGCTTCAAAAGTTATGATGTTTTTAACCCTCCTTTTCATCTTTTTTTCTAAACTACATTAATTTTTTAATGAATCTTATTTCAACATATAAACGTGAAAATAAAAATCACAAGTTTACTAAACGATGTATACAATGTTGGAAAGTCTAAAAATTACACAAACATTAAAATAAAGTTAAGATATTCAACGTTTCGATCTTCATCTGTGACCTTCATCAGGAAAATGTTGTCGTAATGCTTCTAAAAGGTTAGTTATATTTCTAGTCAAATATCGTTTTAACCAATCACCAGCAACAAAACATTCAATGGCACCATCAAGCTGGAAAAAAAAAAAAAAAAAAAAAAAAAAAAAAAAAAAATCAAATGATTTAAGGAAGGATAATGCCATTGCGTTATCTACCAGGTGAAAAATGAATAAAAGAAAATCGAATGAACATTATGGCATGCAGGGGCTACATCTATTGTAAGGCGATAAAAATTAATGCATAACTGAAAATAAAAGAAACAAACTTTGCTAAAACCAAAAGTAGCAGTGCATACTTGACTTTGAAAAATACGAGATGAATAAATTAGTTGCAAAAGATTATTTTAACATGCGCATCCAAAGTTTAGGGATATTAAATGAGATGTTATCGTTACAAACTTCCTCTCTTCTAACCGTTATTTCAATAGATTCTTTCTGTAGGCCATCTATAGCAATATTACACGGAATTATTATCTTGGCATTACTAAAGACTATGTAACTGTGAGGGTTGTTGAAATAAAATCTAGCAAGTGCTGTTGTCTGCAAAATATCTCTTTTATGTTCCTTCAAACGCTCAAGAAATTTTCTTTTCGTGGTTCCAATGTAAAACTTTCTTGCACCGCTTTTCAAAATAATAGGAATTTCATAAACACCGGCACGTCCATGCCCATGTGTAGGATCCAAATTACTATTTAACAAGTTAGTAAGGTAAGGAGAGAACCTTTTAGATTCATGACGGTTTGGTCTGTTTTTAGAAGCACTACGACAACGTTTTCCTGTTGAAGGTCACAGATGATGATCGAATCGTTGAATATCTTAACTTTATTTTAATGTTTGTGTAGATTTTTAGACTTTCCAACATTGTATACACAGTTTAGTAAACGTGTGATTTTTATTTTCACGTTTATATGTAACATTTCCTAGTGTAAATGTCCAGCTCTTTTGTTATTAATCTTATTTCAATGTTGAAACGTCTAAGAATCTAAGTAATTATTAATGTTGCCATTGTGTTTTTTCTGTCTTGCGGATACACCATATATGTTGTAAAATTTTCTCATAAATATGTATACAGTTAAAGGAATCTTAATTATATGTTAAGAAAATCTGAATTTTTTTGTAGAAATTGAGTCGGGCCTGATTTAATTGATTTTTCTACGGGCCGGGCCTGTTTTCACTGATTTTTGTACGGGCTGGTCCCGGGCCTTGAAATTCCGGCTCGTGCAGACCTCTGATTTGAAGGGATACTGAATTTGAAATGATATGAAGACAAAATATAGGTTTTTCTGATGCCAACAAATCTCAAGTAAACAAATTATATGTTGTACAAACATGATAGACGCTAGAGTATCAGAGTAAAATGAACATTATTTTTTTACCATTTGAGTTATGTAGTTTAAATTCTGGTATGTAGACTGATGTGTAATTTAAATTCTGTTTTTCATAAACATTCTTGATAGATTTTTTTTTCTTTTTTTTTTTACAGTGTGCGACTTTACCTTTCGATAAATTTCCATAAAAAAGTTCTTATTTAACAAATGACAAGAGAAGCATTTCAGTTACGTGTAGTTTCAATTCTGTTATGTACACTGGTATGTAGTTTAAAAGTTTAAATTCTAATTTTAATTGCTAAAAGGTGTAAATTAAAACTTTAAAACAGTAAAAATATGTTTATCCGACTGTTTACATGTTTCGACTCTAGCCGACTCAAAACAAATAAATAAAAATATTCTAAAATTGCATGGACTATGAAACGGCATCATTTAATTTTTCATATACTATGCCGCTATATATGTATATATATATATATATATTTTACTTGGATGTTTGTTTATTTTTATTTTCATAACTATCGAGTAGCTCGATCCATAATTTTGGTAAGTTAAATGATCCTGCATCATTACATATTGAATTTTTGCGGGTTATAATCTCTATGGTTTCTCTTATCATGGATGGATGGTACAGACTGGAGGGAAAAATTATCTTACTTTCATTCAGATTAATTTGGAAGGTTTCTTCTTGATATAATCTTGCTAGGGCTGTGGTTTTCCTATTATATGTAATATCAGTTACATGCTCCTTTTTTTCTATACTTGAATTTCCTTCTAGTCATACCAATATAGTAATTTTTTGATCCGTCTTCTCTATGGGGCTCACTGTGACAACTCAATTATAATAAATCCTGCGCGCAAGTCTTGTAAGAATTTATTTATTAAAAAACATTACATTATAAATTAAATAAATAAAAAAAAAACATTATATGTCTCTAAACTCTTTCTCAGAACATAAACTGTTAGAATATATCACTTTTAATGTGTGTTTAAATTTTCATATCCAAAAGTTAATTAGATATGGAGTTGTTAATATATATATTAGGGTCATTTGTACATGTAATCTGTCACTTTGAAAGTTACTTGTCCCCTTAAATTGTTGTAATTAATGTCAACATCACAAAGATCGAAAGAATAAGCTATTTCCTTAAATATTGCCTCTAGACACATACTTCCAATTGTAAAGTTTCATAAAAAAAGGTACAAAATTTGATGAGATAAGTTGCAACTCCATGGGGGCGAGGGGCGGTCTTTTTGAGAAAACACGAAAACTAAATTTTTATACGGCCCCCGTAGGGTAAATTTTTCAATTAGGAAAAATTTCCTTATCCCTTCCTGAATTAAACACAAAAAATTCCACCTTCGTATATGCAAAACACACTGAGATATGCCCGTTTAAACAATTCGTCAGGTTTTAAGAGATTAGACTCAAATTGAAATGCGTGTAATTCAAGAAACTGTGTTACTTTAAGAGTTGCGGGAAACATGCACAAAATATATTTATTGAGTTAGAGTTTTTATTTATTTTTTCTTTTTTTGTGATAGTTAACCAAATAATTTTCAAACGAAATCACATCCTAAAATTTCTCATGAAGTTTTTAAATTTTTTTGAATGATTATTATTTTTTTTTAAGTGTGGTAATTTAAAATCGTTATAACTCGAAACATTATTTGTCGAATTTAAAAAAATTTCATTTAATTAAAGAGGAAAATATAATTTTAATTTTGTTTCAGTATTTTTTTTTAAATATTAATTTTAAAAATATTTAAAATGTAAATTTAAAAATGATGTAACTTATTTTAAAAAAAATGAAAATTTCAAAAGTAAATATTTTTTTATATTTGCCGTTACAAAATTAATGTAAAATAATCAAAAAAGATATGTTCCAAGTTTGCACCTTTTTTATTTAACCCGGGAGAACTCGCTGCATGAGATTTTATCTCACAGTCGCACTTTTTTAAGACTCTTATTTAAATCATTTTTCATTTTAATTAAAATTTTAAAATGTTTTTCAATTATTTTGTCTGTTTTGTGAATAAATGTACTAAGCCAACCAATAAAAGTTGATATTATATGAATGTAAAGTAAAAGAAAAGCAATTGGGCATTCTCACTAGCGAGTTCTCCCGGGTTAAAAGTTCTTGACTTATAATAATTTAAAGACGAGAAATGGTTACAAAAAAACCCATCATGCAGAAAAACGCATTTAAAGTTTCAAACAAAGTTTAAACTCGTAATAAAATGTTTAAATGCTTTTTAAAAAATTGTAGATGAGTAAGTAACTCCTTCCTATAGCTTAAACTTCCGATTCAGTTTAACTTTTTCCCTTTCCACCTTCTTTTTGTACTATTTAAATGTCTGCCAGTTGATTTAAAACAAGGTTTTTTCTAGCCTTCCGATTAAAAGTTTTTTCACAATTTTAGCACTCACAACTTCAGGTTTTATATCGTCCCGGCAAGGCTGTTAAAAAAAGTCTGTATTCTGAGGCCGGGCCTGACGTATTTTTTCATACCGAACTTCCTTCTTCCTAGGTCTGCAAGGGGCGAAATTTTCAGTCCGGGTCTCGACCCAACCCGTATTAAAATCATTGTCTCTGACTCATCTGATCCATGCAAAAATCAGTAAACTTTGGCTCAGCCAAAAACTTTTGACAAAAATACATATATTTTTAAATCGCCATTATTTTACAATTAAATTTTAAAATTCATTTTTGTAAAAGAATAGCAGATTTAAAGGCAAAAAATTTAAAATACAGTAAAAACAGTGAAAAAGAACCTGCCTATGACGGAATCTTAAACGGGAAAATGTGCCGATCCATGCAAAATGAATATAATAATACCTGAGAAAGGAATAGACCACATTTACACCTTCTAAGAAGGGAACTTGTATATAACGCATTTTTTTCTTTCATGTGCATTTTTCAAATACATGGAATATGGATTAACGATATTAAATGATAAGTGAAACATTTACATACAAATAAAGATTCATGGGGAAAAAATATGTATATCACAGCCTTTGGCGCTTCTTCAAAAATGAAGATTATAAACATGAAAAAGTATTTTGGGGTATTTTTGGTCAGAAATCCTCTATACGAAACAATTTTTAACCATATCAACATAAAAAAAAAACTACATTTTGTAGAAATTCAGTCAGGCCGGGCCGGGCTCGGGCTAAAATTTTAACTGTTTTCCAGACCGGGGCGAACTTTTTCTATGGGTCGGGTCGGGACCGGGCGGGCCTGGATATTTTGACTCGTGCAAACCTCTAGTGCAGACGTCCAGCATATTTTGAAAGCAGGTTTAACGTAAAATCTATACGCTACTATTTTATGTCCAAAGGAGAGGTACTGTCTTAAATCGACTTTTAATAACGTACAATTTGTGGATGATCCCGATCTTGCATTCAAAATGAGTCAAAAACTCGTCGCTCAGAGGCATTGGTAAACGGTGTAAGTCACGAATTTTGGATTTTAATATCTCTGTGGCTTTTGCAGATATCGAGATGATTTTTTTTTTTGCGTTTAGTTCAGGAATGGATAAGGAAAATTTTCCTAATTGGAAATTTTACTCTACGGGGACCATATAAAAATTTAGTTTTTGTATTTTCTCAAACAGACCCTCATCGAGTTACAACTTATTAAATTTTGCAACTTTTTTTATGAAACTTTGCAATTGGAAGTATGTGTCTAGGGGCAATATTTAAGGAAATAGCCTATTGTTTCGATCTTTATGAATCCTCTTGTATAAGGCCTACCTTTTTATTAAACAACAGATATTTTTGAGGAATTTTAATTTCGAAACATTACCTCTTTTTTATGACTGCGCTAGTTATCTGGCTTTGCATCAAGAACAGTTTAGTAGGAGCAATTTGAGTTTCATTGTATATATATATATATTCTATTGTGTGATAACCATAATTTTTTTACTTTGTCTCTCTGTAAGCTTTTTCTACTTCTTGTTTATAAAAATAATCTTAGAATTGAAAAAAAGAAAGACTTAAAGCAATTTTGACATTATCAGCATAACCGAAACGGGATTTCTCGTCCAATTAAAATGCATCATGACATATGTTATATGACATCATCTGATTTATGTTAATTTCCTATTTCCATAAAACATTTGTTACCTCATCAATATTCAACCAGTTAGACAAACAGCGAAAAAAACTTTTCTAAATTGAAAATTTGTTACCAGGGTTATTCGTTAACCGGGTCCCTTTACTAAGTTTCTATTATATTTCTTCAAACAAGCTACATTAGCTCATATTGATCATTAGTTCACATCATCATCACAAAATTACACATAAAATTGATGAACACAGTTGAGAAAATAATCCAAGTCAACACTTTTCATTTTATTTTAAATAACCTTACTTGTCATTGATTAATTGAATATGTGTCAATCAATTATTCATATTCTAATAAAAGAATAAAGGAAATAAAGGAAACTTTGCTTTATATATGTCAGCAATTTGTTCGTCAATGAAGTCGAATGTAGTTTTCCAGGAAAGAAAGCTATATATTAAATGGAAAAAAAATGCGTGCGCACGTGTGTGCGTATGTGAAACTTTTTGAAGTTGACGACAATATTTTCTGGAATTTTGAGATCTCTTGTACTGAGAGAATACAATACCGAGATTTAAGATCTCGATTAATTTCTATCGATAATTTCTACAGGACCGGCGCGCGCAACGTCGCGTGGGGCCCTGGCAAAGCGCTTAGCGGGAGCAACGTCTCTGACTGCAATATTGGATTAATAAAATTTGTTTTTTGATTGTATATATCATAGAATAATATATACTCGTAATATAGACAATGAAATATAGTTAAAAAATACCAGGGAACTTATTTGACATTTTGTGTGCAAATTTATTTTTAATTTCTCAAAATCTTCTATTCTTTTCAATATTTATTTTTTGTGTTCACGTTTACTTCTAAGATCATCAAATCTATACATTCCGCAGCAATTATATAAACTTTGGCTGTAAGAAATAAAGTTAATACTCACTTTTTCCCCACGAAGAAACATTTAAAAACAAATCTAGAGAAAAAATATTATTATTTTTTCGCAGGGGCAACGTTATTTCGAATTGTATAAGAAAGGGTAGGGGCGCCTATCAAGAGACCAGCAGCTGCGGGGCCCTGGAACAGCCATACTCAACCTTTTTTACTCGCGAGCCGCAAACATATGTTTGAAACGTTAGGCGGGCCGCAACACACTTAAATATAACTTAAAAAAGGTAATTAAAATAGCAAAAAAAAATAAAAGTAGCATAACAAAGCAAAATAATCAAGTTATTATAATTCGTTGAATTCAGCGTTTGAAATGAAACAAATTTTTTTAAACTATTATTTCCAAACAACTTCGAGGTAGATTTCTATGGAAAATTATGTAAAACATGCTGCGAAGTTTGTTGTTCAGAAATAACGGCGTGAAACTTTTTGCTGCCATTTTGTCCATGGAAATTCGAATAAGGATTATAGAGATACGATATGTATAAAACGTATTAATATAATAGTACACCATTTCCAAGTTCTAAAGGGGAAATTTTTTTAATAAGTCAGTCTTTTTTCAGTGCAAAAATTTTTTTAATCTAGAAATATTTAGTACAAATTTAACTGATTGGAAAAAGGTTTCACTAGTGTTGAAGAATTAGTATATGTGTTCTACTATAGCACAAATAGAACTACATGGGAAAAAAAAAAAAAACTTTTGACTAAGGGAATGGCATTTAAGATGTTTTAACATACAGTGATACCTCGGTTTTCGTCGATAATCCGTTCGAATACAATCGACGAAATCCGAAACCGACGAAAACGGAGACAATTATTTCCATAGGAATCTATGTAAATACAATTAATTCGTTCTAAACACTCCAAAATAGGTACCAAAAACACATTTTATAGAGAATAAGTATAGCGTTTAATACTAAAAACAATAAGAAATTAATATAGTGTTCTTGGCGTATGCTATGAAGGCACTATATCTGGGGTCACTTCCCTTTTTGGTCTTTTGCAATAGGACTAGCTTCAGTGTCAGGTGATCTGGATCTATGTCGCTCAAAAAAGTGGTTTGTTTCTGTCGTCTCTAAGATTTGACAAAAATGTGGCAAGCATTATTATTAAACAAGTTGCAGACACGGCGTGCAAAGTTTTGTCTGGTTGATTTTCACTCGAATGCCCTGTACTTTACTCCATATATAGAAGATGTCCTTAATCTCTGAAGAAGGCACAATCTCGCCTGTCTCTCCCTCTTCATCTGCCGTCTGTTGCATTTCTAGGTGAAGGTCTTGCAGCTCTTCAGTGGTGAGTCACAGTGTTCATCTACCAACTCTTCCACATCATCACCACTCACCTCCAAACCCACGGACTTCCCGAAATCAATAATCGACTGCACCACATGTCTAGGATCTGTTGGATCTGGAAGCTTTTATTGGTCCCATGATGGACCACTCGCAATCATTAAAAAAATCCCGAAAATACCCTAAAAATGAACGGAACTGTTGGCCTAGACGCGCGGGGTGATCCACATACAACGAGAAACAATGCCACATTGAGCAGAAAAACGCGTGATCGTCCCCTTTGTTTACAGAAAATGCAGAGACATCACTAGAGTTCACCGACGAAATGCAAGGCAACCTACGGAAACCGAAACCGACGATAACCGAAGTCAACGAAAACTGAGGTACTACTGTAATTTTAAATTAGTAATTATAAATAGCAGGACATATTTTAAATTTCCATGAAAATATACGAAGGAACAGCGAAGGTCTAAAAAACCTTTTATAAACATCTCAATTAATTTCATAAATGTGGATTAATGATTATGCTCATCGGGGCACACATAAAAAGTCGCCGGGCCGTTGAGAATGGCTGGTATAGATAGATATTCAGCCATACTCAATCTTTTTTTCTCGCGGGCAGCAAATAAGCGTTTGCAACTTTAGGTTGGTCGCAACACACTTAAAAAAAAAAAAGCTTAATTAAAATAGTAAGGTAACAAAAGTAGTATAACAAAGCAATTTTACACATTTATTATGATCAGTTGGGTTGAACATTTGTATCGGAAAAAAATAACACCACTATTTGCAAACAATAAACTTCGTGGTAGATATTTATTGCAAATATTGTAAAAAATAGGCTGTGAAGTTTGTTGTTTAGAAATAGTAGTGTACATTTTGTGTGCCAATTTTTTCCACAACAAACGTTCAACACTAAAAATAAGTACAAAATATTGTAATATAAAAACACAGAATTTCCAAGTTAAAAAAAAAAGGAGATTTTGTCTAATTAATCAGCTTTTTGCTCAATGCAAAAACTGAATATATTTTTTAATTGTAGAAATACATAGTGCAAACTTAATTTGGAATAAAGTTTTATTAGTGTTAAAGTTTAAGAAATATATCCACCACTGTAGCACAAACATAACTACGTGTAAAAATACCATTCCACTAAGAAAACGGCATTTAAGATATTTTAACATAATTATAAATTAATTATAAATAGAAAAACAGATTTTATCTTCCCATGAAAATATAAAAACAACAGTGAAGGAGGTCTTAAGTACCTTTTATGCACAGCTCAATTAATTTTTAAAATATCTATAAACGATTATGTGTCTCGGGCCACACATAAAAGGCCGACGGGCCACAAACGGTCCGCGGACCGCAGGTTCAGTATGGCTGCTGGAATGTCGTCGCGTTTGCCCGATGGTTGCGCCGGCCCTGTTCCTGAACAGCAGTTCTACACAATAAAACAGGAATATAGAAATAACAAGCCTGTATGCTAAGCCTGTATGTCGTGTTTATTGAATGTATTGCTCGCCTTAGGTAAAGGAAAAAAATAATAAAATAATAGTGGCTTTGAAATTCGAATATAATAAGTAAGAAACTACTAACAATTTGGATTATTCGGAATGTAGAAGACAGTGACAGTAACTAAGATAATTTTTGAAAACTTGATGTTCAAAGCACGTAGACTGGATGTTGCATATATGCAACACGGTGAAGTCTAAGATAAGATCGAATAATGATTCCTTTTCTGAATCTGATTCTGATATTCACAATAAAATACAGAAATAAAAGTATAACCTGCTTAAACGCTAATTCTATGAATTAGTAGCTGATGTTACTAAGTCTAAGAACAACAACAACAACAAAAAATAAATCACAAATTTGAAAATTTAAATTTCAATTAAAGTTTTAAAGATTAAAGATGCGTTTTCCAATTGCAATTCTGTCGGAGAGTATGTTTTTCTAGCTTTTCAGAGAGTAATTAATTTCTTATGCTATTTAAATGTGTGAAATGAAAATATAAATAATTATGCATGAATATTATTAGTTAGGGGTTTTCTTGAACATGGATATTACATCCAAGTTTAGCAAAGTCACGAAAATTAAGAAAGGTGCCGTTAAAGTACGACAGAATAATACTTAAGTCAGACGGAAAAAATACCTAGCACCAATCGTGAATATAATGCTGTTATTCCTTATGACCTATTTATTGGAATTTCATATTGTTTAAAGCTCGTATAAAATAAAACGATAATAACAGTAATTACAAAACAACCGCGTAAAATTGTCGTGTAAAATATCCTTGAAAACTGCGTCTGACAATTTTGCAACAAGCTTTAAATGAAACCAAGTAGACAAATATTTTCTCGAAGAACTTAAAATACTTTCGCTTATGATATATATATTTTTAAAAATAAAAGAAAATAAATATGTAATTTAAAAACATAGTTCCGAGCAAAGAAAGGAGAAAATCTCTGCTGAAAAGAGAAGAACGTACATACAAGCGCTTTTTTTTTTAGATGTCACTCAGCTTTGAAATAACAGATCAAATGAAAATCCATTTGCGTCAGGAGAACTTCAATGCAATTTTTTTTCTTGTTTATTTTTAATTTGAGAAGATCAATCAAACTCGCAATTCCATCATTTTCACATCAAGTCATTTGACAGAAATCAATTGCCAAATTCTTCCTGAGATTTATGACGTCATTGGTGGTGGTTGCGTCATATCTACACAATGAATCTCTCCCTAAGTGATACTCTTACTTGTATTTTGCTTGTTTGTATAAAGAATTAAGAAGCGACTTGTGGCTTCCTTTCACAGTTGATGAAATAATGACAGAAACTGTATGAACACAGGATAGAAAAATCATACAGAAAAGGACTACGATCTACTATCTTCTCCCAACGCATTCGCCGTATCTCTCTATTCTTAAAACAAGAACGAAAAATAATGCGTCTAGCGCAGATTATGAAAAACTTTCCAACACATTCAGAATACTTTACATCAATAGCTGGAAAAACATCAGAATTTTTTCGTTCATCCCTGTATATGATCTATAGATTGGAATTTATACTGCATCGTGTGCTATGGTTTAGTTCAATTAAATGCATAGCACAGTTTAAAATTCCCATTCAGCAATTTCCGTCAATAAACGGAAATGTACTCTATATCCTCTGTGTATCCCTGTATATGGGGAATTCTCACAATCTTTTGACTTTTATGTCCCTGAATAATAATTTATATTTTAATACATTATATATATATATATATATATATATATACTGGGGAACATCCCATTCCATGATTGCATAACAATATTAACGAGATAAATAAGTTTTGGACGATGTTGGGGGTCCAAATACTAGGAAAACTCCTATACCGCCACGTGTCCCTGATGCTGATTTTTAAGTTTGGAGCTGTCTGTATAAAATTGTATCAATAAAAGTAATTCGATGTAATTTTTTTCCGAAACTGGGACAATTGTTTTACATAAATATGTAACAAAAAATTAACCTGCACATATTTTTACGGTTGATATTATTTTTTGAACTCTGTCTCTGGGTTTTTCATCCTTACCGTCCCTCTTGCTAAACTTATACAGAAAATCACTTCAGATCCAGCGCTTTTTTTTCCAGTCTTTTCTCATGCAAAAGTATGCTAGAGAAAGAATGTCTAAAATTCTTTGACAGGAAATTTACTGCAGAATTTAAATCAGCATTTAAATATCAATTTCAAGATTATAGTCTTTATTGATAGTCTTACCGTCCTCAAGGTTTATTCCTGCACTTTTCGAGGTAAATTAAAAAAATAATTAATTTAATCCAATGTTAACAACCGTTTCTAAAAATCAATGAACATTGTGGCTATCACTTAGTCTGAACATGATTTTCCAAAAAATAGGTGGTAATTTTCCTTACCGTTCCATCTTTACCGTCCCTTTAAGACAATGTTATACAAAAATTCTGTATTAAAAGTACAACATTTTTATTATTTCTTATTTGAATGTCCAGTGGGTACTATGCAAATTCATTATAAGTAGAAATTTAGAAGAAAATAAAAAGTTATAGTGGTAAAATGGTAAGGAATATTAAACTCGCAAGTTGTTAAATAAAAAAATTTTCGCTGCTGACCATTTTTTCTTTATTTTGAATCATTAAGGCATTCGCATATCAGATTAAAATGTTATTTTAGTAAGATTAATTTCACCAGATTTTTATTCCCGAAAGTCAAAAGATTGTGAGAATGCCCCATATGACTATAAAATTTATGCACACCAAGTAATATGCAAAAAAATTGTTACATTTTAAAAAGCGTACCACAACTGAAAAGCTAGCAAAAGAAATTGCTAGCACTGCCAGCAATTATTCTTCTTAGGAAGTACTGTGAAAAAATACTTTTGTGTGTCCCTGTAAATGAACGATAAATTCTATGCACACCAGATTCTACAGTAAGTGCTTGTAGTACACATCAGTGATACACATAATTTTCAATACATTTAAAATAATGTACCGGGTGTCCTAAAAAGGACTGACTGATTTCAAAATTCAATAACTTGCAAACGGTGACAGATATTTAAAAAATTCTTGCAGGAGGTTTATGCATAAGGTCAAAAGTTTTTTTTTTACAGTGATTTTCGATTTTAGTTCGAATTATAAACAATAGATGGCGCTGTAAGCAATAGACGCTAAATTCAGGCTGGATTTTTAGTACTTCTTGACCCACTCAATACATTTTAACCTCCTTTTTCCGCATGGAAGAAGAGAAAGGCCAAAAAATCAAGCCTGTATTTTGCGCCTATTGCTTACAGCGGCATCTATTGTTTGTAATTTGAACTAAAATCGAAAATCACTGTAAAAAACCTTTTGACCTTATGCATAACCCTCCTGCAAGAATTTTTTAAATATCTGTCATCGTTTGCAAGTTATTGAATTTTAAAATCAGTCGGTCCTTTATAGGACACCCGGTAATATCTTTAAAATACACCGCAAACGATTTTTCTCCATAGCGCGTAATGGAATGGAATTTGTTTGAGTATCTCTGTAAATGAATCGTAAGTGCTACAAAATTCATTTTCAATACCGAACATACCATAATAAACCTCAATAACATATATCAGTTTCATGGTAATCGCACTATATCTACGCGAGTTAGAGCACGGACACACGAACAGACAGACAGCGGACAGAAAAACCCAATTTATAAGCACTTTTCAACTTTGTCCGAAAGTATTAAAAAAGTTAAATGCTGCCGCTGCCGCATATATTGAATCGTGTCATTTCAATTTCTTGTCTCATCCTGTAGAAGCTATTATATATAAAAACATGAAAACTGGTAGTATTATAGAGAAATGTATGATAAACATGCTCAAGCAGACAGTTTTTAAATCGAAAAGATATTCTAATCACTATTTAATGTTAAAATCGGCCAAGACAGATTGGTCAGTTACATGTTTTATAGGATCAAAAACTGAATAGCAATTTAAACATCTTTTGTAGCCATATACTTGACTAGATTGTGGTGCATAGTATCCAATAATTTTTTAATTTGACTATTTTTTCAAGGGTTTTTTTTTTCGACTTTTCTATTTTTAATTTCATTATCGGTAGAGAGAATTAACTCATATTTTTTTAAATAGCTGTTGCCACAATTTAAAAACTCCGAACAATAATATTTTCAATTGAAATCTATATATACCATTAATTAATTTTTCAATTAATGTTCAGCAGTGAAATTACGCTCGAAATTATTGAATATGTGATGCATAGTGAATATGAAAATTATATATTTGTTCACCGATGCTGGGTTTATTTGTGTCTCATGTTTCGCCGCAGGATTGTGTACTCATGAAGACTAATTCATCTTGTGCTGCAGTTGAAGCCTTACCAACATATGTGAGTGAGAGATGCTAAGCTGGGTATCGTCCTCGTATCTTAAATGGTAGATTACTTGGAGCGCTATTTCAAGGGTTCCGGGTTCGATTCCCGGCTTGAACATTTTTCACTCTGTTGGTTATACGCTTAGTGATAATCGACGTATTAAATATTGAAAACTATATTTACACGTAAATATTAAAAATGAAAGAAAACTTTAAAATAACTAGGGAGCTCTGCCCCCTACGAGCTACGCTGGTCAACCCCCGTTCAGACACCGCAGACTCTAACAGCACGCTAATTTGATCGGCTTTAAAAAGATTTCGGAAGACTGAATTATAATTTGAATCTGACAATTATAATCTGACGTAATTTACACCAAACTTTCCTTTCCCTTTTTAATATTCACGTAAAAATACTTTTGTTAGGAATGAAATATTATGATCATCTTAAAATATCAAACAAATGTCTCGCGCAATTTTTAAATTTAAACTGTTTTACAATATTATTTTTTGCTCATTTTACGTAATAAGTGTAATGTGATGTAAATTCTCTTATTTAAGACTTCTAACGCATGTTAATGAATTTATTATTTTACAATATTCTTTCTCTTTTAAAATTCATGTGTAAATATAGTTTTTATGACGTAATTTTCAATCCGTTCCTGCTTTTTATATTTGCTGTTTATAATAGTCAAGTGTAAAATAAATTTTTAATTTGAAGCAAACATTATTGTTTGCGCTGTTTATACAGTTGGCAACAGTTTAAATTAATACAATTTTCTAAAATATGTAAAAAATATCTCTCGAAATGCTGAAAATTTAAATTTAAAATAGAAGTAAAACCTCAAAAAATGAGTCAAATTAAAAAACTAAATGCAGTCTGCACACCGGGAAATTCTGAAGCATAAAATGACCTAAAAATGATTAAATTCCTATGTACAGTTTTTGCGCCTATAAAACTTTTTTAATGGAACGATTTTGTCCAAATTTGGCATTAAATATCTCTTAAAATAATTCTTCGATTTGAAAACTGTCTACATCAGCGTGTTTATCAAACATTTCTCTATAATACTACCAATTTTCACATTTTTGTATGCAACAGTTTTTTTAATATTAACGAAGAAAGGCCATGCTTAAGGATTCAAATTGGATGCCGATCTGCCGGGAATATCTACGCAGATTTTCATTGGTCCATTTCCAAATCAAAACTTTTTTTTATATATAGAAGGATTCAATTATTACATGCGAAAAGCTCTTGCTGATGAAAATTACGTCTTATATAAAACGATAGGTGCAGTTGCATGAGTTGAAGTATTTTTTAATGACACATGGAGCACGGATAACAGAGCATAAAGAAAAGTTTTAAATCGACAATTACGCCATCGTTAGCAAGAAACGATTATATTGTTTATCTAATTTTAATTTTAAAGATTTTTTGAAGCATCTATTTATTTTATTTTCATTACTAGGTCGCTCTGCCGCCTACGTACTACGCTCGCCAACCTCAGTTCAGGACACTGCAGGCTCTAAAAACATGCTAATCTGATCTGCTTTTAAAAGATTATGGGGAATTAAGTTATAATTAAACGACAATGGCGACATCTCTGTAATCCGATTTCCATTCCGGTCTCTTTGACTGTGGTATTTTAAGGCAGAATCAACTTCCATTGAGACATCTAAAGGCTGTTTTTGTGATTGATTACATAAGATTAATTAAACATTTGAAAATCAGCATATATAAAATGAACTAACAAGGGAACCACTTTTGGTGCTACTCGCACCTAGCATCGAGACCTGGTGCATTTTGTAGCCCTATACATAAAAGTTAGAGAACCGATAAAACTTCTCTGTTAAAATCATATTTTATGTATTTTTTTTATACTTTTAAATTTTTATTATTGGATTTTTATTTGTTTATTTCATGCCAAAAGTGAATTAAGTCGCCAAATAGGGCGCTACGAATTTTTCGCTCGCCTTATTCCTGGAGTATATGCATGGTCCGTATTAGAATTAAATCAGATTGTGATTTCTTTAATAACTGGTGGAATTCGAATGTTTAAAATGAAATATTATTGCATTAAATGTTGTGCCTTTCGGTAAAAGTAATCATAAAGAAAATTAATATTTTTATACAGTTTAGAAAATATTCTGTGTCTAAATATGTCAGACATTACAATTTCTACCGAAGTCCAAAACACTATTAACTTCAACACAAGTAGCTATGACATTCGGCTAGGGTTGCCGGAAAACTCTACTTTTGAAAAAATGCTAACTTTTTACCCGCCAAAAATGTGAATATAATGTTGTAATTTTTCAAAATCAAATTCATAGGTTTTTGAAGAATTTTTAAACTTTTTTTTCAATATTTTATATTTATTATTGACAAATTTATATTTTTAAATGCTTTTCTTTAAAAAATTTTTTTTATGTTATAGTCCGATAGGTGGCCTCGAAAATAGCAGTTTCAGCAAGTTATGCTGCTGTAAAATAAAATAAAAAAATACATCATTTTAACAGAAAAATTTTATCAATTCTCAAACTTCGTAATATAGGGCATTAAAATGCACCAGGTCTCAATGTTAGGTGCGAGCAGCATATCAAAAGTGGTTCCCTTGTAAGTAAACAATGCCGTTGCACCCCAGGAATTTTTAACAGCGCTATAAGAAAATTGTTTAAAATAAGACATTTTAAATCTATTGTTTTAATTCTGACGTTTAATATTCACGTGACAGTAATCTTTTTTTATTTGAACGGAAATATTATTTGCACTGTCTTTTAATTGGTAACAATAGTTAAAAATCTATATATATATATATATAAGTCTAGTGTGTGTGGGTAAAGCCAGACTTTTCTCCATGAACACGTACTGCCTCCCATACGCGGTTGGTGTGGTTAGATAGCCCTTGGTCTCCTGCTGTTAGTAAGTCAGTTTGGTCGCGGTGCGTGGAAGTGGGAGATTACAGGGACACTCAAAAGAATTCCATTACATTAAGACCTATGGGGGAAAATCGTTTGAGATAGTTTTTAATAATGTTACAGCCTTTCGAACATAATGAAATTGAAATGCTTTTATGAAATGCATTTAAATATATATTCTGTAGCATATGCGGTGCAAAGAATATTTATTATTCATTTACAGGGCCGCACAAAAAAATTCCGAAACGTTCTAAATTGTGATTTTTACACAATCTCAAGAAGTTCTGAACCGATTTAAAAAATAATGGTGTCAAAATTATAGTAGCAGACCTTGCTCCAAAATAAGCAATATTTTATGTCGGTGGCGCTACCCCAAAGGGGTTGCAGGAGCAAAAAAAGTTCTAAAAATGCGCTTTTTGTGTTACTGAAAGGCCTATAAACATGAAATTTGGCATGGTAGTTACTTATAAGGTATAAATGATCTCTAAGAACATTTCCTAAAAAATCGAAATTTAAAAGGGGTGAAAATGCGCGAAAAGCGTTCTAAAAACGTTCTAAATTGCGATTATTACACAATCTCAGGAAGTTCCGAACCGATTTAAAAAATAATGGTATCAAAATGATAGTAAGAGACCTTGCTCCAAAATAAGCTATATTTTATGTAGGTGGCGCTACCCCAAAGGGGGTGCAGGAGCATAAAAGGTCTAAAAATGCGATTTTTGTATTACTGAAGGGCCTATAAACATGAAATTTGGCATGGTAGTTACTTATAAGATATAAATGATCTCTAAGAACATTTCCTAAAAAAAATCGAAATTTAAAAGGGGTGAAAATACGCGAAAAGCGTTCTAAAACCGTTCTAAATTGAAATTCTCAGGAAGCACCAAACCAATTTCAAAAGGAATTGTTGGAAATTGATGGTAGCAGCTCTTGCTCCAACATAGGCTCTATTTTATGTCGGTGTCACTACCAGTTGGGTATTGCAAGAGCAAAAAACGTTCTAAATTGCGTTTTTTATGATACCGCAGGGGCTAGCAACTTGAAATTAGGCATGGTAGTTATTTATAAGATTTAAATGATCTTTAAGAACATTCCCTGAAAAACTCGAATTTTAAAAAGGGTAAAAATGGGCGAAAAGCGTTCTAAAAACGTTCTAAATTGCGATTTCTACGCAATCTCCGGAAGTATCACATCGATTTCAAAAGTAATGGTTGGAAACTTTGGAAATTGATGGTGACAGCTTTTATTCTAAAATAGGCTCTATTTATGTCGGTGTTGCTGTCACCTGGAGTTTGCAGGAGCAAAAAACATTCTAAATTGCAATGTCCTAAAAATGTTCTAAATTACGATTTCTATTCAATCTCAAAAAATAATGAACCTATTCCGAAAGTAATGGTTGCGAATCAATGGTGACAGTTTCTGATATTACACAGGCTACATTTTGAGCTGGTGCCACTACCATTTCGGATTTGACAGGAACAACAAGTGTTTTAAAAAACCCTTTAAAAACTTTCTAAATTACGTTTTTAAAAGTATATTAGGAAATACAAAATATACTTCGATACAATTCTTGCTTTCAAATGAGTTCGTTCGGGGCTACATCAATATGCAACGTAGATAATTTCAGCCCAGTTTTTAAAGTCCAAGGACAAATTTATCATCGAGTAGGCTCGCTAATGCCCATACCACATGAAACACCGAAATTCCTACAAATATATTTCGTTATTGAGAAAAACTCGAAATAGATTATCGTTGCACTCACATTCAGTGGTTACAATGTCTATTCCATAACCACAATCAAGTGATCAATGTGTTCAAGACTAGAATGAATGGTTGCAGACAACTATAAGATCGTCATTCTGGCCGACAAAAGACCAGCCGGTGAGCATGAACGAAGGTTTAATGCATCTCAAGTCAATGAAGTTGCAGTGATAATTGTGGATAACAAATATAGCCATCGTAATATCTTTATTCAACGCCAAAGCAATGAACTGCAACACTGCTGAAATTGCTGAAACACATCGCTTAAGGAGACTGGTCCTCACGTCATAAACCGTGCAATATATTCTGACCCGGGCAACGCCGGGTATTGCAGCTAGTGCTATATAGAAATATGAAATAAATCTCTGGTGTAAACATATTTTTAAATTGAAACTATTTGGCAATGTTATTATTTGGCCATTTTAAATTTGCACCACTTACTACTTTTAACACATAATAATATAATCATTTATTTTAGAGTTTTCTTTCTTTTTTAATATTCACGTGTAAATACCATTTTTACGACGTAATTTCCCCCCCCCCCCATTTCCTGCTTTTAACACGTGATCATTTAATTTAGGGATGCACAACCAGTGGCCCGGGGGCCAAAAGTGGCCCCTGATGGGTTAGCGAGTGGCCCGCGAATTTCTTCAATTTATAACAAGAAAAAATTTATATCTTTGTTCCTAGGTGACAGGAAAAAATCGTGCATTTCGTCAATTTGCCGTGGAAAAAATTGAAATTTTCGTGAGGCATCTGAGGAAATCGCCACAAAGCAAAATCGCGGATTTTGTCGATCAGGTGCGGAAAAATCGCAAATTTCGTTGATCGGGCACGAAAAAATCGCGAATTTTGTCAATGAGGTGCGGAAAAAATCGCGAATTTCACCGATCGGCCACGGAAAAATGGCAAGTTTTTGCGTTGATCGATCTCGGAAAAATCACAAATTTTGTTGTTCAGGTACAGAAAAATCACGAATTTTGTCGATCTGGCTCGGAAAAATCGCAAATTTTGGTGATTGGGCACGGAAAATCGTCAATTTTGTTGGTGATGCGCGGAAAAATTGAAAATTTTACTAATCGGCAGCGGAAAAATCTTGAGTTTCATCAGTCAGTTAGGAATCGTAAATTTCGTCGATCGCGTGCGAAAAAATCGGAAATTTTGTCGATTAGAAGAGGAATAACCTCAAATTTGGTTGGTCGGCTGCAGAAAAAATCGCGTGTTCGTCTGTTAATCGCGATAAAAAATCGCAAATTTCGACAATGTCTCGCGGGAAAAAATAGCAAATTTCATCAGAGCTAGTTGAGAATCGCGAATTTCGCTGATCGGGCGCGGAAAAATCGCAAAATTGTCGAACGTTCTCGGAAAAATCGCAAATTTCTTGATTGGGCACGAAAAAAAATCTCGAATTTTGTCGATCAGACGCGGAAAAATAGAAAAAAATTTTCTATTTTTTTCTATTTTGATCGCGAGAAAAAAACGCGAATTTTGTCTATTTGCCGAGAGAAAAAATTGCAAATTTCGTCAATCAGTTAGGAATCGCGAATTTCGTTGATCGGGCGCAGACAAATAAAGAATTTCGTCAATCAGGGGCGGAAAAATCGAAATTTCGTCAATTTGCCACAGAAAAATCGCGAGTTTTATTGATCGGGCTCGGAAATACCACGAGTTTTGTTGATTGGGCTAAGAAAAATCGCGGATTTCGTTGGTCGGGCACGAAAAAATCGCAAATTTTGTCGATCAGCTGCGGAAAAATAAAAAATTTCGTTTATTGAGCGCCGAGAAACAGCGATTTGCGTCGATTGGATGCAGAAAAATAGGTAATTTTATTAATCAGACCCGTAAGAATCGCAAAGTTCTTTGATCGGGCGCGGAAAAATCTCAAGTTTCGTTGATTGGCTCCTGCTCTTCTCTTCTTTAATAAAGTTCACATTTTTTTTTTCCGCACTAGCCATTTTTATGCCTCTGTTTGTTTTTTAGCACCTATAATAAAACAAAATTTACTCCTCCAAATAAAGTCAAGGAATATTATCACTCTATGAAAACAATCCTTCCTATATATGTGTTATATATATACAAAGGTAAACTGTTGTATATCCTTGCAGCTGAATTGGATATGCTGACTGGATAGGGGAACCTAGAGGGGTAACCACCACCCCTCTGAAACCATCTTTTTTATCTGATTACAGGCCACAGATCACTGCCCCGAAATAGAATTTTCTCCATATTACTGATGTGGCCCTCGACAACCCAGATATTTTTGTAAGTGGCCCTTCTCTAAAAAAGGTTGTTCATCCCTTAATTTAATTATTATTTAGAAGTTTTCTTTCTGTTTTTAATAGTCACATATAAATACATTTTACTTAGCCATCATACGTAGTAGAGGTCTGCACGGGCCGGAATTTCCAGGCCCGGGCCCGGCCCGGCCCGTACAAAAATCAGTGAAAACAGGTCCGGCCCGACACAATTTCTACAAAAAAAAAAAAAAAAAAAAAAAATCCGTTTTTTCTCAACATACAATTAAGATTCTTTTAATGAATACTACATACATATTTATGGGAACATTTTACAGTATATTTTACATTACTATGATGTTCGCAAAACAGAAAGCACACAATAGTAAACATTAACGATTACTTACAGTGTTTTAGTCATCGTGTCTACAGACATTTCAAAATGGAAATAAGGATTCATTAAAAGATTAATGTAGTTCAGAATAAAGGATTAAAAACATAATAACTTTTGAAGCTGTATAATAAAAAGTAGATTTGTGAAAATATTTCTCTCATTTTTAAGGTTTTTCTCAAATCCAAAGGAGCTACATTTCGACACATTTATGAATTCTTTTCTTTTCGGAAACGCGTAAGATTGGCAGGTATTCTTATTCAGAAGCTATGTAAATGTCTTTTTTTTTATAGATAAAAGCAATATATCTTTCTGAAAATGCTGTCAAAGTTAGCGTTTTGAATCCAATTTCCGGAAGCAATAGCACAGGAAAGGAGAAAAACGTACAGTCACGTGACAGGAATCTCTGTTATCTCTGTAAGAAATTTATCAAATATGGAAAAAGCTATTCGTTTCCAAATGCCTTCAATAGGCAGGCCTGTCAATTTTATTCCTTTATAGTTAAAAATTTTGTCAGAAAATGTGTCTGAAAGCTTCGCATTGTTGAGCAGTGAATATGAGAACCACCTTAAGGTATATTTCCAAAGATACTGTTAAGAGAAGTTCATTATCACTATTAATACTACAAAACACAATGACTGTTCTACACATTCTGAGATCGATTAAGACCAGTTCCGTCCCGGCACGAGTCTGCTGAAAAAAATTAAACTCGGAATCAGACATCTTATAACTGTACGATGCCGATCTCTACGATGGACATGTTAAATTTCTGTTTTGATGTTGTTAAACTCGCATCGGCTCGTGACGCACATTTATACTTCTCGAGAAAATCATATTCATTGAAAATGGCTCGTATTTTATCTGCTTCGCTTAAATTCTTATATCGGGCCGATAGCCTTGATTAATTTTTTTGCCGGCCCGGCCCGTTGAAAAAAATTTCCTTATTCTGCCGGCCCGGCCCGTTTGGAAATTCGCCTTCATTTCATTGAAAATGGCTCGTATTTTATCTGCTTCGCTTAAATTCTTATATCGGGCCGATAGCCTTGATTAATTTTTTTGCCGGCCCGGCCCGTTGAAAAAAATTTCCTTATTCTGCCGGCCCGGCCCGTTTGGAAATTCGCCTTCATTTCGCCGGCCCGGCCCGCGGGCCGGGCCGGGTACGGGCCTCGGGCCAAGCCCGGGCCCGTGCAGACCTCTACTAGACCCTCGTGCAGCAATGCACACTTAGGCATCTTGTTTGATTCTAAAATGCATAATTAAAAAAATTAAGCATTTTGAAGCATTAGCATGTATGAGATAGAAGAAAGTTTTTGGATTGACATCGACTAGTTTTAAACTCAATTCTGATTCACTAGATTTACATGTATTTCCATAATTAAATGTCTTTTCATGAAGTATAAAAACAAAAAACTACTTTTTATGTTGTCGTATAGATCAATAGCATTTTCAGCATTGTGATACAATGACTAAAAATAAAGGGAAAAGTATTTTTATTTCTACCGCTTTTTCATATTAAAAAAAAGCGAATAAAAAAGACGAAACAAAAAAATTACATTTCACTCTCAATTTCTTCTTGAATAATGAAATATAAGGTTTTTATTTATTCGGTTATTTGTATTTGCAGCTAATTCCTAGTCAAAATGAAGAAACTACTTTGTTACAACTTCTACAAATTATATTTCTTGTCAGTTTGAGTGAAGTCGCATTCTTTCGAAATCAGATCTGAAAAAAAAAAATATTGTTATAGTTATTTTGCAAAAAATGCAACCCTACATTATGGTTATCTAAATAGAGATGCCCGGTACTCGGGAGTATCCATTGTGGAGGTTAATGGACATTCCTGAATAGCGGACACCTCTATTTATGCTGACCGATAATTACCCAAGAAGTGATCAAGAATTACCTCATTTCCGGGGTAATTCCCGGCCACTTAAAAATCATGATTATTTCATATAAGTGTATATATATTTAAATAAGCATTTTATTATATAGCCATCAGAGGGTGCTAATTCCACAAAAAAAAATGTCCCACCAGTGGCTGAAAGGTTCTGCTCTCAAAGCTGGTAGACGGGAGGTACTGGGTTCGAACCTAATTGCGCCTGTTGGCCTAATCGTTCGGAGTTTTCCATGGTTTACAGGTTAGGTTCCCACAGGAGGGCACCCCACCCCCCTTCGAGCCTATATCCCTCATGTTGATAATTGGGTGTCATAAAACACCACAACACAAAAAATTTGGGAATAATACCTTTAATAGTTTTTATAATTGGATGTTGTTGATTTTTTCTTAAAAAAAAAAAAAATAATAATAATGAAATGCAGTGGAGAAATTGAGCATTATTTTCAAGATAAATATTGAATACTTATAAATGAACATATTAAAAAAAGAAAGAAAGAAAAACTATTTTTTACTTATTTTTCATTCAAGCGAAGTTTTGTTAGTGTATTTAATACTGGATTCCATCAAAGACAAGTTTTACTGAATTTAACAAATAATATTTATTTGTATTAAATAAAACTGTTTAAATTAGTCATTTATTAATTTCATTACCCATTTATTTATTTATTATTCAATTTTATTAATTGTTATTCATTTGAAATTTTAGGCAGGGTTCCATTATAGAGAGGTCCAGTTTAACTTTTTTAATAAAAACAAACAGTAAATATTCTATTTAAAATTGAACTGTGATAATAAAACAAATTAAGAATTTCATAAATAGTAGTAGATGCCATTTGCTCCCTAAAATAGCTTTTCAAACTACATATGAACCTAATATAATTTAATATATTTGTACTACATACTTGATAGTAACTGCATAGTTTTCTAAAGAAAAAAAAAAAAAGCGCATAATGAGTTGTTGTGGGTATTGCGGGAGGGGACGAACAACCCCCTCCCTCAAAAAATAAATAAAATAGACATTAATGATAGAGGTTTTACATAAATATGGCTGTAAGAAGAGACAGAAAATGTTAGAAAAAAAATAGAAATTATTAAAAATATTAATTTAAAGTCAGGGATCTGTTTAAGAAATTTTTAGGTGTTTTAAAGGACCCTTCGCAAAAATGTTTACAAAACTTTTTATTGTGTTTAAAAAACAAACCCCTCTCATATTTCTACTTACGAAACTACTTTGCCCCTATGTAACCTAATGTGTAAATTCATCAAAAAGTCGAAGCCGAAAATGTCCCGAATCCAATATTTTCTTTATATGAATACAGAAGAAAGTAAGTAGTGTTTGGGATACAATCAACATCTTAATGAATTACAGGATTCAATAAGTTAATAAAGAAAGGGATATTGAAAAGGGATCCTCTATTGAATAAGATATTAGCTCGATAATATACATAAAAAAAAAAAGAACAAAATTCTCAGCGCCGGGTCCCTACAGCCTACTGAGCCTAATGGATAATACGCCTTCTGTCTGAATGTTGGTCAAAAACTTATAAGCAAAATGTCAAGCGTGAGCGTGATCGTTAATATTTTCAATATAGAATAACAGCGAGTATATTCGACGACATTAAACTAAAGAATCTCTACTTATAAGACAATGTAGAACATAAAATAACATACCTTTTAACATTCCAATATTCCATCTCTCATCCAAACTTTGTCCATTGTTTACAGTATCACTTCGTTGTTCATTGTCGCAGGATCGGAACTGCGCATGTCCGGATTTGAAAGGGTCTTTTCGCCGGCTTTTATATCTATCAACTGCGCATGTCTGACTGAGTTATCGCTGGCTGCGAGCGAGAAATTTTCTTTTTCAAAAGAAAAGTCAAGCAAGGTGGCCGGGGGCGCTGAAATTGAAAATGTACGGGGCCCCTCCGCCTCCTCAGAGGCTATTATACAGATTCTTATGCTATAAATTTTTATGCAACAACATTTTGTGTCTTTCAGATTGTTGTTCTTCAGGGAAGGCAGGGGTAAATAAATCATAAAAAAAATTGTAGCGTGGGCGCCGGCTGAACGAGATTCAGGAAGGGGAAATATTTTGGAAAAGATGTAACCTGACAAATAATATAAATATACTTTACACTATTTTTCGTCAGAAGCGCCCCACATTTAAGATATGTTTAAAAATATTAATGAAAAAAGAAAAACAGAAATAGAAAAAATCTTTCACGGGGAGTTCAGTTCAGAGGTGCTCTCCGAACGAAAAATAATTAGTTTCTTTTTATCTCGATGTTTATAATATTTAGAGAAACTAGGGAAAAATATATTTTACTGTTT
Organism: Maratus speciosus; assembly: GCA_963932465.1. Lineage (NCBI taxonomy): Eukaryota > Metazoa > Arthropoda > Arachnida > Araneae > Salticidae > Maratus > Maratus speciosus. The sequence continues at coordinate 258,610,901 of OZ010791.1, forward strand.
TTTTTTTTTTTTTTTTTTAAGATTTACAGGTAAAAGGAAATTTAATTAAATTTAGTTTAGACTGAATTTAGAAATCCAGTAAAGGGCAGTGCCCTCCCCCTCCTCCTCTTTGCGGGCTCCACTGGAATGCAGTTTATTACTTGTAGTGTTACTCGAACAGAAAGTGTTTCTCGGGGGGGGGGGGGGGGTGCAGACTCGCTCCGGAGGGTCTCCGCCCTCCCGGAGGTCTATTGGAAGGAAGCTTTTATGCCGCTTTGCTCCACTTACGCTACGTCACTACACGAGCGGATAAATCGCATCCGTCCACTTTTCCAAAAGTTCAGTTTTCTCAAGCAGTGCGTTTTGCGCATGCGTTCGAAATCGGGATTTATTTGATTGTGTTTGTTTGTTTACGTTCTGATCGTGCTTATGTCCATGTCGTGCTTATATTGGTATGTCTGATATGTCGTGGACGTGTGAAAATTGTAACATAAATTTCACTTCTCGGGCTACTTTTTATAGACATCGTAGGTTGTGTGTGAAAAACATACACAAGGATGTTTTTAGAAAATGTGTTTGCGGAAAGCCCTTTTTTAGCAAGACAAGTTTCTTTGCACATATGTAGATGATTTTTTTTCACTTATGTAGAAAAATTGAAGATCAGCTAATTGAAAACAGATGCAATTTAATTTTTACATTCACAAAAAGCAGGGATTAATTATCAAGTTTCCGGAAAATTTTGTGTTTTATACAACAAAATTATATACAATATACTTCATTTTTATCGAAAAATTTTAATATAAATGAAAGCTTGTGTCCTTTTTCATTCTCTAACCTGTTGTGTAGTTTAAACTAAAGGAAACCAAAACCAAAAAAGATTCTATGAAGCAATAAAAAACTTCTTGAAATTAGAGAGTTTATCTTTCAATAGCTGTTTTAGGTATCACCTAATTATTTGTTCTGCATTTAAAAATTCAGCTTCAAATGTAAAGCAGGAAAAGATTTTTTTTTTTTTTTTTTTGTGTGGAGATGGAGGGGGCAAAAGAGCCTGTCAAAGCCTAAGTTCTTATCTATGGAATGAGTCAATCAATAACAGTTAAAAAAATTCCTTTACACTTGTTTAACTGAAAGTAGAAAAAAATATCATATGCAATATTTTGAAAATAAGTGTCAAATTTATAAAAACATCAAACTTCATGATATTTTAAAAATAAATATTGGATATATATCCATTGATATATACCACTGAACCCTGAAAGATAGTATTTTGTAATTGATTTTTAACTCACCTCCTGATAAGTTATAATTATAAAAATTATGTAAAAAGATGCATTTGCAATGACAATACCACATTTTAATATTTTTACTTCTTAATTCATTGATTTTTAGGAATACTACATGGAGAATTGACAAAAGAACGGATTTAATAATATGCCAATAAATTCGCCAAAATATGCCAAAGCACTTTTAAACTGCAACAATGAAACATTTTAAATAGAAAATAAATTATAAATAAAAAATGAAGAGTGTAACAAAAATACACTTTTATCAAATAATAGTTAATTAAATTTACAATTCTATATTGAGAAATAATTTAGAAATCCTAAGATGGTACCATTAATAATGCTTTACTTTTTCTTTCATGTTTAATTTCTTTAAAAAAAAAAAAAAAACAGAGCAAAAACTATGTATTTTTTAATAAAATTTGCTTGCTTAAACTTTCTATAAAGTGTACCAAAAAACAATGAAATGTTTCTAATCAAGTTCATTGTCCACACCAAAATAATGTATTATTATTGGGAATTTGTAGGGGAAAACATGAATCACACTGAAAAACTAAGGGATATTTTCAAGAGGAACATTGGATGTGCTTATTAAAGATGATTTAAAAAAAAAAAATGTACTTCTATTTACAAATAAGAATATTTATTTACTTATTGCATTGACTTATTAATAAGAAGAAAGCTAAAGGACTTTTTGCTGATCAACAATAATAATATAAAAAAAAATTGCAATCGAAAATTGAGATACCACCGCCACAGCAAAGAACGAGATTTAGGTATTTAAACACTCCTTCCAGATCAATTGAAAACATATAAAGTAAGAACAAGAACGCTTAAATTATGATAAATAAATCATGTGTAAAAAATAACTAAAAGAAAACATAGCAAAAAAATAACATTAAATTGTTTCAAGGCTTCATGAAAAAGAACAATTTAAGGAGAAAGAGAGAAAAGGAATTAGAAATAGCAGCAGCACATGGTATTTTGATAACACTTTTTATTTTATTCTAAAAGAAGGAGTCTCTTATATGAAGTCTTGAAATAGCTTTCAGCCCATTGTCTGAGTGATGGGTTTTTCTCTGTGCTTTTAAAAAACTATAACATTCTAAAAATAAAATATCTGTTTCTTAATTTTAATACAATAGTAGTATTTCATAGCTGCCAACTTGTACGGATTTTTCCTACCACTAAAATTTAATGGAAAAATTTGCCTAATTCAATCGCCGAATTGCAATGAATATTGGTAATTAAATAAGGCAGAAATTTCTGTTATATTTTAGTGGTAGCAAAAATCCGTACAAGTTGGCAGCTATGGTATTTATACAACAATAATAAAATCTATATGTATTTTTGAAAAAAAGAAAAGAAAAATAGTCTTAAAAGTGATACTAATTAAATATAAAATGTACATTACTACAAGTTAACTAGATTTTAGTTAAAAAAAAAAAATCCCATTTTAACTATTTTATTAATAATTAGAGCTATTACCAAGAAAAGCAAGTAAACACATTTAATTATCTATAATGATTAACACATTACAAATTCTGAGTCGATCCCGGCAAAAAATAAAATTTGATATGCATATTTTATAAACGTTAATTTGTTCAAAGAAAGAAAGAAAATGTTAGGAATGGGCTTATAAAAAAGCTAATATTAATAAATTTATAAGTTCCATTGTATCATTTTATCTTTTACAAAATAAAAAAAAAAATTACATCAATCACTGCATATAAATTATGAAAAAAAAAATTTGCATCATCCCTGCACAAAAGTATATATCTTTTTTTTTTTTCCCTTCACCCCTCCAAGTAAAAAATGATAATTCTTGAAATATTTCATGTTATGTTTGCTAGATGGCGCCACCAAATTTGTTTTAAACTGGAATACAGTCAATTTGGAGCGCTCGGGCACGCATGCGCAGAAAGCTCCATTTGAGAAAACTGAACTTCTGGAAAAGTGGACGGATGCGATTTATCCACTCGTCGTCACTACGGAGCGGGGAGCAGAACTTTGTTTAGACAGGACATTCAATGCACGTAACATGTAACCCTATTAACTCGCATTAATAACTGATTTTCGCTTTAAAAACATGTGTCCATGGATGAATTAATGGAGTGACTCGTGAACCCTTGCCCCTCCTTTCAGATTCAATTCCCCTTCCCCCTGGATTTTTCAAATTTCCATTTTTTGAAAGTGCAACCCCCCACCCCTTCACCCCGCAGCAACAGAAATCCCTCCGGAAAAAAGTGCCTGAATTCAACTCTGAATATAGCGTTTACCGAGATGCGTTTTGAATCCGTTCTGTTTTAAGCATGCGTTGTACTTGCGGTTAATTCTTTACGAAAGTTACAGCCTATGTTCGAGAAACGGATTTTATCACACAATCTGAAACACCTGGGAATGCATGTAACAGATTGGAAACACATCTTGACACCTAAGACGTTTATAAATGTGATGTATTGTGAGTAGAAAGTGATTCAGAGATTTGCAGTGTATGTAACCAAACAAACTATATGAAATGTTTTTAAAATCCTATATATTTAGTTCCTATGTTATAAAATCTTCCTATTCTCCGAATCTCGTGACTTGAGAAGCGGTGGTTGAAGCTGGACTTTAATATTTTGTCATTGTCGATATATCCAATGACATGGATATATTGTCAGGAGTCGATAGAAGTTGTATGCTTTTTATAATGATTTGCAACACAAGTATTGCCATGACTGTATAACCAAACACCATATAAAGATCTTCACCATACTAAAAGTTCCCTCTCAAAAGTTCTTAACTAACAATTCAAGCACTTTTCCAATCAGATCAGTAAAATCTATGTCCATTTGTATTCAGTGCATCCAATATATGTATATATTAGTTTGCTATAGACCCCCCCCCCCCCCACACACACACATTGTTTGATGGATGGGAATAATAGTCTGTAAAACAGTGAGTAATCGAGACAAATGCCAGCTGCGGTCCAAACAAATTTTTGGAAAATCGAATTATTACTTTCCACTCTCTGTAATAGAAGAAAGTATTGTAATCGAATTTCTTTTCGAAAGCTTTCCACGTTTCAGGGGTCAAAGATCATGGAAAACACGGTTTGTTCGTATGTCTTTGTATCATCGAAAAGTGTATGAAGGTTATGCATAGAATTTAACCAAAACTTCATATATATGTTTTTGACTGTGGACGTCAGATCTCAGTTGAAAATAGTGATATTCTCCCAGAAATCGGTGCTGTTATAGCGATTTTTCTGCGATTTTCTCGATTTTTCGTAGCTATATTGTAAATCGACTGCTTGTTCAAGGAATGGTGCTTCATCTAGGTAATCCGGCAATTTGCAAACAGCTGATGCACAACAGAATGACGAAAAATATTGATTCTTTTTGAAAAGGATCGAGATTAACTCGTATTTAATCCCATTAATAAAATTAAGCGGAAATTTAAGATGAAAATCAAAGTCGGTATAGTTGTCTTTTGTACTAGACGCTAGAGGTCTGCACGGGCCGGAATTTCCAGGCCCGGGCCCGGCCCGGTGTAAAATTGGAAGTTCGGCCCGAGCCCAGCCCGGCCCGTTTGCATTTTTACAGTTCTCGGCCCGGCCCGTACAAAAATCAGTGAAAACAGGCCCGGCCCGACACAATTTCTACAAAAAAAAAAAAAAAAAAATCCGTTTTTTCTCAACATACAATTAAGATTCTTTTAATGAATACTACATACATATTTATGGGAACATTTTACAGTATATTTTACATTACTATGATGTTCGCAAAACAGAAAGCACACAATAGTAAACATTAACGATTACTTACAGTGTTTTAGTCATCGTGTCTACAGACATTTCAAAATGGAAATAAGGATTCATTAAAAGATTAATGTAGTTCAGAATAAAGGATTAAAAACATAATAACTTTTGAAGCTGTATAATAAAAAGTAGATTTGTGAAAATATTTCTCTCATTTTTAAGGTTTTTCTCAAATCCAAAGGAGCTACATTTCGACACATTTATGAATTCTTTTCTTTTCGGAAACGCGTAAGATTGGCAGGTATTCTTATTCAGAAGCTATGTAAATGTCTTTTTTTTTTATAGATAAAAGCAATATATCTTTCTGAAAATGCTGTCAAAGTTAGCGTTTTGAATCCAATTTCCGGAAGCAATAGCACAGGAAAGGAGAAAAACGTACAGTCACGTGACAGGAATCTCTGTTATCTCTGTAAGAAATTTATCAAATATGGAAAAAGCTATTCGTTTCCAAATGCCTTCAATAGGCAGGCCTGTCAATTTTATTCCTTTATAGTTAAAAATTTTGTCAGAAAATGTGTCTGAAAGCTTCGCATTGTTGAGCAGTGAATATGAGAACCACCTTAAGGTATATTTCCAAAGATACTGTTAAGAGAAGTTCATTATCACTATTAATACTACAAAACACAATGACTGTTCTACACATTCTGAGATCGATTAAGACCAGTTCCGTCCCGGCACGAGTCTGCTGAAAAAAATTAAACTCGGAATCAGACATCTTATAACTGTACGATGCCAATCTCTACGATGGACATGTTAAATTTCTGTTTTGATGTTGTTAAACTCGCATCGGCTCGTGACGCACATTTATACTTCTCGAGAAAATCATATTCATTGAAAATGGCTCGTATTTTATCTGCTTCGCTTAAATTCTTATATCGGGCCGATAGCCTTGATTAATTTTTTTGCCGGCCCGGCCCGTTGAAAAAAATTTCCTTATTCTGCCGGCCCGGCCCGTTTGGAAATTCGCCTTCATTTCGCCGGCCCGGCCCGCGGGCCGGGCCGGGTACGGGCCTCGGGCCAAGCCCGGGCCCGTGCAGACCTCTAATACGTAGTATAGGGTAAGTCTTGTAATCGTTTTGAAAATCGAAATTTTTTTTGACGGATTTACACGTTTAGACACTGGAGATTCCGAAAAACATATTTTTATAAAAAAAAGTTCTGCCGTCCGTCTGTGTGTGTGTGTGTGTGTGTGTGTCTGTAAACGCTCTATCTCCCGAACAAATTGAGATAGACACTTGTAATTCAGTGTGTACATTAGGAAGTAATAATGGGAAGAAACCTATTGAATATCAGTAACCTCGATTTGCCGGAACTATCTTTTTCGGACTCTGGAAATATTCGTTCTGATAAAAGGTATACAAAAATTTTCGAAATTGTTTATTTGAAGGAGTGAATATAAAAGACAATAAAAAAACATAAATTTTGCATAAATAATGAAGTTGATCGGATGATTAGTGGCCGAGATATTTGTAATCCTATTTTTCACACTCTTCGATTTTTCATGACTCTCTATTTCATTCAAATTTCAATTCAAAGATTTATTTTAATTAGAAATGAGACGCTTAATCTGACGCCGTAAACTGTTAGTTAATATGATTATACTTTTTCGAGTTACAAGGATGTTTCTTTTACGCAATTCTATATTACTCGATTATCCCGCCGACCAAAAACTATCCCCAAACTATAAGATTAAATGCCAATAATGGCTTATCGTAAATGTAAAGCACTTAATGCATCTCCATACCTATAAGGGGGGGGGTTACCATAAGGGGGACCCTGTTCTGTCCCCAAATGCCGCCAAGTTTGTCACCAACTTGGCGATATATCACCAAATTTGGCGACCAAAATTAGTCGCCAAATTGGCGGTATCTCTAATATTTCGCCAAATTCCCATAGACTTCCATTGTAAACGAATAGTGTTTATTTGCTTAAAGAAAATCAACAAATTGAGACATTTTAATGCAACAAAAAGTAATATTAGCTTAAGGGATTATATTAATTATATGTAAGGGAGTCCAAGTAAATTAAATTATGAATAAAAGTAATATGATACAATGCTTAGCATATACCCCATGTTTTATTTTCATATTTTATATTATGTATATCCATGATGGGTAAGTATTACGGTGGCCTCCAACGACTAGTTTTAATTGAAAGTAAACATTATCTTTTGCGCTAATTTTACAATTTGGCAACAATTTAAAATAATGACTTTTTATAAATATGAAAAGAATACCTCTCGAAATGATGAAAATATGAATGAAAAAAAACCCCGCAAAAAGTTAGTAGTACAGTCCAGACACCGCAAGTTTGTTAAGTATGTCCCTGAAAAAGATTATTAAATTCCTATGGATAATTTTCATTCCTATAAAACTTTTTTAACGGAACTATTTCGACCAATTTCAACATTAAATAGCTCTTTAAATAATTCCTAGATTTAAAAACTGTCTTATTCAGCGTGTTTATTAAACATTTCTCTATAATGCTACCAATTTTCAAATATTTGTGTTCAATAGTTTCTTAATATTCTAGCGAAGAAGGACCTCCGCTCAAAAAAAAAAAAAAAATCATTTACGGGGGTGACAGCATTAGTTATATTTTTTTAGAATCGAGAAGATATACATAAGTTTTTCTTTTTTCTATTGCATATTTTAAAAAGAAACTGAGCAAGAATTAATGCATTTTGATAAGAATACATTGCTTTTGAACATTAATTAAATGGTTTTCATATATGAAAATAGCAATATGCAGCAGATCTGTGCATTTGCATTTATAAATAATGAACTTTAAAGCTTCTGCTTTTGAAAATGTCGTCATTAACGTCCGAAGAAACCTGAATACTTTCAGAAACTTATTATATTAGAATTACACGAAATAGCATACATTCCACAAAATTTTCCGTTCATAGTTCTTTTTTCCTTTTTTTCTGGGAGGGAGTAGCGCAATGATATTTTGTTAAATTAAAAATTCTTTTGATGCTTATTTCACTCATGGATTCCACTTCTTTAAACAATATTTATCTACAAATTTCTATTGATTTTCTACATTAGCAACCGTTTTTTTTTTTTTTTTTTTTTTTTTTTTTTTTGAAACAGAGGAAATTAGCGTGTTTTTTAAGATTGCAGGTTTTGGACGGAGATTGGCGAGCTAACTTGACTCATATAGGGGGACGAAGCCCCTAGTAATTATAAACAGTAAGTGAAATTCTACACATATAACAAAAACTTACATCTAAGATATTGCAAAAAGTTTTAATCACCTTAATCCGCTGCATTACAATAACTCTGTTAACTTACTGAAGTACGAGAAGCTTCACTTTCATCCTATCAAACATAACTGAAATTAGTATGCTATATGCGAACACAAAACGTTCTTCTGTATCATTCTAATATATTAATTTAAGTAGCGCAGTAGCACATTAATGAATATGAAGTTTTATGCATCGCTTAGAAACTAGAGCTAAAGGGAGAAAAAAAGAAATAATAAGAAAAAAAATATATAAGAAAAAAAAAACATAGAATTAAAACATAGAATTTTCTTTATAAGAAAAAAAAAACATAGCGCATCTGTGATACCTGTTGGGTTTCAAAGTCAAAATTAGACCAACATACATACTAGGAGCGTTCAAAAAGTAAGTTACATTCGAACAATGTAAGGTCAAAAAACACTTTATTTACACTGTTAAGTGCGCTATAGTACAATATGACCCACATACACCACACTATTTCTCTACATAATCTCCGAGTTTCTGCAGATATTTGTCGGAACTTTGCACTCGATTCCCTGAAGATAGAAATTCGCTCCTTGGTCCTGGAGACAGCGTAGAAAAGTCTGAACTTGGTCATCGTTAGAAAATTGTCGTCCATCCAAATGTTCTTTGAGCTGACCGAACACGTGAAAGTTGCTGCGCAATGTCTGATATGCTTACCGTTGTTGGCCTTCCATACCCTTCCGCATGAGTTCAGTGTTGCCAGTGGGCTACTTTATTTTTATTTCGGATTTCTTGATTGCACCACTTTTTTGAAATGGTAAAATTCGCCTTATTTATTGACATATTATTTAAAGCGAAAACATGGTGAATTTTACAATTTCCAAAAAGTGGTGCCAATCAAGAAATCTTAATTTAAAAAAAGTAGCCCAATGGCAACACTACATCGGTTGCCGATATTTCACGATGAATCTCTGTACTAGTGAAACGTTTTGTCCAGAAAAACGTACTGTTCCGCTTACTTCAACGTTCGATTAAATTTCCAGCTGAGTCGCCGTTTTTTTCTCGTACTGCGCAGCAACGATTGCCACTATCCGAATGAAATTGCTACTGTTGGAAGCCGTGGAACTCAATTATCATCTGCACGAGCTTCGCTCTTGTTTCGCAATGCCGCCATTAACAAGTGTAACTTACTTTTTGAACGCCCATTGTATTTATATTAACACTCCTGTTATAAAGTTTGATGCATTTCTACCAACAGAAACTGAGATACTTCTATGATGTTCATAAAAAAAAATCATAGAACACATATGTTGTTCATGAATGATCAAAAACATAATTGGATCAGCATAATTGTTCATAATAGGCACCTTACATATTATGGTTGATGCAATTCCATCCTACAGATCGTAACATGTAATCAAGTGAGGAAAATAATGATATAGCAGCGTTTACTTTTTACCACTTATTATACGATATACACCAAAATCCAATCGGCCCCTTCTTATGTGAATGTTCAACTAAATAATACTCGTATGTTTGATGAAATTCTGTGCATTACACAGAAAAAACTGTTTAGTTAAAATAACAAATGTCTGGTTAATATAGCACCCTCCAAATATTTGGTTGGACTGACCAAATGACTTTGTTAGTTCAATAAAATTTTATTGAACTAACAAAATTATTTGGTCAGTCCAACAAAAATATTTGAAAGGGGCAAATATTTGGCTGGCACAACTATTTTTTTTGTTGTTTTAATAAAATCTTTTTTTTTTTTTTCGTGTAGTATTTGAGTTAGAGCGTCCGTAAAATTTGTGTAACACATACAGACAGTCAGGCATAGCCTGAAATACACAGATAAGCATTATCCAAAAATAGTCAACTCTTAGTTAGGACATCTCAAAAAGTGTAAATCAATCAAAAAACAGACGTCGAAAATTTGCACGAATTCCATACTTCTTTATTAGGTAAATAAAAGGAAGTAAACGTAATAATAGATCATACGTCTTCGGTAAAAGCTTTAATATCGTATGACTCCTAAAATCTTTAAATATCTTAATCACGATTTAATTGTGATAAAACAATGAGTTGGTAAAAAAGGAGGGGCTTTCGAAATTTCTAGTAAAACATTGCTTTCAGTATAAAGTATAAATACAAAGTATTTGCACGAAGTGGAATACATGTCGAAAATACGATATTTTTAGTGGTTATTTATCGAAATAGTTTTTAAAATTCAGCTCCGGTTTATCAACACTTAAACGCGATTAAAAATCATGTTCAAAAGTTCAGAGTTCGGATTATGTTTAGAAAACCGAGTATTATTCACATTAGAAAACTAAATTACACACGAGGTTTGATGTGAAATCCATCTGTCCTGGGATATGATATGTCTATCGTTTACTCATTTTATTCACATAGAATTATTTTAAACAAGAAAGAAAAATCATTCGTAAAGGATAGATTATGAAACACTTTCCAACACATTCAGAATAATGTAACAAAACTTCCCCGTTTCACACGTTAAGCGCCACGTCAGTCACTGGTGACTGACATACATTTTGTGTAATAAAGTTTTTCCCATAGCCTAAAATTTTACCTTTGAATCATTTATGTATATTGTGTAAAATTATTAATATATATTGATAATACTTATACATTGCTCAGCAAAAGTTTAGACAATGATCTATTATGCTTCTGTGCCGAGAAGTATGCAACGAATTGTTGTAATTCAACTGTCATATATTACTGGGGACTTATCCTTCATACACAAACAATAATTTTTAATTTATACACTTTACATAATATATAATGACAAAAAAATGAATTTAACATTGTTGCAAAAGTATAGACAATCTGTCTGTTAACAGAAAAATATCCATGAATTAAAATCGAACTGCACCTACATTGTCTGCTATTAATGCAAAAATGTGAGTTCCCATCGAAGAAACTAAATCCTGCATCACTTGGGGGTCTATTTCGTGCCAAACACGTTCAACATCTGATCGAAGTTCATTTACAGAGGAGTATTGTTAAAAAATTGCATAAACCGTATGAGATATGATTCCACAAAAGTTTTCGATTGGGTTCAGATCAGGGCTACACGCGGGCCAGTCGAAAACAGTAATATTTTGATAGTTAAACCAATTTTTTGATTTGTATGCAATATGAATAGACGCATTATCTTGCTCAAATACATACTTTGGAAGAGATAAAAGTTCACCAAATGGCTGTAAATTGTTTTCCAATGTATGTTTGTAGTCTTACGCAGCTTGGCGACCATTTAGAAACTCCAGAGATACTTGAGTATTAAAACAAAGTGAGGCCCAAGTCATCAACCCTTTCGAGGGCAAAGGACACATAATTTTAATTCCAGAAATGGCAAGAATATTTAATTAAAATTTTCCTTTTATAATATACGTGAAAATAAGCAATTTCACATTTTCTAATAACTTCGTTTATAAATTCTGATATCAGTCCATTATTTCATCCGTTTATAAAAAGAATTACTCCGCGACAGGAAAGGGGTCAATTTGTTGTGAGATTTCAAGGCTGGTGGTTTTATCATTTTCATGTAAACTAATGTACATCTTTCTTCAATGCATCTACGAAATTATCCGTCGACACAGAAAACTCTAACTCACTTTTAATGCGATTAGCAGTCATCATTTGTCTAGATGCCAGTTTATGGATCCTTCTATAATCTCGTTTTCTGGCCACACGCGTCCTTCCAGATCTAAGTTTTTCTTTGAAAGAGTCACCCTTGGACAGTACTTAATAGACAGACTTCTTTGGCCGATTGAAAGTAGCTGAAATTTCCGCAACAGTCTTCCCTTTCGATTTCAGCTTCCATGCTTTAATTATTTCATCTGACAGAAAATTTCTTGCTCGCGCATCTTCACTAACCGATGCTATCGCGAGGTGCACTTAAATACTTTATGCATGCGACATCATAAGTTTGAAATATGCGGTTTTCGGTGAACAATATCCAAAAAATCACAAAAGTGTCTAAACTTTTGCAATATGCAAATTTCACTTTTTTCAGTTAAATGAAATAATATCCAACATTAAAACCGTTATTTCTGTCCTAAAACGTTTAAAATATATTTAAAAATAAGTACAGTCATTTGTATAACCCAAGTGTTCGTATTTTTTATTTAAAGGTTAAAAATCACCAGTGTCTAAACTTTTGCTGAGGAGTGTAACATGCATGTGTGTGTATATATAATTTATTTTATAAATTAAAAGAAAAGTCATATAAAAAAATAATACTGTGTGAGGTAAAAAAAAAAATCACGAACCCTAATTTAAATGTTGGCAGTGGAAGAGTTAAATGAAAAAAAAAATAGTGAAAGTAGTGCATACTTTCCTTTTGGTAAATGCAAGTACTATGTTCTAAAATACGAATACAACAGATAAAAAAATTTACAATTCAAGTTTTATTAATCTTACTGGAAGATATATAAATCATTAAAAAATGTCATATTTAAATATTTATGGGGCAGCATTTATGATATGTAAAAAATTGGACATTATATCCATTTTTATCAATTATTTTTCCTTTTAAAGGCTGTCCGACACGCAAGAAATTACATAAAAATGTTTCTGACGTTTAAGACCGTGCACGTAAAAAGGTTCGCCATTACCCTAGATTTCTGACATTTGTATTGAGGAAAAAATATTAATAATTTAAAGCTTTGAAAGTATAACTGGATAATCAGGATTGTATTTACGAATATAATTTTGATTAAATAAAATATTACCACGTACGATGTGGGAAAAAAGTATTTAAAGGTAAATTGAATTAAATAACAAACAAACAATTAAAAAATCCCATTACCTTTTTTTGGAAAAAAATTCAAAGTACCAAACATATAATGGGACTTTCCATGTTAAAATAAATTTTCAATATTTCCTTCTTTATTTAGATTTTATGCCTACATTTACACTTCGCGTCAAGTGGTGCTCGAGTAACCGAAATGTAACAAAAGTTTTTATTGAGATTTTTTAAAAAGTGCTCTCGCATTATGAACTATTTTTAATGAAATAGTAGTTTTTTTTTTTCTATAATTTTATCTTTCATAAAGTTTACTTTACTTATATTTAACTTTTCTTTTTTATTTTAATCCGTTCAAGAAAATGAAGACAGAAAAGCAATAATTTATCTCAAATGCTGATAACTAAGGATTCACTGAAACAGGTTTTTAAGACCGAAACCGAATTTCGGTAATCTTTCTATTTTCGGCCGAAAACGAAAATGTTAAAAAAATTGTTTTAATTAATACACACATAAATATACATAATTATTAATTACGTGTTTATTAAATATGCATAATTATTAATTAACTTGCTAACGCGCCCGGCGTTGCCCTGAATTTCAAGAATGTTTGTTCTGAAAAATCAATTTCAAAATTTAACATACAACATAAAACAAACAATAAAAAAAAGCAGTCGAAGTGTTGTACACATGAACCAAATGAAAACCCAATATAAATATGTATAAATTTATATAACATATACAAAATAATACAGCTATAAATGAACTTATTTCAATTCATCATTGGAGCAATAATGTTAAAATACGCCAATATTTCCATAATTGGGTTTTTATCATGCTTCAATACGTTTTTTCACACTCATATGACGTTATACTATATTCACCACATCCTTTATATTTCCAATATGTCGTAATAATCCCTTTTTTTTAAATTCGTCACTATTTATTTCATTTTCATTTTCCACGTGGAAATGTTGAAATAGAAAAGTTCTGACGTAATATTCACTTTTATTTAAATTCGTCAAACTATTTATTTCATTTTCATTTTTCGCGCGGAAATCTTAAAATAGAAAAGTTATGACGTAATATTCCCTTTTTTAAAATTCGTCAAACTTATTTATTTAATTTTAATTTTTCACGTGATAATCTTGCAACAGAAAAGTAATTGTTGTGGTAAGAATTTTATTGTGGATTTTTAATGTTTGAAAACTGCTACAGCGAAAAATGTTTAAATTTGATAGAAAATTGCTGTTAAATTGACGGTTTTTTAATTAATTAAAAATTAACTGCAAATTATTTCGATTCCGGATTACTTTAGTTGCCTCGGCCGTGTTTTAATACACATGTACGTAACATTTCACAATTCTCGCTTCCAAACTGTGGATTTGTACCGCATTACAGACAGGCAAATTTTCATTTTTATATATTAGATTCTACGTGGGACTCAAGTTGCCTCTTGTGCCTCTGACCAAATTTTTTTATTTTCATTGTTAAATTAGAACTTTCTCAAAGAGTATTCGAAATACATGTGTGGTTCCAAAATAAAAATTTTCTATTACTGTTAAGTCTGCAGCTTTTAACGAGCACATGAAAAGCGTCCTCAAAGTTTAATCATACAGGTATTGCTTGCTTTATAATTTGAACTCACGTCTTGAGTCAGTGATGATAATTGTAAACAGCGAAGTTCATAGCAATAAATAAAGAGGGTCTCATTTGAGCCGATACAGCTCAAATCAGAGTAATGTTGAAAATTTCCAAGCCGAAAACTAATTTTTGGAGAAACTCAGATTTTGGGCCAAAAACGAAAATGAAACCGAATTTTCGGTCGATCTCTGCTGACAACTATGAATATTTCACATTTTCACTGAAGAGTGAGAGAGAGAAAGTGAGAGTTCTAGTTCACAGTCCGTTGTTATACCCTGTTTTGTGTAATTACATTGGTTATCGTATAAGCAGTATTGGATAACATGCTGACGAGACATCGAAATTATAATAGATGCTACTACAAAAATTATATTAAAAATTAGATAGATAATTTTTTTTAAAGTTTATTTACAATTTCGGCATAAGCGAATACCTTTTTTGCGGATGCAGACATTCTAGTCAAGTGCAACAAATATTTTGCTAATACTGACTAAACTGGAAATCTAGTACATTCTATTTTTCACTTAGTAAGAGTAAAATCATCTTTCAAATCATCCATTTTTAGGTGCGTTCGTAATTATATAAATACGTAGCACCTATAGTCGTCGTTCAGTCCGTCCGTCTGTCCGTCCGTCTGTCCGTCTGTCCGTCCGTCTGTCCGCATGTAACAGAGCAAAAACTACCCAACCGAATAGTCTGAAATTTCAAATATGTGATTGTTGCAAAATTTTGTCGAGCCATTTCAAATTTTATGAAAATCGGATGTATAGTTTAATTACAGGGACAGTCAAAAGTTTTTCTTTACATTACGGCCAATGGGAAAAATTATTGCAAGTGTATTTTAATGATATTAGAGCCTTCCGAATGATCTGAAATTTTAAAGATATAATTGTTGCAAAATTTTGTCGAGCCATTTCAAATTTTATGAAAATCGGACGTATAGTTTAATTACAGGGACAGTCAAAAGTTTTTCTTTACATTACGGCCAATGGGAAAAATTATTGCAAGTGGATTTTAATGGTATTAGAGCCTTCCAAATGATCTGAAATTTTAAAGATATAATTGTTGCAAAATTTTGTCGAGCCATTTCAAATTTTAGGAAAATCGGATGTATAGTTTAATTACAGGGACAGTCAAAAGTGTTCCGAAAAAATTATTGGAAGTGCATTTTAATGATGTATCAGACTATGCACGTTATGAAGTGCAAAAAATTATACATTCAGTACAATATGGGGTGCAAAAAATAATTTAAAAACTAGTTATAGTACGAACGCACCTCATTTGCCACGTTTGACGAGCAATTTCCAACTTGTATAAATACGTAGCACCTATAGTCGTCGTTCAGTCCGTCCGTCTGTCCGTCTGTCCGCATGTAACAGAGCAAAAACTACCCAACCGAATGGTCTGAAATTTCAAATATATGATTGTTGCAAAATTTTGTCGAGCCATTTCAAATTTTATGAAAATCGGATGTATAGTTTAATTACAGGGACAGTCAAAAGTTTTTCTTTACATTACGGCCAATGGGAAAAATTATTGCAAGTGCATTTTAATGATATTACAGCCTTCCGAATGATCTGAAATTTTAAAGATATAACTGTTGCAAAATTTTGTCGAGCCCTTTAAAATTTTAGGAAAATCGGATGTATAGTTTAATTACAGGGACAGTCAAAAGTTTTTCCTTACATTACGGCCAATGGGAAAAATTATTGCAAGTGCATTTTAATGATATTAGAGCCTTCCGAATGATCTGAAATTTTAAAGATATAACTGTTGCAAAATTTTGTCGAGCCCTTTCAAATTTTAGAAAAATCGGATGTATAGTTTAATTACAGGGACAGTCAAAAGTTTTTCTTTACATTACGGCCAATGGGAAAAATTATTGCAAGTGCATTTTAATGATATTACAGCCTTCCGAATGATCTGAAATTTTAAAGATATAACTGTTGCAAAATTTTGTCGAGCCCTTTCAAATTTTAGGAAAATCGGATGTATAGTTTAATTACAGGGACAGTCAAAAGTTTTTCTTTACATTACGGCCAATGGGAAAAATTATTGCAAGTGGATTTTAATGATATGAGAGCCTTCCGAATGATCTGAAATTTTAAAGATATAACTGTTGCAAAGTTTTGTCGAGCCCTTTCAAATTTTAGGAAAATCGGATGCATAGTTTAATTACAGGGACAGTCAAAAGTGTTCCGTTACATTACGGGGAATGGGAAAAAAATATTGGAAGTGAATTTTAATGATGTATCAGACTATGCGCTTTATGAAGTGCAAAAAATTATACATTCAGTACAATATGGGGTGCAAAAAATAATTATAAAACTAGTTATAGTACGAACGCACCTCATTTGCCACGTTTGACGAGCAATTTCCAACTTGTTTGTAGAGTTATAGTTCATTTTCTAAAGGATATTAATTTTTATCAGTTTCAACACAAATGCTATTTTGCAGAGAGGCAAAATACAATATTTAACTTGCGTGTTATTCAATTCACTCGTAAATTAAATAATATTTCTATCTTTTCATCTTTTTAAAATATTTGTTTTCATAACATATACATTCATTCTAATTCTATATTTCGGAGAGTATTAGTACTTTAAAGATATAAATTGTGTTCCATTGTTTAATGTACGGTCGTGGAAAAAAAAATAAACACCCCTTGATAAGTCTGCAACTAATTATAATAGAAGAAAGTTACTGGTATCAAATGATTAGAAATAAAGTCTACTTTTAAATGATGCTTTAAATTTGCTTAGAGGACCATCTACAAAGCAAAACCATACCAAACTTTGTTTCTTTCAATTGCAACACCCAATTTTGACAATATATTTTAAATCTTCGGTTTGAACTATGCCTAGAAATGAAATTTCAAGTCATTTGGATGATAAGTTTTTGAATTATAAACACTCAAATTTTAGAGCTTCTAAATTACATTTTCATATTTTTATTAATATCTCGTGAAATTATAATCCTAATGTGATAATCTTTTGTGTGGTTATAATACTATAAAACCCAAACATAAACACATTGAATTTATAATTTTAAAAATTTTATCATATGAATTATGAAATTAATATTCGAAAAAAATATGATTTGCAACCTACAATTTTTTTTATAGATTTATATTTATTATGTCCTGCTTTATGCGAATTCTCAATTTTGAATTTTTCTTTCAAGTAGTTTTCGAATTATGATTAATAATCGTCAAAATGATGGTTTAAGGAGCCGTCTATGTTGAGCAGAAAAGCATAAGTTGAAAAAAATATGTATTTTACTCATTTTATTGAAACTTTTGGGTTGGCAATAGTCAAATTATATTAATCGAGTGAAATGATCATATTAGCAAGAAATAATACATTAACAGAAGTGACATAGTCATTCTGTGACATTTCAACAATCGAGTACCGAACTTCAGTTTGGGTACAACCTCTAAAAGATGCTCATTTTAAAATAATTAATTTCACTGAAACTAATAGTACGAATTTCATGAAAATTTGTTTGTAGGCTAATTGAAGGGTGTAGGATTTATTTATGGTGTCAAACTTGGGTACTTCTATTTTTTTAAAAAAACCCAGCCTTTTAATACGTAGATGGTCCACTAAGCAAATTTTATATGTACAGCATTTAAAAGTAGACTTTATTTCCAATCGTTTGGTAGGTACCATTAACTTTCTTCTACAATAATTTGTTGCAGAGTTAGTAGAGGGTGTTTACTTTTTTTTTTCTACGACTGTACTTGAAAATTTGGCACAGAAACAATATTTACACACATGTACTTGTATATTCCTTATTCATACATACCCAGTTATATTGCAATTTTGACTTCCCATACAATAGTACTTGTGTTCAAACTGATAAAATTAATGCCTTTTAAAAATAAACTCCAATACTACGAAAAAAAAAAAAATAATAATGATTTGAATACTATTTTACACTTACTATAGATGAAAAATCTCAGGGTAAAGAGCGCAGAGTTCTAAAAGTGATCCCTTAGAAAATGAGAGAAACTCTTTTTACTCAATAATACAATGTATAGTCACCGGAAAAAAAATTAGTATGTTATGGCCATCACAAAACTTTCTTCTATCGCATACATGTCAATACTTCAAAATTCACTATCTCAGTGCCAAATTAAATGGCAATCTGTGTTCATCATGAGAATTATAAAAATATGAAATTCCGTGCATTAGTTCTCGAGGTATGACCGTCACTGAAATCGTGTAAATCCAGCAAAATGCAGCATAGCAGCGCCACCTATTGGGTTATTTACACCAGAACCTAATTATCACCAACTTATGTCAACGTCTAACTGAATATGAAGTTTGAGGAAAATTCGTGCATTAGTTCCTGAGATAGAGGTATTGCGCAAATCATGACAAATGCAGCATAGAAGCGCCACCTGTTGAGCGATTTGCAACAACACTTAATCAGGAGCAATATTAATCAAGTTATACTTAAATCTGAAGTTTCATGAAAATTCGTGCATTAGTTCTTGAGATAGAGCTATTGAGGAAATTGCTCAAAATGCAGCACAGCAGCGCCACCTATTGGGCGATTTACACCAACACGTAGTCAGCATCATTTCATATGAAGGACTAACTAAATCCGAAGTTTGAGGAAAATGTGTGCATTAGTTCTTGAGATAGAGCTACTGCGAAAATAGTGTAAATCCTGCAAAATTCAGCATAGCAGCGCCACCTGTTGAGAGATTTACACCAAACCGTAAACATCATCCATTCATGTCTAGGACTAACGGAATCTGAAGTTTTATAAAAATCCGTACATTAGTTCTTGAGATAGAGCTTTTGCGAAAATTCTGCAAAATGCTACATAGCAGCGCCACCTGCAGGGCGATTTACACCAAAAACTAATCAGCACCAATCTATATCAGGGACTACCTGAATATAAATTTTTATTAAATTCCGTGCATTAGTTCTTGAGATAGAGCGCCCACAAAATTTGTGTCACATACAGACAGACAGACAGACATTTTGTAAAAACATGTTTTTTGGAATCTCTGACCCATAAAACGTGTAAATCCGTCGAAAACTGGAATTCGAAAATTTTCATGAAACCAATACTTTCTTCTTGTAAAGATAGAAGAAAGTAAAAAAGTAAACACCCCATACAAACTCCTCAACAAATTACCGTACAAGAAAGTTACTGGCACCGAACGATTGGAAATAAAGTCTACTTGTAAATGATGTATATAAAATTTGCTTAGGGGGCCGGTAACAGTAACTTTCGGTACCAGTAACTTTCGTCTACGATAATTTGTTGAGGAGTTAGTAGGGGTGTACATTGTATGAGGTGAAAAATACAATGTAGTATTAAATTTCCAGTTTAGTTAGAATTAGCAAAATAATTTCCGAGCTTCACTAGTATGTCTACACTCATGGAAAAGATATTAACTTAAGACAAACTTGTAAATGAATGCAAATATAATGTCCATTTTTTTTTTTTTTTTTTTCAAGATTTTATACTTAAGGGGATGGTGGACGTTATTATTATTATTATTTTTTTAATTTTCATCATAGAGATATGAAATTTTGCGGAAATATACATTTATACATACAGTATATAGAACACCTTAAAAGAAATTTCCAATCTTATTATAATTTTAAGATTTTTTAAAAAATTAAAATTTTAAACCGAAATTTTAAAATGCTCCATGCGTCATAACTTTTTAGATATTTCCTCGATTTTGCATTTTAATCACTTAAAATTCTATTACGAACAAATCTGTGTGCGTGTATGTTTTAATCCCTAGAATAGTTAATTTTTTAGAGATTTTTTTTTCTGGAATTCGATATCGATTTCCATCAAAATTTTACCTTTTAATATGTTAAAAATCAAATTCAACTATCTTAATGAAGTCGAATTTTAAAATGCCTTTTTTTTACCTTGTGTATTATAGCATCTGGTATGATATCTGAATCAGCTCAACAAAATAAATCGCTGGGTGAGAAGGGTCCGCCAGATTTGTCCAGGATAACTCAATTGGTAAAGCATTGCAGCTAGCGTCAAAGGTTCCTAATTAGAACCATGGCTTGGACACTTTTTTACTCAGATGGAAAATTATTACTTGAAGGATACAATTGATAGTATTTCAGTATATTGGAAAAGAAAGCAAGAGGAAAACATTCCTTTCATCACTAGGGCTATATAGATGTTATCCAAATTTCAATTTACATCTATGATATTGACCATTTTGAATATACCATTGCAAAAATACAAAATTTTACGAATTTGAAAAGTAACTGAAGTAGAGATGAGCAAAGCAGAATGCATATTTAGTTAAATAAACACTTTTTTAATTATTTTATTTTCATTTTACAGAAATCTTATGAAATGCAGCAAAATCTGTGAAAATGGAACCTGTATATAATGGGATAGTGCCTCAAATGAAAAAAAAAATGCCATGGTTCCAAACGAAGGAACACGATGCAATTCCAATTGCTAATACAGAAACCTAAAATAGAATTAATTTTTCGGTCTCTTACGATTCCGTCTCAGCAGTAAGCATCAGTAATTATCTCAGCATCCTGATGGTGATCTCCTCAGGACCTCCTTCAAGGTTCCTACTCAGGAGGTTCTGGGGAAGGTTTTAAGAAGTGATATCGAAGAAATTTGGAAAACTTCAAGATCACCTAATGTGCTTAAAAATATCAAAATTTATGATTATTCGCTGTAATATAAAAGTTATTTAATTAAGGTAAATGCGCCTATTGTGGTCACATACTAGTGGTGGGCCACTAATTTTTAAAGTTTAAAAATAAGCCCACAATGCATTTCTGAAAAACGACTGAAATAAATCCGATTGACTAGTAACCTTAAATGTTAAATTTCCATAAACTGTTTGGAAAATTGTTTTTATTTCTGCTGGTACATTTGTTTATTTTCTTGAGTATCTCCAAAAACAGATTTTTTTTTGGCAAATTCTTAGAGATTTCATCGAATGGTAAGTTTCCATTTAAAACATTGCTTCTTTAACATGTATTATGTTTTATTTTGAATTAAACTGCTGTTGATATATTCCATTACATTGTAAATAATTTGTTAGGTAAGCCGAAAACTTAAAAATTCATGCATCAGAAATTTATTAGGCTCACTTCTGGAGCACAGAGGAAGGTAACATTTTTTATTTTTCATTTTTTCCAAAGAATATATTTTAAAACTTTGAATGTTTATTCGGATACATGAAGGTTAGGACTGGGCTAAAAAAAAATATATCTTTTTGTATATCTTATATATATACACTTTAATAATACCATATAAGTGTCCTCAAGTGGCTCACTGCTAGTGCGTTTACTTTACTGTAAAATTGTTTCAGATCTTAACCAGAAACACATGTGTATTTTTGTAATTAAATTATTTAAACTTATAAAAAAAGTACCTATAAATTTACCCTCTCCAACTAAAAATAAATGAATGAATAAATAGAAAATCATGGGTCCCAGGGTGACAGCCCCGTTGCCCGATAATTTAATCTTGCCTCGTTGGACATTTATTCAGAGGTTTGTTAGTTGATAGCTTTCTGCATAACGCAACGCTGTCATTTTAATAAAACTGTTTAAAATATTAACCTTGACCGTGCCAAAGCTGGAAGTTTGTTTTGAACAGAGAGAAAGTGAATTCGCTCTTGTGAAATTTCTATTTCTTAATTTCATGTTGTGTGGTTCGGGGCCGTTAAAGTGGGAATTAATCACAGGGAAGTTTTATTTGGTTTACTTGTCGAAATACTGTAGGTGTATTATATCAGAAAACTCGAGAATATTTTTAAAAATATACATCTGTCAGATATAAAACAATTGAGAAAAAAAAATGCGTTTCATTTATTTTGCCAGCTCTTTCAAATACCATCGGAAAATCATGGTCACAGAGATATCTAAACATTGGAGTATTGTTTTACGACAACCGGATTGTTTGGAAAACAAATGTGTTTTTCTATTTTTTTCTTCTGTTTCTTTTCTTTGTATTTTTTTTTCTTTTCATGTGTACAGCGTTTTCTTTAATAGAATGTATAAATATAAATATTGGACAACAGTTTTAGAGTAGAATTCAAAATACAGTCGAGCCCCGATTTAACAAATCGCGATTTAACGAATTTCTCGATTTAGCGAATTTTTTTATGGTCCCGACGAAAATGGAACAAAAATACTTCGATTTAAAGAATTTATAATCCCGATTTAACGAATAATTTTTTATGTCAAAAAATGAAAAATTGAAGAAATTTTCTAATATTTATTATAAATTTTCAATGTACCTAATTGTTAATTTTCTAAATATGTATCTTGTGATACAGAAATATCTACATGTGAAAATTACGTTACACCGAGGTTATTATTAGCAGTAGTAGTGGGTCGGATGAAGAAGATGAGATAGATATGAAGCATGTAACGTTCAAAAAAGCAGTTAGCAGTTTGGATACTTTGAAACGGTAGTTAATGGCTCTTGATATTGGTGAGACTGTTTACCCAGCTTCAGAAAAAAATCGATAAAGAAGTTTGGAATACAAAATCGAAACAAAGCAAAGAAAGATCGATAAAAGTGTTATTATTTACCGATAAAATTTGAATAAATGAGATATTTTTCTTAATTATACTACTTTTGATTTACAGTAGTACAT
Source organism: Maratus speciosus (assembly GCA_963932465.1). Taxonomy (NCBI): domain Eukaryota; kingdom Metazoa; phylum Arthropoda; class Arachnida; order Araneae; family Salticidae; genus Maratus; species Maratus speciosus. The sequence goes on from OZ010791.1 coordinate 258,634,226, forward strand.
AAAAAAAAAAAAGAATCCATTTTTATACAGAGTATTTACTTAAAGCAACAAATGTTTAACATCATTATTAGGGTAAGTGAGCATTATTCATCTTATTTATTGCCATTTTTTAACTTGTTCTGTTGTATAAAAATATTCCTTTGATTATCCCGATTTAACGAATAATCTCGATTTAACGAACAGAGTTGCTAGTCCCGAACGATTCGTTAAATCGAGGTTCGACTGTAAGTTCTTTTCTTTAAAGAAAAAAAAAATGCATGCCTGAAAACGTGTCGTTTAAATAGTAGGGATTGTCACCTAAACAACGTCCTCTACTACTTAAACGCAATGTTTCCGGTTACATATCCTTTGATAAAAGAATAGTTAATTCGGAATTTTCTACCAGAAATATGTTAAAGTAGGGATGCACAACCTGTAGCCCGCCATGGGTTAACTTGTGGCCCGCGATCACAATTTATATAATTTCTTCATTTTTTGACACAATTTCGTCAATTTATAACCGGAAAAATTGCAATTTTTTGTCCATATGTCGCAGGAAAAAATCACGAATTTCGTCAATTTGTCCCAGGAAGAAATTGCAAATTTCATCAGAGCCAATTAAGAATCGTGAATTTCGTTGATCGGACGCGTTAAAAACCGCGAATTTTGTCGATTATGTAATCCTTGATCAGTTGCTGAAAAATCGCAAGTTTTGTTTGTTGATAGTGAGAAAAAATCGGAATTTTGTCGATTTGCCGCGGGAAAAATTACAAATTTCGTCAGTGTCGGTTAAGAATAACAAATTTCGTTTATCGGGTGCGGAAAATTTTCGAATTTTGTTGATCGAGAGAGGAAAAATCGCAAATTTTGTTGATCGCGTGAGGAAAAATCGCAAATTTTGTTGATCGCGTGAGGAAAAATCGCGAATTTTGTCGACTCGGCACGGAAAAGTCTCATTTCTTTAATCGAGCACAGAAAAATCGCGAATTTTGTCGATGAGGTACGGAAAAATTGCAAATTTTGTTGACCGGCTGCGGAAAAATCGTGAGTTTCGTCAGTTTATCGCGAGAAAAATATCGAATTTCATCAATTTATCGCTTAAAAATTACAAATTTCTTCAGAGTCAGTTAAGAATCGCGAATGTCGTTAATCGGACACGGAAAAAACGCGAATTTTGTCGAGGAGCTGCGGAAAAATTGAAAACTTTCTTGATCGGCTACGGAAAAATCGCGAGTTTCGCCAGCTTATTGCGAGAAAAAATCGCAAATTTCGTCAATTCGCCTCGGGAAAAATTGCAAATTTCATCAAAATCAGTTAACAATCACGAATTTTGTTAATCGGGCGCAGTAAAATCGCAAATTTTGTCGATGAGGTACAAAAATTGCAAATTTCGTTGATCGACTGGGGAAAAATCGCGATTTTGTCAATCTGTTGCGGAAAAAAATCACGAATTTTGACAATTGATAGAAAAAATTACAAATTTTGTCAATTAGTCGCAAAAATATTGCGAAATTTGTCAATCGCTCATGGAAAAAAATCGAATTTCGTGAATAGCTCATGGGAAAAATTACAAAATTTGTGTGTCGGTCCCAAAAAATATCATGAAATAGAAATCCACTGGTCGCAGGGGAAAATCGCAAATTTCATCGATTGTGCGCGTAAAAGAAATCGCGATTTTCGACAATTTATTGCGCGAAAAAAATCTCAAATTACATCAATGTATATCAGGGAAAAAATCGCGTTTCGTCGATTGGTCATTGGAAAAAAATTGCAAATATTGTCAATCTGTCGCGTAAAATAGCGCAAAATTCGCCAATTATTCATGAAAAAAAATCCCGAATTTTGTCAATCGTTCATGGAAAAAACTTGCAAATTTCGAAGATCGATCGCAGAACAAAAAAGTCTTGAAATAATTCGATCGGGGCGGAAAAAATCACAATTTTCGTTGATCCGTTGTGAAAAAAAATCGCGAAATTTGAAAATTTATCGCTGAAAAAAATCGCGAATTGCGTCAATTTATCGCAGGCATTTCAAATTGGTTGGTTGAAAAGATTGCAAATTTTGCCAATCGGCAATGGAAAATGACCGCAAAATCTGTCAATCGGTTGTTGATAAGAAATTGCGAATTTCGTCAATCAGTCGCACTTGATTGACAAAAGAAAAAAAAACGAGTTTTGTTAATAGTGCGCAGAAAAAATAGCATAATTAGTCCATCATGCCTTGTTATTTCAAAAATAAGTTTCCTTTTATTTTAAATGAAGTTATTCTTCAATATTTTTTTTTTATATATAATTTTCAGTAACGTTCAATTATTTAGAAATGTTGTGTAATTTTTTTTCTTCAAGTCACCATTTGTCAAGAAGGACTAAAAAATAAATATTCATCAAGAATAAAGACTTACCCCCCCCCCCCCTACCTACCTCCCCGATATAGAATTTTCTCTGTGTTACTGATGTGGCCCTCGACAACCCAAACTTTTTTGTAAGTGGCCCTTCTCCTAAAAAGGTTGTGCACCCCTATGTTAAAGGATATTTTTTAAATAGCTTGTAGAGGTCGTTAATCTCAAAATTTTAGAACTAATATATGAACAATGAGCTAAAAATTATACATATGCTAAATCAGTGTATCCTGGGAAATAAAATATACATGACTTTTGAACGTTATCAACGGATTTTCATGTTTTAGGGGTCAGAGATTCCAAAAAACATGTCTATACAAAATGTCGGTCTGTCCGTGTGTCGCCACTGTACCACTGAAAAGTGTATGAAGTCATGCTTAGAACTGAACCAAAATATTTGTGTATGTTTTTGCCTATGATCAGCAAGTCCTCCTTCAATTTAGAAATATTCCGCTGAAAGAGGGCGTTAGAGGTCTGCACGGGCCGGAATTTCTAGGCCCAGCCCGAATGACAGCTATCTTTGCCCAGCCCGGTGTAAAAATTAAAAGTTCGGCCTGAGCTCGGTCCGGTGTCAATTTCTACAAAAAATTACTTTTTTTATCGACTTACAATTAAGATTCTTTTAAGGAATACTACATACATATTTATAGGTACATTTTACAGTATATTTTTGATTACTATGTGTATATGACACATAACTGCGGTAGCAGTCTTACCGACTTATGTGAGTGAGAGATGCTAAGCTGGGTATCGTCCTTGTGGCTTAATGGTAGAGCACTGGAGATCTATTCCAGGGTCTCGGGTTCGATTCCCGGCTTGGACATTTTTCAATCTGTTGGTTTACGCTTAGTTAGCAATGTGATAATTCACGTCTTTAATATTCTATGTAAATATATTTTTTAAATTAAACAAGTTATTAAACAACATTAACAGCCACACAAGGTGTGTGACATGCCGCAGAGGTGAGAAATCACATACTGTGACACCAAAAAATAATAAATTAAAAATTATTATAAAAAAGGTGGGTACTGATATAAATAGACATAATTTTATTGCAATTAAAAAATATAGTTAAATGAATAATTCTTTAAAAAATTTACTGTAAAATGCATGTGACGGAAATGTTACACTTTTTGAAGAATGACCCGTCGTATGCCTTTGGCTATGGCCGGCAGGTCCTCCTTGAATTTGGAATCATTTCGCCGGAAAGGGGTCTCGATTTTTCATAGCTATTTTGTCCAACATAGATCCACATAATTATACACATATGTGTCCACCTAATTTGCAAGATGGCTTTCGTCCAAAGAGAAGTACTATTATAGCTTTGAAGAAACTAAAAGATACAGTAAAAATACTGTTACTTGAATATAAATACTGTGCATTAGCATCAATTGATATAGAAGGTGCTTTTGATTGGTGAGCTGGGAAATACTGAATATGATTATCGATGAATTACCAATCGAAGACTATTTGAAATCGATTCTAAAAAACTATACTTCGCAAAGATTAATTGGCTTTGTATTTTCATCGGGAATTGAATGGTTTGAACTATTTAAAGGTTGCCCGGAGGGCTCTTGTTTGTTGTTTAGGCTCATTAATGTGGATTATTGTGGCAGATAAACTGTTAAAGAAATACAAAAATTGTAGTTTCAACATTATTTCATATGCCGATGATTTTGTGGTTTTAGAGGGAGCAATAAGGGAAGACAACTGGAAATCTCAATGAATAACTCAATTCAGATTTTTAAAGATATCTGTGATGAACTTAGATTAAAAATCAGTTAATCAAAGTGCATTTCGATGCGTTTTGGCAAAAATCAACTCGAGAACAGAAGACCCATTTTTAAGATTCAGCAACATTCAATTCCAGTGAAGGAATATATAAAATATTTAGCTTTATATATTGATGGCAGATTTAAATGGCTTTATTACTTAGAGAAAATATTCGCTGCTTCGCCTCTAATATTAGGAAGACAGGATGCACAGATCGAGGTCTGAAAAACTGTTATCTTAAAATCTGGTACCAAACAGTCATTGAAAAGCGTATTACATATGGATGGCAAATTTGACTGACAGAACTGAACTCATATAAATTTGGCGTCTGAGCTCATGCCAAAGGGTTGCACTTTTTACCATCATAAAGGCATATAGAAACACATCTACTGAATCATTATGTGTGCTGGCATCCCACCTATTTATATCAATCTTTTATGTAGGTATACAGGCTATTCGACTGTCAATGGTGATAATGTTTTGGAATTAGATGACGTCTTAATTACTTCAACAAATTTAATGCACGACCTGATTTTCCGGAATATTTAGAAGTAAATAACCTATTTTTTCACCTCCTGTTACCAAAACAATCCCGGCTGCGAGTCATCCAGTCATTTACACAGATGGCTCAAAAATGCTTAACGGCGCTTATTCAGCGTTTACAGTATTTTTTTATAATAATTTATCTATGACTACTCAGTAAATCTTCATTGTCTTAACTCCATTTATCAGACCGAACTTTTCGCTATTCACCAAGCAATAATCTGGTTGATGGATAACGAACTTTCATTCAGTAAAGATATACTCAGACAGCCAATAGTCAATTAAAGCATTACAAAACATTTTTCCTAGAAATGTTATTATCAGAGATATTTTTACTATTCTTCACAGTAATGACCATAAAAAAGTATACCTTGGTTGGATTAAGGCCCATGTATAGGTATTCTAGGCAATGAATGAGCAGATAGTTTGGCTAAGAATGTTATTGAGAACAGGCATGCATAAAGTATAAGTTCGATCCCGTTTCCGATATCAATTGTTAAGCTATACTATAAAATGCGTATCATCAAAGACTGGCAGGAACAGTGTACCTACTCGCAGGTCGGTAGAGACACTTTTCTTATTTTCAATAAGGTGTCTACAGATTTTATCTGTGCTAGCCAAGTCATACAGTATTTTTGTACCGGTCGTGGTAGCTTCCCGTCATTTCTTTATAAAATTAATAAGAGTTCCTCAGATAAATGTATGTGCAACTCCAGAGGATACTGTGGTTCACAAAATTTTGGTAAGTGTCCATATATGCCTTTTTATTTTAAGTTTGACAGAGATAAAGCACTAAGATAAAATTTACTTGCAGTTCTGTTTAATCCGGCAAATTATTATAAATTAAAAGAAATCTATAATACTTTGTGTACCTTGTAGGTTTTTTGAATTAAGCAGTAGACTGTATACACTAACTTTTTCCACTATTTAATTGAAAGCTTTCACAATTTCACAAATAAATTATCCGCTTAGGGATCACAACACACTCTCATCGAGATCCACAAACTCGACTGACACAGAAAAGAATATCAACAATAAATTCCCTGCGCAGAGGGAAAAACAGAGTACGTGTTTTCATTTATCCCTACGCAGAGGGAAAAGGGCTGGAATATTCAGTTTCACTTTAGCACAACTGAAATACATGCAATTAAGAATTATAAAAGCAATTTAAAACTAAACATTCTCCCGGTCTTGAAAGCCGAAAGGGTTTCAAAAATTTACTCTAAAGGTAATTTACATAACTTAGTAATTGGCCTTTTCAATTCACTATTTTCAGTTCTCAGGGTAACTACACGAACCTTTTTATCAGGTCCAGGATGTGTTTTAATCACTCTAGCTAATTTCCATTGTAAAGGGGAAATACCTTCATTTTTTATTATAACTAAATCACCTATCTTAATATTAGGCTCTTCTTTAAGCCATTTTACTCTCTGTTGTAGGGTCGAAAGGTACTCATTGCTCCATCTTTTCCAAAAGTGTTGGAGCATTTTCTGCACTAATTGCCACCTGGTCAATCTTGATGCAGGTACCTTTGAAATATCAACTTCTGGTACTGAAGTAAGAGGAGCACCAATTAAAAAATGACCAGGGGTTAAGGCCTGTAAATCATTAGGATCGGAACTTACAGGACAAAGGGGTCTAGAATTTAAACAGGCTTCGATTTGAGCTAAAAGAGTTGAAAGTTCCTCAAATGTTAAAACTGAATTGCCAACGGTTCTTTTTAAATGAAATTTCATCGATTTAACACCAGCCTCCCAAAGTCCTCCAAAGTGAGGGGCTGAGGGTGGATTGAAATGCCAATTTATTTCTTCCGAACTTAAGTACCTTGCCACTTCTTCATTATGCTGAGAAGAAGTTGCAAATTTATACAATTCTTTCAACTCCTTGCTCGCACCGACAAAATTTTTGCCACAATCACTTACGATTTCTTTAGGTTTGCCTCGTCTGGATATAAATCGCTTGAGACAAGCTAAAAACGCCTGAGTAGATAAATCAGTCACTAATTCAATGTGAATTGCATGGGTAGAAAAACATATAAATAATGAAATATAACACTTAAAAGATTTTGTACCTCTACCTTTTCTAAATTTACATAATATAGGTCTTGCATAGTCAGTTCCTGTGACAAGGAACGGACGGGTAGGTTGCACTCTAGTAGAAGGTAAATCAGCCATGATTTGTTTGGACATAGAAGCAGAAGCACGAGCACAAATTACACAATTTTTTACAAACTTTCTTACAACACTTCTTCCACTTAGAATCCAATATCGCTGTCTGATAACACACAACAGTAGTTGAGGGGCAGCATGAAAGTGAGATAAGTGAAAATATCTAATAATCAGCACAGTCACTGGATGATTTTTTGGTAACAATATTGGATGAATTTGATCTTGTGTGAGATTTGAATGACGAAGACGTCCTCCCACTCTGAGTATTCCTTCATCATCAAGGATTGGAGAAAGATTGATCAATTTGCTATTGCGAGGTAAACACTTACCAGAAGTCATACATTTAATGTCGTCAGTAAATGATTTTTGCACTTGTTTGATGATCACTTTTAAAGCACTCTTAATTTCTGTGTTTGTAAGAAAACCAAAGTTTCGTTTTGAAACAGGTAAACGAGAATTCGTAAGACATCTCAAACACCAAGCAATTATACGTTTTAGCTTAGTAAAGGACGATATATTTGAGATAATAGGCATTTCCTCACTTAACTGAGCTGTAGCACAAAAATAATTTTTTCTTTGCTCTATTAAGGCTTCGTCACACAAAACACTACCTAATTGCAGTTCTGGAGAGGTGAAAGATGGATCACTAAGCCAACTCGGACCATTCCACCAAAGATCATGCAATGATAATTCTGAGGGTGATAGACCTCTTGATGCGCAATCTGCTGGATTCTCTTTTCCTTTTACATGATGCCAGCACTCTGACGGAACAAGTTGCTGTATTTCCGAAACGCGATTCGCAACAAAAGTTTGCCATCTTCTTGATTCTGTTGATAGCCAAGACAGAACTATTGTTGAATCTGTCCAACAGTTAATTTTAGAGATGTCCAAGCACAATGAATCTAGGACAGTTTTTACCAAACGGGCTGACAGCAGGGCAGCACTCAGTTCTAATTTAGGCAAAGATATTGATTTTAATGGTGAAACTCTTGTTTTTGCAGTTAATATTCTAACTGATACAGTTGAATCATCGGATAAGGACCTTAAATAAACAACTGCACCATATGCTATTAAGGAAGCGTCACTAAATGAATGAATTTCAAATTTGTTAGCTGAGGGAATAATTGCTAACCGAGGCACAGTAATCGATGTCAAACATGCAAGTTCTTCCCGAATTTTTATCCACCTATTTTTTATGAGTAGTGGAACAGGATCGTCCCATGCTAGATGTAGACTCCAAAGTTCCTGAAGTAGAATTTTTGCAGAAATTATAAAGGGAGAGATCCAACCAAGTGGATCAAACATTTTGGCTATATCTGACAATATAGATCTCTTTGTAACTTCTTTTAATGTTGGTTCTATGCTTACACTAATTTTGAAGACATCGCGATTTGAGTCCCATTTTAATCCTAGCACTTTTATTGAATTATCGTTCTCAATTGATAAATCGGGTTTAGTCTGAATTAAATTTTCAGGAATGTTTTTTAGTACACTAATGTCGTTTGATGCCCACTTACGTAATTCAAATCCGCCTCTTTTCATTAATTCTTGTAACTCTGATATTAATTTAGTAGCTTCTTCGGGAGATGATGCACCTGTAAGTAAGTCATCGACGTAAAAATCACGTAATACAATGTTTGATGCTAATGGAAAATTTAATTTTTCATCCAGCGCTAATTTTTGAAGAACTTTAGTAGCTAAATATGGGCTAGATGCTAATCCATATGTTACTGTAGTGAGACGATATTCACTAATATCATCGGAAAATTTATCTTTCCAGAGAATTCGTTGAAAATCTTTATCTTCAGGATGTATCTTAATTTGACGAAACATTTTAGCAATATCAGCGTTAATAGCTATAGCGTGTGTGCGGAATCTCAACAAAATAAAAAATAACTCTTGTTGAACCCTAGGTCCTACAATTAAATTTTCATTAAGAGAAACATTATTTGTAGTTTTTGCACTCCCATCAAACACAACTCTAAGACGGGTTGTTGTGCTAGATTCTCTAATGACTGGATGATGTGGAAGATAATAAACTTCATTAACGGGTTTTTGAATTTCGCTCTTCGGTATTTTTTCCATATGTCCCATATCAAGATATTCATTCATAAATAGACAATAATTTTCATACAAATCCGGTTCTCTATTAAATCTTTTTTCTAAGTTTAGAAATCTTTTCATAACTAGTGATTTTGACTCCCCTAATTCTTTACATTGCTTCTTAAATGGCAAACGCACAATATATCTTCCATTCGAATCTCGTGAATGGGATGTATCGAAAATTTCTTCACAATATTTTTCTTCATTTGTGTATATTTCCTTCGAGGGGATATTTTCTAACTCCCAGAACTTTTTCACATAATCTGTTTCAACATTTGCAAAATTAACTATAATATTTGGTTTATTTTCTGAAAATGTATCACTATCTCCCGTTATTAACCACCCGTAATCCGAATTTACTGCAAAAGGAAGTCCTGGTTTCCCAAATATTTTTTCTCCTCTAATTATAGATAATGATAGAGACACGCCAAATAATAAGTCTATTGGGCCTGGTTCATTCCACTTAGGGTCAGCTAATGTTATGTTCTTTAAGTGACTGAATGAATTAGTATCATATGATACAACTGGTTGATTACTCGTTATCTTTTTCAAAATATAAAAAGTACCTAATCGTGTGTTTTGTTTATCAAAATGTGGAGAAAATTCCAATCTTACAACGCCACGAGTTTCTTCGGAGTATCCCATTCCCAAACATTTAATCTGTAAATTAGCTGAATTTCTTTTTATTCCTAATAATTGTATCGCACGCTCACTTATAAAATTATTGGTACTGCCAACATCTATAATGCAACGCAATAATTTATTGCCTCCATAATTATCTTTCACATTAATCAGCGCAGTTGCAAGTATGCCAAATGATTTTGAGTATATTTCACCAAGGCAAGAATTTATTGACATGTTTACATTACTAGATGATTCACCAACAGTCTCACTATTTTGATTCGAGGATTGAGGCGTTACTTGGTTTTTTATATCTGGATAATTTGTTTCTCGCCTTTCATAATGTAATAAGCTATTGTGATTCTTCAAATTACATTTCGAACAAACTCTTTTTGACTGACAATTAATTAATTTATGTTCTGGAGATAAACACGCAAAGCAGAGATTTTTATTTTTTACAAATTGCACTCTTTCGCGAACAGATAACTTTAGAAACTCACTGCACTTAGATATTTTATGACTATTCAAAGAACAATATTTACATTCAATATTATTAACAGAAGCAGTCATTGCAGTTAATTTAGGATAACTGTTTTTCTTATAATTAATATTTCCTCTGGCAGATTGTAATGAACGAGCATAATCTTTCAGAAAAATTATCAATTGAACTAACGTTGGAAGCTCGTCATTTTTTAACTGGCGTTCCCACCATAATTTAATATTATGATCAACTTTTTGCAATATTAAATAAATCAACAAAGTTTCTGAAAAGCCACTTACCTTCTGATCCAATATTTCGAAAGAACGGACACATTCATTTGTTATATCTACCAAATTAAGTATTGCTGCGGGTGCATCACCTTGCACGAATTGAAAATTTAATAATTTTCAATAGGTATTGATTTTATTATTTTCAAAGCGTCTCCTTGACAAGATAATTTCAAGTATTGCAGCTTCTGAGCTGGCGATAGATTTTCATTATTATGTATACTCGCATTGAATAAATCTTTAAAACTCAACCATTCACTAATTTGACCACTAAATGATGGTAGAGAAAGCTTTGGTAATTTTATTTCATTAACTTCCTTCTTCGGATTGTTCACATTTATTTTTCTCGCTGTAATTGCATGTTCGATTTTTACTATCAATTCATCAAAAATGTCTTGCTGTTCGTCTTTTTCTTCTATAAATGAATCGATGTCGTTTTCTTCACAAGCAGAAAAAATCGTTTTAAACAACACCTTCAACTCTTCCTCTAATTTTTCTGTTTCCCTTTTTAATAACTGAAGTTGCTCTAATTCACACACATTCAGATCAGTTTTAAGAAATTTGTTTTTCAATCTCGTTATTGCCGATTTCAACACTCGTTTATCAGTTTCTAAGTTTTTATCCATTTTTCTCTCTCAGTATTCTAATTTGGCACAGTTCCAATGATTTCACGCTTTCACTTTCGAACGAAATTTAGATACGCATCATTCTTTGCACTTAGTTCGTTTTAACTCCGGTTTTAGACGACCAAATGTACCTTGTAGGTTTTTTGAATTAAGCAGTAGACTGTATACACTAACTTTTTCCACTATTTAATTGAAAGCTTTCACAATTTCACAAATAAATTATCCGCTTAGGGATCACAACACACTCTCATCGAGATCCACAAACTCGACTGACACAGAAAAGAATATCAACAATAAATTCCCTGCGCAGAGGGAAAAACAGAGTACGTGTTTTCATTTATCCCTACGCAGAGGGAAAAGGGCTGGAATATTCAGTTTCACTTTAGCACAACTGAAATACATGCAATTAAGAATTATAAAAGCAATTTAAAACTAAACACTTTGAATGAAAAATATTCTTTTATTAAGTACAAATTCTGAATAAGACGGTATTTTTAAGGAGTGTTAGTGTGCCGCTATTATGCATACTGCATTTTAATTTTGATAAATTGGCCAGTGAAGTATTACTGTAGTATATGTTATACTGCGTTTCTTTTTATTATGTTGAGCCTTGAGCGGATATAGGTTACATTCAATTTTGACTGTGATTTTACTTATTTATATCTCATCATTTACCATCAAAAATTGCCTTATGTACTGCTAGTAAAGTTTCACGTTGATACTTCTGTTTTATCGGTTTCTGCACGTATATAAAACTTATAATGATGATGGATGTGTTTATCTACGTTTTATTTCTATCCCAGATAGCATGAACATTAGCAGCAAGTTTGCTTTTTTCTGACATTATCTTGCCGTGACAAATTTGAATTGAGAAATTCGCAGCAAAATTCCCGCAAGATATACCATCCCCCACTTGCATGAATAGTTTGTTGTGAAACTGATGGCAAAACTGTCCTTAATTCACGAAAGTAAAAAAACCTTCTGTTGAGAGAATAGACAATCAGCATATACGCAGAAAATTCAGAAATTTTATTCGGTAGGCACCGCTTTTTCTAAACGCTATACTTATCAAATACCAAAAAAGGCTCGTATTTAAACGTTCAAATATTATCTTAACTTGTTTATGGTGATGAAAACGATGCATGCACCTTCTGACGGTGTGTTCGTATCAATAGACCTGATCAGGCCTATGGACCCCTCTGAAGGGGTTAAACTTATAGTGTATCAGTTGTAAACAAATACTGGGGCTTGGAAAGATTACTACTTTGCAGTAAGTTTGCAGTATTTTTGATTACTTGTTTGCCGTTAATTTGCAATAAATTTGATACTGCATGAATTTAACTGGCACGACAAGTTAGCTGCAATTCAAAGTGTGGTGACTTCGGCGTTTGGATTATCTTGCTGCAGTCTTGTTATGAACTTTCAGTCTTGTCATGCTGAGCTTGCTGCAAATTTGTAGGTTTTCAAAGCAAGACTGCTGCAAACTTTCTGCAAATTAAAAATGCTATATGGGATGGTGCTCTACACTATTCAGTTAAGTGAGGTCCAGATGTCCAACCTATTGGTGCTATGTAAATTTCGTGCTCCATTCAGCGTTACACCAATGCTTCTCTGCCTGTGGCAGGTATTTGTTTTAATTTCTTTTTTGTTACATTGAACAACTACTGAATGGGACAGATGCTGCTTGTCTGTGTGGTGCTCAATAACTTTGCTATTCACCCAGTGGTGCTGTTACGTACTTTGTAGACTATATTTATCACGAGAACTTTGTTTTAAAACTATACAAGAGAAAAGAACTACATCAATATCCGCATAAACTACTTGTTTTGGTCAGTTTATTTAGATTTTCTAATGACTTTTATATGGACATTGAACTTTCTAAATTTTCTTAAGTCAACAAGAAGCATTTATTTGTTATTCTGTCATTGTTAGTGTATCTTTTATTGTATCATTTGTCTCGTGACCAGTGAGCGGTGTCGGCATAGAACTGTGGTCCTGTTATTAAGATTAGTTTACTTTATTATGCCAAATTAAAAAAAAAAAAAAAATTGGGATTTTTTATATATTATATATATGTATATATAGGGTAACTCCGGGAGAGTCGCCGCATACGGGATAGATGCCGCACCCCTTGTATTTCTTGTAATTATCGACAGATGGTCGTCAAACGCACAGTATAGGTGCGCAATGAGATTATTTTAACCAGTGTATAGCGTGAATCCCATTTCGATGCTTACTTGTAGAAGTACAATCCTTAATTTGACGTAAGTGCATGATTTCACTGTCCAAACTTTTAAACACGTTGTGTTTAAATACTTTTCATACACTAATTACTAAATGCATGCATGATTTCGAAGTCAAAACTAAGTGTAGCGTTTGTATAGAGTACTGTGTGTATGTTTACGCCATTCCCCTTAGCGATGGCAGGTAACTGTGATGGGCGACGTCTGCACCATGCAAAGTGGGATACATGCCGCACTGCTGTTCCGGTATACATGCCGCAGTTTCTTTTGTACGGGATGATTAAGTGTTATTAACTTTTCATTTTCTTTTCACATAGACTAACCATGTTAGGCATGTTATCAAGTTTACTAAAACCAAAGGAGAGAAAGGGGAAAATAAAAAGTAAGAAGGGCAAGAAAGATGCAAGTCAAGATGATAATAATGAAAAATTGGATTACGCGTAACGCAGACGTTCTTTGCAAACTACTCCAAAAAAGAGGAAGTGTAATTGGCTTCGTTGCATCATGTGTTTAAATGTAATTACATAAGGACTGTACTTTTTCGACACTTTTTCTGTAGATTGTAGTCGAAAAAACAGGTCTCTTAACCCATTCGGGACCATAGGTGCATATAAGCACTTTCATAAAGGGCTTACAGAATTTGTTTCTGGCACCAGTAAAAAAGAAAAGTAACATTTGATTTGTTTAATTGGAACATTTTCATGATTATTTAAGTAAAGGTAACTTCTTTTAAAAAAGTGGTACCAACCGAATAAAATGTGTGTAAAAGCCATCGGTCCCGAAATGGTTAACAAATAAATTGTGTAAACACAATTTCATTTTTTTCTTTTCCTTTTCTAATACATTGATGTTACGTTGTTGTTGAAATAACAATTAAAATTTAACGTAAAAAAAATAAGTCGATAATTTTAACAATGAAAGTAGGCAGCAATTATTAATTTGAATCTATTAATACGTTTCATTGTACTCATTTAGTTTCATTTTGTTATTATATCGTTAATTATAGCCCAGATATGAATATTTTTTTTTAATATTTTTATTTTTACTTTCTTCTATCTTTACAAGAAGAAAGTATTGGATTCATGAAAATTTTCGAATTCCGGTTTTCGACGGATTTACACGTTTTAGGGGTCAGAGATTCCAAAAAATATGTTTTTACAAAATGTCTGTCTGTGACTCTGTGAGTCTGTCTGTCTGTCTGTCTGTCTGTGTGTATGTGACACAAATTTTGTGGGCGCTCTATCTCAAGAACTAATGCACGGAATTTAATAAAAATTGATATTCAGTTAGTGCCTAATACAAATTGATGCTGATTAGTTTTTGGTGTAAATCGCTCAACAGGTGGCGCTGCAATGCTGCATTTTTCACGATTTTCGCAATAGCTCTATCTCAAGAACTAATGCACGGAGTTTGATCAAACTTCATATTTAGTTAGTCCTTGATATGAATTGATGCTGATTACGTTTTGGTGTAAATCGCCCAACAGGTGGCGCTGTTATGATGAATTTTGCAGGATTTACACGATTTCCCCAATAGCTGTATCTTAAGAACTAACGCACGGATTTTCATGAAACTTCAGATTCAGTTAGTCCTTGATATGACCTGCTACTGATTATGTGTTGGTGTAAATCGCCCAACAGGTGGCGCTTCTGTGCTGACTTTTTCACTATTGCCTCAATAGCTCTATCTATAAAACTAATGGACGAATTTTTATCTAACTTCAGATTTAGTTATATGTTGACACAAGTTGTTGTTAATTAGGTTTTGGTGTTAATCACCCAATAGGTGGCGCTGCTATGCAGGAATTTTCATGATTTTCGCTATAGCTCTATCTCAAAAAGTAATGCACGGATTTTCTCCAAACTTCAGATTCAGTCAGACGTTGACATAAATTGTTGCTGATTAGGATTTGGTATAAATCACCCAATAGGTGGCGCTGCTAGGCAGAATTTTGCTGGATTTAGACGATTTCAGCGATAGTCATAGCTCAAGAACTAATGCACGGAATTTCATATCTTTAGAATCCCCATGAGATGCATAGATTGCCATTTAATTTTGGCAGTGTGATAGCGAATTTTGAAGTATTAACATGTATGAGATAGAAGAAAGTTTTGGGATTGATACATCCGACTAGTTAATTTCGTTCTGTTCTTATTACAAGCGCAGCATAACTACCGCACAAGTGCGGCGTCTCAGCCTGAATGTACGGGTGACGCGCCGCAGTGTAATGTTTTAGAAAAAAGTTGTTAAAAAATATTAATAATCTGTTTTGAATTTTTTTGTCGCACTACACACGTTGTACATTTATCATTAAATAGCACAGCATGATTTTTTTTATTTGATGTCCACCACGGGACTTTATATACAAATTCAAAAAAATGTGCGGCATAAATCCCGGAATTACCCTATATAATTGTCGTTGTCCCAGGCCTGTTTACTGGCTGAGTTTCTCTGGGTAATAGAGGGGATCTTTCAACCGGGATTTTTCGCTCCATAAACCTAAATAGGTTGGCGTCTCGGTCGGTTGTCCTTTGTCCTTTAGTTCGATTGTCCATCGGCGGCGCGTGCAGCAACGGGAACTCGCGTCCAGCTAAGCCGGGTATTCGCAAACAGCTGATGTAATCAAGAATAATGAAAAACTATTGATTTTAATAACTAACATGACTGAGATTAACTTGTTTTTACTCCAATTAATTGAGTGAAGCATAAATTTAAGATGAAAATCAAAGTTGATATAGTATTAAACTAATAATACTGAAGTATTAACATCTGTAACTATTTTTTGAAATATTAAGATGTATGAGATAGAAGAAAGTTTTGGTATTGGCACATCCAACTAGTTAACATTACTTTTTACTTTTTGAAAAGTTTGTAAACGACCGTTAGACGGCCCCACATACTGATTTATTCCAATCAAGTACCAAGTCATTATACGGTATTACGTTATTCAAAATTATGAAAAAATATATATATATAAAAATTCGTCTGTAAAGGAAATTAATATTAATTTGTATTTATTTTATAAGAGGAAATTATATTAAAATCATCTTTTCAAATGAAATGCTCTGAAATGAGCATTCTTTAAAAAGAAAAAAAAAACCTAACAACATGCAAATGGATATTTTTAAAAAAGGCGGTGAAACATCATAGCTACTATTACGTAATTTCATAAATAATTTACTTTATTGTTAAAGAATAAAATTAAGCATTTTCTATCTTGAATGAATGAATAATAAAATATTCTGTGACAGGAATAATTTAATTTTTATTACACCTATGAAAAGGGCCTATTAAAATATTTGGTGCTGCCATCTCTTGCAATTTCAAAGAACTAGTTGAAGACTTCAAATTAATATGTTGCGTATATGTTGATAAAGATTTGTGTAATTGAAGTTTACGTGTTTAATAATTTAAGGAATTGTTTGATTTATTTTTCTTTCAAAATTTAACTACTACTCTTCTCTTTGCGAAAGATATCAAAAATATCAGTTTTCCAATTTTTTATACTTTAAAATGTGTTTGACACCCTTTGTATATTCTAATGAAGTTAAGTAAAGCACCGATGATAATAAATATGTAAAAATGCTTTTTATTGCATGCATTTCTCTTTGACGCAAGGGAAAAACCGCCAGTAATGCTTCCATCGGCATCCTTCGTACTGTATCAATTTCATTTAAAACACAAAATTTTCACTCATTTCATTTAAAATATATAACTTAATTTAAAATAAATATATTACATACAATTAAAATACACGCTTTTCATTCATCTTAAATAAAAAAAAAGGGGGGGGGGGATAATAAGAAGTAATACCATGAACCAACTCATTTTATTTCAACGCCAATGCCTTGTTTCTAATTTATACACACGAAAAATAAAGCTGCTACTAACGGGGAACAAACGCTATTGGCGAGATTTGCGCCAGGCTAACATAAAAGTACATTTAAAAAAAAAAATGTAACCATGAAGTAATTCGTGCTTTTTACTCAATTTTAGCATAGATAAAGTTGTTTAATTTTTTTGCATAAACTAATAAGTTTACAGGAAAAAGCGATCCAGAAAATTATGAAGGATACTCCTGCAAATACAAAAATAAATAAATAAATAAATAACAGTGTAAAAAATTAAAAATTAATTTTTTTTTTTTGCGAAATCTAACCACATTATATTTTTTCTCGTGAAAATAATTTTATTTAAAAATATCATTTCATGATGTGTAAAGGAGATACAAAAAAAAAAAAAAGGGGGGGGGGGGTGCATAAGTAAAAAAAAAGCACGGGGTTCCTTTAGTCCATTTAAATTGGTTTAAAGATACTCGAAATCAGAATATACTTGGAATTGTATTTTAATTTTGTCATTATCATTATCATTATTTACTTTTTTTTTTTTTTTTTTTTTTTTTTTTTTTTTTTTACATAAAGTCTAGGTAAAGGTCCTATGATTATAAATGTGTGAAAAGGGCTTTTTTCTGCATCCCTTTGCCTTCAAATGATTCAAAGATGCAATCTTTAAATTATTCTTTCTCAGTTAGTGTTTTTTCAATATATCAGTATGATCAAAATGAATAAAACACATACTTTTCAATTGACTCGTTATTTTATTTTTATTTATTTATTTTTATAAATTTATTTACTTATTTATTTTGACGATGTAAAATTAGGGTTCGGATTTTCAATAATATCAGTAGTTTAAAAAATTAAAATGTTAAGAAAGCGTTAATTTTCGCTGTATTATTTATATATGGCATAAGAGTTTATTTATTAACCATTTGGAAAAAGGGTTATTGTCCTCGTCAGGGTAGGAAATCAAAAGCATATCTGAACCTTTTTATTGGTTTAATCCGCATTTTATTCGTTTTCTGATTGGTTTATACTGTAATCTGTATTTCCCTTTACTTTCAACAGAGATGGATACTTCTGATGTCACTATGACAAAAAAGTAATAAAAACTACAAAAGAAAATTAATAACTCAGAAACAAATTGAGATACAGCTTTCAAACAAATTGCATTTAAAAGTACATTTTTTTCTCTATACGACGGTGTAAAAAGTAATAGTGTGGGATGTTTAGAAGTTTAAGAATTAAATTTCATTTAAAATAGGTCGTCAGATTTCTTGGACGCTGGAAAAGCCTTTTCCCGAACAGCCAAAGAAATGCTTGGATAATAAGTAAGTTTCAAGTGGATAATACGTAAGTTTCAGGTGGATAATACGCAAGTTTCAGGAAATCTGACGAGTCGCACGCGATTTTTGTCGCTTGCAATTTTTACGTGTAATAACACTATTAATGTTTAATTCATGGCGTACGTAATGTATGATCAACTCCGTGCGATTTTTTATGTCTTAAATTTTAGTCTTCGAAAAAAAATCATTTTCCAAATGGTCGTTGTAATTTGTTAAATTGCTTTTTCATTATTTTTTCTTAAAACTAATTACTTTTTTTGGAAATCCGATCCATAGCATTAAAGAAAACACTGGTAAGTAAAGCATGCAAAAGAGAAAGAAAAAAGTTTCCAAAAACTCAAAATTATATAAAAAAAATAAATTTTAATTTTTTTCCCTTTTTCTGAAAATTTACCATTATTATTTTCTCTTATTAAGTTATATTTAATAACATGTTTAACAAGTATTATAAAACACTAAAATTTAAAAGAAAGTTCAACGTGTAGCGAGTTTTTTTAATGATTATAAAAAATATAGAAATCACCTAACCATTAGACAATCGAAAACTAAATAAAATTAAGGTTGGTTGGTTGTATTTATGTCGGCCAATTATCTGCACGTGGGATATAGGCCCTAAGGGGGGAGTGCCTTCCGTGGAGGTCTTTCTAAGGGAACCTAACCCGTATTAACACTTGGAGAACCAAGGCTCGAAGAAAACCACGAAAACTCCGAACGATTAGGCCGACGGGCGCGATTGGTATCGAACCCAGCACCTCCCGTCTACCAGCTTCGAGAGCAGAATCTCTCGGCCACTGGTGGGGCCAAAATAAAATTAAGTGTTAATTAATGAAAATTACATAAAGTTCTCTTTTTCTTTTTATCTATTTCCATTTAGAATTTCAATAAATGACTCCTATTGAGTTATCTTTTTTTTTTTTGTACTTTTTTTTTCTACGCTTATTACAGGGGATATGGATTAACAATATTAATGATAACGAAATCATGACACTGAATTAATGACATATTAATAATAACTAAAACATACAAGAAATAGAGATTCATAAAAAAAAAAAAAAAAATATTGCAGCTTGCAGTACTAAAAAAAAGTTAAGATAAATACTTTTGGTCAGAACTCCTCGAACGAGACAAATTTTTAACCAAATCGACGTAAAAATCAATGTTTTGTAGAAATTAATTCGGGCCGAGATTTTAACTTTTTTTTCGGGCCGGGCGAACTTTTAATTTTTGCATCGGGCCGGGCCCGGTCCTGGAAATTTTGGCCCGTGCAGACCCCTACCACCCGCCATCTGAAAACCTACCATCCAGATCCAGATCCACAAAGTTGAATTTAAAGCTGTTAAGTTTAGTGCTGCCATCTATTATCGTTTTTAAACATTGAAGTTATTTCAAAATATATAATTAAATATTGCATTTTTTACTAATTTGAAGAATATCTCGGTATTGATATATTTATTAATGCAAACAAAAATATTTCATCACTACAAATACTAAATCAAAGCAAAATATCGTAAAATTTTAGAAAACATTAAATTCTGAAAAAGCAGAATTCCTGTTTTCTAGTCATTTATTTTTTGGAATATTTTCTTTGGAATTCATTGTTTTATAGAATGAATTTTTGAGTTGACTCATTTTCAACCTTTCTTCCACGGATTCTAGATGGGATACATTTGTGATTTCTAACCGTGGAATAACTCTTATCCTCTACATTGAAAGTATTAGGAGTCATTTTGACTCTTCTTTGAAAACCCCAGATAGCATGAACATTAGAAGAAAGTTTGATTTTTTTCTGATATTGTCTTGCCGCGACAAATTTGAATTGAGAAATTCGCAGCAAATCTCCCGCAAGATATACCATCACCCACTTGCATGAGTAATTTGTTGTGAAACTGATGGCAAGACTATCTTTAATTCACGAAAGTGAATAAAGCAAAAAATCCCTCTGTTGAGAGAATAGACAATCAACAGATATGCAGAAATTGCAGAACTTTTATTCGGTTGGCATCGCTTTTTTTAAACGCTATACTTATCAAATACCAAAAAAGACTCGAATTGAAAAGGGCAAATATTACCCTAACTTGTTTATGGTGGTAAATAAGATACATGCACCTTAATGGTGCGTATGCACCAATAGACCTGATCAGGCCTCCTTCGAAGGAGTTAAATTTATAGTATAACAGTTGTAAACAGTTAATGTGGCATGGAAAGATTACTATTTTGCAGTAAGTTTGCAGTATTTTCGATTACTTGTTTGCCGTTAATTTACAATAAATTCGACACAGCATGAATTTAACTTGCACGACAAGTTAGCTGCAAGTTCAAAGTGTGGTGACTTCAGCGCTTGTATTATCTTTCTGCAGCCTTGTTATGAACTTTCAGTCTTGTCATGCTGAGCTTGCTGCAACTTTTCAGGTTTTCAAAGCAAGACTTCTGTAAATTTTCTGCAAACTAAAAATGCTATAGTTTGCCTTATATATTTCTACAATTAAGAAAAAATGTTTTTGCATTAGCAAAAAGTTGATTTATTAGAGAAAATCTCCTGATTTTTCTTTCTTTAGAACTTGGAAATTCTGTATTTTTATATTATTATGTTTTATATTTTCTAATAATGCATTTCAGGGGTAAATATTTATCACAGAAGAAAATTAGTCCAAAAAATTTCTACACCACCATTTCCAAACAATAAACTTCTCGGTATATTTTTACATTTCCACAACATTTTCAGTAGAAATCTACCAGGAAGTTTATTGTTTAGAAATAGTGATGTTAAAATTTTTTGGTAACGTTTCTTCCACGACAAAATTTCAAATCAACTGATAATATTAACTTTGTATATTTCTTTGTTATATTACTTATGTCATCTTACTATTTTAATTACACCCTTTTTTTTAAATAACTGCTTTAAGTGAGTTGCGGCCCACCTAATGTCGTAACATATGTTTGCGGCCCGCGAGAAAAAAAGGTTGAGTACCGCTGGTCTAAACGCTGGCTTAAAGCGAACACATGCAAAAGGAAAAAGTGCTCCCAATCCTATAAAAGCAATGAAAGATTCAATAGGATTTTCTTTTTCAACCCAGATAACATGAACATTAGCAGCAAGTTTGATTTTTTCTTATATTATCTTGCCGTGACATATCTGAATTGAGAAATTCGCAGCAAATCTCCCGCAAGATATACCATCACCCACTTGCATAGTTTGTTGTGAAACGGATAGCAAAACTGTATTCAATTCACGAAAATGAGGAAAGCAAAAAATCCCTCTATTGAGAGAATAGACAATCAGCAGATACGCAGGAATTACAGAAATTTTATTCGGTTAGCACCGCTTATTTTAAACGCTATACTTATCAAATACCAAAAAAGGCTCGAAATAGAAAGTACAAATATTACCCTATCTTGTTTATGGTGGTAAAAACGATGCATGCACCTTAACGGTGCGTATGCATCAATACACCTGATCAGGTCTATGGACCCCCTTCGAAAGGGTTAAACTTATAGTGTAACAGTTGTAAACAGTTAATGTGGCATGGAAAGATTACTATTTTGCAGTAAGTTTGCAGTATTTTCGATTACTTATTTGCCGTTAATTTGCAATAAATATGATACAGCATGAATTTAATTTGCACGACAAGTTAGCTGCAAGTTCATAGTGTGGTCACTGCGGCGTTTGCATTATCTTGCTACCGTCTTATTATGAACTTTCAGTCTTGTCATGCTGAGCTTGCTGCAACTTTGCAGGTTTTCAAAGCAAGACTTCTGTAAATTTTCTGCAAACTAAAAATGCTATAGTTTGCCTTATATATTTCTACAATTAAGAAAAAAGTTTTTGCATTAGCAAAAAGTTGATTTATTAGAGAAAATCTCCTGATTTTTCTTTCTTTAGAACTTGGAAATTCTGTATTTTTATATTATTATGTTTTATATTTTCTAATAATGCATTTCAGGGGTAAATATTTATCACAGAAGAAAATTAGTCCAAAAAATTTCTACACCACCATTTCCAAACAATAAACTTCTCGGTATATTTTTACATTTCCACAACATTTTCAGTAGAAATCTACCAGGAAGTTTATTGTTTAGAAATAGTGATGTTAAAATTTTTTGGTAACATTTCTTCCACGACAAAATTTCAAATCAACTGATAATATTAACTTTGTATATTTCTTTGTTATATTACTTATGTCATCTTACTATTTTAATTGCACTCTTTTTTTTTTAAATAACTGCTTTAAGTGTGTTGCGGCCCACCTAATGTCGTAACATATGTTTGCGGCCCGCGAGAAAAAAAGGTTGAGTACCGCTGGTCTAAACGCTGGCTTAAAGCGAACACATGCAAAAGGAAAAAGTGCTCCCAATCCTATAAAAGCAATAAAAGATTCAATAGGCTTTTCTTTTTCAACCCAGATAACATTAACATTAGCAGCAAGTTTGATTTTTCTCTTATATTATCTTGCCGTGACATATCTGAATTGAGAAATTTGCAGCAAATCTCCCGCAAGATATACCATCACCCACTTGCATAGTTTGTTGTGAAACGGATAGCAAGACTGTATTTAATTCACGAAAATAACGAAAGCAAAAAATCCCTCTATTGAGAGAATAGACAATCAGCAGATACGCAGAAATTGCAGAAATTTTATTCGGTTAGCACCGCTTATTTTAAACGCTATACTTATCAAATACCAAAAAAGGCTCGAATTAAAAAGTACAAATATTACCCTATCTTGTTTATGGTGGTAAAAACGAGGCATGCACCTTAACGGTGCGTATGCATCAATACACCTGATCAGGTCTATGAACCCCTTCGAAGGGGTTAAACTTATAGTGTAACAGTTGTAAACAGTTAATGTGGCATGGAAAGATTACTATTTTGCAGTAAGTTTGCAGTATTTTCGATTACTTATTTGCCGTTAATTTGCAATAAATATGATACAGCATGAATTTAATTTGCACGACAAGTTAGCTGCAAGTTCATAGTGTGGTGACTGCGGCGTTTGCATTATCTTGCTGCCGTCTTATTATGAACTTTCAGTCTTGTCATGCTGAGCTTGCTGCAACTTTGCAGGTTTTCAAAGCAAGACTTCTGTAAATTTTCTGCAAACTAAAAATGCTATAGTTTGCCTTATATATATTTCTACAATTAAGAAAAAAAGTTTTTGCATTAGCAAAAAGTTGATTTATTAGAGAAAATCTCCTGATTTTTCTTTCTTTAGAACTTGGAAATTCTGTATTTTTATATCATTATGTTTTATATTTTCTAATAATGAATTTCAGGGGTAAATATTTATCACAGAAGAAAATTAGTCCAAAAAATTTCTACACCACCATTTCCAAACAATAAACTTCTCGGCATATTTTTACATTTCCACAACATTTTCAGTAGAAATCTACCAGGAAGTTTATTGTTTAGAAATAGTGATGTTAAAATTTTTTGATAACATTTCTTCCACGACAAAATTTCAAATCAACTGATAATATTAACTTTGTATATTTCAATGTTATATTACTTATGTCATCTTACTATTTTAATTGCACTCCTTTTTTTTAAATAACTGCTTTAAGTGTGTTGCGGCCCACCTAATGTCGTAACATATGTTTGCGGACCGCGAGAAAAAAAGGTTGAGTACCGCTGGTCTAAACGCTGGCTTAAAGCGAACACATGCAAAAGGAAAAAGTGCTCCCAATCCTATAAAAGCAATAAAAGATTCAATAGGCTTTTCTTTTTCAACCCAGATAACATGAATATTAGCAGCAAGTTTGATTTTTTCTTATATTATCTTGCCGTGACATATCTGAATTGAGAAATTCGCAGAAAATCTCCCGCAAGATATACCATCACCCACTTGCATAGTTTGTTGTGAAACGGATAGCAAGACTGTATTTAATTCACGAAAATGACGAAAGCAAAAAATCCCTCTATTGAGAGAATAGACAATCAGCAGATACGCAGAAATTGCAGAATTTTTATTCGGTTAGCACCGCTTATTTTAAACGCTATACTTATCAAATACCAAAAAAGGCTTGAATTAAAAAGTACAAATATTACCCTATCTTGTTTATGGTGGTAAAAACGATGCATGCGCCTTAAGAGTGCGTATTAGGGTGGTCACAAGAAATCAATTTTCGAATTTTTTCGGGGGGACCCCCCAAAAAGTTGCCAATTGACTAGAAAATGAGATTGGCTAAGTTTCAGCTCATTTGGATAATATTAACCCGTGCCTCATTGAGGTTTAATTTTGAAAAAAACGTGATTTTTCGCAAAAAAATGCTGTTTTTCCTTCATGAAATGAATACAATTGAACCTAGAAACATAATGCAGGTCTCATTTTATAAAAAAAAGTTTTGCTTTGAAGAACCACACACCATTTTTTTCTAAAAATGTATAGATTTAAAAATATACGCATTTTTCAGGACTAGACTTCACCTGAATCCTAAAAATTGACTTTTTATGAAAAAGCGAAAAAAAAAAAAAAAATGTAACATTCCATTTCATCTGCTTTCCGCCTTTTGTTTTTCTTTTTTTCGTTTTGTGAAGTCCAATAAAGTGTTTGATTAAAAAAAATTCCAAAGGAAAGGAAAAAATCGAATTTTAAACTAAAAGAATTTTTTAAAAAAAGGGAGGACAAAGGAAGTATAGAAATGAGAGCAAATAATGCTTCATTGCATTTTATTATTAAAGTTGTGTTACAAAAAAGGAGGCATAATAAAGAAAATAAATTATTTTCCCTTACAACTGTCACGTTAACCCTTTCCGGCACAGAAAAATTCTGTTCGTAAAAGGATGAAATGATTGTCTACCCCGGAATTTACAAACGACATTTTTAGAAATTAAAATCACATTACTTTAACCTTTCATTGTAAAAGCAAAATTTTATTAAAATATTCTTCGTGCCGTTTGTAAGTTTGGAATTAAAATTAGGTGGTCCTGGCGTGGGACACTGCGCCAGAAAGAATTGAAGTGGTAATGGTTTAGATAAGGTGGCTTATGCTGACTTTTTTCTTACCAAAGTATTATCTAAAAATGAAAATGCAACTTGATCCGAGTTAAGATACCAAAGGCGGTTTGTCATTTTAGCAAGTGCTTTGTCTGTAACCTATTTATCAAATTTTCTGTACTGAACAAGTGATTTTATTATTTGCAGGTCTTGAATTTGGGGCTAAAGTGGCAGTGGAAGTATTGAAGCACGCTTTCGCATAAATATTGATTAAGAATAAGAAAAGATCTCTGATACCGTCTTTTTCTAAATTTGTTATTGAAAGATGATCCCTGAAACAATATATTTCAAGAGAATGAATGGCCTGTGCCTCCATCCATCTGACATGATTAAAAGTACCAGGTGCTTTGAAAAAAAGTCTTTTGCAGGAAGGAGTTCTATAAAAATAATACAAAGTTTGATAAACTCTTTATAATCATCCCTGAGCTGTTAATTTTTAAGAGTTCCTGTAAAAAAATTTGAAATTTCTTCTGAATTAACTATTTATACCTAGTATTTCATCTTCAATAACGTTTGTATACTTACTCTGGTTTAATTTAGACCACCCAATCAGAATTATTTTTTTTTAATATCTGGCTGAGGGGCAGTGATTGTGCCCATTTTACAATCAAGAACAGCTTTCTGAATTATGCTGGCGGCATGGTAAATACAGAATACTTTTCCTTTAACAATTGCTATAGAAAAATGCAGGTTAACTCTGAGGCGACCTGTGTTTACTGCAGTTGTATCAAAAAATATTGCCTGGATTTTACCAACTTCCTCCACTCTTCAACTGCTGAAAATACAGCTTTCGCCTGAATTATTCCGATACTATTTTCAAGTTGAGGAACTCGTAGTAGCTGTTCTTCATCCCCACAACTAATTAAAACTTTTATCCACTCTACATTTTCTTTATTAAAAAAATGGTGAAGCAGTTTCCCACCCCAGTGAACAACAGTTCTCTCTAAATGGGAATTTTAAAATCTGTTTTTGGTGAGCTCAGTTTTTTGTTTACGAAACAGTTATTTGCAGAGTCGATGTCTGTGGTTAGCTAGTGGATGTATTCTAAGTCTAGCAGCTCCTCTGGCGTTCAGTTCATTTTGCGAATATTATAAAATAAAATACATAAAACTTGACAATTACTTAGCTGCTTATTGTCGATGATTTGATGAGACATGTGGCCAATTTAAAAAATCTTACATTTCTGCCATCATATCAAGAGGGGGAAGGGGTTTTACGGAATGTTTCGTCAATTCTAAAAATAGATAACCATAACAGATAACAAAAACAGCGTTGTACTAAAAAGAGAAATTTAAAAGGTTCAACTGCAACACAAATCGAGAAGGTCTTTCTTACTAGACACAGAACTAGATAACTAATAATCAATTATAATTCGTGAAATATTTTTAATGTTACAAAAATTGTTCACTTAATTTTGCCTATTAATAAAAATGATACAAAAAAAATTATCAAAAGTAATAAAATTTTTAATTTCTCATTTTTTACCTATGTTTCAAAAATGCAGAGTTTGAGGGTATGGTTCACTAGATGTCCTGAAAAATACTAAATGTTCATTAAATATAAGTTTTCATGAGAGTAAAAGTTCAAGGCAACAACAGTTTCTATGAAATAAAACAAGAATCAGGTTTCTAAGACAAATATTTTTCACGTAAGGAAAGAAAAACGACAATTTTTTGCCAAAAATTGCAAATTTTCAAGAATTCAACCTCGATGAGGCACGGGTTAATATTATTTATTTGAGCTGAAACTTTGCCAATCTCATTTTCTAACTAATTGGTAACTTTTAGGAGGGTCCCCCCGAAAAAAACGTTAAAAAAATTTTTCCCCATGTTGCTTGTGACCACCTTAGTGCGTATGCATCAATACACCTGATCAGGTCTATGGACCCCTTCGAAGGGGTTACACTTATAGTGTAACAGTTGTAAACAGTTAATGTGGCATCTAAAGATTACTATTTTGCAGTAAGTTTGCAGTATTTTCGATTACTTATTTGCCGTTAATTTGCAATAAATCTGGTACAGCATGAATTTAATTTGCACGACAAGTTAGCTGCAAGTTCATAGTGTGGTGACTTCGGTGTTTGCATTATCTTGCTACCGTCTTATTATGAACTTTCAGTCTTGTCATGCTGAGCTTGCTGCAACGTTGCAGGTTTTCAAAGCAAGACTTCTGTAAATTTTCTGCAAACTAAAAATGCTATAGTTTGCCTTATATATTTCTACAATTAAGAAAAAAAGTTTTTGCATTAGCAAAAAGTTGATTTATTAGGGAAAACCTCCTGATTTTTCTTTCTTTAGAACTTGGAAATTCTGTATTTTTATATTATTATGTTTTATATTTTCTAATAATGCATTTCAGGGGTAAATATTTATCACAGAAGAAAATTAGTCCAAAAAATTTCTACACCACCATTTCCAAACAATAAACTTCTCGGCATATTTTTACATTTCCACAAAATTTTCAGTAGAAATCTACCAGGAAGTTTATTGTTTAGAAATAGTGATGTTAAAATTTTTTGGTAACATTTCTTCCACGACAAAATTTCAAATCAACTGATAATATTAACTTTGTATATTTCTTTGTTATACTACTTATGTCATCTTACTATTTTAATTACACCCCTTTTTTTTAAATAACTGCTTTAAGTGTGTTGCGGCCTGCTTAATGTTGTAACATATGTCTGCGGCCCGCGAGAAAAAAAGGTTGAGTATCGCTGGTCTAAACGCTGGCTTAAAGCGAACACATGCAAAAGGAAAAAGGGCCCCCCACTCCTATAAAAGCAATAAAAGATTCAATATGCTTTTCTTTTTCAACCGTTATCCCAGGTAACATGAACATTAGCAGCAAGTTTGATTTTTTCTTATATTATCTTGCCGTGACATATCTGAATTGAGAAATTCGCAGCAAATCTCCCGCAAGATATACCATCACCCACTTGCATGAGTAGTTTGTTGTAAAACGGATAGCAAGACTGTATTTAATTCACGAAAATGACGAAAGCGAAAAATCCCTCTATTGAGAGAATAGACAATCAGCAGATACGCAGAAATTGCAGAAATTTTATTCGGTTAGCACCGCTTATTTTAAACGCTATACTTATCAAATACCAAAAAAGGCTCGAATTAAAAAGTACAAATATTACCCTATCTTGTTTGTGGTGGTAAAAACGATGCATGTACCTTAACGGTGCGTATGCATCAATACACCTGATCAGGTCTATGCACCCCTTCGAAGGGGTTAAACTTATAGTGTAACAGTTGTAAACAGTTAATATGGCGTGGAAAATTTACTACTTTGCAGTAAGTTTGCAGTATTTTTGATTTATTGTTTGCCGTTAATTTGCAATAAATTTGATACAGCATGAATTTAACTTGCACGACAAGTTAGCTGCAAGTTCATAGTGTGGTGACTTCGGCGTTTGCATTATCTTACTACAGTATTGTTATGAACTTTGAGTCTTGTCATGCTGAGCTTGCTGCAACTTTGCAGGTTTTCAAAGCAAGACTTCTGCAAATTTTCTGCAAACTAAAAATGCTATGTGGGATGTGGTTATCAACAAAAGAAAGGAGAGTCTCAACAATGGAAAGAGGCGGAGATGGATTCGTCGGAAACATTTCCGACCGATTCGGATCCTACAAAAGTAACAAAACTGTGAAAAGCACCACCTAATCACAACAGACAGCGCCATTTGTAGGATATGTGTATTTGGACCTCATTCATTACATAGGCTCATCCATTAATTACGTCACACTTGCAGAGGGGGGAAGGAGAGATCCAAAGAGTGTGCCACAGCGTGACAGATATTTTCCCTCATCCTGTTATTATTATGATATCACATCTAATATATGAAACGATTAGGAAGGCATTCTTTTCAAGCAGCATAAAAAAGCTTATTTAAAAATATACATTTTTACTCAGATTAGTAAAAAATTCATTATTCTTTTTTTCTTTGAATTTCAACAGATTGATGTAAAAGCACGCAAGATTTTGATGGTTTTGTAGTAGTATACATATCAGGAGGTAATAGAGATCGTATGTAACATTTAATTTTGCATAAAATTAGCTCTTAATTAATAGTTGCAGAAAATGTAACGTCACAACAGGGAATGGGGAGAGAGGATATCTCTCGAGTGTGACACCTATGACACAGGGGGAAGATGGTGTAAAAACAAGGAAATTTGCGTGACGTAATTAAGGCTACTCGTCACTCAGTTTCCGAATTCCCCTCGGTAATGTTAAGCCTATGGGCATTTGATGTATTCTTATATTTAAAATATCTCCTCGGGAAATTAATATTTTTAACATCTTTTTCTGTGTACTCTTCTTAAAGGATGTCTCTTTTTTAGGGTTCCGTACTTAAAAAGTAAAAACGGAACCATTATAAGACCACCCCTGTGTCTGTCTGTCTGTCACAGCCATTTTAGTCGTAAACTATGGAACGTGGAAAGTTCAAATTGGGGGAAGTAATAAAGACCATTGACCCACATATTTTCAGATTAATAAACATTCATAAATATATTTAGTAAAAAAGTAGAGGGGCTAATTATGCTACTTGAAAAAAAAAATCTTTTCATTGCATATCATGTGGGGTATCCTGTGAAAGTTTTTGTAACGCTGAACTCAAAAATACATTCCTTTTAATTTTAGGTATTATATTTTCAAAGATATTGTTGAAAATGTAGCGCAAAAATATGTTCCCCCCCATCTAATTCCGAATCTACTGAAACTAAAATTATGAAAAAATTAGAGGTAGTAGACGTTAATGTAAACCTTGCCGGAAAATTATAGCGATTACCCTAGGTCCCATAGTTTTTGAGTAATTAGCATTTTTCTGTTATACAAAAATTTCGATTTACGGGCATTCAGAAAAATTGTTGAGCATCGCTGAATGTACCTATCGTTGCAGAAGAATAAAAGT
The DNA here is from genome assembly GCA_963932465.1 of Maratus speciosus. NCBI lineage: Eukaryota > Metazoa > Arthropoda > Arachnida > Araneae > Salticidae > Maratus > Maratus speciosus. The sequence continues at coordinate 258,664,540 of OZ010791.1, forward strand.
ATTGTTGATAATGATTTTCGAAAAAAATCATCGGTAATTAGCCGAGATATTAACCCTTAAAGGTACGGTCAGTTTGGACATACACAAGGACAGGGGCGGCGTACTCTATGCCTAGTTAACAACTTTTAATGATATATATGTGTAATGTAATGTCCAGTAACAGTATAAAAGCAATAAATGTCAAATTGTTAAAAACATACTAATTTAAGGGGTCTCGGGACTCTAAAAAGTGGAAAAAATGAAAAAAAGACCATTTTCAACATTTAATGTCTTAAAATGTATATGATTTTAAAACACAATTTTAATTGGGATAAAAAATTGCAAGATACAGAATTAGTATTTATAGGGGGCTCGAAACTGTTAGACATTTGTCGAACAAAAAAATTGCATAACAGTTTACGCGCAGGATTACAAAATAAATATTGCAACTAGAATGAAAATTTTGGTGCTTACTTATACTTCAGATTGTAATAATTTCCCTGAACTTAAATAAATTTGTATTTAAAGCATTTTTATATTTTTAATGCAATGTTGCATTTAGCTAATACAAAATTTGAAAATTTCAACAGTAAAATCACCTAAACAAATATTTTTTTGAACAATAAAAAGGAAATTTTAGGTTCAATTTATACAGACTAACATGAAATATATGCTTTGAAAATTTCACGAAAAAATATTCAGAAGTTTTTTAGGAATCCTGCACGTTATGCCCAAAAAACGCCATTTGGAAAATAATTACTTTAAAGTTTCGGAAACGCCGCTTCAGCTATTGAGCGGGTATAATTCTAAAAGCCAAAACTTCTGTTCTAATGGGAATTTCAAGGAAACAATTATATCAAAATATTCAGAAAAGATAGGAGTTTAACATCTAAAAAAATTAAAATTTCTTAAATTTTGAAGCTTTAAGAGTCTTGCGACCACTTAATCCTTTCCGACACGGAGTAATTCTATTTATAAACTTATGAAATAATGAACTGACACCAGAATTTATAAACGAATTTATTAGAAAATGCGAACTTGCTTATTTTCACGTACATGATAAAAGGAAAATTCTAATTAAATATTCTTGGAGCCGTTTGTCTGTTTTGGAATTAAAATTAAGTGTCCGTTTTTTAAGGGCCTCGCCCTCGAAAGCTTTAATTAGAATGAATCGCATAAATACTGTGGGATTCGCGATAGTTTGCATTGATTGTATCTCTCAATACGCCTCGAGTGACTTTAAAAGTTAATTAAACACATCTGGAAAAACGCGTCACTGACCTAAACAGATTAGGATAATATTAAAAGAAGAGTTATACGAATAGCTATATTTGATATTATTTAGGTTCCATATCTCTTTGAACTTTCATGCTATACCCATTTGCACTTTTCTAATATATACAGTTATACCCAACCCTACGTTGTATAGTTTTTTACAAAGTCTTAGTATTCTTTTAGCAACTTTTTTTTTTTTTTTTTTTTTTTTTTTTTTTTTAAATAATAATACAATTACAAATTCATATATTTATTCTACGGAACCCTCTGTACTCGAGTAATGCTCGCACTTGACCGTTTATTTTTCTTATAGTTCTCAAAATATAACATTACCGATGGGATTTTTAGCCTTAATGGATGACTATCTATATCCACCCAACATCTATATATGCTGGATTGCGTGTCTCAAAAATATTAGTACAAACATTTGGGTCTGATAACACGAATCAAGACATTTTTTTCCCCTTTGTTATCAGAAAACATAGTCGTAATCCTCTTATGGGGCATTCTCACAATCTTTTGACTTTAGGGAATAAAAATCTGGTGAAATTAAATTTGCTAAAATAACATTTTAATCTGATAGACGAATGCCTTAATGATTCAAAATAAAGAAAAAATGGTCAGCAGCGAAAATTGTTTTATTTAACCGAGGTTTAAGTTAAACTTGCGAGTTTAATTTTCCTTACCATTTTACAACTATAACTTTTTATTTTCTTCTAAATTTTTACTTATAATGAATTTGCATAGTACCCACAGAACATTCAAATAAGAAATAATAACAATGTAGTATTTTTAGTACAAAATTTTGGTATAACATTCTCTTAAAGGGGTATTAAAGAAGGGACGGAATGAAAAAAAGGGGGATGGTATAGGAAAAAAGGGACGGCAATGGAAAAAAAAAGGATGGTAAGGATGGGACGGTAAGGAAAATTACCACTATTTTTAGGCAAATCATGTTAAGACTAAGTGATAGCCACAGTGTTCATTTATTTTTAGAAACAGTTATTTACATTGGATTGAATTTAAAAAAAAATTTAATTTACCTCGAAAAGTGCAGGAATAAACCTTGGGGACGGTAAGACACGATGAAGCCACGATGCTTCAAACTGATATTTAAATCCTGATTTTGCAGTAAATTTCCTGTCAAAGAATTTTAGACATTCTTTCTCTAGCATACATGGGAAAAAAATTGAAAAAAATTCTGTGGCTGCATCTGAAGTGATTTTCTGTATAAGTTTAGCAAGAGGGATAGTAAGGAATCTGAAACCCTGGGACAGAGTTTAAAAAATGATATCAACCGTAAAAATGTGTGCAGGTTAATTTTTTTTGCTACATATTTATATAAAACAATTGTCCCAGTTTCGGAAAAAAATTACATCGAATTACTTTTATTGAAACAATTTTATACAGACAGTTCCAAACTTAAAAATCAGCATCAGGGACACGGGACGATATAGGAGTTTCCTGGATATTTGGACCCCCAACATCGTCCAAAACTTATTTATATCGTTAATATTGTTATGCAGTCATGCAATGGGATATTCCCCAGTATATATAAAAAAAACTAGAATATGTACTAAAATAAAAATTAATATTCAGTGACTTAAAAGTCAAAGGATTGTGAGAATGCCCCTTATATCAAACTCGGATATTTATTCAGAACTTTAATAATATATATTGTAATGATATTTTCTACAACTTACTTTTCATTCTGCCAAATGTGATGACATCATGAAGTAAGTGTTGAAATAGCCACCATTCAAGTCCATACAACATTGAGCTACACCTTTCATAACCTTTGACTGCTGTTACCGGTCACTGCGCTTTTCAATTTTCAAAGTTTAATTTCTAACTTTCAATTTAGCAATAGATATTAAAGAAATTTTTTGTTCATTTGGAGCCCTAATCCTAATACTATTGCGAGAGACTTCTGGATAAGTACATTTTAATTATAATAATCCTGTACATAAATACTGGTACGGAAACAGTATCCTATCCATTAATCGTTTTTAGGTGCGTTCGTAATTATATAAATACGTAGCACCTATAGTCGTCGTTCAGTCCGTCCGTCTGTCCGCATATAACAGAGCAAAAACTACCCAACCGAATGGTCTGAAATTTTAAATATATACAGTAAAACCCCGATTATCCGCGAGCGGATGATCCGCGGTGCGGTTTATCCGCGAAGCGATTTTTTACTTTTATTTTTATTTTTTTTTTATGCAAGCCAACAGCAAGGAAAATATAATAAGCCGTACTAATAAATATAAATAGAGAAATTCATGTATTCGAAAGTAATAGAAGAATATTCCTAGATTCGGTTGCCATGCTAAAATTATCAGATATAATGTCTGGATGTCTTTTCTTGATTTTATTAACAAAACGTAAACACAGCAATTAAAATATTTTACAATTAAATAAGACTATTATGATAAATTCCAGGGGAGCATATCAAGAATAGCTTCATTTTTGAGACAGAAAAGGTGTTTACAAAACAAAAAGAAAAAACAAGTGACTGATTTTTTTTAAAAAGGTGTAACTCAAGACTTTTTGAACAGTATGTATGGCATTGCATCTTGTTTACTGATCTTGATTTTAGTGATTTATACGTAAAGGAAAGGTTTCTGCTGTACTGTGAATATGTATGTATTTTAAACGTTTTATTATGTTTTTTGTACACTAAAACATAGTTTTTATATCGAATTTTCTTTTTTTTTTTCGTGTTTGTACCCCATATTCATTTTTTTTTTCGGGTTATTCGTGATTTTTGTTATCCGCAGTGTCCTTGCCATCCAATTCAGCGGATAATCGGGACTGTACTGTAATTGTTGCAAAATTTTGTCGAATCATTTCAAATTTTATGAAAATCGGATGTATAGTTTAATTACACACTGTTAAAAATATCGTGAAATATTACCTCTGTTTTTAAAGACTATCTATTTTCTGACCAATGAGAACGCTTCATAGGGGTTTATGTAGCGTTCTCATTTGTCAGAAAATAGATAGTCTTTAACAGCAGAGGTAATTTTTCACGAAATTTTTAACAGTGCAGGTACGGTCAAAAATTTTCCTTTACATTACGGCCAATGGGGAAAAAAATATTACAAGTGCATTTTAATGATGTTACAGCCTTCCGAATTGTCTGAAATTTTAAATATATAATTGTTGCAAAATTTTGTCGAGTCATTTCAAGTTTTATGAAAATCGGATGTATAGTTTAATGACAGGGACAGTCAAAAGTTTTCAATTACATGACGGCCAATGGGAAAAATTTATTGCAAGTGCGTTTTAATGATGTTACAGACTTTCGAACAGATTAAAATTGATACGCACTTGTGAAGTGCACTAAAATATACATTCAGTACAATATGCGGTGCAAAAAATATTTATAAAACTAGTTACAGTACGAGTATACAACTCATTTGCCACGTTTGACGAGCAATTTCCAACTTCTTTTTTATTTCTGTTTCCACAAAGTGGTCTCTGAGACCGGTCATAGTAGCTAAGCGATGTATGATGATGATGATGAGCTCTGTGATGGTAGTTGAAGATTAATTAATAATGCATAGTTCACGCTAGATACGCTGTTCAATTTGGGTGCTTTCTAAGGTTTCATAACATTTTGCACAAAGAAAAAAATTTATTGTGTCTATTAAAATTTTATTGTGTCTATTGTGTCTATTTATTGTCCATTAAAAATGTCATTAAAATATCTTCATTATTATTACTAGGGGATCGTACCCGGGCTTCCCGGGTTAAAGAATATAGGTGAAATCATTTTTTTAAATTGAAAACTAATAATTTTTTTATATTCCATAATATTTTTAGATTGACAACTTACATTAAAAAAGCATTTTTCATATGGAAAATGCGAATTATACAATCAAATAAATTTTTGAAATTTATCAAAAGCGATATTTTCTTATTAGCCGCATGCTAAGAGTTGCCAAGATTTTGGTACTTATGGCATCCTTTTATATTCTGATAATTTCAGAGCTTATACATGTCTGGCAAATCTGTGTTTTATTTATATTATTTTATTTATTTATTCATAGGGAATTTTTTTAATAGATATTAGCCGTAAGAAAATGATGAAGTCTGTATTTTGTTTTAAGGGCAAACGGATTAATCTTTTGTAATCGAGCTCCGCGCGATATAGATAAATTAAAAAATATTTCACGCTTAAAAATTATTTTTAAAACTATAGACAATCAGTAAACTGAGATGGACTTTGCAAAGTTATTCCATTAAAAAAAAAAAAAAAATCCTATTTGGTGATCTAAAAATTTAAATTGTACGATTATAAATATGTTAGATTTGTTGTTTTTTCAATATTATTCTTTTATTTGTTTATAAAAGAAGTATTAATTTCGTTAATTTGTCTTTCACAAATATGTTAGATTGGTGGGTTTTTTAATATTATTCTTTTATTTGTTTATAAAGGAAGTATTAATTTCGTTATGCAAAAATAGTCAGAAACAAATGCTGAAAAATGTTTGTCGCTTTATGTGAAAAATGTTTATTATTATTATGTACTGAAACCGGCACGTGATAAGATAAACTTAAAAAAAATCATGCTTAAAAATTATTTTAGAAAATATAATACATCAGTCAATTAAGATAAAGTTTTTAAACAAATTGCATTTGAACGTAAACTTTTTCTCTATGCGACGAAAATTGAAAATGTAACGATGGTCAGAAGATTGAAAAATATACTTTATAAAGATACTCTAAATTTTTGTAAAACATTGCGTTTTATCAGTGTGTGATTTCGATTACATTATTTTTAAATGTGAAGCATTTTCACCTGTGAAAAATTTCAAAGCAGCTGGGCTGTGAAAATGACGCACTTCTACAAAACATAATTCAGGTTTAAGAAATAAAATACACGCTTTTTTATAAAATGATGTCATTTGCATCCGCTAAAGCAATCCACTTTTACAATCCAGTTTTAAACCTCGTCTATAGAAAAGTGTGCATATGACGTCATTAGCACAGAATATAGCACAGACAATATTCTTGACATAGCCCATATTTTAATTTCAACTTTTTTTTTTATGTTTTATGAGAAAATGGCAACAGAAAGATACAGTATCTCCTATTTTCGACTATTTTCCGTTTACTTTCAATGAAATGAGGTACTTTTGTTGCCACGATAAGAAAAATGGTATTAAAAACTACAAAAAAATTAATATCTCAAAAATAAATTGAGATACAGTTTTCAAACAAATTGCATTTAAAAGAGCATTTTTTTCCTTATACGACGGTGTAAAAATTTAAAATGTGCGATCTTTAGAAGTTTAAAAATTTGCAGTAGAGAAAATTGCAAAGCCAAAATTTTATTTCAAATTTCTAAGTGTTGCCATTCGCAAAATGACGTATGCGTTACGCACAGATATGTTTGTCCTTTATAATATAGATTCGCAAAATGACGCATGCGTTACGCACAGATATGTTTGTCCTTTATAATATAGATAGTTATGTGTGAAAATTGGAAGGCGGCAAGGAGTAAGACACTTTAGATTGTATAAGAAGATTGCGGAGCTTTTTTCCTGTATTTCCTTTATTTGTCTTGTCGTGTATTATCATTCCTAAATATTTGTATTATATAATTTTAAGGCATACTATATATACAGTAAAGCCTGTGAAAATGAAGACTCTCTATAACAGAGTCCTGCCTTAAAGGGAAAATGTTCATGGTTCCGGCGAAATACCATGCACCTGCTGGAACGACACCTGTCTAAAACGGAAAATTTCTACGGACGTTTGCGGTTCCATCTTAGCAGATTTTACGGTATAAGTAAATGAGTGAACGGCTCTGAGATTGGTTAAAAATTTCAAACGTGTCAATGGGAATAAAAAGGTTGATGATCACTAATCTATTTTGTTTCGGGAAAAATAGGCTACATCCTTATAATCAATGATGAATTCAGATATTCCCCCTGGGAGGTTTGTGATTTAGTGCTCAAATATAATTAGAAGGGCAAATACCCACTCCCTCAAACAAAAAGAAAAGAAAAACAAGAAAGAAAAAATCATGCGTCAAGCATAGATTATGAAACACTTCCAACACATTCAGAATTATGTAACAAAACTGCAAGTTTAAAAAATTAAAATATTACATCTAATTCAACCCTATGGAAAAGCACAACACATTTCAAAACCTAATTCCAGCTGTTCCCATCTATAATCGGAAAATTATCCGAATTTTTTCAGCAGCATTGTATGATACACAGGTTTGTATCTATTAACTACGTGCATGGAAAAATTTAGTTCACTTAAAAAATACATGTACTTCAGCTGAAAATTCCCCTTCAGCAATTTCATCTAATAAGGAGAATGGTACGTGAATACTTTTGTGCTGCTATGTATATATGAGGTATAGAGTTCATATATAGCGAGTAACATGTAAAAAAATAATTAAATATAAAAGCGCATACCGAATTTTAAGCCTTACATTCCAGCTATTATTACTCAAAGACAATACTGTAACCGATTTCTTTTGTGTGTCCCTGTAAATTAATAAAAAATGCTATTAATGCCCTGTTCTAACGTGATCGTAGTGAAATTCAGTGATTTGTATCAGTTTCAATATATTTGAAATAGCATAATGTCATTAAAATACTCCGCAAACGATTTTTCCTCATGTACCATAATGTAATGGGATACTTTTGAGTGCCCCTGTAAATGAACTATTAATCCTACATACTTCATATACAATACGAAACATGCTTTGGTGACCCTAAATAACTTTTATCAATTGCATGAAAACCGGGTATATTTACGGGAGTTAGACGTAGATAACAAACGGATAGACAAACCGAATGCATAAACACTTTTCAACTTTGATGGAAAGTGTTAAAAAGCCACCGGAGCTAGAGATCTGCACGGGCCGGGCTCGGGCCGATTTTCAATCACGGCAGTCGGGCCGGGCCGGGCCCGGGCGCCTTTTCAGGAAGGCTCACGTTTTCAGCACCAGTCTTGGCGAGTTGGCGAAAGCGAGAACGTACAGCCAGCTCTAACGCCAATCGTCGTCTTGTGTTTTGTTTTGAACCGAAATAGCGGAAGAAAAACTAGCATATTTTAGAATAACAGCCCTTCCAAAATTAAAGAAATATTTTCAATTATGTGTTCTAGATGAAAAGAAATCTTCGAAAGAAATTGTATTACGAACTCTTATACTCTGTTTTATCAAAGGCCTTTATTACTTTTGATGATATAGACTACAGTTTTGATTATTTGATCCCCTCAAAAATCTACATTTTCATTCAATTGAGTATTAATAATTCCACACCTTTATTAAAAAGCCTTTATTATTTTTATATAATTCCATACCTGTTAAACAAAAACTCATTACCTTCATAAATCTAGATATTTGATTACATATAAAGATGGATTTATGGGATAATGAATTAATGCAGTTTCAGTGCATTTTGATGTATATAAACACAGATTTTAAAAATACGGGACAGAAAATTACTAAATTTCCTGCGATGAGCTTATATAATTAATTTAATACCAAACCATTCTGCAGAAACAGTACCCAAAGTCAAATGAAAATAGGCTAAACCAGGAAAAAGAAACCCTATCACACCCCCAACCAGGATGTTTAGAAAATTGCTTTTTTAATGTGAGATGAATTCTTAGGGGCTATTCTCAACTGCTCTGCTCAACAAGCGCGAAACGTTTTCACACATTTACAAATTCATTTTTTAACGGAAAGATATAAAATTGGAAAGCCTGACCATGGAAGCGATTTGGAATCGAACTGTGTTTTCCATTCTTGGATCCATCCATTACCTATTGAGTTAGAAGCGATTTGGATCACGTGACACGGCATTTTTCTCCCATTACTGACTGGATTTTCTTCTTTCGTTCGAAAGTTTGGTTCAAAATGCCCACTTTGACAGTATTTTCTGAAAGATCTATTTATTGCGTTTACAAGAAAACGGAAAAAGCAGTTCGATAACATAAGTTTCTGAATAACAACACCTTCTAGTTTCACGAGTTTCCGAACAAAAATGAATTAAAACTTAAGTCAGAAAGTTGACCCTTTGGATTTGAGAACAGCCTTAAGGGGAGGTGGGGAGAAGGAATATTGAATGACTATCTCTTGCTACTTCAAAGTAACAAATAAAATCACTAGAGAATTTTTTTTTAACTATGTATGATAGTGAGGGGCTGTAGATTTAAGTAGTTAAATTTATCAATTAACAAATGGAAAAATAAACCAAAAAATTAAAAACTTAGAATATTTAATTTTTTTGAGGGGGGGGGGGGGGGGTGAAAGAAAAACAAGCTTTTTTTCGGGGGGGGGGCAGAATTTGAATAATGGGTCCTTTACTTACAGTTACTTCAAATTAATAAAATAGGGCGGAAAATTTAAAAAAAATGTAGAGAATTAAACAAAAATGAAAGCGTGTGCACAAAAGGTTAACCCTGATTTTTTTTTTTTTTAAATCTTTTCATTCTATTTCTTTCCTTTTTTTTTTAAGGTAAATTATTATTTGTTATTTAAAAATCAACAGATAGAGCAAAACACAATTTTAACTAATCTTTGCTGCAAGGTACAATGAATTTTAAATGGTCAAAAAATAGTGTGCTGGAGGAGAGGTGCGGGGGGGGGGGGGGGGGAGAAGAGAGAATTCGAAATGGGAGGTTGCCTCAGACGATTGATCATTATTTTATTGCCATTTCAACTTAATAAATAGTGCAATATATGTGCAGAAATGACGAAAAATGGAGTGTGTGTGTAAGGGGGGGGGGGGGGGGGGGAGGGATTTCATCCGAGAGAATTTAGATGATTTATTCAAACATGATGAATGACTATTTTAAAATAACAAATAAAATAAAACAACTAGGACGAAATAATATTTAAAAATATGGCAAAAATTTTAAAATAAAAAACTTAAGAATTTTAAAGATTTTTAATTTTGTGCACTAGGGGCAGACCAATGGTTTTTTTTTCATAAAACTCAAATAATGATAAAGATTTAACAGCATTAAAATGTAATAGTAATTGATTTAATTGGCATGCATCAACTTGCAATTATTTTAACTGATTGATTTAATTGCAGGATACAGCTAAATAATTTATGATTTATCGTTCAATCTAATTATAATCGAATTGATTTTAGTTTCAACTTCCTATTAACGTCTAATCGCAATTAAATTAAGAACAATTAAATTTTAATGAATTATTTCAGTGAAATATGTTTTATTAATGCAATCACACAATGCGTCACACAATTATGCCGTTTAATAATGATAAAAAAATTAAAAAAACTAAATTAATTCAATAGTAATGCAATACGTTAATGCAATAACTACGTTCAAATGTGTCATAAAAAATCATCAATAGAATTATATATATACAAAATAATCTTTACACCTGTTTTTTATTTTTCCTAAAAAATAAAATACGTTCTTAATTTTTCGAATATAGCGAATTAATGAAATAAATGAATACTATTGATCTGAAAAACGTAACTTATGTTTGAATTATATATATATTGTGCAATTAAAAGCATTTTAATGCGAAAAAGCTGTTTGTTTTAAAAACGAAAAGCTCTCAGCAAAGGAATGGGGTTGCTGTCCGCTACGCGTAAGACGTCAGGAACAAGAAAGGGTGCGTAGCATTGAATTCATCCCCACGCCAACCGTTACTCTGGCGATAAAGTGCTCAAAACGTGAGCCTTCTTGAAAAAGCGGCCCGGGCCATACTTTTTTCTGAAGGCTCGGGCGGGCCGGGCCTAAATTAATTTTTTTGTACAAAGCCGGGCCTGGTTTCATTCCTAGTCTTCACGGCCCAAAATTTTCAGTCCTAGTTTTGAGCCAGCCCGTATGAAAATCATTGTCTCAGCGTGGGCCTGGTCCATTTAAAGGTCAGCTAAATTAAGCCTGGCCTAAAAGTTTTTGCAAAAAATGCATACATTTTTGAATCGCCATTATTCTACACTTAAACATTAAAATTTATTATTTTTAAAGAATAGCAGATTTCTACGCATATTAAAACATAACTAAATTAAAATGCAGTAAAATGTGTGAAAGGAACCTGCCTATGACGGAACCGTGTTTTAAACTGAGAAACTTGTGGATCCATGCAAAATTAATATACTAAGAAAAGAATATTTTGTAGGCTCGGGCCGGGCCGGGCCGGGCTCGGGCTGAACTTTTAATTTTTTTTATCAGGCCGGGCCGGGCCAATAATTTTTTTCTACGGGCTGGGCCCGGTCCGAGCTTTTAATTTTTGCATCGGGCCGGGCCGATTTTTTTTCTCTATGAGTCGGGCCGGGCCCGGGCCTGGAAATGCCGGCCCGTGCAGACCTCTACCCGGAGCTGCAGAAGTTTTCCTCAGAGGAACAAACAGTGTCTGAATTCAACACTGCTTGTATTCCTCGCCCATAAGATAATTTGATATTTCTTGTTGGTCGGAAATATTCCACAAAATTAAAAGCAAATGCTAGCAGACATGCTTAAAGGCATTCAGTCAAACAGAACAAATCGACAAAAATAATGTTTTGTCATCAAGTTTGAGTACGTATGCAAAAACTGAAGTCAGTTCTTTAGAAAGATAAAAAAATCACCCGATTGTGTTTAAACCTCAAGATTTAAACACGATTTAGATTTAGATTTTTTTTTCTCTCTCTCTTTAATATAAGGGAAGGTGGTGGGGTGTGGATCTGAAGATCTTTCTGCTATCATGAGCTTTATTTAAGCGAATTTTCAGGGGAAATGAAACGAAAGAATTCGAGAGAGATTTCTGAAGCTCCGAAGGAGACACTGTGGGGTTCTGAGTGACTCTGGGGACACTGTGTGGGAGACACTGTGGGGGATGAAATTTGGACCAAAAGCTATCTTGACCCGGCTCGGCCCTGTGTAAAAATTAAAAGTTTGGTCCGAACCCGGGGCCGTTCATATTTTCACAGTTCACGGTCCGGTCCTGCCCGGCCCGTTTAAAAATCAATTAAATCAGGCCGGTCCGTCCCCGATTCAATTTCTACAAAAAATTCCTATTTTTCTTAACATACATTTAAGATTCCTTTAAAGAATACTGCATACTTATTTACGGGAAAATTTTACAGTATAGTTTAGATTATTATGTCTTCGCAAGACAGAAAATACACAGTAGCAACATTAAAGATTACTTGGACTCTTAGACTTTTCAACATTCAAATAAAAATTCATTAAAAGAATTAATGTACTTTTGAATGAAAAGAAAAAAAGTGGGTTAAAAGCATCATAATTTTCGAAGCTGTATTATAAAAAGTAGATTTTTAAAAATATTTCTCTGTCATTTATTAAGGCTTTTTTCAAATCCAAATGAGTTACTTTCTGACACATTTCTGAATTCATTTTTGTTTCGGAAATGTATACAATTAGCTGGTGTTCCTATTCAAAAACTATGTAATCGAATGGCGTTTTCTATTTTTTGATAAAGGATTGATCGTTCAGAAAATATTATCAAAGTTGGCGTTTTGAATCGAACTTCCGGACGCGATACCACGGTAAACGAGAAAAACCTGTCATCACGTGACAAGAATAGCTTGTAACTAGATAAGTAATTTATTTATTTTTTAAAAAAAATGGAAAACGCTATTCGATCCAATTGCTTCAATAGTTAGGCCTGCCAATTTTATACCTCTATGCAGTTAAAAATGACACAGAAATTTTTCGTGTTGCTGAGCAGGGAATTTGAGAACCACCTTAAGGTTATACTTCCAACAATTCCGTTAACAGAAGTTCATTATTGCTATTACTATTTTTACAAAACAAATTACCTTCCCGACGCATCCTGCGAACAATTAATTTCAGTTCCGTCCCTGCTCGACTATGTAGGACAAAAATGTAAGGCTGATTCCGGCCCGGCCTGAGTTTGCTAAAAATAAATTAAGTTCGGGCTCAGATGACGATGTATAATTGCAGAGCACGCAGAGCAAAGTTTTTTTTTTTTAAAAATTGCAATTTTTTATGAAATTATAATTTGACTGGATCTGGGCTGATGGTGGCACTGACTGAGGTTCTAATAACATTTTCTTCAGCCATCAAAAAATGTAGGCCAATATGTTCATTCAAAATCAAAATTTATAGAATGTGAAGGTATTTATCCTCAACTACACTATGTCATTTTTTAAAAAATAATTTATTAATGTAAAATTTCTAACGCTACAGTACTATGTGTATAATAAAAATGAAAATTAAACATCGTATTAGTCTCTGATTACCTGAACAATCGATTGATAAAAACTCGAATGCCTAAAATTCTGGGTAACTATATTATTTCATGCTTAATAACATTCTAGGACTGGAGCTAACATAAATTATGCATGTCTTTCTCGTTACATATCTCGTATTCTTAAGAAGTGAAACTTCATTTTCGCCGAACAATATAACTATGTGTCGTTACATTTGTAAAGCTAATTTCGTTCTATTTCTCCGCCGAATTTTGGCCGCAGTCCAGTATACGTGAATCGCCCTTGTGGATGGCTGAAGCTGAACTTAACCAGATTCAATATGCATACGAGGTCAGAGCATACAGTTTATAGGTCAACTTTTAAAAGTAGATCATACGGTGCTTTATCGAACGCGAGATTAGCGGCAGGAAGTGAGAAAAATATCGTCTTTGCTATGTGAACGAAAAGTTCATTATTTGTATGTTTGGGTCATTTTCTGAAAAGTGATTGTTTCTTTTTAAAAATTGCGGCCCAATAAAATTGCCTCAAAAATCTCAAAATTCAGCCTACAAGTACCTTATTACTATATTTACCAAAAAATAATATGAACCAAGCTGTACCTGGTAGATCTTCTGAGATTTTAATTTCAAAGCACTTCCATTGCTAAAATTGTCAAATAAATGATTGGCACCGGAATTTAAGAATAAATTATTTGTAAATATAAAAAATGCTATATTTCACATACATATTAAATAGAAATAAGTTTATAAAAAATCTGGTGCCATTGTGGCGCTTGGGAATTAAAATTAAGTGGTTTCATAAACATACCACCACCCTTGAAAGGGTTAAAAAAGAAAAGAAATTATAATTAGAAGCCATATTGTCAATAAATAATTTTTTTTTTTTTTTTTTTTTTTTTTTTACTTTATGTCAATTGAAAAAATAAAGGTAAAGCATTTCAGCATTTAGCAGAGTTAATGTTTATTTGAATTAGTACAAAAAAACTTTTATTTATTTTTAACTTCTCCCAGTAAAATAATAAAAATTAAAAATGTATTCTCTTTACTTACGCTAATTAAATGACTTATGAGTTTTTTTATGTCTATTTTATTGCATTAGATTTTCTTATTTCACTGTTTAGTACATATATAAATGGATTTAGATCATTCCCTCATATATTAAAATTATGAGGGAATGGTTGTGAGGGAATGATGAAATACTTCTGAAAACCATTTTATACAAAAATTATTAGTCTAATGTATATATTCAGTTACTAAATATCTTTTGGAGCACATTTTTAATAATATAACAACATAAAAAAAGACATTTCATTAGTTTATATTAAATTTATAAAAGATGAGGGAATGATGGATAATAAAAATACTTACTTTGATCTAGTACTTGAAAGCCATGTGCCAGCTATTCAGGAATGTTTTTGAGCAAACAACAAGATAGCTGCTTCACTTTACTCATGTATTAAGTGTCCTAGACATACAGTCGAACCCGGTTAAGACGCTCACGGTTAATACGCGATCCCGCTTAATACGCGGATTTTTTCCGATCCCTTGAATATCGCTCATAAGACTAATGTAAAAATATCACGTTTAATACGCGAATGGTTATTACGCGATACCGCTTAATACGCGATAAATTTTTGGTCCTTTGAGGGAAAATAATCACGCTTAAGACGCGGATTCATTGATCAAGATGCGAATTCCGTATCTCTTCTCAAGTGTTGGCAATTTTGTGGATTATTTTTATTCTTATAAAAAACACTGTTTTCGAATAGTATTATTTACTTTATTTAGTAACAGATTAATTAACGCAAAAATTACTAATCAGAAATAGTGGTAGATATTTGAATAAAACAAAGCTTCGTTAAATTAGTAAAACTGCAATTCTTCTTTGATTCCGCCTTCTAACATTCTTTACCTCTCGCTTCGTGTATGTTTTTACAGTAGTAAGAGAGATATAGACGAATTCAGGTTACTCAGATACCTGATAAAAATTATTATGATTAGAGATAATCATGCCTGTTGTTAGTGAGCTTTTAAATGCACGTTATATCACTACTATGTTTTATAATGCATGTTATAGGCAACAAAAAATGAAACTCGTAAAGATTAAATAAATACAACTGCGATTGGATAATTCTTTTATGTTTTCTTTAGTTTTTGTTATGCTAACAATATTATGTACACGAAGATTAATAAAAATAGTTTCTTCTTATATTAAAAAGAAAGGTCAATTATAATGGTACTCATTAATACAAGTACTAAATTTGATTTTTAAAAATGGGTTGTGCTTCAAAGTTTTATTCTTTTTGTTAAAAAATTTTTAGTCTAGTAGGAAAATTATTTTTGTTGTTTTATTTTTGCTTGCAAAGTACAAATCGACAACAAAACCAGGTTGGAATCCACATTTATTTTCCTTTTTTATTCCATTCAGTCATATAAAAAGAAACAAGGAGTTAAAGTTGAATACAATTTAATTTTAAGCTAAACATATATAAAAGACACAATTTTCGACCGTAAACATATAAGCGAAAGCTCAAAAGTTCATTTAGACGATTAAATGTGTAAATAAGCCCGGTTCCTGCAACATGATACAAATCACGTTTAATACGCGATCCCGCTTAATACGCGACTTTTGTCCACTCCCTTGAAACGCGTCTTAACCGGGTTCCACTGTATATAATGCATGTGCTGCTTTCTACTAAGTAAATAGGGGCAAATTTATAGTTATGTGAGGGAGTGATGACAAATACTAGGGACATAATTAAAAAGTGCCCTAATTTTTTCATTATATAAAATATAAATATATTTAAATGGCTAAATATTTATTTAAGTATGTTTAATGGATTGAGAAAAAAATAATTATAAACATACGTGCTTGAATGGCAGAGAAAGCATTTTCTTTCCTACATATGTGAATGGAGACATAGTGAGGGAATGATATTTGCATTAAAAAATACATTTAATTTATCGTATTTCAGTTTCAACAAGCAAATGATTACAGTTTATATGTATAACTGATTAATATTGATAATTTAAATCACTTTTTCTTTTTGTAATTTAAAAAATATGTCTTCAAGACCCTGGGACATAAAATTGCCACTTTTCAGAGAATGACTTGTTTACAATTTTGTCAGCGCATGCAGAAATTTCGTTATTTGTATGTTTACAACTTTCTCAGCGCATGCAGAAATTTAGAAAGCAATTAAGCTCATTTTTAAATGACTTCCAACAAAGCAAACTATAGAATTCGCTTATATATATACACACAAATGCATATACACATAGATATAGGGGAGACTAGGGAGGGTTGACCATACGGGAGGCTTGACCCACCCATCAGTTTAAATATTTAAAATAATTTCAGAGTTTTATCAATAAGTGTCAACCAAAGCTACTGGAATGCTCAAACAACAGTCTTTGTTTCATACAGATAATCGAAATAGGTGTAGAAAAATCAATTGTGAAGCGTTTTCAACCTAAAAAGTGCGTTTTTTAGAAATATTTTGTAAGCTTTTTTCAGATAAAATATATCATAGAAATTTAAGTAAGTAGGTTTAAAGTAATGCAGAAACATCGAGCTTTCATTCTAGGCATAAAGATTGCACAGTAAGTTAGGCTTAACTTAACAAAGTGCTATTCTTTAGAAAAGTGTTATGTGGGGAGGCTTGACTCAGTCAAATTGAGGGTGCGACCAGATGCTCAATGCTTCCTTAATTAAGTGGTTTTGGAAATCTGTTTTTTATACACTGTGCATAATGAAAAAGGTTATATATAAAAAACAGTGTATATTTATTCTGTAAAGCTACTGTAAAATGGGGTGATGGAAAAGAAAATGTTTAAAACTGCTTAAAGAAAGATGTGAAAAATTTCTGTAGTATCCACTGCAAGAAAAAACTTTATGAAATATAAATGGGAAAGTTGATAGGAACTTTTCTCCATCTAAATATTGCTTAAAATAGGTAAGTAGAAACAGTGGAAAAGACTAGAAAGTGTGAAAACAGCAGTCTTAACCCTTTCAGGGCCAGTGGCATGTTTATGAAACCACTCAATTTTAATTCCCAAACGCCACAAAGACACCGGAATTTTGCTAAAATCTTTTCCATTTAATATGTATGTGAAATATAGCCTTTTTCTTATTTCCAAATAAATTTGTTCGTAAATTCCGGTGCCAGTCATTTATTTCAACATTTTAGTACTGAAAGTACTTTGCCCCTGAAAGGGCTAAACAATGTTAATAATAAGTTAAGTGCTCAACGCGGCTGCAAAAGAAAATAGCATTGATCGAAAAACTTTAAGAAGGCAAATTTCACCGGGATGAATACAGTTAGATGAAGCCAAACTATGTGACAACTAGTGTTGTCAGGTCGAGTGTCACAAAAAGTAGGACAAGGAGACAAAAAAATGCGAGACAGTGTCTCCTAAATCCGGACATAATAATTCATGAACCCTAAATGTTAAAATTTTATTTTCCCTGCTGTACAAATTATACATGCTCAGTCAAAATCATGCTTAAAACAAATGTTTTCTCCTATGACTTGCGATTGCGTCAAAACAGGTTTGTTTAAGCGTCATATTTTCAAAAAAATATATATATTTTTAATAATTAAAGCATGTAGCATAAAGTTATTTTGCTTTTTTTAAACTCATTTTATTTCTCTTCTCAAATATTTCAATATAAAACAAAGTGGGTCAAGCCTCCCATATAGCGGGTCAACCCTCCCGTATGTGCGGAGCCTTGACCCATTATTTTCTCATGAATAAAATCAATCATTTTTCGAATTTCTTATATATTACACTTATGTAGCAATTTTATTTTGATAACTGATTGTATAACGGATAAAATGATATATAAAACTTTATTCTACGTTCAATATTTAAAAAATAAAAAATCCTTTTGTAAAAAGTGGGTCAACCCTCCCTAGTCTCCCCTATACAGTAAAATCTCGTTACAACGAATCTGTAGGGAACACTAATTAAATTCGCTATACGGAAAAATTTGTTACAGTGAATATTTTTATAATGAAATAAGATAATAATATTTTTTTTGACAAACCAAATAATATTCGTTAAACTGAGAAAATCGTTAAAGCGATTCGTTGTAACGAGAATCTACTGTATATGTGTGTGTGTGTATGCATGTATGCCCAAACGTAGGTTTTGAATGGATGCTCCAATTTTCATGCTTCTTTTTTTTGTTAAAAATAACAACTCACTCTGGTGGTGGTTCTGTTTTACTTTCAATGGGATATAAAAATGATATGTTTGCCTTTCTGTTCGAACGTGAGATGGCGAAACGGCATGTTCGAACGGCAGGATGCGAGGAAAAATATCGTCTTTGCTATGTGAACGAAAAGATAATTTTTTCTAGGTTTGCAATTTTGTCAGCTCATAGGGTAGATGGAGGTAAAGATACACACTTTACATAAATTTTGATTTTTAACGAATACATTGGTCTAAACTTATGTGACGACTGATTAAAATGTTATATATTAGAACCTTAGGCAAGTGCCACCATCAAAAAATTTTGCCGAATTACAATTTCGTGAGAAATTGAAATTAAAAAAAAAAAAAAAAACATTGCTCTGTGTATCTTTGTCTTACTTTTATATAACCCCCGTCAACAATGTTGATCTGCGTTTCATTTTCATAAGATTTCATACAAACAAACGGAATGAAGGTTTTATTATTAAAGGGTTTGTATTGTAGAAAATGACAAAATTAAAATATTTATTATTATTTCTTTCGTAAAATTTTAATTTAATTTTATCAATGTTTATGAGCTTAGCTTATATCCATTTGAATTTGCTTGCATTGAAAATAAAATTTATATTTCTTATCAAATGTAATTAACATGTAAGGAATATACAATGCCATGTACTACATATATTAATTACATCAATGCAGGTAAAATTTTGATTTTTAACATTGTAAAATTTGAACATAAGCTTGGAGTGGAAACAAAATTGTAATTTAATAAGAGAATGTGAAAAAAAATAATTTTCTCATTCTAATGCAATCATGATAACATCTTATATTTCATAACACCTGGTGTGGGGGAAGGGAATTCATTTTATTTATAATGCAAACAAAATTCTTAAAAAAAGCGGATAAATGTTAACCTCTTAAAAAATTAATAAAACAAAATTTAAATTCTATCAAAGGTACCATAAAAAAAAAAAAATTTCATTTTATTTATATTGAACGAAATATTAAAATTACATAACGAAAGCATTTAAAAATGATCTCGAATTACATCATAACGTCCTGTATTTTTTTTATATAAAAAACTATAATTTCAGTCAAGCGTTCCATCATTTATATTGCTTGCCGAGAGATGGCGCCAAAACAACGTTGAAATAAAGCGTAAAGCATAGTTCATACATGGAACTGCTGTCTTGTTTACATAAAATAATTAACTACGTTTTTTCACAAAACACAAGTCGGTATGTAAAAGTGGAAAACGCATTTCAAAATATTTAAAGGCTTTAATATGCTTTTACAAATATTTTAAGAGCAGAATCGGAAGAGTCGTTCATTTGTTTCTAGATTTGGTATTTATGTTTATGAATGGCAAACGGTATTCGTTTGTTTATATCAATAATATGTTATTGGTAGCTGGGTATTTTTAAATTAGAACTTAAATCATTATAATTGTATGTTTTTGAATCTTTTAGAGAAAAGGAAAAAGAATATATGTGATACAACGTGGATTATTATAAATCGAACAATTGCCTTATTCACGGGATCGGAATGCTTAAGCCTAACATGGCCGCGATATTTTTTTCGGAGGATGAGCGCGATTATCGGGGTCCGGGTGAGTTCGCTCCGGAACTGTTATACACTTAGCGCTATTATGTATATAATTGGTTGGTGTAAAAATACGCAATGGTGGGGCAAAGATAAGCAGTGCATATTTTGGACCCACTACTGCTGGTTTTTGTCCCATTTCCACTAAAACGAATGGTAAAAGCCTGTTATGCGAAACCCTGATTCTGTATTAAACTTTATGTACAGGACTAGTCTAATTAAAACTCACTTATTCAGAAGACTCTAGCTTTAATGCTAGATTCCTAACGAAATTAATGTCTATAGTTAAACTAGAATCTATCGTAAATTTCACTACTACAAGTTAAACTGAAAATTACAAGTTAAGCCGTGAAAAACGGAAAATAAAAACAGCGGTCTGTGAGATCGCATACAGCAGTTAACCATTAACTGCTGTGACAAAAATTGTTGCATAAATACTGTGAACTGCGTTCTTACGTTACATATGCAAGGGGATAAACCCGGGGCCCGAGTTAGAGGCATCCCACACTGAGACGACAAGCGACATGAAGGCGAAACATGTAGCGCATAAACCGGTCGAAACAAAGGACGAAGTTGTTTTAAACCAGTTTTTCCAGCGAATTCAAGCGACATGTCTTATGTGTCGCCTTAGTGTGGGATGCCCCTTACAGAATATACGTGAAAACCGTCATATTAATTATTTGTGATGTCAACATCCTTTTTTTTCTCTGCTCATACCAAAGGCACAGCGATGAATGAGGTATTTTTCTAAACCTTCTGTAAGTGGTTTTTAACGCAGTTTGCTTGCATATCATTAAAACACGTTGTTTTGTTAAAATAAAATGGAATTTATAAAAAATTAATGGATAAACGTATCAGCAAATAATCTCAGATTGCGGCGACAAAGCCTCGCATGGGTCTACTGTTTTTTTTTTCTTTTTAATTGTTAGCTTTAACTGATTATCTACATTAAATATATTTTTTAGCGCCCACTAATAACATTAAAAATCATATTAATATGAAAAATAGAAACAATTCGTCAAAATAAAGTTTTAAAACTTATAAAAAGCGATACTTTCGTATAATTGACCTTGCGGCAGGATTTAACACCCGAAGAAATCGCCACAGATTGCTATTTACAGTCAACCATTTTTATTCTGTTCATTTCAGTGGTTATTGCTTGAAGAATTTTTTTATTTAATTTTGGCATATAAGCTGGAAACAAATGCTGAGCTATTTATATTAATTTAAGGGAAAACGGATTTATCTTCCCTAAATCGTAATCGTCTGCACGCGATAGAGGTAAATAATAATAAAAAAAATCATGCTTTAGAACTACTTTAAAAGCAATAAAAATTGAATAAATTACGCTACAGTTTTCAAACAAATTGCGATACAGTTTTTAAAACAAACTGATGCCTTTTAAAGTAAATTTTTTCCCCATTGAACGGTGTAAAAATTGTAAATGTGGGTTGGATATTTAGAAGATTAAAAAATGGCAGTAAAACTCAAATTTAATCGCCTGCTGTTGCCACCGTCAAAATGACGCCAGCGTTATGCACAGACACGTTTGTCCTTTATAATATAGAAGATAGATATGAAAACAATTAGTTAGGCACTATTTTCAAGCAATATAATAAAGTTCATTAAAAAACATGTATCTTTAATTAGGTAGAATTAAATATGCCCCCCCCCCCATTTTTTTTTATTTTCAGCAGTTTGAAGTAAAAACACACATTACTGTTCAACATGAAACAGAAACATCTTCGCTAGCAGGGGTTTCTTTTTCATGTTGAGGCAAAAAGCGTGCAAATAGATGTTCGCCTGACGTTAGCCTGAGGATTTCATAATTTTTATATCAATGGGGATCGTCTTTAGAAATTATAAAGTTATTTTCGGTCATCTTACAGTTTGAGAGAGTGCAGCAACGTCTTTCAGGGACATTTGGTACTAAAACAAGGAAGAATAAATACTAAAGAAATATTTCAGATTTCACGTATTAATTCCCTGCAAGAATGACTTTAACAGCTGTTTGCACGTATATAGAGATCTGCACGGGTCGGGCCGGGTTTAACTTATTTTTTCTGTGCAGAGCAGGGACTGGTTTCATACCTAGTCTTCGCGGCCCAAAATTTTCAATCCTAGTTTTGACCCAGCCCGTATGAAAATCATTGTCTCAGCGTGTCCTGGTCCATTGAAAGGTCAGTAAAATTAGGCCTGCCCAAAAAGTTTTGCAAAAAATGCATACATTTTTAAACCGCCATTATTCTACATTTAAACATTAAAATTTATTCTTTTTAAAGAATAGTAGATTTCTACACTTATTAAAATATAGTAAAACGTGTAAAAAAAAAAAAAAAAAAAAAAAAAAAAAAAAAACCCTGCCTATGACGGAACCCTGTTTTAAACTGAAAAACGTGTTGATCCATGCAAAATTAATATACTATTAAATAAGAAAAGAATATATAATGCATTTACACTTGGTAAGAAGGGAACTTATCTATAACGCATCTTTTCTTTTTTCTTCTTTTCTATGCAATTCCATCTTAGAAGATTTTACTGTATAGCATTTTTCAGATTTCTAACACTTCAAAACATAGAATATGGATTAACAACATCAATGATAACTGAAACATTACATACAAGAAATAGAGATCCATTAAAAAAATAAATATCGCAGCCTGCGGCACTTCTATAAAAAGGAAAATCATAAACATGAAAAAAAAAGAAGGAAAAATCATGCGTTATGCATAGTTTATGAAACACTTTCTAACACTCCTTGAATGCTTTAACAAAACTTCGTTCAGTGTTGAATTCAGACATTTTTCTCTGGGATGGATTGCACTTTTTGACCATTGAAAACACAAAATCTCAAACCTGGGCCACCCCCTGAATTCAACACTGACTTCGTTATTTAGGGAAATAAAGTAAGTAAGATAACTATAAGCATTTTAGAAAACGCATAAAACATTTGAAAAACTGTTTTCAGTAGCTACCGTCGATAGCCATATATGTATTCCAATTCTTTTGAACAGCCCTGTATTTGATCTGTAGGTTGATATATATACTATATAATGGGAAATTTTAGTTTAGCTCGACAGCGCATAACAGGTTGAAATTTCTCTTTCAGCAATTTATTCTAATATATGGAAACCTACTTGAATACTTTTGTACAGCCCTGTAGTTTACCTAGTACCTTTATTACACGTCACCTTTTAGCTAAAATTTTATTCAAACTAAAACACTTTTAAAATAATTGAAATCACATTTCCAGAAATTATCATCTATAGACGGCCATGTATCACATTCTTTGCGCGGCCCTGTATATAATTTAATCTATATTCTACAAACACTTCTTAGTAAACTAAATACAATTCAGCCTACAAATGCATAACTCATTTAAAATCTACCTTTAAGCAATTTAAGCTCACTACCCGCCCTTGGCGACCAGTTTGGACTCCCTTAAAATTTATGTTTGAGAAAGCATGATAAGCATTGTATCATGTTACTTTTATTCCCAATTTAATTTATTTGGACTCCCTTAAATATAATTAATATAATTCCTTAAGCTAATATTAGATTTTGTTGCATTAAAATATCTCAATCTGTTGATTTTCTGTAAGCAAGTAAACCTTATTGGTTTACAATGGAAGTCTATGAGAATTTGGTAAATTTTAGAGATATCGCCAAGTACGCGACAAACTTGGCGGTATTTAGCAACAGAACATTGGGCCCCTATGGTAACTCCCCTTATAGGTATGGAGATCCATTAAATGCTATTCAATAACCAATGAGATGCGTTTCATTCGGCGTTGCAATTAAACAATTAACAAATAATCGCGATTTCTGTGCCACGTACGATAGCGTAATATACATATAGATAATCAGTAACCATTACGAATTCTTTTCTGTAGCCCTATATATGAACTATAGCATTTATACACACTATATATGGTGTGCATAAATATAGTGAATCTTAAAAGGGCATATCATAATTAAAAATGAATTCCTAGCATTCATTGCTAATATAGAGATACTTTGGATACAGTATCTGGATTATAGTATCTGAAATCTTTTGTGTGTCCCTGTAAATGCTATGTACTTCATATTATGCATGAAATAACTTATAGTAAACCTCAGCGACGTACATAAATTTCATTATATATGAAATAGTTTAACATGATTGAAATACGCCGAAAACAATCCCCCCCCCCCCATACCATTATTTAACGGAACATTTTGTGCGGCCCTGTAAATGAATAATAACTATTCTTTACATTACATATTCTTCAGAATGCATATTTTAGTGCACTTCTTAAATGCATATCAATTTTATAACGTTTGAAAAGGTGTAACACCATTAAAAATCATTTGAAACGATTTTTTCCCATTGGTCGTAATATAACGGGATACTTTTGGCTGTCCCTGTAAATGAACTAAACATGCTACAAACTTCATTTGCAATAGGGATCATGCTATGGTGGAGGTTAATAACATCCAAAAATTTCAGAACAATCGGAGTATATTTACGAAAGTTAGAGCGCGGACAGACGGACAGACAAACCGAAGTCATAAACACTTTTCAACTTTGTTGGAAAGTGTTAAAAAGTTAAGATAAATATTTTTGGTCAGAACTCGTCGTACGAGACAAATTTTTAACCAAGTCGACGTAAAAATCAATGTTTCGTAGAAATTTACTCGTGCTGGGCCGGTCTCGAGCCGAGATTTTAAATTTTTTCCAAGCCGGGCCGGACTCGGGCCGAACTTTTAAGTTTTTTACCGGGCCGGGTCAATATTTTTTTTCTACGGGCCAGGCCGGGATCGAGCCAAATTTTTTTTCTATGAGTCGGGCCGAGTTCGAGCCTGGAAATTTCGGCCCGTGCAGACCTCTAGCATGTAATTCTATTTTAAAAACTAATCGGATGTGCCAATCCCAAAATTTTCTTCTACCTGATGCCTGTTAATGCTTCAAAATTCGCCATCGCAGTGCTAAAATTAAATGACAATCTATATCCATCATGAGAATTCTAAAGGATCTATTTATGTGAAAGTGTAACAGAATATGAAGATTGATTAAATTCGGTACATTAGTTATTGAGATAGATTTATCGCGAAAATCGTGAAAAATTCAGCCTAGCAGCATCACTTGTTGGTCGATTTACACCAAAACGTAATCAGCAATAAATTATATCAAGGTATAACTGAATCTGAAGTTTGATGAAAATCTGTGCATTAGTTCTTGAGATATAGCAATTGCAAAAATCATGAAAAATGCATCACAGCAAGCTTCCTAACGGGCGATTTACACCAAAAAGTAATCAGCACCAATTTATATCAGGGAAAGTAAATCTGAAGTTTATGAAAGTTGGTGCATTAGTTCTTGAGATAGAGCTATTGCGGAAATAGTGAAAAATGCAGTATAGCAGCACCACCTTTTGGACGATTTACACCAACAACGAATGAGCAACAAATTATATCAAGGACTAACTGAATCTGAAGTTTTATGAAAATCCGTGTATTAGTTCTTGAGATATAGCTATTGTAGAAATCATTGAAAATGCAGCATAATAGCGCCACCTGTTGGACGATTTTCACCAAAAACTAATCAGCACCATTTATATCAGGGACAAACTTAATCTAATGTTTTATTAAATTCCGTGCATTATTTCTTGAGATAGAACACCCACAAAATTTGTGTCACATGCAGGCAGACACACATTTTGCAAAAACATGTTTTTCGTGCTCTCTGCCCCCTAAAACGTATAAATCTGTCGAAAACCGGAACTCGAAAATGTTCACGCATCCAATACTTTCTTCTTGTAAAGATAAAAGAAAGTAACTAGCAGTTAGAACACCCTTTATAAATATAATGTAAAGCTTTATGAAAAAATAGGAATAAAATTATAGCATAACCATATCAAACTATATCCAATAAGTTTAAAATTAAATTGTTTTCAAAAATGTTGATAATGATTAAAAAATACTGCAATCAGATGTGCATTATAGTATAAATGCCAATAACCTGGTTCTTTGAATTCATTGAAAAGGCGAATACCTCTTTCTACTACTGTCATTTGATCCGTCTGAAATGCGGGCAGCTGAATAAATATTCAGTATCATATTATAATGCGATGAGGAAAAAGGACATTAATAGAAAAGTTCAGTTTTTTTTTCCTGTAGAAGATTACAGAATGGAGCAGATATTCGTCCGCTAACCTGAAAATGAGATGGATCGACGCACTGAAAGTTAAAAAATATGTGTTTTAAGGTATCCCACTACATTTGATATTTTAAAAATATATATAGACAGCACTAGCAAAACCCGCGGCTTTGTTCGCGTAATAGGTGAAATATGTCAAGTGATATTCATGTGTATATTTTTATTAGAAGAAATTATACTGCTACGGATAATTCAAAAATTACTAATTAAGCCACAGTTTGACTAAACTTCATTATTACACTGCATTAGGAGAAAAGGAAACTTAAATTAATGTGAATAACTATAACCAAATCTAAATGATAATTTACAGTGTATTTATTTTTAGAATGCATTTCAGTTTTCATTTGAAGTTCTTAATTTTTTAGGAACCGTTCTTAGCAATTAAATTAGCAAGCATTTAAATCTTAAAAATAACCATCATATCATATGCCAATCTTCTAGTCTAACGGTCTACCACGCGCCTGGTGGTAGTTGCACCAACTTAAAATATAGTCTATGTTGGAGTAGGGACTGTCACCATCAATTTGCCAACATTGCTTTTGAAATCGGTTTGGTATTACCTGAGATTCCATAGAAATCGTAATTTAGAAAGTTTTTAAAATGCTTTTCGCTTATTTTACCCTTTTAAATGTAGAATCTTTTAGAAACTGTTCTTAGAGAGCATTTACATCTTACTAGGTTGAGCAAAAAGTTCTGGGAAATTTGTGAAAGTTGCGTTGTTATGCGCAAATTAACAACAAAAGCAACAAGGACAATTCTTCAAAGTAGAGACCATCATATTCCACGAATTTCTGCCATCGTTCTGCCAAATTTCGGTGTTGCTGAAAGTACCATGGCAGCTCCTTGGAATCGAAAAACTCTTGACATGCTTCTTCAGCTTCATTAAAGGATTCTCATCGAAAGCTTTCAGAATCGTTAGACCTTTTCTCCAATAATGCCGGATCAACACACGCAAATCATACTGTTCAATAGGCATTTTGGAGTCGAAATTCCTGAACTCCTATAGATATACCACTAGTACTCCTATATGCGATAAAACTTCTGGTAACTATTTGATAAAAAAATTTCCCAAAACTTTTTGTTCAACCTAATATAAGCGTCTGCGATGACAAATTTTAAATTTCTATCTTTAACAATTTAATAGGAATTGTAATTTAATACTTTTAGAACGCTTTTCAATTATTTCACCATTTAAATTTTGAATTTTTTTTTCAACGGTTCTTACAGAGCATTTACATCTTATAAGTATCTACCACGCCAAATTTCGAGTTTCTACCTTTAACAGTACCATTGAAATCAAAATTTTAAAAAATTTAGATCTATTTTCGCTGATTTCACTCTTTTAACTTTAGATTTTTTTTAGAAACTGTTCTTAGATAACATTTACATCTTATAAATAATTAACATGACATATCTCAAGTTTTTAGCGCCTTCAGTATCACAAAAGTCGCAATTTTAGAACTTTCTTCGCTTCAGGACCCTCTCCCCCGTTTTTGGTAGTGGCACCAGATATAACCTAGGTTGGAGCAGGGACTGTCACTATCAAATTGCAGCCATTACTTTTGAAATCGATATGGTATTTCCTGAGATTCCATAGAAATCGTAATTTAGAGCATTTTTAGAATGTTTTTCGCTCATTTCACCCTTTTAATAAATTTGGAATTATTTAGAAACTGTTCTTAGAGAGCATTCACATCTTATAAGTAAGGGTTGCTATTTATATTTCTGGCCTAGTAATGAAAAAACAAATATTTATGATCGACATTGGATTTATTGTTTTTCAAAGTATTCCTCATGATGATCAATACGCTTTTGCATGCGTTTGAGCCAATTTTCGAAGCACTGTTTCCCCTCCGATGGAGGTAACTCCAAAACATGCGTTTTGAATGCATCAACCGCTTCTTTGGGTGTCGAAAATTGTTGTCGACGAAATTTATTTTTGATGTGTGGTAATAAAAAAAAGTCATTGGGTGCCAAATCAGAGCTGTACGACGGTTGAACCATCAATTCATTGTTTTATCCTTTCAGAAATTCCTTTCTTTCAGCCGATGTGTGAGAACTCGCATTGTCATCATGAAGAATTATTCGCCTGTTCGTCTGCTTTTTTCGAATTTCTCCGAAGACTTCTGGCAAACAAATGGTCGGGTACAATTCAGAATAGACTGTCCTGCGTTGCTGTAACGCCACTCTCGCCACGTGGCCGGTAATGCCGAAGAAACAGACAACCATTTGCTTCGATGAGCTTCTTCCTCGAACAATTTTTGTTGGAATAGCTCATCTTGGAACACTTATACAGTCGATTGCTGTTTTGGTTCAGGCTCATATGCATAGATCCATGATTCGTCACTTGTTTAAATGTTATACACAGACTTTTATGAAAATTTAACGTATTTTTTTAACATCTTGCACCAATCGACACGAGCCTTCTTTTGGGCGGGATCCAACGCGAACATTTTTTTTTTACTCCTCCCAAATGTTCATGTCATATCGTATTGATGCATGTCATACTAATGTCCAAAGATTCTTCAATCTCACGGTATGTCACATTTTCTGGCACAACAACCGATTTTCGACGACCTTTACGGCATGCGCCCTGGAGCAAACATCGATCACGATTGAATTCGCTATACCAGTTTTTTACAGGGCTGTAGGATGGTGCTTTATCGCTGTAAAAAGAATTAAGTTCATGGAAGCACTCTTGTCTTGACAATCCACGTCGAAAGTTATGAAAAGTAATCGCACAAAAATGTTGACGAGTCAATTCCATTTTTTGCACAAGATGAATTTTTCAATTTATTGTAAATAACATAAATCAAGCTAAAATGGCAAATCGTTCTGAAGAATTTATGGTTAAAAATATCAAACTTTCAATTGAAATCGTCGACGGTCGCTTAGTAACACTTCCTGTTGCCAAGCCCAGAAATATAAATAGCAACCCTCGGTATCATACATTCTAAATTTCAAGTTTATATTTTTAACAATTCCATAGAAATCGTAATCTAGAACGCGCATTTTCACAACTTTTAAATTTCGATTTTTTTATAAACAGTTCTTAAAGAACATATGCATCTCATAAGTAACTACCACATCAAATTTCAAATTTCTAGCCCCTTGAGTATCACAAAAATCGCAATTTTAGAACATTTTTTGGCTCCTGCAACCTCCTAGTGGTAGTGGCACCAACATAAAATATATCCTATGTTGGAGCAGGGACTATCACCATCAATTTGCAGCCATTACTTTTAAAATAGGTATGGTATTTCCTGAGATTCCATAGAAATCGTAATTTAGAGTATTTTTAGAATGCTTTTCGCTCATTTCACCCTTTTAAATTTAGAAATTTTTAGAAATTGTTCTTAGAGAGCATATACATATCATAACTAACTACCATGCCAAATTTCCAGTTTTTAGCCCCTTCAGTGTGACAAAAATAGCAATTTTAGAACATGTTTTGCTCCTGCAACCCCCTAGGAGCAGTGGCACCGACATAAAATATAGCCTATGTTGGAACAGAGACTGTCACCATTAAATTGCAAACATTACTTTTGAAATTGGTTCGGTAGTTCCAGAGATTACCACCTACAAATACTCAAACTTTACTTCTTCATAATATTAGTATAAAGAAAGCAAAAGTTAATACAATACTGTTTGTTTTAAGTAAATTAATATATAAAAAGACAATTTCACTTGTTTAATAAATCATTTTGGCGCAATTTCTTTTTAATTCCGATACTTTTAAGAAAAATAATGTAATATTTGGTACTTACTAAAAATGTACTGGAGACAAAAAAAAAAAAAAAAAAAAAAAAAAAAAAAGACGATTTACTAAATTTTTTGAATAAATAAACAATTTGAGTTACTACGAATGTAATGAAGACTGGAATCATCAGCCTTTTTAGGATAATTTGAATTTTTTAACCTTCTTCGTTCACGCAGCCCCTTCCCCCCTTCACAACCATATGCGCACTTACTCACTCACTTATTTATATGTGCATTTATTTACCAGGTATTCGGGCATAAACATACAATCTCATAATATAGATTTTTGATAGTTTTAGATGTACATTTTGAAAATTTCCATGTACAAATGGTAATAAAGCTTCCTCATAAACATTTTAAATAAGAATAATAAAACTATTACCAAATATGCTGAGTTTAATTTTTATTTATTTATTTTTTATTTTTTGAGGGGGGGGGGGGGGGCAACTAAAGAACTTTTAGTACGTTGTCCAAAATGAATTTTATTTTAAGAAAACTGTACAAACTATAAATTTTCTGCTTTCCAAACTCAGCATTTAACATCCGTGAGTACGATATATATATTTAGACACATAAATTGGGCCCGTAAAGCTCCCTAGGTTTAGAAATAAAATAATCAGATTGAAAAAAATAATCCCATAGGATTTCGATGTGAAAAAAAAAACAATTAATACTCAAAGATAGTACTGTAACCGATATCTTTTGTGTGTCCCTGTAAATGAACAACAAATGCTATAAATGCCCTATTCTATCTTCTTGTAGTGAAATTCAGTGATTTATATCAGTTTCAATACATTTGAAATAGCGTAATCTCATTAAAATACGCTGCAAACGATTTCCCCCCATGCATATACCATAATGTAATGGAATTATTTTGAGTGACCCTGTAAATGAACTATTAATCCCACATACTTCATATACAATACAAAACATGCTTTGGTGACCCTAAATAACGTTTATCAATTGCATGAGAATCCAGTATATTTACGGGAGTTAGAGTGCGAACAGATGGACAGACAAACCGAATGCATAAACACTTTCCAACTTTGTTGGAAAGTGTTAAAAACGAGTTGGATGTGCCAATCCCAAAACTTTCTTCTACCTCATACATCTTAATATTTCAAAAAGTAATTACGAATATAGCAAAACAGCACCGAAAACTGGCGATTTGAAGTAATTAAAATAATAAAACTTTGTAAAAAATCACCATAAAATAAAACAATACACAGGACGCGTTTCGAGCTAAAAACATAACAGCTCGTCATCAGCTATAACAAACACGTGTCCGCAAGCGAACAAGGTCAAAAAATGAACTGAAGGTAAAGAATGTTGCAAAGAATCCGAGAGATGGCGCTACCTGAAAGAGGCACATGTAGAAGAGAAAGGTGTTGCCAAAAAGATAGAAGATTGATAGGGAAAAAATGGAAATAAAAGAATTAAAATAAAGTAAAAGAAAAAAATTAAAAATATAAATAATAATAATAATAAAGAAAGAAATATATATATATATATATATATATATATATATAAAATAAACCAAAAGCACTCTTTTTTTTTTAACAAAATAAAAAGAAAAAAACAAGAGAAAAGAAAAAAGGTTTACAAAACTAATTTCCACGCTGGAGATAGGAAAGGAGATGATGGGAGATCATTGACAATATTAGCAGAATTTTTAGAAATAAAATATGCTTCATGAAAATCCAAGTGAGAGGGAGAGGCAGGGGAAGAAATAATTTTGGCCATGGAGAAATTGAAACGATGACTGGAAGACCAACAGAAGACGACAGAAGCAATCGAAGATTTAGAGATTTCTTGATTTGCAATATACCTCTGATGCTCGCCTAATCTGAATTTTAAAGCTCTCTTTGTTTGACCAATATAACCTAAATTGCAAGAGCAAGGAATATAATAAACACCCCACCGGTTCTCAGTAGGAACAGGATCTTTTAGAGAAGAGAATTTAATTTTATTCATAGGTTTGAAGATAACTTTAAAATTAAAACAAGAAAGGATTTCAGCAATTTTGAAACAGAGAAGAGAATAAAAGGGCAGAACTTTTATAGAATTACAATTAGGAGGATTATTTGAATCAGAAAAAGGACGTGTAGGCTTATTAAATTTATAGAAAGCTTTGTCAATCAAAGAGGGATTATAGCCACGAGCAAGGGCAAGAGATTTGAGATAATTAATTTCACTATTTAGAGCAGAAGAGTCAGAACAAATGCGTAACGCCCTAAAAACAAAAGTATAAAAGGACGCCACTTTTTGCTGAGGAGGATGATTTGAAAGAGCATGAGGAGGAAGAGAGACAGCAAAAGGTTTTCTATAAACGGAGGTAGAGAACCGATCTGGGTATTTTGAAATCAAGACGTCAAGGAAAGGAAGAGAATTGTTCTCTTCGACCTCGAGAGTAAATTGAATACAAGGATCAACAGAATTAACAAGCGAAAGGAGATTAGAAAGATCCAGGTCAGAGGGGATTAAAATGAAAGTGTCATCAACATACCTAAACCAGAAAGGAAATTTATATAAACTGAAGAGTTTTTCTTCAACAAAATGCATAGATATCACATAAAAGAGGAGACAGTGGATTACCCATGGCCAAACCCTCAGTTTGAGAATAGAAAGAATTATTAAACTGAAAAACTGTTTGCCTGACACAAATACTAACTAAATGCAGGATTTCATCTATCTCAATGGAAGAGTAATGAAATTCGCGCAGCCTTCTTTCCAAACAATCAATTGCCCCTTGATCAGGCACGTTAGTCAAAAGGGATTTAACATCTAAGGAAACCATTATATAATTGCAAGGAGAAAGGCGTTTAATTTTATCAACAAAGTCATAAGAGTTTTTCACGGTGTGGAAGATAAAGGAGCGAGTAACTTAGAAAGGAACTTGGCAAGTTTATAAGAAGCAGTACCAATATTGGAAACGATAGGGCGAAAGGAAAGGGTAGGTTTATGGACCTTAGGAAGAGCATAGAAACGAGCACAATTAGCGATAGAAGGGGCGACAAAACGTTTGGTGTTATCATTAAGATAGACAGAATTTTTAATGACATGTTTGATATCAGATAAATGCTTAGTAGAAGGATCTTTTTTTTAATTTGGTATATGGACCAGAGTTTAACAAAGATTCAACGTGGGAAATATAATCAGATTTATTGAGAAGAACTGTTTGACCGCCTTTATCAGCCTTAGTAATAAGAAGGTTAGGAACGGAATTAATTTAACTGAGAGCAGATTTCTGAGAAGAAGAAAGATTAGACTTTTTAAAAGATTTATTAGAAGAAATGACATTAGCCAAAAGGTAGCGAAGAGAATCAAATTGACCAGAAGAAATTTTACTGTTTTTGAAAGAATGTTCAATGGGAGCAATTAAGTTCGGAATAGAAGGCTTAGAAATGCACGAAAAATTCAAGCCAAGTGAGAGAACATCACGCTGAGAATCAGTAAGAGAATGAGAAGAAAAATTGACAACATAATTTTGCTCAAGAGGAGAAATACTAGGAGAAGAAGAATTAGAAGTCAGAAGAGAAGAAAACTTTTTTCCAAAATAGCATTGTGACATCTAGATTTGAAATCGACGTAAGCAAAAATCCGTTTCTCAAGGAAAGGAAAATAAATTAAAGTTTTACTTAACTGTAAATGTAAAGAATATAATTCATATTCGATGCAAGAAAGAGAGTAACGAACATCTTGAATGATGGCTCTAAGAATAGCAAACTTACTCCTAGTTAAGGCATTTTGAACACGAATGGAAGAAGGAAGCTTGAAAATAATATTAATGAACTTAGGAATAACCCTTGAACGTTTACACCTTAAAAGAAAATTAAGCCTATTCAAAAACCTAGCGCGCTTCAAACGAAGGTGCTTGAAACGATTAATAAGTGAAAAACCCATAAAAAGAAAGAAGGAAAACAGGGCCAGAAAAATGAAAAAATAGAAAAAAAAATAAATAAATAAGTAAATAAATAGAAGAAAACAAAATAATAAAACTAAAATGAAATAAAATCAAAATAAAACTAAAAACTAGGAAGAAAGAAAAAGAAATTACCTTGAACACGTGGAAAGCAATAACACGGTGCAGAACCCAAATAGTTAAATATAGCGAAACAGCACCGAAAACTGGCGATTTGAAGTAATTAAAATAATAAAACTTTGTAAAAAATCACCATAAAATAAAACAATACACAGGACGCGTTTCGAGCTAAAAACATAACAGCTCGTCATCAGCTATAACAAACATGTGTCCGCAAGCGAACAAGGTCAAAAAATGAGCTGAAGGTAAAGAATGTTGCAAAGAATCCGACAGATGGCGCTACCTGAAAGAGGCACATGTAGAAGAGAAAGGTGTTGCCAAAAAGATAGAAGAGAAATTGATAGGGAAAAAATGGAAATAAAAGAACTAAAATAACGTAAAAGAAAAAAATTAAAAATATAAATAATAATAATAAAGAAAGAAATATAAAAAAAAGAATCTTTTTTTTCTTTTTTTTTTAAACAAAATAAAAAGAAAAGAAACAAGAGAAAAGGAAAAAGATTTACAAAACTAATATTCTTTTCTTCTACTTTATATTCTCAAACTGAGGGTTTGGCCATGGGTAATCCACTGTCTCCCCTTTTATGTGATATCTATATGCATTTTGTTGAAGAAAAACTCTTCAGTTTATATAAATTTCCTTTCTGGTTTAGGTATGTTGATGAGACTTTCATTTTAATCCCCTCTGACCTGGATCTTTCTAATCTCCTTTCTCTTGTTAATTCTGTTGATCCTTGTATTCAATTTACTCTCGAGGTCGAAGAGAACAATTCTCTTCTTTTCCTTGACGTCTTGGTTTCAAAACACCCAGATCGGTTCTCTACCTCCGTTTATAGAAAACCTTTCGCTGTCTCTCTTCCTCCTCATGCTCTTTCAAATCATCCTCCTCAGCAAAAAGTGGCGTCCTTTTATACTTTTGTTTTTAGGGCGTTACGCATTTGTTCTGACTCTTCTGCTCTGAATAATGAAATTAATTATTTCAAATATCTTGCCCTTGCTCGTGGTTATAATCCCTCTTTGATTGATAAAGCTTTGTATAAATTTAATAAGCCTAAACGTCCTTTTTATGATTCAAATAATCCTCCTAATTTTAATTCTATAATAGTTCTGCCCTTTTATTCTCTTCTCTGTTTCAAAATTGCTAAAATCCTTTCTCGTTTTAATTTTAAAGTTATCTTCAAACCTATGAATAAAATTAAATTCTCTTCTCTAAAAGATCCTGTTCCTACTGAGAACAGGTGGGGTGTTTATTATATTCCTTGCTCTTGCAATTTAGGTTATATTGGTCAAACAAAGAGAGCTTTAAAATTCAGATTAGGCGAGCATCAGAGGTATATTGCAAATCAAGAAATCTCTAAATCGTCGATTGCTTCTCACTGTTGGTCTTCCAGTCATCGTTTCAATTTCTCCATGGCCAAAATTATTTCTTCCCCTGCTCTCCCTCTCACTTGGATTTTCATGAAGCATATTTTATTTCTAAAAATTCTGCTAATCTTGTCAATGATCTCCCATCATCTCCTTTCTTATCTCCAGCGTGGAAATTAGTTTTGTAAATCTTTTTCCTTTTCTCTTGTTTCTTTTCTTTTTACTTTGTTTTAAAAAAAAAAGTCCTTTTGGTTTTTTATTTATTTCTTTATTATTATTATTATTTATATTTCTAATTTTTTTCTTTTACTTTATTTTAATTCTTTTATTTCCATTTTTTTCCCTATCAATTTCTCTTCTATCTTTTTGGCAACACCTTTCTCTTCTACATGTGCCTCTTTCATGTAGCGCCCTCTGTCGGATTCTTTGCAACATTCTTTGCCTTCAGTTCATTTTTTGACCTTGTTCGCTTGCGGACACGTGTTTGTTATAGCTGATGAGGAGCTGTTATGTTTTTAGCTCGAAACGCGTCCTGTGTATTGTTTTATTTTATGGTGATTTTTTACAAAGTTTTATTATTTTAATTACTTCAAATCAGTTTTATCAAAATCAGTTTTATTATTTTAATTACTTCCAGTTTTCGGTGCTGTTTCGCTATATTTAACTATTTGGGTTCTGCACCGTGTTATTGCTTTCCACGTGTTCAAGGTAATTGCTTTTTCTTTCTTCCTAGATTTTAGTTTTATTTTGATTTTATTTCATTTTAGTTTTATTATTTTGTTTTATTCTATTTATTTACTTATTTATTTATTTATTTTTTCTATTTTTTCATTTTTCTGGCCCTGTTTTCCTTCTTTCTTTTTATAGGTTCTTCACCTATTGATCGTTTCAAGCACCTTCGTTTGAAGCGCGCTAGGTTTTTGAATAGGCTTAATTTTCTTTTAAGGTTTAAACGTTCAAGGGTTATTCCATTAAGTTCATTAATATTATTTTCAAGTTTCCTTCTTCCATTCGTGTTCAAAATGCCTTAACTAGGAGTAAGTTTGCTATTCTTAGAGCCATCGAATATGAATTATATTCTTTACATTTACAGTTAAGTAAAACTTTAATTTATTTCCCTTTCCTTGAGAAACGGATTTTTGCTTACGTCGATTTCAAATCTAGATGTCACAATGCTATTTTGGAAAAAAAGTTTTCTTCTCTTCTGACTTCTAATTCTTCTGCTCCTGGTATTTCGCCTCTTGAGCAAAATTATGTTGTCAATTTTTCTTCTCATTCTCTTACTGATTCTCAGCGTGATGTTCTCTCACTTGGCTTGAATTTTTTGTGCATTTCTAAGCCTTCTATTCCGAACTTAATTGCTCCCATTGAACATTCTTTCAAAAACAGTAAAATTTCTTCTGGTCAACTTGATTCTCTTCGCTAACTTTTGGCTAATGTCATTTCTTCTAATAAATCTTTTAAAAAGTCTAATCTTTCTTCTTATCAGAAATCTGCTCTCAGTGAACTTAATTCCGTTCCTAACCTTCTTATTACTAAGGCTGATAAAGGCGGTCAAACAGTTCTTCTCAATAAATCTGATTATATTTCCCACGTTGAATCTTTGTTAAACTCTAGTCCACATACCAAATTAAAACAAGTGGGTAAGTGTGATCAGAGATCGCACAGAGGGTTTCGTTTAATATTCCTTTCAAAACACTTTATCCTTTTGAAAAATCTGTTAGTTCCACATTTCGCAACCAGGCACGCACTCTATTCTAAACAAACCTCTATCCGAAAGAAACTCCGTTTTACATACTATCCGTATATATATTAGTCGAAGGGATTGAGCCCATAGCACCCGAGATAAGTAGGCACCCCTGGCGGTAAAAAGTGAAACTAAAATATATAAGGCTATGATGCATAATATGAAAGAATGGTCAAAGGGGTGTCGGCAAAAGTTGGAAAAGTGCTCCCCGGGTTAAAAGGGCAGTGGTTAGGAAAATTGCTTAAAATATACAAGTTAGAGCACGGAGGAGTAAATAATATAAGACTTTTTGAAAATTTTATGATTTGGCGTGTGGTCTGAGGTATTCAGCTATACGTATGCAAAAATTCATGTCTCCAACTTAATTAGGGGCTCCCTTAGAAAGAATTGCTTAAAATACATATGTGCTAGCTCAAAGGGTTAAAGGTAAGACTTTTTCAAGATTTTATGATTTGTCGCCTGGCCTCAGGTGTTCTACTATAAATATACAAAATTTCAAATCCCCAATTTAATAAGGGGCTCAGTTAAGAATTGCTGAAAATACGCATGTGGGAGCCCAAAGGGTTAAATGTACGACTTTTTCAAATTTTTATGATTTTTTGCATGACAGTGTTCAGCTATAAGTATGCAAAATTTCACGCCTCCAAACTAAATTGGATGTCACTTAGAAAGAATTGTTTAAAATACACATGTAGGTGGCCAAAAAGTTAAATGTACGACTTTTTCAAAATTTTATTATTTGCCGTTTGATGGGAGGTGCTCAGCTATAAGTATGCAAAATTTCACGCCTCCAACCTAATTAGGGTTCACTTAGAAAGAATTGCTTACAATACACATGTGGGAGCCCAAAGGGTTAAATGTACGACTTTTTCAAAATTTTATGATTTGTCGTTTGATGTGAGGTATTCAGCTATAAGTATACAAAATTTCACGCCTCCAACCTAATTATAGGCTCACATAGAAATAATTGTTTAAAATACACATGTGAGAGCCCAAAGGGTTAAATGTACGACTTTTTCAAAATTTTATGATTTGTCGTTTGATCTGAGGTGTCCATCTATAACTACGCAAAATTTCACCCCTGCAACCTAATTAGGGACTCACTTAGAAAGAATTGTTTAAAATATACATGTGGGAGCCCAAAGGGTTAAATGTACGACTTTTTCAAAATTTTATGATTTGTCGTTTGATCTGAGATGTCCATCTATAAGTACGCAAAATTTCACGATCGCAACCTAATTAGGGACTAACTTAGAAAGAATTGTTTAAAATACTCATGTGGGAGCACAAAGGGTTAAATGTACGACTTTTTCAAAATTTTATGATTTGTCGTTTGAACTGAGGTGTCCATCTATAAGTACGCAAAATTTCACGCCTGCAACTAATTAGGGACTCACTTAGAAAGAATTGTTTAAAATACACATGTGGGAGCCCAATGGGTTAAATGTACGACTTTTTCAAAATTTTATGATTTGTCGTATGATGTGTGGTATTCATCTATAAGTATGTAAAATTTCAAGACTCCAACGTGTATAGTTTCTGAGAACGGGCTCTGTGACGGACAGACAGACGCACGGACAGACAGACGTCAGATGAACGAAACCCTAAAAAGATCCTTCTACTAAGCATTTATCTGATATCAAGCATGTCATTAAAAATTCTGTCTTTCTTAATGATAACGCCAAACGTTTTGTCACCCCTTCTATCGCTAATTGTGCTCGTTTCTATGCTCTTCCTAAGGTCCATAAACCTACCCTTTCCTTTCACCCTATCGTTTCCAATATTGGTACTGCTTCTTATAAACTTGCCAAGTTCCTTTCTAAGTTACTCGCTCCTTCATCTTCCACTAACTTTCACACCGTGAAAAACTCTTATGACTT
This sequence comes from Maratus speciosus, assembly GCA_963932465.1. Classification (NCBI taxonomy): domain Eukaryota; kingdom Metazoa; phylum Arthropoda; class Arachnida; order Araneae; family Salticidae; genus Maratus; species Maratus speciosus. Next base: position 258,703,783 of record OZ010791.1, read on the forward strand.
TGTTGATAAAATTAAACGCCTTTCTCCTTGCAATTATATAATGGTTTCCTTAGATGTTAAATCCCTTTTAACTAACGTGCCTGTTCAAGGGGCAATTGATTGTTTGGAAAGAAGGCTGCGCGAATTTCATTACTCTTCCATTGAGATAGATGAAATCCTGCATTTAGTTAGTATTTGTGTCAGGCAAACAGCTTTTCAGTTTAATAATTCTTTCTATTCTCAAACTGAGGGTTTGGCCATGGGTAATCCACTGTCTCCTCTTTTATGTGATATCTATATGCATTTTGTTGAAGAAAAACTCTTCAGTTTATATAAATTTCCTTTCTGGTTTAGGTATGTTGATGACACTTTCATTTTAATCCCCTCTGACCTGGATCTTTCTAATCTCCTTTCGCTTGTTAATTCTGTTGATCCTTGTATTCAATTTACTCTCGAGGTCGAAGAGAACAATTCTCTTCCTTTCCTTGACGTCTTGATTTCAAAATACCCAGATCGGTTCTCTACCTCCGTTTATAGAAAACCTTTCGCTGTCTCTCTTCCTCCGCATGCTCTTTCAAATCATCCTCCTCAGCAAAAAGTGGCGTCCTTTTATACTTTTGTTTTTAGGGCGTTACGCATTTGTTCTGACTCTTCTGCTCTAAATAGTGAAATTAATTATCTCAAATCTCTTGCCCTTGCTCGTGGCTATAATCCCTCTTTGATTGATAAAGCTTTGTATAAATTTAATAAGCCTACACGTCCTTTTTCTGATTCAAATAATCCTCCTAATTGTAATTCTATAAAAGTCCTGCCCTTTTATTCTCTTCTCTGTTTCAAAATTGCTGAAATCCTTTCTTGTTTTAATTTTAAAGTTATCTTCAAACCTATGAATAAAATTAAATTCTCTTCTCTAAAAGATCCTGTTCCTACTGAGAACCGGTGGGGTGTTTATTATATTCCTTGCTCTTGCAATTTAGGTTATATTGGTCAAACAAAGAGAGCTTTAAAATTCAGATTAGGCGAGCATCAGAGGTATATTGCAAATCAAGAAATCTCTAAATCTTCGATTGCTTCTCACTGTTGGTCTTCCAGTCATCGTTTCAATTTCTCCATGGCCAAAATTATTTCTTCCCCTGCCTCTCCCTCTCACTTGGATTTTCATGAAGCATATTTTATTTCTAAAAATTCTGCTAATCTTGTCAATGATCTCCCATCATCTCCTTTCTTATCTCCAGCGTGGAAATTAGTTTTGTAAATCTTTTTCCTTTTCTCTTGTTTCTTTTCTTTTTACTTTGTTTAAAAAAAAAGTCCTTTTGGTTTTTTTTTTTTTTGGTTTTTTATTTATTTCTTTATTATTATTATTATTTATATTTCTAATTTTTTTCTTTTACTTTATTTTAATTCTTTTATTTCCATTTTTTCCCTATCAATTTCTCTTCTATCTTTTTGGCAACACCTTTCTCTTCTACATGTGCCTCTTTCAGGTAGCGCCATCTGTCGGATTCTTTGCAACATTCTTTACCTTCAGTTCATTTTTTGACCTTGTTCGCTTGCGGACACATGTTTGTTCAGAGCATAAAATAACATTTAAAGTAGGCGACACTAGTGTCGCCTAGTACCACGATATTGTCGCCCAGTGACAGGGCATGGTGCCGACAACCTTTTTTTTAAACAGGTGAATAAGCTGACTCTTTGACTCAGGAGATGATAAGAATGGCAACATATGTCACAGCAGTAAAAGAAAACACCGTATCACAGTTACGAAATGCTGCTTCTTTTGCTATCCAAGTAGATGGTTCAGATAAGAAATATGGAGTTGATAACAAATTTGTTAGAGCACGATTTTTTTCAAAAGAACAGAACATAGAACAATGTAACTGACTAGGACAATGTAAATTCAGTAAGCGAGGAGCAGAACGCCTCGTGGATTTTCTCAAGGTTGCATTTGATAACTTGTGTACTGAGAATCTCGCAAAAAATAAGTGGGTAAAGGGAAATACAGGCAAAAACAGCTGTCTCTGTGTTCTTATGAAATGGAACTTGGGTAAAGACTAACTTTGCGTTTGATGCTTTGCTCAGGTCTGACTTAATTGTGCCGGAGTTGGAATCATCAAGCAACATTTTGTCGAGTTTCTGCTCTACGCATTAAAGTGCTTGAAGAAATAGCTGGAACAGAAAATCAAAGTGCCTTTTGTTTCCCTGCATATTTTGAAGTCCAGTTCGCGAAACACTTAAAAAACTTGGCAAAAGCGGTACGGCAAAATTTTTCTCTCATGCAAAAACATTGAGAAAGGATAGTGATAACATTACATCAATCCTACTCAACAAAAACTGAACAAACTTGTGCGCGTGGGTTCATTCGATTATAAATAGATTAAAAATAAGTGAACAACATCTGACTTGCTTAATGCTAGATGTTCCGACACATTTTGAAAAACTTGAGACAGACAGTCAAAGGTCTTTCATTACCACTGCCTGATAAAGAATTGATATAGAATTTGTCAAAGAAATTTTTTTACAAATTCTTTGATGCTTGTCAAAGATGGGCAAGTCCTGAGGGTTACGAAGAACAGTTGATGGAAATAAATGAAGGCACTTAGGAATCTGAAAGTGATTAGTAAATTCAAGAAAATCCTCGCAGATGTAAAAACAACTCGTTAGTTTCTACCCATAGATGCTGGTCTGCAGTGAGAAAAGAAACTATATTGAGTTGTAAAGAATTTGTTTCTCTAAGATTGGAAGAGGACAAATCGAGCATCTCCTACAGGATAGATGCTTTGTTAAATGCACGAAGACCAACAGAGATTGCTAGTGCAGCCCACCTTGATGTTGAGAACTTTTTTGGTAAAGATGAAGTCGCCTATTTAAATGATGATATGATGGCTTTGTGCGCAGCTGAAAATCTGCGTCTTTCTCATCGACAGCAAGACTATTTTTACTTTAAGGCGTCTCAACCTCACTCTGTTTTAAACAAATTGGTGCTGTCATATGTTTCTTTGACACCTCAAAGTTCACACCTCTTTGTTGGTAAATAAAGTTGTTGGCACATGGAGTTGTGTCCATACTTACAATGCTTAAATCCAAAAAACAGTCGGAACTAGTATAAAGAGAAGCCTTAAACTCAAGGATGTTCATTGCTTTTAATGGAATTCGAACAACTTTTTATGATCAAAGACCCATTATTGCAAGGTTCCTAGAGAGCAAAGTAAAAAATAGAACACTTCCAGATAAAGAAACCTATGAGAAACATGAGTTTGCTAAAAAAATGCTTTGCTAAAGACAGTTACTTGTAAAATAACTTAACGAATATAATTATTATTGTAGGATTTTGCAAACATTATAAATAATTAATAAAGTTTTAAAATTTTAAAACATGAACAAAATCGTTTTCTCTACCTGCTTAATTCTACTATTTGCATAAGACGGTCCCAGGCTTGAAAAAACCAAAAACTTTCGGTGCACATAAATATTGGTTCAATAACTTTCTGCAAATTAATTTAACGTTTAATAAAATAACGTGTTTTATTATTTTGACGACATGAATTAAAAACAGGAGTTTCAAAATAATTACCATTTAAATTAAAAATTAATTAATATTAATTAAAGAATAATTATTTTGGATAAAAAATAATGAACCTAAAAATCCATGGTAAGAAGGGTGAATTCTTATCAAATATTTTGTCAGTGATTTTAGAAACAGCCCAATCCTTAATATTATGACCTTTTCGCACGAAATGCCAGTCACTCTGTTCACAGAAATAATGTGACATTGCTTCTGAAACAACTGAATCACATTTTGTAGGGAGAGGTCCATTCATAAGTATCATCATTAAAGAGACCGATGAGTTTTTTCCGCGATCCTTTGACGAAATTTGCGTTTTTTTCTTCGATTCTTTGATGAAATCCGTTTTTTTTTTTTTTTTTCCGCAGTCCTTTAATGAAATTCAAGCTTTTTCCACAGCGTTTTGACGAAATTCGCGTTTTTTCGAGATCTTTTGGCAAAATTCACACTTTTTCCGGCTATGCTTTTCAAAATACCTTTTTTTTTCCTGCGCTCCTTTGGCGAAATTTGCGTTTTTGCGATCTTTTGACGAAATTCGCGCTTTTTCCGCGTCCCTTTGACGAAATTCGTGTTGTTTTTCGCGATCCTTTGAGGGATTAGTTTTTTCTGCGGTACTTTAAAGAATTTACGTTTTTTTTTTTCGCGATCATTTTACAAAATTCAGCCTTTTTCCGCTACGCTTTTACGAAATTTGTTTTTTCCTGTACTCCTTCCACAAAATTTCAGTTTTTTCTGCGATTCTTTAACGAAAATATCCTTTTTTACGATTCTTCGAAGAAATTAGCATTTTGTCCGCGGTCCTTTGACAAAATTTGCGTATTTTTCGCGATTCTTTGACAAAATTCGCCTATTTTTCGCGATGATTTGACGAAATTGGTGAATTTTTTCTGCGAACGATTGACGAAATTGATCTTTTTTCGTCGACCATCTGTTGAAATTCACAATATTTTTCAGTGATATTTTTTTTATGTCTGAATTTTTGGACTGATGGTTGATTATATTTTTAATTTTCGGAACCGAATGCCTTAAGTTTTCTGAACAAAATCTCCCCTGGCAAACAATAAATAAATCATACATAAAATTTTGCTATTCTTTAACGAAATTATCTTTTTTTACGATCCTTTGACGAAATTCGCGTTTTTTTCGCAGTCCTTTGACGAAATTACCTTCCTTTCGCGATGTTTTGGCGAAATTGGTTTTTATTTCAGCGACCATTTGTTGAAATTCGCAATATTTTTCAGTGATTTTTTTTTATGTCTGAATTTTCGGACTAATGGCCGATTTTTTTAACTTTTCGGAACCAAATGCGTTAAATTTTTGGAACAGAATCACACCTGCCAAACAATAAATAAATCGTACATAAAATTAGGGAATATTTTTAAACTGTTCGATATTAAAAAAAAAGTTACAAGAACAAAAATTACGTTTTCCTTTCTAAAAATGTCCGCAAAGTTCCGAATTTTGCGGAAAAATTTCCGCGCACGGCATGCGTCTATATTATACAACTCTGGACAGTCCTTTGTATAAAAATTCTAAACCATTGCAACTGTTATTGTAGCATTTTGGAAATATTTTATTGATGCAGTTTGATTTTTTAAAATATAAAGAGTAAAATCTGATTCCTTGTTCAGTTCCAGTCTTTGCAAAATATAGTAACTTGTAAAAGTCAAAATATGTTTAACCACTACAATTATTATTCATTTTACATTTTGGAAACATGTTATAAAATTTAACATAGTAATTTTATATTATTTTTAAATTTAATGATTTTCATTCATCAAGAGGAAAGTATGTTTTCTTGATTAGTTGAACTTTGGGTCTAAAACTATAGTTAAGGTACTATTTCACGAACTATTTAACGATTCAAGTCAAATTTATTTTTGAATTTCAGAATTTATTCTAGGCTCCAATTACCTAATTAGTCAGATATATTATGGTTGTGAACAAAAGCAAAGTGTACAAACTAATAAAAGGTAAGCAATATTTTAAGGTGAATTTAAATGATAATTTTCCTACATTAAAGTTTTAATTAGGCATACGAATTTGGTAGGTTAGATGTTATGTTTGGTCCATTACTAACATAACAATTAAAAATTTGTATGAAACAAGAGTTTGTATGAATATAGCCTCTTTAATTTTACCTAACTCTAAATAAGGCGGTGTACATTTTTCAATGACGATTTTCTAGTTTACTAACCAGCAACAGGAAAAGTATAATAGACATAACTAATAAGATATAAAAGTTTGTCAGCCAGTCGATATTCTTATTATTTGGTTTGCTGTTATCGGGGGTAGGGGTTGATTTATGAACATTTATTTGGGACAACAGACTATACCGTTTGTCGCCCAGTGAGAATTCGTTAAAATATGCTCTGTGTTTGTTATAGCTGATGACGAGCTGTTATGTTTTTAGCTCGAAACGCGTCCTGTGTATTGTTTTATTTTATGGTGATTTTTTACAAAGTTTTATTATTTTAATTACTTCAAATCGCCAGTTTTCGGTGCTGTTTCGCTATATTTAACTATTTGGGTTCTGCACCGTGTTATTGCTTTCCACGTGTTCAAGGTAATTGCTTTTTCTTTCTTCCTAGTTTTTAGTTTTATTTTGATTTTATTTCATTTTAGTTTTATTATTTTGTTTTATTCTATTTATTTACTTATTTATTTTTTCTCTTTTTTCATTTTTCTGGCCCTGTTTTCCTTCTTTCTTTTTATAGGTTCTTCACCTATTGATCGTTTCAAGCACCTTCGTTTGAAGCGCGCTAGGTTTTTGAATAGGCTTAATTTTCTTTTAAGGTTTAAACGTTCAAGGGTTATTCCATTAAGTTCATTAATATTATTTTCAAGTTTCCTTCTTCCATTCGTGTTCAAAATGCCTTAACTAGGAGTAAGTTTGCTATTCTTAGAGCCATCGAATATGAATTATATTCTTTACATTTACAGTTAAGTAAAACTTTAATTTATTTCCCTTTCCTTGAGAAACGGATTTTTGCTTACGTCGATTTCAAATCTAGATGTCACAATGCTATTTTGGAAAAAAAGTTTTCTTCTCTTCTGACTTCTAATTCTTCTGCTCCTGGTATTTCGCCTCTTGAGCAAAATTATGTTGTCAATTTTTCTTCTCATTCTCTTACTGATTCTCAGCGTGATGTTCTCTCACTTGGCTTGAATTTTTTGTGCATTTCTAAGCCTTCTATTCCGAACTTAATTGCTCCCATTGAACATTCTTTCAAAAACAGTAAAATTTCTTCTGGTCAACTTGATTCTCTTCGCTAACTTTTGGCTAATGTCATTTCTTCTAATAAATCTTTTAAAAAGTCTAATCTTTCTTCTTATCAGAAATCTGCTCTCAGTGAACTTAATTCCGTTCCTAACCTTCTTATTACTAAGGCTGATAAAGGCGGTCAAACAGTTCTTCTCAATAAATCTGATTATATTTCCCACGTTGAATCTTTGTTAAACTCTAGTCCACATACCAAATTAAAACAAGTGTGTAAGTGTGATCAGAGATCGCACAGAGGGTTTCGTTTAATATTCCTTTCAAAACACTTTATCCTTTTGAAAAATCTGTTAGTTCCACATTTCGCAACCAGGGACGCACTCTATTCTAAACAAACCTCTATCCGAAAGAAACTCCGTTTTCCATACTATCCGTATATATATTAGTCGAAGGGATTGAGCCCATAGCACCCGAGATAAGTAGGCACCCCTGGCGGTAAAAAGTGAAACTAAAATATATAAGGCTATGATGCATAATATGAAAGAATGGTCAAAGGGGTGTCGGCAAAAGTTGGAAAAGTGCTCCCCGGGTTAAAAGGGCAGTGGTTAGAAAAATTGCTTAAAATATACAAGTTAGAGCACGGAGGAGTAAATAATATAAGACTTTTTGAAAATTTTATGATTTGGCGTGTGGTCTGAGGTATTCAGCTATACGTATGCAAAAATTCATGTCTCCAACTTAATTAGGGGCTCCCTTAGAAAGAATTGCTTAAAATACATATGTGCTAGCTCAAAGGGTTAAAGGTAAGACTTTTTCAAGATTTTATGATTTGTCGCCTGGCCTCAGGTGTTCTACTATAAATATACAAAATTTCAAATCCCCAATTTAATAAGGGGCTCAGTTTGAAAGAATTGCTGAAAATATGCATGTGGGAGCCCAAAGGGTTAAATGTACGACTTTTTCAAATTTTTATGATTTTTTGCATGACAATGTTCAGCTATAAGTATGCAAAATTTCACGCCTCCAAACTAAATTGGGTGTCACTTAGAAAGAATTGTTTAAAATACACATGTAGGTGGCCAAAAAGTTAAATGTACGACTTTTTCAAAATTTTATTATTTGCCGTTTGATGGGAGGTGCTCAGCTATAAGTATGCAAAATTTCACGCCTCCAACCTAATTAGGGTTCACTTAGAAAGAATTGCTTACAATACACATGTGGGAGCCCAAAGTGTTAAATGTACGACTTTTTCAAAATTTTATGATTTGTCGTTTGATGTGAGGTATTCAGCTATAAGTATGCAAAATTTCACGCCTCCAACCTAATTATAGGCTCACATAGAAATAATTGTTTAAAATACACATGTGAGAGCCCAAAGGGTTAAATGTACGACTTTTTCAAAATTTTATGATTTGTCGTTTGATCTGAGGTGTCCATCTATAACTACGCAAAATTTCACCCCTGCAACCTAATTAGGGACTCACTTAAAAAGAATTGTTTAAAATATACATGTGGGAGCCCAAAGGGTTAAATGTACGACTTTTTCAAAATTTTATGATTTGTCGTTTGATCTGAGATGTCCATCTATAAGTACGCAAAATTTCACGATCGCAACCTAATTAGGGACTCACTTAGAAAGAATTGTTTAAAATACTCATGTGGGAGCACAAAGGGTTAAATGTACGACTTTTTCAAAATTTTATGATTTGTCGTTTGAACTGAGGTGTCCATCTATAAGTACGCAAAATTTCACGCCTGCAACTAATTAGGGACTCACTTAGAAAGAATTGTTTAAAATACTCATGTGGGAGCACAAAGGGTTAAATGTACGACTTTTTCAAAATTTTATGATTTGTCGTTTGAACTGAGGTGTCCATCTATAAGTACGCAAAATTTCACGCCTGCAACAAATTAGGGACTCACTTAGAAAGAATTGTTTAAAATACACATGTGGGAGCCCAATGGGTTAAATGTACGACTTTTTCAAAATTTTATGATTTGTCGTATGATGTGTGGTATTCATCTATAAGTATGTAAAATTTCAAGACTCCAACGTGTATAGTTTCTGAGAACGGGCTCTGTGACGGACAGACAGACGCACGGACAGACAGACGTCAGATGAACGAAACCCTAAAAAGATCCTTCTACTAAGCATTTATCTGATATCAAGCATGTCATTAAAAATTCTGTCTTTCTTAATGATAACACCAAACGTTTTGTCACCCCTTCTATCGCTAATTGTGCTCGTTTCTATGCTCTTCCTAAGGTCCATAAACCTACCCTTTCCTTTCACCCTATCGTTTCCAATATTGGTACTGCTTCTTATAAACTTGCCAAGTTCCTTTCTAAGTTACTCGCTCCTTCATCTTCCACTAACTTTCACACCGTGAAAAACTCTTATGACTTTGTTGATAAAATTAAACACCTTTCTCCTTGCAATTATATAATGGTTTCCTTAGATGTTAAATCCCTTTTAACTAACGTGCCTGTTCAAGGGGCAATTGATTGTTTGGAAAGAAGGCTGCGCGAATTTCATTACTCTTCCATTGAGATAGATGAAATCCTGCATTTAGTTAGTATTTGTGTCAGGCAAACAGCTTTTCAGTTTAATAATTCTTTCTATTCTCAAACTGAGGGTTTGGCCATGGGTAATCCACTGTCTCCTCTTTTATGTGATATCTATATGCATTTTGTTGAAGAAAAACTCTTCAGTTTATATAAATTTCCTTTCTGGTTTAGGTATGTTGATGAGACTTTCATTTTAATCCCCCCTGGCCTGTATCTTTCTAATCTCCTTTCTCTTGTTAATTCCGTTGATCCTTGTATTCAATTTACTCTCGAGGTCGAAGAGAACAATTCTCTTCCTTTCCTTGACGTCTTGGTTTCAAAACACCCAAATCGGTTCTCTACCTCCGTTTATAGAAAACCTTTCGCTGTCTCTCTTTATCCTCATGCTCTTTCAAATCATCCTCCTCAGCAAAAAGTGGCGTCCTTTTATACTTTTGTTTTTAGGGCGTTACGCATTTGTTCTGACTCTTCTGCTCTGAATAATGAAATTAATTATCTCAAATCTCTTGCCCTTGCTCGTGGTTATAATCTCTATCTTTGATTGATAAAGCTTTGTATAAATTTAATAAGCCTAAACGTCCTTTTTCTGATTCAAATAATCCTCCTAATTTTAATTCTATAATAGTTTTGCCCTTTTATTCTCTTCTCTGTTTCAAAATTGCTGAAATCCTTTCTCGTTTTAATTTTAAAGTTATCTTCAAACCTATGAATAAAATTAAATTCTCTTCTCTAAAAGATCCTGTTCCTACTGAGAACCGGTTAGGTGTTTATTATATTCCTTGCTCTTGCAATTTAGGTTATATTGGTCAAACAAAGAGAGCTTTAAAATTCAGATTAGGCGAGCATCAGAGGTATATTGCAAATCAAGAAATCTCTAAATCTTCGATTGCTTCTGTCGTCTTCTGTTGGTCTTCCAGTCATCGTTTCAATTTCTCCATGGCCAAAATTATTTCTTCCCCTGCCTCTCCCTCTCACTTGGATTTTCATGAAGCATATTTTATTTCTAAAAATTCTGCTAATCTTGTCAATGATCTGACCCATCTGACCCTTGATGACCCAGCATCTCCTTTCCTATCTCCAGCGTGGAAATTAGTTTTGTAAATCTTTTTCCTTTTCTCTTGTTTCTTTTCTTTTTATTTTGTAAAAAAAAAAAAAGAGTCCTTTCGTTTTTTTTTTCTTTCTTTATTATTATTATTATTTATATTTTTAATTTTTTTCTTTTTAATTCTTTTATTTCCATTTTTTCCCTATCAATTTCTCTCCTATCTTTTTGGCAACACCTTTCTCTTCTACATGTTCCTCTTTCAGGTAGTGCCATCTGTCGGATTCTTTGCAACATTCTTTACCTTCAGTTCATTTTTTGACCTTGTTCGCTTGCGGACACGTGTTTGTTATAGCTGATGACGAGCTGTTATGTTTTTAGCTCGAAACGCGTCCTGTGTATTGTTTTATTTTATGCTGATTTTTTACAAAGTTTTATTATTTTAATTAGTTACGAATGTTAATACTTCAATATTATTAGTTCAATACTATACCAACTTTGACTTTCATCTTAAATTTCTGCTCCAGCAACTAATCGGAGTAAAAGGGAGTTAATCTCGATCATGATATTTATTAAAATCAATAGTTTTTCCGTTATTCTGTCGTACATCAGCTGTTTGCGAATAGCCGACTTAGCAGGATGCGAAGTTCCCGCCGCTGCACGAACCGTCGATGTAGAGTAGAACTACGAAAAATCGAGAAAATTTTACAAAATCGCTATTACAGCACTCCCTTCCGGCGGAATATTTCGAAATTCAAGGAGGATTTGCTTGCTATAGCCAAAAACATAAATATGAAATTTGATTCAGCTCTTTGCATGACTTCATACACTTTCCGATGGTATAATAATGCAAATAGCACAAAAATCGCTATTATAGCGCTCCTTTCGGGGAGAATATTTCCAAATTGAAGGAGGACCTGCTGGTCATAGCCAAAAACATACACCAAAAATTTGGTTCAATTCTATGCATAACTTCATACACTTTCCAATGGTATAATAATGCAAATAGCACAGAAATTGCTATTACAGTGCCCCCTTCCGGGCGGAATAATTCCAAATTGAAAGGGGGCCTACTGGCCATAGCCAAAAACATACACAAAATATTTGGTTTAATTCTATGCATAACTTCATACAGTTTTCAAAGGTACAATGGCGACACGCGGACAGACAGACATTTTGTATAAACATGTTTTTTTGGGGGGGGGGGGGGAATCTCTGACCCCTAAAACGTGTAAATCCTTCGAAAACCGGAAGTCGAAAAAAAATCAGATTATAATACTTTCTTCTATTGAAGATGTAAGAAAATAAAAAATGAGAAGAAAAACGCTGCTCTTAAGAAATGAATATGAATAGTTCAGCTGTAAAATTATGCACAGGCTTCGGAAACATGATATTTATAACTCATAAATATTTAAAAGAATTTGGACAATAAGAAATATAATTTTTTAATTATTAAAATCGAGAGTTGTGTGATATTACGCGATCATATATTATTGCACTGAATGTTTGAACTTTATGTTGCTGATGTTACACCAAAATTGTAATAGACTTAACTTTAGGACGTGTATGCATCTAATTAAAAAAGAAAGATAGAGAAACGAAAGAAAGAACGAAAAAAATAATATAAATAAAGACGGAGTAAAAAGCAAATAGATAAATATGTTGAAAGCTATTCTAAAAAAAAAGTAACTAACGCTGTCACCGCCGCCGCCGGTATCGTTCCATTAAAAGTTTTTTATAGGAGCAAAAACTATACATAGGAATTTAATCATTTTTAGATAATTTTATACATTAGAAGTTCCCGGTGTGCGGACTGCATTTATTTTTTTAATTTGACCCATCTTTTGAGGTTTTATTTCTATTTTAAATTCAAATTTTCGGCATTTCGAGAGATATTTTTTATAATTTTTAGAAAAGGGTATTATTTTCAATTGTTGCCAAATCTAAAAACAGCGCAAAGAATAATATTTCCTTCAAATTAAAAATTTATCTACACGTGACTATTATAAACAGAAAAAAACTTTCAAATGAGAATTAAATGATTGCGTATTAAAAGCAGGAAAATATTGATAATAACGTCATAAAAGCGATATTTACCCGTGAATTTTAAAAGAGAAAGAAAATTGTAAAATAATAAATTCATTAATATGCGTTAAAGATGTAAATGGAGGAAATTAAGTAATATTTAAAATTTCCAAATCATAATATTGACAAACAGTTTAAATTTAAAAATATACTTGCGCAAGACATTTATTTCATATTTTGAGATAATCTTTTAAAACTAATCTATCTATCTATATATTGAACAGCATTTAATGCATTACCATACCTATAAGGGGGGGGGGGTGTTACCATAGGGGGAACCCTGTTCTATCACCAACTTGGCGATATATCGCCAAATTTGGTGACCAAAATTAATCGCCAAAAGTGACGCCAACTTGGCGATATCTCTGATATTTCGCCAAATTCCCATAGACTTCCATTGTAAACCAATAGGGTTTACTTGCTTACAGAAAAAAAAAATGAGATATTTTGAATCAATGAACCAATGCAGATGTTATTGAAGTGCCTACAAGAGTCGCATTGCTCTTGTGTTGAGAATTCTAAGACAGCTCAAATAATATTTCCTTTCTAACAACAAAGTATTTTCACGTGAATACTAAAAAGAGAAAGAAAACTTTGGTGAAAATTACGTCAGATTTAAAACATTACATTTAAAACGTGTTATTTAAAAAAACTTTCTTATAGCATTGTTAAAAAATACCGGTAGACAAAGACCTGGTTTAGTTAAATCCTTTTATATTAGCTTATTTTCACATGTTTCACTGATCTGATTTAATCAAAGACGAAAACAACACGTTAACAGGGAGATAGCCACTGAGTCAATCCATTTCAAGTGGTCCAGCACTGGTTGCTCGACCATTTTTAAAAAATCTGAAATTTTTTGTACAACAACCCTAACATATGGAAGTTCAAACTGACTATTATTTTAATTTTATTTAAATTTTTTTGTGCATGGCGGCCATCTTTGTTTCATCGTCTGCAGCAATTTTCTCACAAGAAGGTTTTGCGGAATTGTAAATAATTCATCGTTTATTTATCCAATTCAACTGCGGATTAAAGCAGTTTGTACAGAATACATTGGGCTAAAAATCTGGTAATGGAGTAGTTTCCGAAACTAACTGCTTATTGGTAAAATTTAAGCATAGAGTTTCCATTTTTTTTCCAAAATTTGTCCGCTTACAAGAGGAAATTTTTCTAGCAAGGAATACTGCCAACATGACATATTTTTTTTTTACAAACAGGCTGAAAGTACTTGTACTCACACGCCGAGTTCCAGATCTGGGACTTGCTTTCTCTTCGCTAAAAAAAATCCCAAATTTTTCAAAAATGACAAAAATCACACTTTTCAGGCTTTGATATCTATGGTGGGGCACGAGATAAAAATCTGAATTTTTTTTATATAAGAGTATTGTATGGTAGTGTTATGCACAAGAAATTTCAAGATGGAGATTTGACTACAAGCTGAGATATGGCAAGGGCAACATGTCAAAACAATACTGCCAAACTATTGTTTTGTTGTAGTCACAGCTAAGTATTTATCTCAGAGTAGCATTTAAATTTATTTTTTAGATTATCTTTAAATAATAGTAACAGAAAATAAAGCCTTTTGCAATTAATTTAAAAAATAATTATGCCTCAGACCTACATTTTGTATAGTTTCAGTAATTTTTGTTGTAATTTTAGTAACTAAAAGAAACCTCAGCACTTTTAAATAAAGAAAAAAAATATTTTTATACAAGACCTGAGACAAAAACAACATAGGGAAAAAGAAAAGCTGTTAATGTTGTCATACTTGTTGAGACATGATCAAACGTGTCAAAACACATTCTTGCTTGTTGGTTCAAAAACCACAATTTTGATCTTTCTTAAAATTTTATTTGTAGGAACCAAGTCTTGTCATCTCTTGATAACTTGATTGAAGATTTTGGCCCTGCTGGCTCATAGAAATATACTTTGAAATCACTATGTGCAAGTCTCAATTCATTAATAATTCCTAGCTTACTTCTTATGAAAAAATGTGATTTTTCTGCAGTATAAATTTTGAAAAGGTTTTGGGTATCTTTACTTTCTGAAAATTACTTGAGGCTGATGCATGGTAACATCGCATAATGTTTCCTGTACAGGAACATACTTATGGTAGGAACAAGTTTCAGGGACTGGCAAGCAGCATTAAAATTGTGGTTTTTAAACCAACAAGCAGGAATGTGTTTTGACACGTTTGATCATGTCTCAACAAGTATGCCAACATTAACAGCTTTTCTCTTTCCCTATTCTGTTTTTGTCTCAGGTCTTGTATATATATATTATATATATGTAAAAGTGCTGAGGTTTCTTTTAGTTACTAAAATTACAACAAAAATTACTGATACCATACAAAATGTAGCCTTAGGCATAATTACTTTTTAAATTAATTGCAAATGGCTTTATTTTCTGTTACTATTATTTAAAGATAATCTAAAAAATAAATTTAAATGATACTCTGAGATAAATACTTAGCTGTGACTACAACAAAACAATAGTTTGGCAGTATTGTTTTGACATGCTGCCCGTGCCATATCTCAGCATGTAGTCAAATCTCCATCCTGAAATTTCTTGTGCATAACACTACCATACAATACTCTTACAAAAAAAATTTTCAGATTTTTATCTCGTGCCCCACCAGAGATATCAAAGCCTGAAAAGTGCGATTTTTGTCATTTTTGTTAAATTTGGGATTTTTTTAGCGAAGAGAAAGCAAGTCCCAGATCTGGAATTCGGCGTGTGAATACAAGTACTTTCGGCCTATTTGTAAAAAAAATTATGTCATGTTAACAGTTTTCCTTGCTAGAAAAATTTCCTCTTGTAAATGGACAAATTTTGGAAAAAAACTGAAACTTTATGCTTAAATTTTACCAATAAGCAGTTAATTTCGGAAACTACTCCATTACCAGATTTTTAGCCCAATGTATTCTGTACAAATTGCTTTAATCCGCACTTGAATTGGATAAATAAATGATGAATTATTTACATTTCCGTAAACCCTTCTTTTGAGAAAATTGCTGCAGACGATGAAAAAAGATGGCCGCCATGCACAAACAAAAATTAATAAAATTAAAATAATAGTCATTTTGAACTTCCATCATGTTAGGGTTGTTGTACAAAAAATTTCAGATTTTTTAAAAATGGTCGAGCAACGAATATGACATTTTCTGGAGCACCTGAAATGGATTGACCCCACTGTTTTTAACACTTTCCAACAAAGTTGAAAAGTGTTTATGATTTCGGTTTGTCTGTCCGTCTTTCCGCTCTCTAACTCGCGCAAATATACTCGGATCGTTCTGAAATTTTTTGATGCTAGTGACCTCTACCATAGCACGATCCCTATTGCAAATGAAGTTTGTAGCATGTTTAGTTCATTTACAGGGACAGTCAAAAGTTTTCCGTTACATTACGGCCAATGGGAAAAAAACGTTTCAAACGATTTTTAATGGTGTTACACTCTTTCGAACATAGTTAACACTAGAACGGCGGAAAAATCTTAGCTACTGGAACGGCGGGAAGGGGTCATTTTGACACCACGATCAAACTACTGAAATAACAACGCTAAAACAATTTTAAATGCCATTCATTGGCAAAAATATGTAATTTCCGTGTATTTTATAATTTATATTTAATATTACTTGATAATTTATTGAGTTTTTGAAGTACTGTATATGTAACGCCTATAGGGCGATCAATTGGATCATACTACTACTACTCAAAAAACTCATTAATTTTATATAAAACTTGATTTAAAATAAATGTTTTCACAAATTAAATCTAATGTTAACTATAAAATAAAATACAATTTATAATTTTTTTTTTTTCATCTACTTACTCGCCAAATGATTCACTCTCTAAATCCATAAATGAGAAACGTGTTCTGTTGTTTCCGTTATTTCATTATAAGTGTAGCTGAATGGATAGAATGTAAAACATTTCGTTTGAATTTTATTTAATGCTTAAAATACTCCAAATTAAACACACGGATTAGGAATTAATGCAGTTGATACAAAAATATTTTTAACAATTTTTCCAGTGAATTATCCGGACACAACTTTGGAACACGGCCCACAAAATTCTTGAGATTTGTTTCCATTGCACCTCTGTACTTGACACTTTTTTCTCTTTATATCTACTTTATTTTCGTGTGTTTTTTTTTTTTTTTTTTTTTTTTGAAGACTCAGGAAGGATCTTTGGGACTTTTCAAGCCATAATCACCATCCTTAACTTCTCTCCTAATTTTAATAGAAAATCTCTTCTACTGATGGGCTTGCCTGTTACACTTTGATAAATTATCGCATTCAAAGCTGCATGATCCAAAATATTGTAAAAGATATGTACAGGCCATCGTCTAGAAGCCGATTTAACGGAGTATTTTCGGCACATCTGATTACGAATATCCTCACCATATTTCGTTGCGTTGTAATATTATATTGAATCGGGCAACTTCTTGAGACTGTGTTCAGATTTGAAAGTAGAATGTAATGAGCTCAGTAGAAACACACTTTTGTTTCTTTTGGCTTGATAGATGGTAAGTGTCATATTGTCATGTTCCACTATCTTTGATGAATAAAGAGTACTACGCATATTTTTCAAAGATATAGGAATTTCTCTTCTCTCCTTTTTCACTGTGCCAACCAAAGTTGTATTTTTAGCTTTTAGCATTTCTGCTAGTTTGATGCTAGTAAAATAGCTATCTATCATAATATTCCTCCCTTTGTTTTGATGGGGATCTGTTAATTTCATGAAAAAAAAAAATCAGATAAACTTAATTGAGGACTTGCGGTTTCATTTTTTCCTAGAAATGGAATTCCATTCAAGAGGTACATATTTAGTATCAACGTCAACAGATAACCAACATTTTATCCTAAATTTCTCCGGTTTATTTGGCATATATTGCGTAAATTTACATCTAGATTTAGATCGGAACAATTGTTCATCAACTGTAATATTTTGTCCTGGTCGGTAGCATGTTTTGCAATTTTCAACAAATTATATGTTCCGAAATGTTCAACTGTCTGTACTCTACAAGATTCGTACTCTACTTATAAAACCCCTCTTCTATGGTTACCACCTGCAGTGATTAATCTGAACTAACAAAAGTAACAAATGGGAAAATACTATTTCTGAAAAAAAAATATAAGTCTGAAAAACCTTAAACTTTCTTTTTTTGGAAATATTGTGTTCAAAAGCATGGCAAAATCAAACAAAGGAATTATAACATACAAATTACAGACAATAATGTTGTGTTACCACACCGGTTTTTATCTCTCTGGTAGACAGTATGAATGCAATCGAAAATTGCTTATCACTGAATTTTTCTCATGGGTTCACAATCCTTCGAGTACAAAGAGTATTTTACTAAAGGGGTCAAAATGACCCTTGCCCGCCGTTCTAGGAATACATACCAATATTTCAAAAACTAACAAATCTAGAAAGATGAATTTTCTAAAAGAAAAATATGTTATATATTTAGGAAAAGTCAAAATATTTCAAACGATTTCTTCCAACCAAACTAAAGTAATCAACGGACGAAAGTGCTCAGGTGTCAAAATGACCCCTACCGCCGTTCTAGTGTTAAATTTATATGTATTTAAGAAGTCCACTAAAATGTGCATTCTGTACAATATGCGATGTAAAGAATAGTTATTATTCATTTACAGGGCCACACAAAAGAATTCCGTTATATAATGGTATAGGGGGAGAGGGGGGTATTGTTTGCGGCGTATTTGAATTATGTTAATCTATTTCATATATAATGAAATTAATATGCGTAGCTGAGCTTTAGTATAAGTTTTTTCATGTATAATACGAAGTTCATAGCACTTACAGGGACACACAAAAGATTTCAGATACTATATTGTATCCGAATTACTGTATATTAGCAATAATTGCTCGAAATGCATTTTTACTTTCATCTATCTTCAATAGAAGAAAGTATTGTAATCGAAATTTTTTTCGACTTCCGGTTTTCGACGGATTTACATGTTTTAGAGGTCAGAAATCCCAAAAACATGTTTATAGAAAATGTCTGTCTGTCCGTGTGTCCGTCTGTCCGTGTATCCGTCTGTCCGTGTGTCTGTCGCCATTGTACCATCAAAAAGTGTATGAAGTTATGCATAGAATTGAACCAAATTTTTAGTTTAAGTTTTTGGCTATGGCAGGTAGGTTCTCCCTGAATTCTGAAAAAATTCGCCGGTAGGGGGCGCTGTAACAGGGTTTTTTGTGCGATTTTGAATGTTGTACCATCCAAAAGTGTATGAAGTTACGCATAGAATTGAACCAAATTTTTATTTTAAGTTTTTGGCTTTGGCAAGCAGATCCTCCCTGAATTTGGAAAACATTCGCCGGTAGGGGGCGCTGTAATAGCGATCGATTTTGCATATTGTACCATCGAAAAGTGTATGAAGTTATGCATAGAATTGAACCAAACTCTTATTTTAAGTTCTTGGCTATGGCAAGCAGGTCCTTCCTTAATTTGGAAAAAATGGCCGGTAGGGGGCGCTTTAATAGCGATTTTTGTGCCATTTTGAATATTGTACCATCGAAATGTGTATGAAGTTATGCATAGAATGGAGCCAAATTTTTTGTGTTTCTTTTTGGTCATGACATGAAGGTCCTCCCTGAATTCGGAAAAATTCCGCTGGAAGGGGCAGCTATAATTACGATGACTGTACCATTTTCTTTATTGTACAATCGAAAAGTGTATAAAATTATGCATACAACTGATCCAAATTTTTTGTACATGTTTTTGGCTTTGGCCAACAGGTCCTCCTTGAATTTGGAAATATCGCGCGGTAAAGGGGCTCTGTGATAGCGATTTTTGTATACTTTTCTTGATTTTTCGTAGTTCTGTTGTCCATCGGCGGCTCGTGCAAAGGCGGGAACTCACTTCCTGCTAAACCGGCTATTCGCAAACATCTGATAACAGCAGAATAAGGAAAAACTATTAATTTTAACAAATATCATGATATAGATTAACTCGTTTTTAGTTCACTTAATTGACTGAAGCAGGAATTTAAGATGAAAATCAAAGTTGGTATAGTAATGAACTAATAATATTGAAGTATTAACATGTGTAACTAGTTTTTGAAATATTAAGACGTATAAGATAGAAGAAAGTTTTGGGATTGGCACATCCATCTAGTTAATTATGATATGCGCTTTTATGTTTCACTATATTTATGCATACTATACGGTGTGTTTAAATGCTATAATTCATATACAGGGCTACAGAAAAGAATTCATAAGTGTTACTGAGTATGAACTTAAATTGCTTAAAGTTGGGTTTTAAATGAGTTATGCATTTTTACGTTGACTTGAATTTAGTTTACTAAGAAATGTTTGTAGAATATAGATAAAATGATATACAGGGTCAAGCAAAGAATTGGATACATGACGTCTATGGATGATAATTTCTAGAAATGTGATTTTAGTAATTTTAAGAGTGTTTTAGTTTGAATTAAATCTTATATAAATAGTAGCGTGTAATAAAGGTACTGGGTAAACTACAGGGCTGTACAAAAGTATTCAAGTATGTTTCCATCTATTAGTATAAATTGCTGAAAGAGAAATTTCAACCTGTTATGCGTCTTCTTGCTAAACTAAAATTTCCCATTATATAGTCTATATATCAACCTACAGATCAAATACAGGGCTGTTCAAAAGAATTGGAATACGTATTTGACTATATACGGTAACTGCTGAAATCAATTTTTGCAATGTTTTATGCGTTTTATAAAATGTTTACTTAGTTATCTTATTTACCTTATTTCCCTAAATAACAAAGTTTTGTTAATGCATTCAGGAAGTGTTGGAAAGTGTTTCATAATCTATGCTTAACACATGATTTGTCTTTCTTGTTTTAATTATAATTCATTCTTCCGAAAATTTTTTAAAGCCGATCAATTTAGCGTGCTTTTAGAGTTTGCGGTGTCTGAACGGGGGTTGGCGAGCTTAGCTCGTAGGGGGCAGAGCCCCCTAGTTTTTAATAAAACAAAGTGTGGTTATTCAACTTTAAAAAATAATTAAGTAACTTTTAGTTAGTTACCGTAACTCGTAGATAACTCCTTACAGAAAAATATAACTGGAGGAAAAGAAGAAAGGCATTCAGACATAGAAAGTGAAATTTTTATTATCGCACAATTTAGGCGGAACAAATAGCATAACTTCCTTGAATTTTTTAGATTAATCAAGAAACTTAGTATATTTGATTTTATACATTTTAATGTGACCTTTTTTAATTAGTTTTACTCATTTGCTTTTCTAAAGATAATGCTGGCATTGAAAAGGAGGCTGGCTGTATCGTTTTTCCATCTGTTATTTTCTTGATAAGGTACACAGAAAATTATTCTCTTGGGAGTTAGTATTACTGAAATCATCAAGTTGCGCGGTCGAATACTGATTTTCTAAAATTTCAGTTTTGCAGTTCTGCGATTAAGATTTTTTAACTTTGGCATATTGATTAAAACTGTTCTCTGTTTTTCTTTTAACATTCATTTGTTTAAACTTTCTCTTAAACGGGGAGCTCAGGAGACAGAGCCCCCATCCCCAACTGACTTTCTCTACAACAGTGGTTCCTAAACTGGGCGTTCTCCCCACAGGAGGCCAATTTAATTTTTTTAATTCCAAATTTGTTACCCCATTCCCTGGTGTGTTTTGTTTTAAACTAATATTGTAGATGGAAAATAAAAATAACAGATAAAAAATTTAAAAAGAATAAAAGTTTTTTATTATTTTCAAAAAATTACCAATCAAAAGTTGAAAATAGAACTCATACCAGAATAATTAAATAAATTTTATTTTAATTATTTTAAAAAACACACTTATAATTCGATAAATTAGCTAGCCAACTTAAAAATAACGAAGATTAATTTCTTTTCTTTACAGTTAATCTCTATTTTTTGCCTTTTTACTTGTTCTATTGTGTCTTGTTAAAAAATAAATAAATAAACATGTTTAAAACATGTTTACCTTTAAGGTTATTCTTCTTTTACCTATCTTTCCTTTATTCTTACTACTTTTCCACTATTATCTCAGAGTTTCCAGACTGGGCGGTCGCCGTCCTCTTTTTCTCTCAAATTACCCATTATATAATGTTTTTAATTGTATTGTTAGTTTGAACTCTCCTTATATTTAGTTGTTGTTGTTGTTTTTTTTTTTTTCGTTTTTATAATTCTCTCACGTAGATAATTATACTTTCATTTTGTAATTATGTAATTAATTTTCAATTTTTCCTCTCTTTTGCACTGCTGTTAAGCATTTTATACTGCATTAAACTTTAATGTATGGTCTCTGAAAAGAGTCTTTTTTTTTATGCTGGGGCTTCCCTATGGTAGCTTTTTCGCCTGCTTACGAACTGTCAGGTATGTTAGGATCACGTGGAACTTTTTTTTTCCCTCATTTTGTTATACCAACATTTTTAATTGTAAATTTTCTTACTCTTATACTTTAATTTTTTTCTGGCCACCAGCCGCGTCTAAACATTCTTTTATGGCTCCCATTTCATTGAAAAACACACTACCTCTATATCGGATGTGAAGTTGCAAAGCAACTTGGAAATCCAAAAATCTGTGCACATTGTTCCATTGTATAGTAATGAGGGGGTCATCAGGGGGTTTAGTCAGGAAATTGTAAACAGTTCCACTGACCTGGGTGAGATGGTCCTGGCTATCGAGGTTTGGATAAGGGGAAAATTGGTCAGCATAAAATCTGGCTAATCTATTGGCCTTATCTTCATCTCCATATGCAGTATTATTGTAGACAGTAGGATGGAAGTGAAGTTTTTATTAAGTTTACGTTTAATGATTCAGAGAGAATTATCCTCGCTAGAAATATTTTGGAGAGCATTATTCCAATCTTTTTGTTTTTCTTTGTGAAGAGAATTTTTATTTTATTATTAAGTCTATTGATGATGGGTTTAAGGGTGGGATCTCTAGAATTCTGAAATAGTTGTCGGAGCCGATTCCTCTGCTTACACATATTATAAATATAACGTGGGGGGGGGGGCTAACAATGTTAAGCAATTTAATTATTATCATTATTAAATAATTTTATCACTTTCGTGGAAATAATCATATTTTATAATTTTTCAAAATATTAAGACTCGTGTTTTTATTTGTTCTGCTATATATGTCACATGAAGAAACTTTTATACGTGAAACTACTTAACAATATACTAAAACTGACTTTCTAGAACACATTTTAGCTAAAGAATAATGAAATATGTGGACGAGGTACTATAAACTTATAAAATGTACAAATACCAAATGTACATCAGAAAAGAACTTAAGTTAATAGTAAATTTCTTATGTCTTTAATACAGATCTCATATACAGTCAATAAATGTATAACATTACATATACATTAAATTTTGAAATCGGACTAGTCACGTGTAGTATGATAGGAAAGAAGTGCTTCTTGTGCGTTGTTTTACTTATAATGAAATCTTGGTGTGTCCAAAATATTTCACTAATTTTTAATGAGTTGTTAAAATCTATTATAAAATATATAAATACTATTAAATTTAATGCCAAATGTGAGAGTCAGTTCAAGAAATTTAGTGAAGATAAAAATGCAGACCATATACTAACACTTTTGTTTCACACTGAGGTAAGAAATAATGGAACTCTTTATGGCTTAAAGGCGAATTCGCATGATCTCATTACTTTTCTAGAGTTATCATGTGAAAACATATTTGTGACAGAAAAATTATCTGTTTGATAAGGTTAAAAAATGCGGAATGTTATTGTTAAAGTTCCTTTAGTCTCCTTCCATGAAAAAATATTAAGCGGTTTTTAAATAATAAGAGGTATATGCTATTGAGTATGTGTGTGCAAGGGGTGGGGGTCCTTTTTTTTTACAGATGCTTCGATGGGGGCGTGGCCAATAAAAGGTTGGGAACCACTACTCTGGAATGAAGGGGAAAAAAAGGAAAATTACCGTTTTAACTCTCTCTCTCTTTATTTTATTTAAAATGATGATAGAAAATTATTTTTGAATGTTTACTATTTTTTTTAATTGTTATATTTCTGTATTGCTTTTTATAGGTTGATATGTTTAAAAAAAATTTTCACAGAGTTTTTTTTTTATTTATAGAAAAAACTTAGTAGTTTATATTCTGCATTCTAAAAAGTGGACCTAGTCTGCGGAAAATTGGCATATCTATTCGAAGACCTTCCCTTGATTTGCCGGCATTCTTGTCTTATAGCTAAATCTTCAAGTTATGAATTTATCAAAAAAATTTTAAACAATTACTAGAGAGATGTCGATGGGTATAGACAAGGATACCAGGGAGTAGAACTTGAAACTTACAATGTGCAAGTCAACTTGTTTGTTGTTGTTACAATTGTTGCAGAATTTGTTCTAGGAAGTGAAATCGTCCAATGTCCAATACTATCACATCGATCCTATCAAACTTTTACATTGCGACACAAGTTTAGGTCTCCTTCAGCTTGTATGCCAAATAGGATTTATAATTTTTACGCTATATTATACAATATGTGTACAAATAGGACTCGTGTAACCAAAGACGATAGTACTTCACCCAATGCTGGAGCATCGCTGAAATACCCAATTTACTTTCTGCTTATTCGATTATTTGTATTGAGATATACAAATTGATCCTCACGATACACGTAATAAAACATAATTACTGCCACACAGAATTCTTCTCTCTGAGCCGTGACACATGAAAAATATTTGCATTTCTAAAGACAATCATTTAATGTCCACTTATAATTTGTAGTTGCACAACGCTTCTATAGGAGATTATACCCCCACCCCCCCTTTTTTATGCGCATCCATGTAACATATTTATCGCAAAAACTGTATCAAAAGTGAAAATTTTGAAGCAAACTAAAAATGTAAGCTGAAGAAAATTCTGAAAATTATTAGAAGTCAAATACTTTTTTCTTTTAAGGAACAAATCGTCGTATGGGAAAGGTTTAGACATACAACGTACAAAAGGTCTGACAACCGTACAACTACTAGCAAAATGTATAGTCTGGCAACCCTAACTGGAGATGAAATTGTGTATTATATCGATTTTCTAGTACTAAATCGATAGTATAATTGAGGGGTTCACAACCAGTGGTGTACTCGTAAAAAAACAGAGGGTATACGTTCTAAGTAGAGAGTATACGCTCAAGGCAGAGGGTATACCCTAATGTATATATACTACAACTTTCTTGAGAAACAGAGGGTATACGGTGTTCCTTTAAAAAAATCCAGAGGGTATACGGCGTATACCCCCCACTACATCCCTATTCACAACCATAGTAGACCAAGTCCATTCTGAAAAAAAAAAAAAAAAAAAAAAAAAAAATTGAGCGTCCATTTAGAAGGTGCGTAAAATCTGTTTTATGCACTCCCACAGTAAATCAACTCTTTTTACTTACTTTCGCATATACGGCATCTGTGTACAGACTTGGTTCACTGTGGGAAGGGATAAAACAGATTTTTTGCACCTTTTAAATAGACTATCTCATTTTTTTTTATTTATTTATTTTTTTTTTTTCAAAATGGACTTGGTCTATTATGGTTGTGAGCTACTCAATTAATTTGCATGTATCATTGTTAATTTATTACAAAAGCTATTTTTCTTTGTAAAATTACAAATGTATGTACTTTGTATCTTTCGAAAAATAAAGTGCATCATGATTTAAAATGGATAAATAATGTTTCGCAAACCGTAACATTCTGCCTTTTTTTTTTTTTTTTTTTAATCTAGTTTATTTCATATTACTGATTAATTAATTTTTTTTTTTAAATACATGGAACTCGGCGTAAAGAGGGGATGTTAACAATGAGCCGGGGCAGGGAGAACCACCGAGCCTCGGTTCCTACTCTAAGAGCAAGGGGAGGTAAGAGGAGGAGGCGTGATAAGAAATGGAGGAGAGATAGGAATAGCCTTCTCCGAGACGATAAAGGAATTTTTTCGGGAGATTGAATTTTTATCGGACTATAGCATGAGGTGGAATTTTCTATAGGATTTTTTAAGATTAGAAATTTCTGAGGAGGATTTAAATATTTCGAGAATTTTTTTTTTATCTATTTGAAATAAATTTAGAAGTTAAGGAAGATTTTTAAAATTTTGAGGGCTTCTTTCTTCATGACGAAGGTTTGAATGGAAAAGAGATTTTCTCCCCTAGTTTTAAAAATTAAATTTTGCCTCAATATGGGTTCGCTAGCTGAAAGAGAAAATAGTTTCAGAACTTTCATTGTCCAGGATGCATTACTTGGAGATTGACCATTTGCACCTCATCTCCTCCCCCCCCCCTTTTTAGGAGTTTAAGATGTATGGTGTTGCCGTCTGCTGATGAAATAATATTTATAGTCCTGTGAGTTCTCACCCCCCCCCCTCCCATTTTTTTTACTTGTGTAATATATCACTATTTAGATTTCATTTTAAAACTTATATGTACTGCAAATAATGTATTTCCTAATTCTATTTACATTCTAGAAAGGTACGAATACAGCAAATATGTTTAAAACTTAATGC
This sequence comes from Maratus speciosus, assembly GCA_963932465.1. Lineage (NCBI taxonomy): Eukaryota > Metazoa > Arthropoda > Arachnida > Araneae > Salticidae > Maratus > Maratus speciosus. Next base: position 258,729,740 of record OZ010791.1, read on the forward strand.
ATTTTTATATAATGTGTAACTAAATTATATAAACTGTTGAATACTTTTGCGATCTTTTATTTATTTTTTTTTCCCCTAGTGGGTGAATAATACTTTTTCAATTAAATTCGAATATTGTTAAAATAAGATGAAATTTATGTTTAAAATTTCGTGTTAAATATTTGTACGAATTATTTTTTAGACCAAGTTTACATAACATATTATTTTATATACTTCAAATTTTGAAAACAATTTAAGTAAAAGATGTTTTCAATGTTAAGTTAATACCATCTCAAGAATTTATACTTATTTGAATTATTTATTTCTTAAGAATTTGTACTAGTTTTTGTTGTCAAAATTAGTACTTAACTTCGAAATGTACCTGTGCCTGTAGGCCAAACCGGTAAGAATTTTTTTTTTCTTGCAAAACCTAATTCAAGATATTCCCATCAGCAACTAAGCGAATCACACAAAGCTCAAAAATATTGATTAAATGAAGTCTGATTGAATGAAAAAAACGCATATTTACATCTTTTATGGAAAGCTGTTTTATACATGAAATTTAATTTAGTATAAATGTTTTATATGTTATGTTAATGTAAATGTTTATGTTCGTATAGTTTAATTTAGTATAAAAACATCGAAAATATTTGATCTTATATAATATTTGGTTACGTACAGTGTTTGCTCCCGTTGTTATTTTTAATTTATCTGTTCCCTTTTAGCTATGTGTACTAGAAATTTCCATAAAACTTTAAAATCAAATTTTGACACATCCATTCATTGTCATATTTGTTTGCAACACACTTTAATTATATTGTGTAAACATATTCGGTATAATAATACAAAGAATATTTGCACTCTATGAAAAAAATAAAAACATTTTAAATGTCTATCCAATATTCTTAAAAGCATATTGATTGAACTCATTTCAAGTTACCTTTTATGTTTGTTACATTCAAGGCGAAACATAATTTTGTAATAAATCTTTAAGAAGATTTTAGAAGATTGAAGTAAAAATTTGCACTTTTCGTTTTTATGTATTAAAAAATGTGATTATAAACACGTCCGGAGCTTTGAGCATACTTTCTTTCTCTTTTGAGGTGATCCGATATTAGACAACAAGAATCGGGATCCAGCGTGAAAATTATTGACCCCCCCCCCCCCCACACACACACACACACACACCACCTCCAGACATGGAATCTCTTCTTATCACCATTTAAATTAGTAGAATTCTTTTCCCTCAATCTTAAAACAAATTTTGACTTTACTTTAATGATTTTCAAAACTTTGTTTTTAAATTTGCTGCTTATTCATTCTTTAGATACTTTAATAAAGACAAAGACTCTGTCTAAATTTTAGATTTTTTTCGTTTTTTTTATTCGTACTTTTCTATCGAATGCTTTTTTTTTCTTTATACACAGTGAAGTTTCGTAAAATTTTTTCACTAGAGATATAGAATTTTTTATTATTATTGTTCCTTCCGAAAAATCGTTATTTATTCATTGTTGAAGTGAAAACTTCAGTAGGCGCACCGCCTATTTTTTACTGGGCAGCAGTGTTGAATTCAGACGTTTTTCTCCGGGAAAAATTTCTGCGGCTCCGGTGGGGGACTGTCCTCCCCCGGGCCACCTCCTGAATTCAACACTGCTGGACAGCTCGTTCGCCACGCTTGGAAATGAAACTTTTATTTATGCAACAAAATGCAGATGCAATCAGATATTTTCCAGAGCAATTAATGATTAATGAAATTCATTCGTCATGCTTGGAAGTGAAACGCTTATTTATGCACAAGTCCTTCCAATATTCTTAAAAGCATATTGATTGGACACATTTCAAGTTGCCTTTTATGTTTGTTATATTCAAGGCGAAACATAATTTTGTAATAAATCTTTAAAAAGATTTTAGAAGATCAAAATAAAAATTTGCACTTTTCGTTTTAATACATTAAGAAATGTGCTTTTAAACACGTTCGAAGCTTAGAGCATGCTTTCTTTCCCCTTTGAGGTGGCCAGATATCAGATAACAAAAATCGGGACACAGAATGAAAATTATTGACCCCCCACCACTTCCATCCTGACACCTCCAGATATAGAATCTCTTCTTGTCCCCATTAAAAAAGTAGAATTTTTTTTTCCTTGGAATCTTAAAACAAATTTTGACTTTACATTAATGATTTTCAAAACTTTGTTTCTAAATTTGCTGCTTATTCATTCTTAAGATATTTAAATAAATACAAAGACTGTATAAATTTTAGATTTTTTCGTTTTCTTTTTATTCGTACTTTTCTATCGAATGTTATTATTATTATTTTTATTTTATTTTATTTTTTTTACACACAGTAAGTTTTTAAAAAGTTTTTCACTAAAGATATAGAATGTTTTATTAGCTCCCAATATGTCATTTCTTTCGGGAAACAACTAAAGTGTCGCCCCTAGAAACTAACGTTCCGTTACATAAGTCAGGCGTAAAACGAAGCAGATGTATCATTATGTACGGTTAAATATTGATAATCTCAACTGCAATTTTTTAAACTTCTAAGCATGGCACATTTTCAATTTTTAAACCTTCGTGTAGGGAAAAAATGTTATTTTTAACTGCAATTTGTTTGAAAAATACATCTCAATTTATTTTTGAGATATTATTTTTTTATTTTTGTAGTTTTTTAATGCTAGTTCTGTAATGTTGGCAACTGAAGTACTCCATTTCTGTAGAAAGTAAAGGGAAAATAGTAGATTACTATATCTTTTTGTTGCTATTTTCTCATCAAAAAATGAAAAGATTTTTTTTTTTCATTAAAATACGTGCTATGTCAAGAATATCGTCTGCTATAAAAATGTATTTTAAAGTAGGGGAGAGGGGGGTACCTTTGAACTTGGGGCACCTTTGAACACTGTAAATATTTTCCTCTAAATAAATTATACTTTTAAAATATATACGGCAGCACAGTACTACTGCTTCAAGGTAACAAAAATACAAAGCTTTACTATTTATCATGCACAGTATTGTCTAAGCAAGATATGTATATTTTGCATTCTTGAATCTAAACTTAATAAAATAAAGTTGTAAGCTTTTTGTTGATAATCTTGTATCCTAAAATTATAATTTACTATTTTATACCTAAATAAAGATGTTAGCTTTAACTTATAAGGTTTGTTTTATTCAAATTCTCAAACCTAATTGAGTAAATAGTTGTAATGCTAAACTCCATGTGATGGGGCACCATTGAACGGAAAAGTTGGGGCACCATTGAACAATTAAAACTATGAAGTAAAGAGTTATAGATATATCTAAATATTATTATTGTTGAATTTTTTTTAAATATGAAAATTAAGATAATTATTAAGTGCTATTATACTTAATATGAAAGTTGTACTGATGTAGGGCTTCAACTACAGGCAAATTTAGGACACACAATAATAATTCATGATTTAGCAGATTTGTCTAACAAACCCTATACTGCTTCATTTACAGTGGTAAACATTATTTCTGGATTTAATAAAACAGGGTTTTAGCCATTTTATATAACAATTTGAATGTAAATGATTTCATTTTAGTCCAATTTCATGCAAAAAGAACTCTTCATTACGTTGGTCAGATTAAATTGCTTAATGTCAGGTTTCTTCGTAAAAAAGAACATACGATATATTTTCTAGAAGCATCAGATATCAATTTGGTGGATTTTAAGGATATTATAAAATAGCTGCCACAGTTAAACATAATAGGGGGGATCCTCCGTTCTATCTCAACAATGTGCTTTGATGAATACAAATTTAGTTGAATAATAAAAAAAATAGTAATTTCAGTTAAATGTAATTGTGTAATTTTATTCTTATTATTTTATATTTTGGAAAGATACGCAATTTTTAATAAAAACAGTCAATTTTCATATTTTGTTTATTTGTTCAAAGGTGCCCCTAGCTTGTTCAAAGGTACCCCTACATGGGGCAGGTTTGAACAGAAAACTTTCAGCTTTTTAAAGCCACACAACATACTTAATTTATCTAAAAAACTGTAATTTTTTATTTCGTATGATGCAGAATTACATTCTTTCTCTCACGAAATATTTAAAATTCAATAAATATAATTCAAGTAAGAAATATGTGGATTTTTTTTTTTTTTTTGAATGTTCAAAGGTGCCCCCCTCTCCCCTATTATGTGTGACTTTTTCCCTCTGCATTTAATTCCTATCAAAAAAAAAAAAAAAAAAATGAAAGAACCCTTCTTTATTAATCTGTGTGTAATAAATTTTGAAAAAATATAAATTAATGATTTCTGGAAAAAAAAATAAAGCTATTATAAACTATATTTAATTTTAAGTATCCATATTAATGTTACAAACAAATGAAGACATATGAATCATTAGATAACACATTTTTTTGTCGATTCTTGAATGTCGACATCGTTTTTTGGAGGGTTTGTGTATTATTCCGCGATAGTGACGTCCTATGCATACTTTTCTGTAGATGTTGTTTAAAACTGGATAGCAAATGTGCAATTTTTCAGCGGATGCTAATGACGTCATTTTATATAAAGTAAAAGAGTGCATTTTAAGTCTTAAAACTGAAATATGTTTTGTACTATCTATAATTATACGCAGTGTTGAATTCAGACACTTTTCTTCGAGAGGGATTTCTGTGGCTCCGGGGGGGGGGGGGGGAGGGACATTATAGAGTTCCGGAGAGGGATTGCACTTTTTGGCCACTGAAAACACAAAATCTCAAGTCTTTCGGGGGGAATGCCCCCCCCCCCCTCGAGTCACCCCTTTGAATTCAACATTGATTATAGTATATTTTTTCCATCGGGGGCGGCACTAAATTCTGAAAAAGCAGAATTCCTATGCCTTTCTGCTTGTTATTATTATCCCTTTTGAAAAATTGTTTCTTATTCATTGTTGAAGTGAAAACTTCTGTAGGCGCACCGCCCACTTTTTACTGGACAGCTCGTTCGCCATGCTGCGTGTGCATTCTCCTGCGCAAAATTAATGCCAAGCTTGGCGATATTTGGCGAGAAGAATAAGTTGCCATGAACATGTCCATATTGCCGAATGCCGATAGCTACCTAATTTTGCAAAATTCCCATTCAAATCCGATTTTGACCAAGGCTAAAAATATTTCATAATTGGGGTCCTTGTCAAAGGGACTATTATTTGTGTACAGTAATACTTATGCAGGGGTGTAGTGGCGGGTATACGCAGGTAGACGCCGTATATTTTCTCGATTTTTTAAAAGAAGCTCCGTATAAACCTCTGTCTCTATAATAAAGCTTTAGCGTATACTCTAGAGATGACTTTCATGACTTTAGCGTATACTCAGTACACCTATACTCAGTAATCTTTACGAATTCTTTTGTGTAGCCCTGTATACAGGGTTGCAAAAAACCCAATCCGGTTGGGTTTTATTGGTTTCTTTAGTGTTTTATTGGGCTTTTCGCGTTTTATGTTTTTTTAAGAAGGGGGGCAGGTGAGTCCCTTAATGTTTAAAGTATATGTATTAAATTAAGAAATCTTATTATATTTTTATTGATTAACTTAATATACAAGTAATTTGAGTTGAAATAACACAAATAAATCAGTGTAAAAGTCTGTTAAAAATTTTTACTTCTGATATCCTATAATATTATATAATAACAACATATCATATCCTTTAGTTATTTCAACTAAGTTACTTTAACAGATTGCTTTTTATCTGCTTTCCCCACGAAGAACACATTTTTGAAAGAAATCTTTAATCTTTTATTATGTATTAATCAAGTAATGCTTCATAATATTTTCAAGGTATCTATGGTTCACTGTATAGAACAGTTTATTCTTTGAACATAATACATACAGTGAACCAAATAAAAAGTTGGACAGCAACAAGATTCGATTTTGCTACTTAATATTGTTTTAACCAGTTGTGATATCGTAATCTAACAATATTTTAGAAAAAGATAATTTCTTCAAGGATTGTAATAGTTTTATTTAATCTTAATAAAATGTTATATTAAATTTTAAAATAATTTAAAAATAAATTGCGCGTTTTTCATTGCCAAAATAAAACTTCGACACTTATTTCACTTTTACTTTGGATTGCCATTATGCAAATGTTTAAGAGGGTGTTGGTTTCTGACTCGAGACCAAGTCAAAGCTATGAGACTGAAACATGTTGAAATTTCCTTTTGCTTGATTAAAAATTCTAAAACTGCAAAAAAAAAGCAAACTTCTGTTGATATGAAAAGCTTAATTATTAAACTATGGAAAGAGCAGAAAAGTATACGATATATTGCAGAAACTGTGAAAAATTCACGTTCAACAGTGCATTACATAATAAATACATACAAAAGTACAGATTTTTGCAAAGACCTTAGTGGAAGTGGTAGCCCCAAAAAGATTTCCTCGTCTCAAACAGAAAGACGGATTGTGAGATTTGTGAAAGGGAATCCTAAAATTTCTGCAGTAAAGATAGCCAGAGAGTTGAAGGAGGCACCTATAGTGAATTGCATCCACACGCTGTAAGAATTTTTTTTCTTTTACATTCCAAAGACTATAGAGCATACACACCATAAAAAAAGCTATATTTGTCTCTCAGAAATCTAAAAAAAAGTCTTGAATATGCTAAGCAATATGTTGGAAAGCCACAAGAATTCTGGAAGCCTGTTATTTTTACAGATGAGTCGAAATTTAATTTGTTTGGATCTAATGGTCGGCGTTTTGTAAATGGCGAAGGGAAGGAACAGCGCTAAAATCAGCAAATATAACTGACTGTAAAATATGCTGGTGGGATGCGTTGTATGGGGTTCAATGGGAACTAGTGGTGTTGGAAATTTAGCGTTCATTGAAGGTACAATGAAAAAAATGATGTATTTGAACATTCTAAAAGAAAATTTACGAGAAACAGCTTCAAATGAAATTTAAATTAAATTATTTTTTGGTCTAAGACAATGATCCTAAACATAACACTCGGATTGTAAAGGGATGGTTATAACACAAAGTGTTAAAAGTGCTACCCCATCCTCCTCAAAGCCCGGGTATAAATCCTATAGAATATTTGTGGGCTTATATGGAGAAACAATTACTATAAAAGGAGATTAAGAATAAAAACTGCTATTTTCAATATATGGCAAAATGCACCATCAGATTTAATGGAAAAACTGGCCCTTTCGATTAATAAGAGGCTACAAGCTGTAATAGCAGCAAAAAGACATCACACGAAATATTTGATGGTTTTGTTTTAAATTTAAAAATGTTTTTTCGGCACATTGTGTAAGTGTCCAAGTTTTTATTTTGTTCTGAATGTTATAGCATCACCACGTTTTATAAATTTATAATTTAGATATGAGTTTTATTGAAGTAAAATAAAACTGTGTAAATCATCTTAAAAATTGTTATTATTTTAAATAAAGTTTTACTTTTAAAGAACAACATAGAGCAAAATTATTAAACAATGAAATAAATAGAAGCCGTTGTCCAACTTTTTTTTTTTTTTTTTTTTTTTTTGGTTCACTGTAGCTGCTACTAAAAATATTTAAATTACAAATAATTTCAATTATCTTCATAACTGTTGAATATTTTGAAATGAAGTTATAATACTTATGTAATATCCAACAATGTTTATTTTTATCAACAAACATGCATCTATATGTAATAGGAAATGATATTTAAAAATACCAAAAAACAAACCCAGATTTAAACAAAACAAGGAAAAAAAAACAGGTTTAAACAAATAAACAAAAACCGGTTTATTTGGGTTTTTTGAAAAAAGCCCTCCCACCTCCACCCTCTTTTTTTTTCTTTTTTGGCCAACCCTGGCCAAAGGTGAATAAATTAAATTTGTATACAGTTGGGTACTTACAATGCTAGCGGCATTGTGTAGGGATGATACGTAGGGAAAAAAGCGTTCAAAAAGACGTCCGTCTGACATTAGCCTTAGAGTGCGTTTTTTGCAACCCCGCCTGTATACCAACTATAGTATTTATACACGCCATATCTTTTGCATAAATATAGAGTACCTTAAAAGCGTATATTATAATTAAAAATGAATTTCCTGCCATCATCGCTAATATACAGTACTTCGGATAGAATATACTATCTGAAATCTTTTGTGTGTCCCTATAAATGCTATGCACTTCGTATTATACATGAAATAACTTATAGTAAACCTGAGCAAAGTATATCAATTTCTTATATATGAAATAGTTTAACATATTTAAACCACGCCGCAAACAATTCCGCCCCCTCCCATACCATTATGTAATGGAATTCTTTTGTGTGGCCCTGTAAATGAGTATTAAGTATTCTTTGCACCGCATATTCTATCCCCAGGGACTGCACTAAAACTCAAAAGCATTTGCTGAATTTCCCTGGGTGGCCATCCTCGCATATTCTACAGAATGTATATATTAGTTCATTTCGCAAATGCATATCAGTTTTATTATGTTTGAAAGGGTGTAACATCTTTAAAATTAATTTGAAACGATTTTTTCCCATTGGCAGTAATGTAACGGAATACTTTTGACTGTCCCTGTAAATAAACTAAACATTTTACAAACTTTATTTGAAATAGGGATTGTGCTAGGGTAAGCGTCAATAACATCCAAAAATTTCAGGACAATCCGAGAATATTTACGAGAGTTAGAGAGCGGACAGACGGACAGACATACCGAAATCATAAACACTTTTCAACTTTGTTGGAAAGTGTTAAAAATCCAATTTATGAATTATAATTTTGATTATCTTTTTTTATACCCTTATACTTTACTTGCAATAATAATTAATTAATATGTTTTCCTATATAATTTAATACTATGAATGTCATCCTATGAATGACATCTGCATGTCAAAGGGGCTTTAGCTGTATGAATTGAGTTAAAACCTCCCTTCGCTCTAGCCTCTCGACGGTAACTGTGAATGACTCAATTGACTGCTAAAGGTATACGACACATTAATGGACATTCTCTACACTAGCAATCAAATGTAGAGAATGTAACTTATAATATAATAAAACAATGTTTAATTAGTTTTGTGATGTAATTTTTATTTATTTAAATGAGAATCAATTATTGAAAAAAATTTTAATCATAAGAGTTTTATATTCCCTTGAATAAAAAATATTTGATGTATCCTTCATTGTTTTATAGATTGTTATATTTTCCATTATATATTCCAAAATTACAGCCACAAAATTTAGAAGTGCAAAAAGTCAGGCATGTAAATTTTTTATTCGGGCATCTATTTTTTCTACCACATGGCCAACTGGGCATGTAAATTTTTTATTCGGGCATCTATTTTTTTCTACCACATAGCCAACTGGGCATGTAAATTTTTTCAAATTTCCTGCATATACTCCAGCTATGTATATACAGGAACAGGGTGCTTCATAAAAGATGGGCAAAACTTTAAGAGGTGATAGTACACATCCAAACAAACAACTTTCATCAAAGAATGCATGGTCGAAATTAAAACGCAAAAGGTGCTAGAGAGCGCCGAAGCGGATGCTGTTTTATGAAAGGAAAAACACACAAAAAACGATTAAGTGACAAAAGCAAGGTGGGAAACCGCTCTCCGTACAGTCGTTGAGCCTCTGAGCCATTTTCACTTGCAATTCCGCAGATAAAATGCATATCAGCCTTTTCCCTGTAAGTGAAAGGCAACGTCTTCCAATACGTTCCTACCGCGATTGACAGTTGCACACTCGGATCATCGTGATTTATGTGTTAATCAATGCAAAATTTTGCATACGCGTTCTTCTTCTTCCCCATATCATATTTGCATGCTATTAGTGTCATTCTTGCCCTGATAACCCGCAACAGGAATGGAGCTTTTACGTTTGCATGGACTAAGTTTTCAAATTCGCCAGCACCTTTGCGTTTTATTTCCGACCATGCATTCTTCTATGAAAGTTGTTTGTTTGGATGTGAACTGTCACCTCTTAAATTTTTGCCCATCTTTTAAGAAACACCCTGCATATATTTATTTAATTTGTGGAAATCGTAATTATTTAGAATTTTTGTTAAAAACCTGGGCATTTAAGAAAAGTGTGACATCGAGACGTTAAGTCGAAAACCAGGACTAGCTAGTAAAACTAGCCCTTAAAATGTCTGGTTACTTTACTGTGTTTTTTTTTCCTTCTTTTTTTGTTCTGAAGAAGAATTTTTTTTATAGAAACCTTCTTGAAACTAAATGTTAATATTTTCTTGATTATTTGTATATACAGTCGAACCAAGCTAAGACGCTCTCGGTTAATACGCGATCCCGCTTAATACGCGTTTTTTCCCTATCCCTTGAACATCCCCCATAAGGCTCATGCAAAAATATCACGTTTAATACGCGAACGATTATTACGCGATCCCACTTAATACGCGATAAATTTTCGATCCTTTGAGGAATAAACCCCGTTTAAGACGCGAATTCATTTATATGCGAATTCCTTCACTCTTCTCGGGTGTAGCCAATTTAGAGATATTTAGATTAAAAAAAAACACTGTTTCCGAATATTATTATTTACCTTATTTAATAACATATTAATTAAGACGAAAATTACTATTGGGAAATAGTGGTACATATTTGAATAAAACAAAACCCCGCTAAATTAGTAAAACTGTAATTCTTCTTTAAACCCGCTTCCTAACATTCTTAGTCTGTATGTTTTTACTGTATAGTAGAGAGATATAAACGGATTCAGGTTACTCAGATAACACATAAAAATTATTATGATTAGGAATGATCATACCTGTTAGTAGAGGTTTCAAATGTACGTTATACTACTATGTTTTATAATGCATATTATAGGCACAAAAAATGAAACTCGCAAAGATTAAACAAACACGACTGCGGTTAAATAATTATTTTATGCTTTCTTTACTTTTTGCTGTGCTAACGATATAACAATATTTTTTACAGAAAGATTGATAAGGATAGTTTTTTTTCTTATATTAAAAATAATGGCAGATTATAATTATACTCATTATTACAAGTATTAGATTACAATGATACCCATTATTACAAGTATTAGATTCCAATGATACTCATTATTTCAAGTATTAAGTATGATTTTAAAAACTGGGTTAGAGGTCTGCACGGGCCGAAATTTCCAGGACAGGGCCCGGCTCGACTTATAAAAAAAATTCGGCCCGGCCCGGTAAAAAAGGTTAAGATGTCGGCCCGAGCCCAGCCCGACCCGTAGAAAAAAAAATTGGGCCCGGTCCGGTATAGCAGCTAAAAGTTCGGCCCGAGCCGGCGGCCCGGCCCGGAAAAAAGTTAAAATCTCGGCCCGAGTGAATTTCTACAAAGCATTAATTTTTACGTCGATTTGGTTTAAAATTTGGAGTTCTGACCAAAAATATTTATTTTAACTTTTTTTCATGTTTCTAAACTTCATTTTTATAGAAGAGCCGCAGGCTGCGATATTTATTTTTTTAATGAATCGCTATTTCTTGTATGTAAATGTTTCAGTTATCATTAATATTGTTAATCCATATTCCATGTATTCAAGTGTTAAGAATCTGAAAAATGCTATACAGTAAAATCTTCTAAGATATAGAAAAAAAATGCTTTATAGACTAGTTCCCTTCTTAGCAAGTGTAAATGTATTATATGTTCTTTTCTTATGTATTAGTATATTAATTTTGCATGAATCAACACGTTTTTCAGTTTAAAACGAGGATTCCGTCACAGGCAGGTTCTTTTTCACACGTTTTATTATATTTTAATTAGCGTAGAAATTTACTATTCTTTAAAAAGAATAAATGTTGATGTTTAATGGTAGAATAATGGCGATTTAAAAATGTATACATTTTTTGCAAAAATCTTTGGGCCAGGCTTAATTTTACTGACCTTTGAACGGACAGGCAACGCCGAGACAATGATTTTCATACGGGCTGGCTCAAAACTAGGACAGAAAATTTTGGGCCATGAAGACTAAGAAAGAAACCAGTCCCGGCTCTGGACAGAAAAAATAAGTTAGGCCCGGCCCGGACCGATTCTTCCGGAAAAAAGTAAGGCCCGAACCCCACCCGGCCCGAGCCTTCAGAAAAATGTATGGCCCGGACCCGCCCTGAGTGAAAATAGGCCCGTGCAGATCTCTAAACTGGGTTGTGCTTCAAAGATTTAATATTTTTTTTCTTTCTGTTAAAAAAATTAGTCTAGTAAGAAAATTATTTTTGTTGTTTTATTTTTTACTTCAACGTATTAATCGGCAATAAACCCATATTGGAATCCATATTTATTATCCGTTATTAATCCAGTCGGTCCTATAAAAAGAAACAATGAATTAAAATGGAATGCAATTAAATTTTGATCTCAATATAACTAAAAGACACGATTTTCGACCGTAAACTGATAAATGTAAGCTCTAATGTTAGTTTATGCAATTAGATGTGTAAAAAATCCCAGTTCCTGCATCATTATACAAATCACGTTTAATACGCGATCCCGCTTAATACGCGACTTTGTCCACTCCCTTGAAACGTCTTACCGGGTTCGACTGTATTTCATTTCTGTTTTTTTTTTTTTTTTTTTTTTTTTTTTTTTACACATCCCTTAGTTACCACGTTTACGGTGTTACTTTACTCCTAAGCTAGTTAGGAAATTTCTTGCATTTTCATAAATTTTGGATTAAGCATTGTAATCGTATTAGAAATCAAAACAAAATTCAAAATTCCTAAAAAAAGGCGGAAGGATTTGAGTAGAGGTACAATACACTACTTACTTTAAAATTCTCATAATTTTACAAAAAATTTTATTAAATGTAGATGAATTAGTGGATTTGAGGTTCGAATAATATTTTCCACTGTGAAATTAAATGTGCACGTCATATGATAAAAGACGAACAAAGAATCAATCGTCTGTAATCTCATTTTTATAACCTTGTTGTAATCCTTGTGATGCAATGTTTTTCGTATCAGCTGATAAGATTCAGGATTTGTGCGTATCTCAGTCTCCCAACATCGCTACACTTAACGTAGAAACATTTTCAATTGTTTTTGGTTTTTTTTTTCGATTTCAAGAAACAATATTGAAGGAAAATATAGTGTTCTGTTATTATCCTCTTCATCTCATAGAGCGTAGAGATCCTCACTTCTGTCAAAGTTAATATAGAGCACCGATCGATAGTTCTACCTCTGTGAAAATGAAAAATGCCAGAAATAACTATGGCTCTAAAACTAGAAAGCGAATAGTGCATAAAATATTTGATTAAAACTTAATAATTTGAAATTTTAATTGCTGAATTTTTATTCAGCTTAGCTAAGAGGTGTGAAACCGACAGAGTGAAGTGTCTAAACCTGGATTTGAACCAGAGTCATCCACGTTACACGCCAACTCTCTACCCGAGCTACCTGGACGATGTCCAACTTAGCACTTCTCATTCTTATCTGTTGGCAAGGAGCAAACGATGTAATATTTTTCATGAGCCACCAACCCTGGGGCAGACACGAAACGGAAGAGAATCCAGCTCCGATAACTTTGAATATACATGTATAATTTTGAGGAAATTCGTAGAAAACTTCGCACGCCTATCTTTAGTAATTTGAAAATTTTTATTGTTGATTTTTTATTTAACTTGGCTAAGAGACGTAATGAGGATTCTACAAATTTCGATAAAATTACCTATATATATATTTCTCTTACGTGGCGCAAAAATGGGGCTGAATTTATATGCAATATTTCGTAACAATCACAGCGACTATTCTCGGTCGTTAATTTACGGTCATATGACCGCCCCATTCAGCAAATCAAAATTCAGGGAGAATCTCTTTTTAAAGACAGATCGTTTGATCAAGTATGAATGAATAGCAATGTCATTGGTGCGACGTCTGCATTAAGCGAATCAGCATTCTGTTCAAGATTGCCTTTCAGACACAGCAAAAAACGTTTTGTTTACATTTCGTAAGTGCCATACATAGCGTTTCTGTAGTGTTGTTCAAAGAATTTTAAGTGAATTTAAGCCGTGCTGTGCAATATAGGCGAAAAAGATGCATTTTTATTTGCATTTGCAACGAAATTTTCCATTACTTTTTTATACATTAAAAATATTTGTAAATTTCGTATCTGAAAATGATCTCTGATAATATTCATTCTGGCCATATTTGATGTAAATAGTAGCGAGCGAGCGAAGCGAGGTGTGATTACGTAGCGGTCCCAGTGTAAATTGCTTTGCAATTCACCGGGTTTGGGGAGCATTACCGAGCAGGTGGCTGCGCACCCTAGTATATGTATATTCAATTTCATCGAGGCTGGATTCTCTTTCGTTACGTCTTTGCCCCAGGGTTAGTGTGCTCATGAAAAATATTCAGTGTTTGCTGCGGTTGCAGCCTTGTCAGCAGATAAGAGTGAGAAATGCTACGCTGGATATCGTTCAGGTAGCTCAGTGGTAACAACTATCCTCCATGTTTCTATACCTTTGTTTGTAGGACAAACACAATGATAAACCTACTAGTCAACCACTGGTGGTATTAATTTTTCTCTTATGCACCACTTCACTTCCTGCAGACATGGATCATTTGATTCCCATACTTCTACTCTTCCACAAAATAAAGGGTTTTTTTATTGTGCTTGATAACATAGGTTGTTGTGCTGTCGGCTCTTGGACTACAACAGGGGTGAAAAATTAGCCAGAGCCAGGAATCGAATCTGGGACCTGGGACTAGGCTGTTGCTCTAACCACTGAGCCACTCCGGCCGATACCTGGGTCTGCAATTTTTCACTAATAAATCATGTTGGGGAATTATTGTATGCATGTCTGTAGAATATTTGTATATGCTTTTAATTGTTGAATGCGGGCGTTATTTATGTGTGTTTTAATATGTTTTACGAGCTTCTAAAAACCCGTTTAAAATGGAATAGATATTTTATTGATGGGATACAGAGACAAATATTCTATCAGTTTCTGAAGCCTTGGTATTATCAGTATTAGTAACACAAAGAAGCCGTGGAATATCCCTTCTAAATCCCCTCTTTCTGTTTGAAATTGTTATTCAGGATTACTATAAAACAGAAAACAGAACTCACGTCTTCTGACTCATGGTCATTGCCAAGGTTCTGTCTTAGTTGTATAATGATATTTTAAAGAATAAGAATTGTGACTTTTGCAGATTGCTGCCAGTGGTTGTGTATAAATAACAAATCTGCTATTTTAAGCAGATTTTTTAGGGGACATGAAACCATGAAAGTCACGAAACGTCGTCATGGCGGACGAATTAGGATTATCAGTTGTTATTCCTATTTTAGAAAAGATTTTTAAAGGAGAAGATTAATTTTGCAACAATTTAAAAATGTTATCAACAATTTTCTATTGCTTACTTTTGGTATTGGACTCGGGCTCTAATGACATAAAATTTTTGGGGCTCTGGTTCTGGAAAATTAACCCGAATCTATCTCTAGTCAGAATGCGACAAATTGGAGGTGTAGCCAGAAACATTCTCCTTATGACCCTGATAAGTTTAGTGTTTGTTTTTCAATGTTATTTTTGATTACGTTACCTTAGTCGAATAAACTTTGAAATAGATTTTTTTTTTTAAATAAGAGACAGACAGTTCCATTTTATATATATGTATAGATTAATAATGTGAAACATGTTGATAATTTTTATTTGAATTCTGAAATAAATAAACAAAAAATGTTAATGAAAAATATAAGTCTCTAAACACGGTGTGACGGAGGCCGGTGTTTTAATATGAAGTGGTAGCGTAAAACTTCATCCGTTCTCATTAAAACCAAAAAATAATTATTAAAAATAAAAAGATATTCAAATTATAAAATTCTGGGTTAGATTAGATTTCATAACAAATATAAGTTATTTAGAACTTATAAGCATTAGTAGTAAAAAGATAAAATCCGACCGTTACGCCACTGAAATTAAGTCACATCAAAATCTGTTACAGTTTCTCAGTCAAAGTTTTTCTCGCAAGTCAAGAGTAGGTTTCTCTTCCATTCACTTTCTCAGTGTGAATCAATTCTCCGCTTTGGGCGAATTCTCTATTGTGTACGTTGAAGATAGATTTTCCCTTCCTCGTCCTGAAGTGTTTAGCCTTACTGGCTCTCAATGAAATCAACCTTCGTGATTGTCTGAAGAATAAAAATCTATCTCAGAATTAAGACTATGAATCTTCAACCGAACTGGAATCATATTTCCATTCAAAAGCTATCTAGAATGCACTTGCATTCCCTTATATTATCTCGGAATCTTCGCAGAGAACAATGGCTATTTCTTCTAGCTACTTAGATCACTAGTACGTGATGTCACTAACAAAGTTCAACCTCATAGGATGAAAAAGAGACCCGTGACCTCATGAACGAAAAAGTTTCGGTTCAAACTTTGGGAATCTCCGGGTGGTCTTCGACAGGATGAAATAAAGGTTTCTCCGCCCTGTAAATTGAAGAAGACTTCACTTTAATGTCTACTAGGATGACTGGTTATGACCGATTGAATCTTTTCAAGTTTTGCGGCATATTTCTGAACTTAGCCAAAATTTCCAGCAAAGTTGATTTTACATTGTTTTTTCTTATGCTTGTTTCTGAACAACATGTAGGGGTTTTGAGTGACATATTGTAAATTTCTCACAAAGGAACCACCAGGGAAAAGTGATGTCATAAATATACATTTTTTTCATAAAACTGAAGAGAAAATACTACAATTACCTCAAAATGACGTAATTTCCCATTAATCTTTCGTGCCGCTATTTTGCGTTCAAGACCCCTAAAATTGTTTCTATATATGCATTTTGCGCGCTTCTTCGGTCGGTTGACGTGCTCTTCGGCTGGGAAACCTCAGCGGTCATCTACTTTGCACATCTCTTCGGTCAGTTCTTATAAGTCACACAATGAAAAAAATTGAATTGATGGATAATTTGCCGAAGCTAAAGTAAGTAGGGAAAGGATATTTTACAGTTTTATTGAAATTGTCACATATTTTTTATGTTTTAAATACCTTTATAATCTGGCTGTGTCTGCTTGTGTATTCGCTAAAAAATAATTCTCAAATAGGTAAAGAAATACAGTGCTCCCACCTCTCTTTTCCAAAAGGAAAAAAAACGGTCAAGTGCGAGTACTACTCGCGCACAGAGGGTTCCGTACAATAAATAGTATATCAATTTGTAATTGTATTATTAAAAAACACATTGCTAAAAGAATACTAAGACTTTGTAAAAAGACTATACAACGTAGGGTTGGGTATAACTGCATATACTAGAAAAGTGTAAATGGATATACCATGAAAGTTCAAAGAGATATGGAAACTAAATAACATCAAATTTAGACATTCTGTATAACTCATTTTTAAATATTATCCTAATCTGTTTATGATGAACTTAATTCGGTACTGACAATAAAAGCAGTGCATATTTAAACTTCATTTGGCATTTCATAAGACTAAATTCCGCGAAGTAATAAAATTTTTTTCTACAGTGTAGCTAAAACAAAAGCTTTGTTCAAAGTTTAAATTTGGCATTGTGCTAAGCGCACTTCGAAAGGAGGTTGTAAATTTGCAACGCTGCCTTGGTCCGTGCCGCGTTTTTCCAGATTGGTTTTTAATTAACTTTTAAACTCACTCGAGGCGTATTGAGAGATCCACTCAATGCAAACTAGTCGCGAATACCATAGTATTCATGTGATACATTCTAATAGTCCAAGAGCCGACAGCACAAAAACCTATGCTATCAAGCACAAGAAAAAACCTTTATTTTGTAAAAGAGTAGAAGTATGGGAATCTAATAATCCATGTCTGCGGGAAGTGAAGTAGTGCATAAGAGAAAAATTAATACCACCAGTGGTTGACGCGTAGGTTTATCATTGTGTTTGTCCTACAAACAAAGGTATGGAAACATGGAGGATAGTTGTAAAACAAACACAATGATAAACCTACGAGTCAACCATTCGCGGTATTAATTTTTGGCTTATGCACTACTTTACTTCCGGCAGACGTGGATCATTAGATTCCCCTACTTCTACTCGTTCATGAAATAAAAGTTTTTTTCTTGTGCTTGATAACATGGGTTTTTGTGCTGTCGGCTCTTGGACTATAATTAAGTGGTGTCAAAGACTCTTAAAGCTTCAAAATTTTAGAAATTTTAATTTTTTAGGTGTTACTCCTATCTTTTCTGAACATTTTGATAAAATTGTTTCCTTGAAATTCCCATTAGATCGGAAGTTATGGCTTTTATAATTATACCCGCCCAGTAGCTGAAGCGGCGTTTCCGAAGCTTTGAAGTCATTTTTCTCCAAATGACGTTTTTGGCCATAACGCGCAGAACACCCCAAAAGCTTCTAAATATTTTTTCAAGAAATTTTCAAAACATATATTTCATGTTAGTCTGTATAAATTGAACCTAAAATTTCCTTTTTATTGTTCAAAAAAATATATTTTTTAGGTCATTATACTGTTGAAATTTTCAAATAATTGTATTAACTGAATACGACTTTACATTAAAAATATAAAAATGGTTTAAATAAAAATTTGTTTACGTTCAGGTTAATTATTACAATCTGAAGTATAAGTAGGCACCAAAATTTTCATTCTAGTTGCAATATTTACTTTGTAATCCTGCGCGCAAGCTGTTATGTCAATTTTCCGATCGACAAATGTCTAACAGTTTCGAACCCCCTATAAATACTAATTCTGCATTTTGGAAATTTTTAAATATATGAAATGAAAGAACATACTTATATCTTTCATACCAATAAAAATTGTGTTTTAAAATGATATGCATTTTAAGACATAAAATGTTGAAAACTTTTTTTTCATTTTTTCCAATTTTAAGAGTCCTGAAACACTTTAAATTAGTCTGTTTTTAACAATTTGACGTTTATTGCTTTTTTACTGCTACTGGACACAGGCCCGTAGCCAGGATTTCCCTTCGGGAGGGGTTCAGATCTGACAACAGTAATTTGCATAATTTAAAGGGGAAAAAAATATGGCTTAACCTAATGTATATTCCTATATAGGATACTTGATGCCAGTCTCAAAAATTGTTATTTCGTATTTTTTCGATTTCTGTTACAACTTTTGGTTTTTAAGAGCACTTCCTGTTTCCAAACTG
The DNA here is from genome assembly GCA_963932465.1 of Maratus speciosus. NCBI lineage: Eukaryota > Metazoa > Arthropoda > Arachnida > Araneae > Salticidae > Maratus > Maratus speciosus. The sequence goes on from OZ010791.1 coordinate 258,748,733, forward strand.
GCTCGGATACCGGCAGTGTTTTTAGGAAAAAAATAACTGCTATGAAAATAATAAAGCAACAGTGTTTGAGATGACCCTCATGTATAATTTGCTTGATTTTTTCGGAGAAGCAAATCCTGGAAGAAGTACTTGGAAACCTGTTAGAATGTCTTCCTTCGAAATGAATCTGTAATTCAAATTTTGAATAAGGCTTTCTACATAGGGAATAACCTTATAATACTCTTCAGCGGGTTGTAATTTGAGGGTTTGCTCGTATTTTCTGACTAAATGTTAGACTTGAGAAATTTATTTCAGTTTACCCCAAGTTTTGATGCAGAATTAAATATCTCACGAAAGATTTCCATTGCATTTTCTCTGCGTTTTTGTAAAATAATTTGGGCATCTTAGCATGAGTTAGCTTATATCTTGTCACGAGTTTTTCTTAAAGAAGAACTGACAATAGCTTTTTGAAAAGTTTGTCACAAACAGGTTTATGAAAAACCATTCTTTTCCATGACTGCCTAGAAAGTTCTAACTGTTGAAGAAATCTTCCATGTGTTTTCCAAAATAATTTCTAAACTAATGCAAATGCATTTAAATAGCTAAGAAAAGTTAATATGTTTTCGTATTTTTTGATAAATCTTGTGCCTCAAAGGCAGAGAAGTAGTTTTCTTCTGTTTTCTGGGCATATGATGAAATTGCTTCTTGAAGTTCTAAATTTGCCTTGGGTTGATTTCTAAAGAAATTTCACACTTCATTAACAGTTCCAAGACAATTTCGGATGGCAAGAATCAGTATGTTTCTGGACAATGCAAGGTTTAGCCGGCGGCTTGCATAATTGGACGTATCTAATTTTTGGATACCTTAGGCAAATTCTACACTGGACCCCACTAACATGACCACCCCTATTGGCCGCTCCGTCATACGCTTGTGCAACGCATTTAGATATATCAAGACGTAATTCATCACAATGGTGTAATATTACTTTTGTTAAATTTTTGATAGAGAAGTAATTTACTGGGATGAAACCTAATTAATCTTACCAAACTTTTGGAGTTTGTGAATTTTTTAAATAGTCTACATATCTAACACAAAGGGCAAAAGGAAAGCTCAAAAGCTGTGCTTGAATTGTCCATAATTTCATCAGTGATCAAGCTAAAACAGATAGGGCTATTTACAGGGTCCGACAAATCCCGGGCGCCAGATCGCCCGCGCGACTAAAAAATTCCGCTTGGAGACTAACTTTGCTACCTACTTATTAATTTTAATTTTTTTCCTTTAACCAAAAAAACTTTATGTGCGGAACAATTTATTTTTAATAGCGCGATTATTTGCAGTGGAAGAAAATACACCATACCGGCGCAACAACTCTCCCTAATTTTTCAGAAATCAGAGTTTTTGCTAAGCTAAACTAAAGAGCATGTTAAAAGAGCACTGCTTACATTAGAAAAACTTAAAAATACTCCAGCAGAAAATGAAAAAAAAAATTAAATGATGTTTCATTAAGTGGAATGTACCAAAATGTGTGTCAGATATACCTCACAAAAATGACAAATGGACAAATGGTATTTCAAATCAAAATCTCAAAGGTATTGTTAATTTATGTATATAATTTATTGTTGGGAATTAAAGGTAAGGATATTAATTTGTCTACTGTTTTAATGTTTAATATCATAGTTTGTTTCTATTTAATTTTTACAATGTAAAAGTGGTATTATCTTAAAATGTTTTGCTCACTTTGACTTTTTTATTGAATAGTTAACTTGTTCACTACCAAATGACACATAGATCACTCAAAAATAGCCGAAACGATTATGAGTAACCAGTGTTCCATTTTGCAGTGAATTCGTTACTGTCAGAGAAATGATTCTTCAAGCTGGCTCCTAAGAATTTTTCCTGGCGCCTAAGAATTTTCAAATTTTGTCAGTTCCTGGTTATTTTGGTAATTAGTTCTTGAGTATCGATGTCCGAGCATATTTGAATGATTTCATTCTCAATGTCTGGTCTGAAGTAAATAGCATTTCTATGACTGTTTATAATATGTAGTTTCAATTCATCATCTCGAGACTTTGCTCTAAATCTTAAAAGAGCTCTAAGCTTATTACCATCTTTTTTTTTTTTTATCGGCTTCTCTAACATTATAGGAAAGCTATCATGATCACCTTTAAGTGGTATTTCTTACTCTGCACAAAATAAGATTGTTCAATCATTGGTCTAAGAGCTGCTCAGTTAGTTTTTTTTTTTTAAGCTCTTTGGGAATCCAACAGTGAGATAATGTCTTTCTGCTTTCCTAAAGAAATCTCAAGAAATTTGTTTGCTACCATAACACACTGTTTGTGATAATCTAATTGCATATGTTTTAAGAAAACATATTTAGCCTTTTTCCAATTTCTGAAATATGTATAAAGTAGTCTTCCTGGTTTTTTACGACTTCCTTTACCTACCCCCTCGTGGAAAAACAAAAAGCAAGGTTTACAATGAACACCATCTTGCTTTCAGGAATAAGGAGGAAAGGGAAATCGTATTTCTGGATCTTTTATTCTTTTCTCTTGAAAACTTTTCTTTTGTTTCTTCTCTTCAGTCAAAATTGTAAGGTTGTTTAGGTGCTGTTTAGAGTAGGCTGTAAAACGGAATCAAGAATGTTTCTCTTCGTGACATCATCCAAGTCATCTCCCACCAATTTCTTTCGGAATGCTAACATCAAAACAATCCTCAATTTCAATTTCTAATCGGGGCTTGCTTTCAGAGAAAGTTAATATTATTGGAATTGGTTCTACGAAAGTCACTTCAACATTTAATGCACCCGTGGTGCTGTTTCGTGATTCTGGAAATTAAAAAATGGTACTGAAAAACTATTTTTGTTATTTCATGTCATGATATTTTCCAGTTAATTTGAAAGCTTCCATTAACAATCATTAACTCTTTTACCCCCATTTTATCTGGCTAAATGACGAAATACAATACTGTATTTTCCGGCATATAATCCACGGTTCGAAAAATGCCTTATAGGCGGCTATTAAAGTTTTTGCTCTTTTCCCCACAAACCATTTTAACATTGACCACTTTAAGTTTTCATTGAATAGCATAAGATGCAAATAAATGTTTTATATTTGATTCTTACAGATAACTTATATGCCATGCGCATATGACACTTACTTCTTCTTAGTCAAATTAATGATACGGAATTACACTTATCCAATTTTACTGTGCACAAAGATAGTGAAAATTGCGTTATAAGAAGAACTTATATTTTTAGTGGTATATGAGAAAAAGAATAATATATCCGAATGAACGGTATAACGAGAGATTTCTGTACCTTTAATTGAATAAATTTATATTTTTATGACTAAAAATGTACGTTAATGCCAATGTAATAAAAGATAAAAACAAGAAAAACTTTCTCAATTTTTATTATCATTAGAGATAACTTTGCAAACCGTTTTAAACTTTCGGGAGGGGCTTCAGCCCCCTCCCTGGCTACGTGCCTGACTGGACATTACATTACACTTTTTATACATTGCACATACATAACATTAGGTGTTAACTAGGCATTGAGTGCGCCGCCCCTATCATTGTGTATGTCTAAACTGTCCGTGTATTTAAGGGTTAATGTCTCGCCTAATTACTGACGATTTTTTTCGAAAATCATTATCAACAATGCTTTTATACGTCTGCTGCGACAGGTCTCTCCAGTGCTGCTCAACATGTTTGCTGAATGCCTGTAAATCTAAATTTATGTGTAACAGAAAAATGTGATTTTCTCGAAAACTATGTGACCTATGGTAATCGCTATAATTTTCCTTCAAGGTTTAAGTTAACGTCTACTACCACTAATTTTTAAATAATTTTAGTTTCAGTAGATTCAGAATTAGAGGGGGGGGGGGCATATTTTTGTGCTACATTTTCGACGATATCTTTGAAAATATATACCTAAAATTAAAAGGAATGTATTTTTGAGTTCAGCGTTACGAAAGCTTTCACACGATACCCCACACGATATACAAGGAAAAGATTTTTTTTTCAAGTACCTTAATTAGCCCCTCTACATTTTTATTAAATAAATTTATAAATGTTTAATAATCTGAAATTATGTGGGTCAATAGTCTTTATTGCTTCCCCCAATTTGAACTTTCCACGTTCCATAGTTTATGAGTAAAATGGCTGTGACAGACACAGGAGTGATCTTATAATGGTTCCGTTTTTACTTTTTAAGTACGGAACCCTAAAAAAAAAAAAAAAAAAAAAAAAAAAAAAAAAACATGAATGTTGGTCAGTACTCCAATTCTAAAAGTCAGAGAAAAACGGAAAAAGCCATTCAATCGGAAAATTTAATTTTTTTTATTTATGTAAAAAAAAAAAAGAGCATAGCGCTCGCAGAAATTATACCAAATTTTTAAATTTTCAATATGAACACACAATTTTGGTAACATATTTGCATTTTTTGATAAATTTTACCTTCGGATACATAACTGGAGATCTTTCGATCAAATAGTTTAAGAATTATGAAGGTTTAAAATTTGTAATTCAAATTAAATTACTTTTTAATCGCTGCAAAATAGATTCCAGTGCGGGTATTTTTTAACCATAACTCAAAATTTACTATCAAAATCTACTAAAATGAGCTATATTTTGGACCCAAAAGACTTGCACATAAATTAAAAATACATGTAATACAATATGCTTGCACGAGATTTTCCTAAAGCGAGAAGTTATATATTGTTTCCACCAGATAGCGTATTCGAGCTCTTGAATTGCCAATAATGTGTAAAATTATTTTAATAACAATTTGAAGAAAGTTTTTCAGGTAATTTTTTCTTTGGCAGCAGGCCACGTCATTTGCGCTTTGCGCAAGCGCACATCCCTTTTTGTGTGATACTTGTCGGTCGTGTTGGCTGCTTCTTAAAAGTTTTTTAACGTCATCATTTAAATGTTCAAGGTTCTGCAAAAAAAAGTATATTTGATGGAAAAATTTATATATATTTCCAAGTAACTTCTACCTTGTGAGTATATTTTTTAATATGTTCTAAGTTTATTCGTCTCCAAAGATTGCAAGTTTATTAAATTATGTATGTTGTCATTTATCATGATCATCGATGTAAATAGAGTAATTTTGTGTATTGCATACTCTAAATTGTTTCTATTTATATTTTGATATTCGTATTTTATGTGGCTTGTCTTGAAAATTTTGTTTACGTTCATTATGATAGACAAATGTTAATTTATACACGACTTCTGTGAAAACGTTTGTTTTGTTTACTGAATGCCAAATGCAAAATTTCATGATTGCTTTTCCAATTTTTTTTAAAAAAATCTGTTTCATTTAGAAGTTTTTTCGCATTGCTTTATTTTGTATATTTTTATTCAAATGTAAGCAATAAAATATTTGCATTGTAAATACTTTGCAAACCCCATCTCTTCTATTTCCTTCTTGCTCTTTAAACAGGAAAACTAGCCTTTTAACCTTGCATTGTAGTCTGTTTGACCACGATTTTCCCTGTAGTCTCATGCGATTTCAAATTTTATGCATTTTTAAATTGGTCTTTATTCAAATTAAAGTTCCTCTGTATATAAGATAAATAAATAACATAGTCTTTAATAGAGATGTAAAGAATAATAGTTTGGCCGAATACTAACTTTTTTTTAAAAGTATATATTGATTATAATTTTTTTCAATTTTCAATAAAGTAAAATAAAAATTGGTTTTGTATTATTTGCAGGGTTTAAATATTTTAACAGCTTTATGTAATATTTGAAAAACCTTGATGGTAATGATTAATACAAGACTTTTTTATTAAATCGAAATTAGTAATAGCCAGGGTTCGTTGATATATGTCAATGGATATATATCATGATATATATCTTGATATATATCCGATATTTATTTTTAAAATATCAAGACTTTTGATATTTTTGATATTTTCAAATTCTTGATATTTATTTTCAAAATATCAAGATGTTTGATATTTTGTATATTTGATATTTATTTTTAAAATATCAATGTGTAAGATAATTTTGATATTTTCTTCAGTCAAAACAAATGTAAATGAAATTTTCAACTGTTATTGACTGTGCCATTCTGTAGATAAAAAACTTTTGTCTCTGGCAGTGACTTTTCTAGGCAAAGAATACAAGAAATTTTTTTTACAAATATCTTTTCTAAGCTTTATGTTTGAAACTTTTATTTTTAAATGTAGAACTAATGATTATAAGAGACAATTAATTCAGAACAGCCATTGAAAGAGAAACTGTAATTTACATAATCTTATACGCAGCATTATTAGAAAAGAGTTTTCTGATTGTCGTTTGAGTCTAAACTGTACTACAGGTTAGGGAATAAACAATAAGACAAGCTTACATTTATGTTAAAATTCTTCAATTAAAAAAAAACTAATTTGTAGAGTCATTCCATGTCAAATCAACACACTTTTTGAAAATATTTTACCTCACCATCTCAGATTTTAACGAATTGTGGAACATAGTTAGTACTTATATAGGCTAAGAAAAATACCAAATATTTTCAAAATATATCTATCCGTTTTGAAAATATGGCTATGTAAACTTCTCGAAAATTGTCAAAAAATGACAGTTTGACAATTTTTCAAATCATCATAGGATCCCTCCTAATTAAGATAAGAAGGTGAAAAAAGTGTCATATTGCAGCATTTTTTATGGACTTTAATATGATATGCAACATGATACAGGTTGTAAAAAAAAATAAATTCAAAATTTAAATTTAAATTTTAAAATTTAAATTGTGAAAAAAACGTTTTTTTAAAAAATTTCAAAAAATTAGAGAAAGTAAGTTATATTATTGTAAAACATTACAGAAAGTTTCAAAATGGGACAACAATGGGTTCATAGGAAAAATAATTTTTTTAAAAAGTAATTTTTCATCAATTTAAAGTATGATGCAAAAGATCCATGAAAATTTTACTTTTAATGTATGTCACAGGTTGGTTGATTGATTTTTTTGATGGCCGATTATCTACTCTATCTAGGCCCAAGGAGGGGGGGGCTCCGTGGTGGGGTCTTTCTAAGGGAACTTAATCCATACTTACGCATGGAAATCCATGGCTCGAAGAAAACCACGAAAACTCTGAACGATTAGGCCGGCGGGCACGATTGTATGTCACAGGATAGAATTAAAAAAAAAAAAGAATGTAAATTAAAAATTTTAATTTTAAAATTTCAATTGTGAAAAAAAGTTTTGATTTTCATTTTTTTTTCAAAAAAATATAGAAAATAAGTTTTAAAATAGGACAACAATGAATTCATAGGAAAAATATTTTTTTAAGAAACACATTTTTCTCTTAATTTCAAGTATGATATTAAAATCCATAAAAACTGGCTTTAATATGATATGCAATTGAATAAAATTTGTTAAGGAAAAAAAAATATTTTAAGTGTGATTTAAAAAAATATATATACAAACAATCATAGAAAATATGTTGTATTATTGTAAAAGCGTATACAATGTTTGAAAATGGGAGAACAAATCCATATTAAAAACAACTTTAAATGAGTATATTTTACTAAATTGGGGTTATATAGAATAAAAGAAAAAAAATCATAAAACAATAAAAAACTCAATATTTAATCTGCTATAAATCAAGATTATAGGAAAGCAGAAAACGATGTTTTTATTAAATAAAATTGTTCAGTTGTTAGATGATCTTAATGTATAATTCATATGTTTTCATACAAAATTCTACAATTTTACAAACCCTTGACAGTTTGAGATAAAAGCCCAGTGGTGTAGTGGTCAGCACGTCTGCCTGCCGCACCGCAGGTCGAGAGTTCGACTCCCGACTGGGCAAGGTTCACTCAGCCTTTCATCCCATCGGGGTCGATAAAATGAGTACCAAGCTTGCTTGGGAACTAAACACCGAGGGTCTCGCATTAGGTTGACCACCTGGCCGGGACGCATGCTGTATAGCACCCCGGGGCCCAGGGTCAAGAAAACAGAGATGGGCACTGTCGGCCCAAATCCTTCTTGGATTGTATAGCCACAGAGTTTAGTTAGTTTAGTTTTGACAGTTTGAGACAGGCCAGACCTACAGATAAAGAGTGGTTACCAAAAAAATCCCTTGTAATTAAGATAGGAAGTTGTAAAAGTATTGCTTTGTAGAGTTTTATACGAAAACATATTAATTATACATTAGTATTACCTAACAACTGAACAATTTTATTTAATAAAAGCATTGTTTTCTGCTTTCCTATAATCTTGATTTATAGCAGATTAAATATTAATTTTGAATTTTTTATTGTTTTCCGATTTGACTTAGATGCTTTATGTTCCCTCAGCCGTTATTTTGAATTGTTTGGCGATTTTTTTTTTTTTTTTGGGGCGTGTTGGCGGTGTTATATGGATATGACAACCTCGATATGTGAAACCCTGTGTGACGTGTGTGTTCTGGCAACCCCTGAGAAGCTCATTTTAGCTCAGAATTTTGTGGATGTATTTTGATATCGTGTTGTATCGTTCTGTCTTTTTATTTTTGTTAAATTTATTGGATGTATTTGATTGACTATGCTTTCTGTAGTCCGTTTAAATGCTCTTGCTGAAGTAATTAAGAAATATGAGGAAATTTTGACAAAAAAAAGAGGTTTGTTTATAGTGTGTCTGCGTATTCATAAGCCTATTTTGGAAAATGACGGTGATGTTATAACAGATATTTCGTGCTGGAGCTTTCAAGAAAGCAGATGTCTGTTAAGGTATCTTGATAATTTTATGCATATTTTACTGCTTTAAGAGTTGCTACAAAGCGAGAACTGCTGAATCCAGTAATGTTTTTTTTTTTTTTTTTCGGTTAATGTGCGCGAAGCGCTCATACAACGATTACTGATTGCCACTTTACTGAGTTTCGTTTTTTATGTATATTTTGCAGCTTTAAGAGTTTTTTACATTTTGAGAATGCTACACAGTGAGAACTGCAGAATCGAGTGATTTTTTTTTTTTTTTTTTTCAGTTAATGTGCGCAAAGCGCTCATACAACAATTACTGATTGCTACTTTAGCGAATTTTGTTTATTATTTACATTTTATTTTCGTTAAGCCAAACATGCGTATAAACTGGTGCTTGGCGACATTTACTACTTGGCAGAAAAGGGGTTTTCACGCTAAGAAAAATTCCAAGATGACGGCCCCGGGAATTTATGACATCTGTTCCTTAAAAAAAAAATCACACTTAAAATTTTTTTTTTTCTTCTTAAAAAATTTTATTCAATTGCATATCATATTAAAGTCAGTTTTTATGGATTTTTGTATCATACTTGAAATTAAGAGAAAAATGTGTTTCTTAAAAAAATATTTTTCCTATGAATTCATTGTTGTCCCATTTTACAACTTATTTTCTATATCTTTTTGAAAAAAATTAAAATCAAAATTTTGAATTTATATTCTTTTGTTCAAATTCAATCCTGTGACATATATTAAAAGTAAAATTTTCATGGATTTTTTGCATCATACTTGAAATTGATGAAAAATTACTTTAAAAAAAAATTATTTTTCCTATGAACCCATTGTTGTCCCATTTTGAAACTTTCTGTAATGTTTTACAATAATATAACTTACTTTCTCTAATTTTTTGAATTTTTTTAAAAAAACGTTTTTTTCACAATTTAAATTTTAAAATTAAAATTTAAATTTTGAATTTATTTTTTTTTACAACCTGTATCATGTTGCATATCATATTAAAGTCCATAAAAAATGCTGCAATATGACACTTCTTTCACCTTCCTATCTTAATTAGGAGGGATCCTATGATGATTTGAAAAATTGTCAAACTGTCATTTTTTGACAATTTTCGAGAAGTTTACATAGCCATATTTTGCAAACGGATAGATATATTTTGAAAAAAATTGGTATTTTTCTTAGTCTATATAAGTACTAACTGTGTGCATCAGTTCATTAAAATCTGAGATGGTGAGGTAAAATAGGTGTGTTGATTTGACATGGAATGACCCTGTATTTAAAATTTTATTTTATAAAATATAAAACTTTCTCGATACTTGATACAAATCTTATAGTTTATATACACATGCAAAATGTATGCAAATATATGCAAATTGTATCTGTTTTCAAATAGTACATTTTCAATTTTGTTCTAAGTAAAAAAAAAAAAAGAGAAATGCATTTTAGAATGCTATTGTTTAAGTTTTGTATGTTAATTGCAATATGTTTTAGTTTCTAATTTATATTATGCTTGAAAATATTCATTATCAGCAGTAAGTTGACTATTTTGAAAATATCGGATATATATCGAAAATATCTGATATATATCAAAATGTCGGATATTTTTGATATTTTCGAAAATATCATGATATTTACGAACCCTGGTAATAGCATAATTTTATTTGTAGATACTGGTGATTCATATTCATTTAGCTAAAATTGAAACTCATTATTATTCTCTGTTAAATGTACTTTCATTTTTTTTTTCCCCTAAAAAAAAAAAAAAAAAAAAAAGCATTTCAATACCGGTTGTAAAAAACCCCGGGTTTTTTGTTAAAAATCCAGCCCGGGTGGGTTTTATTAAAAAACCCGGGTTAAATGGGCAATTTTCCCCTGGTAAATTGGGTTAAAATGCCAAAATGTGGACTATGATTCCACCTTCCTCACAAATAATAATCTTCAGGGTTGCCACTGCATAGGAAAAACTGAGTGAATTTAAAAATGAACATTAAAAACAAGAAATTTTACTAAATTTTGGTACTTTGCAAAATCTATCCGTTGAAATTTTGAAAATTCTCAGAGGAATTACTCAAGGAAAATTTAATTTTTTGCTTAGGAAAGCTAAAGCACAAGGAATTTGATTGCCGGAATAAGTGACAATCCTGAACACAAATACAATCTTTGTGAACACTTCATAGTCTAATAGATGGGTATGACTTCATAGTCTTAATAAGGATCTCAGTATTTTTCTCTGTTCTTAAAATATACACACACACACACATATATATATATATATATATGTAATCCCTTTAATTTAAATAACAAACAAATTTTAAATTGCAAAGCTATCAATTGTGTGTTATTTAATAAAATATAAATAGGGTAGATGTGCCAGTAATGGACACTCCTTGATGTTTTTGGTTCATAAAAAATAACTAATAAATATTTAGCTTTAATTATTTTTTTATAATAACCCCCATTGTATGTTTTATAAAACTGGGTTATTACTGACACTTTTAATCAAGCCAGTCAGGAAGCTGAAAATAATGTTTCAAAGTTTCGCTGTTTTTCTGTGAAAATCTTAATGAAGAGGCTGAGCTGGCTTCGTTTAATTAATTTAATATATTATTTATTTTCTTGCAAAATTTGAATGTTTTTGTTTGAGTAGCAATAGAAAACTTAGAATTTTATACACTAACGGCCATTTGCAAAATTTCATCTATTTTTAAGGTTTTAAGAGGGGGTGCCCATTACTGGGATGGTTAATTAGTCATTTTCCAGTAATGGACACCCCATGCAGGCATTGCTAAAAATGCAATTTCAGTAATGTTTATAGTGCATAAAATATTTTGACTTAACTGCAAAAATAATCAAATTTAATTTTTAAATTATACTTACCAAAATGTGATAACACCATAAACTTTTATAAATAGCTGTTTTTAAGTTATTTTATGTGATTAATAAAATTTCAATATTTTATTTTTAATTTAGTATATATACCTTGCATATTTTATAATCTGGCAATCAAACCAGCCAGGAAGCAGAAAATATTGTTTAAGAGCATAGGTCAAAGAGGGGCTCATAGGGCTTAATCCCTCTTCGTTTAAATAAAAACAATTAAGTTACAGAAGCTATTAAAAATCTACTTTCTGTCTTAAACGTTTCATTATTCACCTCTGACCAAAAAAAAAAAAAAAGGAAAAAAAAAAAAGAAAAGAAAAATGTAATAATGAAAGTTATAGAGTAATATTCATGAAACTTGTAAATCTTCAGATCGGTGGCTTCAGACACCAGGGGTGCAGAATATGTCCGATCCGGCGATCTAGGATCGGGGGAAATTTTTCAGAAACATATACAATTGAAGAACAATTTCAGTACAAATAAAAATATCCGTATGGCGACCTTCACAAAATCGATCTCAGAATAATATGTACCGTATATCAGGGGTGATTATGTTCTGAATTTTCCGAAAGTTTAAGACATTCGGTTCCGGGAAGAAAAAAAAATCGGTCATCTGAAAATTCGGACATAAAAATAACGCGAATTTTCGTGAAGAATTACGGAAAAAACGCGAATTTCGTCACAAGATCGCAAAATAACTGCACATTTCGTCAGAAGATCGCGAAAGAACCGCAGGTTTCTTCAAAAGATCGCGAAATAACTGCAGGTTTCGTCAAAAGATCGTGAAATGAGCGCAAATTTTGTCAAAAGATCGCAAAATAAATGCACATTTCGCAAAACAATCAGGGCTGGCTATTTGCCGGCAAAAAAGGGTTTCTGCCTTGCCAGTGGCAGAAACTGGTTATAACCGGTTTTAACCGGCAGAAACTGGCAACAACTGGCATAAACACATTTCATGACATAATCTGAGACTTTTTTACTAGTATTAAATTCCTTAAGTACATTTTATTCCGTATAAATAACAAATGAAATATTGTGGGTAGTTTTAATTAAAAAATAAATAGATTTGTATTAGAAAAAATGAGTAATGTAACAGATAAAATTTTTGGGTACTTTTCGGTTAGCCGGGCGCCAGTGTTATATATACGTATATATGTGTATATAAATGTATGCATATATACATATATATTTACATATATATATGTGTGTATATATACAATATGTGTATGTGTATATATATGTATATTTACATATATGTATGTTTATAAATATGTATATATAACACTGGCGCCCGGCTAACCGAAAAGTACCAATTTTTGTTATAGTATGGTTATATAATTTTATATGTAAACAATTATTAGAGTATTTTAAAATTTCAGTTTAAAAATCAAATACAAAACTATATCCAATACTTATGTTAAATTAAACAATGAAAAGAAAAGAAAAATATTCAATACTTGCTCAAAATAATTTTCTGTAATTTAACGTAATAATTTAATAATAACACTATAAATTATCTCTCATAGAAATATTATAGTTATATGCGGATCTTGTAATTCCATGAATTTAAAAAACATTTCATTTAAATACAGTATTAAAAGGAACAAATCTGACTTTTTTTTTTTTTTTCAATTTAAGACTGTTATAAGCATAGATCAAATTTTGTGCGAATTTTAATAAAAAAGCTAAAATCTTTAACAATGATTTTACGCACAAATAACGTATAGACACGACAAAAAACGATTATATGGGATATTTGTGTCGTGTCTGTATGTTATTTGTGCATAAAATCGTTGTTAAAGATTTTAGCTTTTTTATTTACTGTTAGTTGAAAATGTTCCAACCACATTTTGCACTTACAAAACAAACAACTACAAAGGTTCAAAGCAGATTTGATACAGTAATAACCGACTACCATATGCTGACTTATTTACTTCATCCTAAGTATATGGGATCAAAATTGACATATGAGCATAAAGAAAAAGCAAGGAAATTGCTTTCTGATATTAATCCCAATTTTGTGCCACATATAATATCCTTCGAAGCAAAATCGACTCAAGCCTCAGAAACATATTTCTCCAAGGAAGCCCTAGAAAATGTCTTGCCCTTACCTTCTATGTGGTGGTCATCTTTAAAAACGAATACTGGTGAAAATGAATATTTTTCAGATTTGCATCCTCAATAATGACATTGTCAGCAAGTAATGATAGTCTTGAAAGAATATTTTCAAACTTTTCTTTCATTCAAAACAAAGAAACAGTGTGTTCAGAAAGATTAGCAAAATTTTGTCTTATGCTATGGAATGTTCTGTGGAAAAAGTAATAGTATATTTGAGTGGCAATTTTGTTCTTTCAATATTGTAAAATAATTGTGCAAGATATTTCATTAAATTTTTTTTCTGTCATTTATTGTGCTTCAATTATTTACTTATATATTTTCACAAGAATCATAATCTTTAAGTTATTGCATTGCATTATTTATTTAAAAATACTCTGAAAAATACATTTGTTAAAATATCACAGATTTTTTTGTAAATTTCTTTTTTTACTTTTAAATAAAAATTCAACTCTAAACAATAATATAAAATAGTTAAACTTGTACAGCATCAGACTACCATTGAAAATTTCTGTTTTTCAAGTGAAAAAAAATTAGTACCTATTATTATATAAACAAAGTATATTTATATGATAATTTTGAAAAATTTTTACAACTTTGAATAACATTCATAATCTTTAATTTTAATTTTTAACTTAATTGTTTACACATCAAATACATGTATGAATTAAGAATCATTGCACATTAAAGTTCTTATTAATATTATTTCTGAGTTTCTGCCAGTTTTTGCCACTTACTGGCAGAAACTAGTTTCTGCCATGCTGGTTTTAACCGGTTATAACCGCTGGTTTTAACCACTTTGGCAGAAACTTGCCAACCCTGAAAACAATCGTAAATTTCGTCAAAAGATTGGGAAACAATTGCAAATTTCGTCAAAAGATCACAAAACAACCTCAAATTTCGTCAAAAGATCACAAAACAACCTTGAATTTCGTCAAAAGATCGCAAAACAACCTCGAATTTCGTCAAAAGATCGCAAAACAACCTCGAATTTCATCAAAAGATCACAAAACAACTGCGATTTTCATCAAAACAGGGAGAATAACCCTCTATTTCGTCAAAGAAAAACAAAAAAACCAGCAAAATTTCATCAAAAGATTGCGAAATGAACGTAAATTTACTCAAAAGATCACGAAATAAACGTAAATTTTGTCAAAAGATTGCGAAACAACCGCGCATTTTGTCAAAAGGGGCAAAATAACCGCAAATTTTGCCAAAAGATCAAGAAATAATCGCAAATTTCGTTAAAAGATCGCAAAAAACTGCAAATTTCCTCAAAAGATCACGAAAGAACCGCAAATTTCGCCAACCGATCGCAAAACAACCACGAATTTCATAAAATGATGGCAAAACAACTGCGAATTTCGTCAAAAGTAAGGAGAAATAACCACAAATTTCGTCGAAAGATCGCGAAATAATCGCAAATTTCGTCAAAAGATCGCGGCAAAAAACGCGAATTGCGTCAAGATCCATGAAAATACATAGTGTTGGGAGTGGATTTCCTCCACTCTGCTGCAACCTTTCAGAAAATTTGCTGTGAATTTTAGGAATTTTTTTTTTTTTCACTCAGAATCACCCCTGCCATATATACTCGCACATAAGTTGACAAATATTTGAAAAATAAATTTTCTATACCTACGGTAATACAGCACTTACCTATAACATACCGTAAAATTTTGGGGTAATTTTCAAGTGGATTGGGGAAAATGTTGGGAGTAGAAACATTTTCTGCACCCCTGTCAGACACCAGTTTCTACAGTTTTATTTTGAAATTATTTTATTTAGTATTTAAAATATTCAACTCATAATATCATTTCTTCCATATTTGTAATATTAATTATTATAAATGATAATCAAGTTAGTCTCTGGAAGATTAATTGTTAAAAATAGTGAGACAAATCTATACACTAATATTCCAAAACTTTTTTTTTTTTATTACCTTTTAAATCCCCCACTGTTTCAATAATTTCAGGGTCCCAAAATGGTCCCCTTTTTCCTCCCCAAGCCCCCTTTTTAAAAAAAGGTCCACTTTTATGCATTTTGGTCTCCTTAGTCCCCTTTTCAGTGACTGAAAAAATCACCGCAAAATAAAAAAAATTCTAAAAATTGCTAAAAGCTCAAAAATTGTAGAGGGCAAAATTTGTTACAATGGGCTAAAGTGTTGTTGTTGTAACTGGAATTCTTCCACGAATATTAAAAAATCACCAAGGAATACGGACAACTTTTAAGAAACTCATTAAGAAATGGGTCATTCCATATCAAATCAACCAAAAAAAAATTATTTTTGAACCTTTAGGATTCAGATTTTTATGTTTTTGTTTATTTGTTGTACCTATCAAGAGGACAAGAAAAACCAAAATTTCCGATTCTTTGGGTTTTTAATTTTTGAGTTATCGACTTTCAAAAAATGAAAAATTGTCGAAATTTGACTCCACTTTGACACCTTTAAACGGCTGTAGACAAAAATCTATTTGACTTAAAAAGCTCAAATTGGTATCATTCTCTTCTGCTTTTTACGATCTTTAATTTGATATACAACATGATAAAAGTATTTAAAATTTAAATTTTTTATTAAAAAATAAAAAATTTAAATTTTAAAATTTCAAAAACACCCCTTTTAATTTTTTTGAAAAAAATATATGTTTTAAAGACATCAATTGACTATGTGTATACCAACTTTCATAATGGGATGACAATGGGTTCCTATGGAAATTAATATTTTTGTATTATCATATATGAAATTTGCAATGTTTGTATTTTCATGTCAAAAGCGTAACTGTAAACTCATTGGTTAATGTTTGAATTAGAGGTCTGCACACGTCAAAATTTATAGGCCCGGGCCTGGTATAAAAGTTAAGTTTGGCCTGAGCCTGGCCGCCCCCCTCCCCCCCCCCCAAAAAAAATTAATGGCCCAGCCTAGTATAAAAGTTTGGCCTGAGCCCGACACGGTATAAAAGTTAACAGTTTCGGCACAGCCCGGATCAGCATAAAAGCTAAAAGTTTGGCCAGCCCAGCTGAGAAAGAAGTTTAAATTTTTGTCCAACCCGACTGGATTTCTACAAAACATGGATTTTTACATCCATGTGATTAAAAATTGTCTCGTACGAGAAGTTTTGATCAAAAATACTTCTTTTAGCTTTTTATTATTTTTCGGGTTTATAATCTTTATTTTTAAAGAAGGGCCTAGGCTGCGATTTTCTTCTTTTTTTTTATGAATCTCAATTTGCATCTAAATGTTACAATTATCATTAATATTGCTAATCCATACCCCAAGTATTGGAGACTTAAAAATCTAAAAAAATGCTATACAGTAAAATCTTCTAAGACGGAATCGCATAGCAAAGAAAAAAAAAAAAGCATTATAGACAAGTTCCCTTCTTAGCAGGTGTGAATGTATTATATTCTTTTCTCATATACGAGTATTATTATACAGTAGACTCCCTCAGATCCGCAATGCCTAAAATCCGTACATCATCACAGATGTAATCGATGAAACTTTCAGTTCAGATGTAAGGAGAAAATTACAGAATTTTTTAGTTTTATAACATTCTGTATGCATTTTAATATGTAATTCTTGATAATATGACTAAACTCGTGGTTTTTCATGAAGGAAGTATAAATTTATTTCTGAAAAAAATCCAAGATATTGCTGATATCACTGGTAATCACAATCTTTTTACCAAATATATTTATGCAGTAATCAAGCTTTTTTGGTTATTAAGATTGGCTAAACCGGAAATAAAACTTCCTTACTTTATGATTTTGCTGTGAATTAATAAAGTACCTTTAAAAGGAAAGTTTTGTTGATAAATTTAAAGGATGTATCTCATCTTTATTATGCATATTTAATTATCTACTTGACCTTTTAATAATTTAATCATTTTTAAAAATATCTTACTCTTTATCATTTTAGTTTATTACTTTACTTAATTATTTTAATATTTTACTATATTGCAAGCATTATTTATAATTTTGATTGTATTATTGCATTCAAATTATTGTTTAAAAAATATAAACAAAGCAATGACCAGAAATCTTCATAATTCTAAAATGTGCACACCCTTTGGTCCCAAGCTGTGCGGATTTGAGGGAGTCTACTGTATTAATTTTGCACGGATTTTCATATTTTTCCTTTTAAGACAGGATTCTGTCATAGGCAGGTTCTTTTTAACAGGTTTTACTACTGTGTTTTAATTTTATTGCCTAGAAATTTACTATTCTTTAAAAGGAATACATTTTAAAGTTTAGTCGTAGAATGATGATTTAAAAATATATGCATTTTTTGCAAAAATTTTTTAGTCGGGCCAAATTTTACTGTTAGCACAGTCCAGACCACGCTGAGACAATGGTTTTCATACAGGCTGTGTCAAGACAAGAACTGAAAATTTTGATCTGTGCAAACCTTAGAAGAATGAAGGTAGCCCCCTGGCTGGGTTCAGAAAAAATAAGTTAGACCCGATCCTTCAGATAAAAGTAAGGCCCGATCCTAGCCCGGCCCGAGTATTGTGAATAAAAATAGCCCAGACCTCTAGTTTGAATACCACTACTAATCTATGAAGTAGTTTTTGTATTACAAAGAAATATGAAAATTTAATCTATTAAATATATCAGGTAATAACAATTTGAGAAATGTTTGTTTATTTAATGACAATAGAGTAGGCATGCTAATACATGGTTTACTTTTAAATTAAACAATAAAGATATTGAAAAGGAAATTAACTTGCTTCAAATATCAAATTCCATTGAAGCTAGCTAATACAACATTTATATAATATGTCAAGCAATTTTAGTGGACTGTTTGTTACAAGTACCTGATCTCCATTAAGAAAATTTGAAATTTATTATAAAGATTAGAGAGTTAATTAGACAGAGACTGTAAGGTTTTTTTTTTTTTTTTTTTTTCATATATTGTTTAATTTAAAAGTTAACCATATATTAGAATGCCTGCTCTACTGTCATTAAATAAACAAGCATTTTACAAATTATAACTTGATATTATATTTAATAGATTAAATTTTCATATTTATTTGTATTACAAAAACTACTTAATTGATTAGTCATCGTATTCATTCAAACATTAACCAATGAGTTTACACTTTACAGGTACGCTTTAAACATGGAAAACAAGCAAATTTCATATGTGATAATACAAAAATATTAATTTCCATAGGAACCCATTGTCATCCCATTATGAAAGTTGGCATACACATAGTCAATTGACGTCTTTAAAACATATATTTTTTTCAAAAAAATCAAAAGGGGTGTTTTTGAAATTTTAAAATTTAAATTTTTAATTTTTTAATAAAAAAATTAAATTTTAAATACTTTTATCATGTTGCATATCAATTTAAAGATAATTAAAAACAGAAGAGAATGATACCAATTTGAGCTCTCTATGTCAAATAGTTTTTTGTCTACAGCTGTTTAAAGGTGTCAAAGTGGAGTCAAATTTCGACAATTTTTCATTTTTCAAAAATCAATAACTCAAAAATTAAAAGCGCAAAAAATCGGAAATTTTGGTTTTTCTTGTTAACTTGACTGACTCTACCACTGCACCAAAAATTATAAATTTCTGAGATGTCAAGGTTCAGACCATTGGTTGATTTGACATGGAAATGACCCAGCTCATTAAAATCCTAAAAATGAAAAAATTGCAGAACACAAAAGTTACTATATTAAGCTACTGCTTGACCAGTCTTCAAAGACAGACCTTTGCGTGCTGCCAGAGAAAAAAACAAAAAAAAAACATGTCAAATGGAGAGAGTAGCATTGAATTAGGAGAAGATGAAAGATTCAAACTAAAAGAAAATGAGTTTAAAGCTCACAACTCTGAATCATTTAAAAAGAAATTTATAGAGTAAAATGACTTTTTACATATTTTTAATTATTGGAATGCAATTTCTTTCAAACAAGATGATATACCCCTACAGAAAACTTTCTGTTGAATCAAGAATTAAAATATTTCTTCCTTTCTCATTATTTATTTTTCATACCATTTAAAATTGTTTAATAGTGTAATTTATAACTGAAAACAATACTACAATGTATATTTTTAAACATCCAAATTATCATAACATGTTTTTTTGGCTTAAAGATATTCTTTTCATCGAAGAAGAAAGCTAAAAATTTTCTGTGTTTATTACGCAGGGCCGGTGCAACCATAGGTCAAATGGGGCGACTGTCCAGGACCCTAAGTTTAAGGAATTCGAAATAACGTTTCCTCGTCATATTGTTTATCTACATTTGTTTTTAAATGTTTTTTCGTGATAAAAAAAAGTGAATATTAACTTCATTTCTTACAGGCAGAGTTGATATAATTTTCAGGAATGTACAGTACAGGACCTATTATCCGGAATCCTCTGGACCGAAGGCTTTCCGGATTTCGGGTCCTCCCAAACTTCGCGTTTTTTCCGCGATCCTTTGACGAAATTAACGTTTTTTTTGCGATCATTTGACGAAATTCGTGTTTTTTTCCCACGATTCTTTGAAAACATTTGCGCTTTTTTGCAATCCTTTGAAGAATTTTACATTTTTTTCGATCCTTTGACGAAATTCGCATTTTTTTCACAAATCTTTGAAATTCGCATTTTTTTGCGATTTTTTGACGAAATTAACGTTTTTTTCTGCAATTCTTTGACGAAATTAGCGTTTATTTTTCATGATCCTTTGATGAAATTTGCGTTTTTTCACGATTTTTTGAAAAAAATTCGCATTTTTTTTTTTTTTTTTCGCGATTCTTTGACGAAAGTGGCATTTTTTCGCGATTAGTTGACAAAATTAGCATTTTTTTCTGGAATTCATTGACATATGACAAAATTGGCGTTTTTTGTTTTCACGATCCTTCGACGAAATTAGCATTTTTTTCACGATCTTTCGACGAAATTAGCGTTTTTTCTGCGATCTTTTGACGAAATTAGCGTTTTTTCCGAAATCCTTTGGCAAAATTTGTGATTTTTACCGCGAACAATTGACTTTTTTTTAAAACGAATCTTAATGGAAATTAATTTTATACTAAAATTTGAGAGAGAAATCATTTTTTTCCTAATTTCGGGGGGGGGGGGGGGGGGGGGGGGGGCGCTGAAGTAACATATTTTAGTGGTTACACACTGAAACACAACGGACTGAAAAAAAAAATTAGAAAACTGGGAAGTTCGAAAATTTTTAGAAATTCCAAAATTTTAGTAAAAATTAACAAATTTAGAAAATTTTCAAATTTTTTTTTTCTGGATTTCGGGTCTTTCCCGATTTTGGAATTCCGGATAATGGGTCCTGTACTGTATATATTTGGTGAAAGTAACTGTAAACGTAAAAAATAAATATTTAAAGTATTGTAAAGTATAGAAGATTTTTCGAAATCGCAAATAATTATGCATATCACATGTGAAATTAGTGGTATTTTGGTACATTTATTTTGGTACATCTATATTACAGTGGTATTTTGGTACATCTATATTACAGTACAGGACCCATTATCCGGAATTCCAAAATCCGCAAAAACCCGAAATCTGGAAAAAAAAATTTTGAAAATTTCCTAAATTTTTATTAAAATTTTGCAATTTTTGAAATTTTTCGAAAATTTTACAGATTTGTAATTTTTTTTGGTCTATTGTGTTGAAATGTGTAACCGCTAAAATATGCTACATCAGTGATGGGGGAACACGGTTGTCGTCCTCTTCCCCCCCCCCCCCCCCCCCTATTTTTGTTCACATTTAGAAAAAGTTATTATTTTAAATTGTTGCCAATTGTAAAAACAGCACAAAAAGTATAATTTCCTTTTAATTAAAAATGTATTCGCATGTGACTATTAAAAAGAGAAATAAAACTTTAAAATAAGAATTCAGTGATCACGTTTTAAAAGCAGGAGAATATTTAAAATTTCATCACAAAAATTGTATTTACACGGGAATATTAAAAAAGAAAAAAAATCCCTGCCGGCCTGGCCTACAGGCAGAGGTAGATTTCGAAGTCAAATATACTAATTTCACAAACAAAAACTAAATCATGATTATAGATAAATCCACTTTAACAATTTTATCTGGCCGCTCTTGACGAGTTTTTATTTCATTTTCATATAATAGCTGGTTTTATCAGAATCATGTTAGGGCGGTATTCAAAAAAATACTTTTCCATGCTCAACAGCTCGAAATTTTCTGGTATAATTCCAGATTCATTTTTAATTTTAAAAAAATATGAAACTTGCTGACGTGATTTTTGAAGAGATTTATAAGCGACCTGTGTTTTTATTTTTTGTTCAATTAATTAAAACTTGATATATAAACAATTATTTTCTCAGAAGGACAATATTTTTCGTTTCTAACACAATCGCTTCGGGAAATTCCGTTCAAAATGCCCACTTTGACATAATTTTTTGAAATATATTCTGCCTCTATCTAAAAATCTATTATTACGGTACATTATATAGTTTCTGAATAAGCGAATCTACCAATTAAATGCGTTTGAGAGCAAAAATGAATTTAAAAACCAGTCAGAAAATAAGCAGTTTGGATTTAAGCGCATCCTTAATACAATGATTTTTCCAACACAATCCGCTTCGGTAAATTCGGTTCAAAATGCCCTTTTTAACAGCATTTAAAAAAATATATTCTGCCCCTATCAGAAAATCGACCATTACGGTACATTATATAGTTTCTGAGTAAGAAAACGTACCAATTGGAAGCCTTTGAGAGCAAAAATGAATTGTAAAATGAGTCAGAAAATAAGCAGTTTGGATTTGAAAACACCCTTACTAAGATCATTTTTTACTTCAACCGGTATGTATTTTTAATTTGTTTTTGCTCTAAGAATTGGTCCTATCCAAAACTCGTCTATATAGATGTTGTAGACAATATTAAGAAGATATATGATAAATTCATGGGGATTTTATATCTTTTGAATTGACGGAGTTATGGATTTTTTTCTTCTTCAAACCACCTTTTTGTTTTCGTTTTTAATTTATTTGCAGTACGAATTGGTCCTATCAAAAACTTGTGAATATAAAAGTTGTAGATAATGTTAAGGAGATTCATGATAAAATTAATTGGATTTGATATCTTGAGAATTGACAAAGTTATGGATTTTTTTCTTCTTCAAACGCCCTTTTTGTTTTCGTTTTTAATTTTTTTTTTGCGGTACGAATTGTTCCTATCAAAAACTTGTGAATATAAAAGTTTTAGATAATGTTAAGGAGATTTATAATAAAATTAATTGAATTTGATATCTTGAGAATTGACGAAGTTATGAATTTTTTTGTCCCAAAAACCCTATTTTTTGCGCCCCTTGAGCCCATTTTTAACTTTATCAAAAATCTGTGATACATAAATTTTTGGCCCTATTTTTAGAAGTAATAACTTTAAACTGATTTGATATGTACAAAAATTAAGAAGTTATGGGGGGTTTTCTGTTTTCACAAAACCCCTCCCTATTTCCAACCCCTTGGTCCGATTTTGCCCATTAACGAACTTGACCGAGATTTTATGCCCATTGATTTTATGTATCAGTTTGGAAGAGATTGGTGCAGAATTACGAAAGTTATCGTGTCCAGAAGAAAGTGATATACAGGGTGATTCAGCTCGTCGGTGACAAACTTTAAGGATCGATAGAGCACACCTAGACGAACATTTTTGAATAGGGAATGTAGGGTCCCTGACGCGATGGTAAGGCGCTAGGCGCTTTCGAAAATTTGGGTGCCGAAATTCGAAACGTCATAAAAACTAGGGAAATGGTTAGATTTTCTTGCTTGTTGCGTCGAAATGATTCTGTTTGTTTAGACTTTCTTCAGTACCAATTTGATAAGCGTATCTCTTAAAACATGGATAGGGGGCGCTGCAGACTTTGGAGAGCTAGACAACAACTTTAAGCCCGTTATTTTGATAATTTAACACATGCTCGCCAAAGTTTATACTCTAACTTAAAGTTTGAACCCAAAAGTAGAGCCCTGCAAAAAGCGTAAGAGCCGGAATAAAATGTCAAAGTACAGGGTGGTCGAAACTCGAAGGCTCCTAGGAGATAAACAAACAGATTTCTTGACTTATGGCATGCATTTTCATGATTCTGTTTGCTGGGGCTCTCTGAAACTCAGTTGAACGGTACAAAAAGAAACATCGATAGGGGGCGCTTTGGGCAAAAAACATAATTCGTTGACATTTCGGACGCTAACTGGAAACGGGGCGCTACGATCAATTAGAAACAAAACAAGAGAGTAATTTACTTATCATAAGAAGCTATTAAAACTGCAGTTTGTTTGTTTTTTTTAACAAACATAGCTGGTTTCAATCATGCACAATGCGCGCAATAAAATTTACATAAGGTGCTTTTTGCTGATTTATGCAAAAGATATCGTACCATATCGATATGCAAAAGATACGTAATGCGTAGACGACAACGCGAGATGACGTAGTTGTATGCGCAGACACGTCTTTTGAACGTGCGGTACCTACTTAAGCTTCGGGTTACTTGTCTGCAGATCGGTAGTAGGATGGAACGGTACACAAACTCTGAATTGGCTGACATGCATTTGGCGTATGGCGCTGCTGGTTGTAATGGACGAGCCGCTCAGCGGTTGTACGCCGAGCGTTACCCCAACAGGCAAATCCCCTGCCATGCCTTCTTCGCTCGAGTACACCAGAGGTTGTCCACAACGGGATCTTTCGACGGAGGCAGGCCTGAACGGGAGCGATCAGTGAGCACCCCCGACAACGAAGAGGCTGTGCTTAACCTGGTTGAGGACAACCCAGGTCTTAGCACGAGAGATATCGCCAGACATGTTGGCATTTCGCAAGCAACTGCGTGGCGCATCTTACGTTCCCGGAATCTGCACCCCTACCACATCCAGCGGGTGCAGTTGCTCAGAGAGCAGGATTTTGGCCCTCGAGTGGAATTCTCAAGATGGTACTTGGCGATGAGATCCAGGGATCCCCGTTTTGTAAACAGCATTTTGTTTACGGACGAGTCCACCTTCAGCCGGGAGGGAATGTGGAACGCCCACAACAGTCATGTGTGGTGTGATGAAAATCCACATGAAACCAGAAGCCGAGCAGCCCAGGAGCGTTTCTCAGTAAATGTGTGGGCCGGCATTCTGGGGGATTGCCTCATTGGCCCTTATTTGTTACCTGAACGGCTGACAGGTGGAAATTACCTGATTTTCCTGGATCAAGTGCTGCCGCAGCTTCTGGATGAGGCGCACGTACCCGAAGGTTCGCGTCGCCAGATGTGGTTCCAGCACGATGGAGCTCCGGCCCATTACACGAACGACGTGCGTCTCCATCTAAACGCAAGGTATGGCCAGCGGTGGATCGGGCGTGGGGGTCCAGTTCACTGGCCTGCCCGATCACCAGACCTCACCTGCTTGGATTTCTTCCTTTGGGGTTACCTGAAGGCCGAGGTATACCATACACCTGTCAGCAGTGCTGAAGAACTTGTGGCGCGCATTGTGGCAGCTGCAGGGCAGATCAGAGATACTCCTGGCATTGTTGGAAACACACACTCCTCAATGCGACGGAGGTGCGAAGCCTGCATCATGGCCCAAGGTCGAAATTTCGAGCATCTTCTGTAGTGTTATTTTTTGTAAATAAATTTCCAGTATCATTGATGTTTTTGGTCTAAATTTATTCAGAAGTGTTGAGCAGAGGTAGAAAATGTGTTTTCATTATTACTAACTGATCGTAGCGCCCCGTTTCCAGTTAGCGTCCGAAATGTCAACGAATTATGTTTTTTGCCCAAAGCGCCCCCTATCGATGTTTCTTTTTGTACCGTTCAACTGAGTTTCAGAGAGCCCCAGCAAACAGAATCATGAAAATGCATGCCATAAGTCAAGAAATCTGTTTGTTTATCTCTTAGGAGCCTTCGAGTTTCGACCACCCTGTACTTTGACATTTTATTCCGGCTCTTACGCTTTTTGCAGGGCTCTACTTTTGGGTTCAAACTTTAAGTTAGAGTATAAACTTTGGCGAGCATGTGTTAAATTATCAAAATAACGGGCTTAAAGTTGTTGTCTAGCTCTCCAAAGTCTGCAGCGCCCCCTATCCATGTTTTAAGAGATACGCTTATCAAATTGGTACTGAAGAAAGTCTAAACAAACAGAATCATTTCGACGCAACAAGCAAGAAAATCTAACCATTTCCCTAGTTTTTATGACGTTTCGAATTTCGGCGCCCAAATTTTCGAAAGCGCCTAGCGCCTTACCATCGCGTCAGGGACCCTACATTCCCTATTCAAAAATGTTCGTCTAGGTGTGCTCTATCGATCCTTAAAGTTTGTCACCGACGAGCTGAATCACCCTGTATATATATAGATAGATAGATATATATATAAAGTTTTTTACTGAGGGTGGTTTTGGGTTCTAGTGGTCATGATCGGTGTAGATCTGCAAAAATTTTTCAGAAATTCCAACATAGGAATGATCCCAATAGGTAGTATTTCATACGAAATCTACCTAAAAGTTTTAAAAATTAACATTAATATGTGCTAGTTAAAAGCAGTAAATGGGAGAAATTACGTCACATTTAAAATGCACAATAATAATATTGCCAAACAGTTTAAGTTTAAATTAAAAAATATATTTATACGAGAGATTTATTTCGTATTTTGTGGTGATCTATTTAACTATTGTTGTCATTTCTAAGACAGCGCAAATAACAATTCTTCCTTTCAAACAACAAATGTATTTTCACATGGACGTTAAAGAGAGAAATAAAATTTTGGTGAAAATTACGTCAGATTTAAAATGATATAATTTAAAATGTGTTATTTAAGACAATTTTCTTATAACGTTGTTAAAAAAATTCCAAAAACCGACGACTGTTTGATTTGTTCCTTTTATATAGGCTGATTTTCAAATGCTGTTTACTGATCTTATTTAATCAATTACGAAAACAGCCATTAAATGTCCGAACATATCTGAACCATCTAACATATTTTCTGTGGTAATTAAAAAAAATTTCTCTCATATTTAGGAAAATTGGTGCAGTGCTTTTACTCATGATCCTTTTTTAATAAAAATGTCCCCGAAGTAACCTTTTTAAGTAAAAATGGTCCCCCAAAGTCCCATTTTTAAATAAAAATGGTCCCCTTTCCCCCTTTTTGAGGACTGAAATGTGTTGGGAGCCCTGCAATAGTTGTTTTTTAAATCTACCTAATTCTTCAACTTTAACACCATTTTCTGAAACATTCTTATTCTTAAAGAAAACTGAGAAACGCTATTTGCCTTATTTACTGTATATAAATAATATTTGCAAATATTGTGCATTTAAGCATGCAAATGATTAGGAATTGACCAAAGCAGCAATTTTGCTGAATACCGAAGTTTCGGTCAAAGTGTATACCAAATACTTAAAAATTTTTAATGCACATTTTTGCATATATTAGCTTTTTTACTAAACTTTAATTAAAATTAAATTATTAATAATTTAATTCAGTTACATTTTTATTCTTAAATCTAATTACTCAAAAAAATTTAATGAGTTTTTTCCACTCGCAAATTCATTAACCCATTATTTATTTTTTATTATTTTATCGCTAGTAAATACCCAAAATAACCTGTGAAAGTATTAAACTATACAGGCTATTATTAAGTTTAGGATTGTCAGAAAAACAAAAGTTCATTCGAATAAAAAGAAGCAATCTTGTCATTAAGCTGATTTACTGATTGTCTAATTATAAACATATATTGAATAGTGAATATTCTCAAATACAAAAGGTTTCCCATCAATTTGTACATTTAACTATTTTCTGTCAAATTATTGATACATATTTTATATTTTGATTAATATTTTAACATTGTGGTGATGAAGATAACAAATTTCAGCAATTTTAATTTACCATATTTTATGAAAGAAACGCCGTTGCGTATACGAGTTTAAAAGTTTGTTTTTTTTCCAAGTGCGGCGTTTAGGATTTTTTAAAAACACTGAGTTTCCTTAAGTTAAAAATTCACAAAAAATACTTAAAATCGGATTTAAATATTTTAAATAAAACTTCAGACATCTTAAGATATTAAAAACGAGACATCCTACACTGCTGAGAAAACTTTGATTAAAGTTAGGTCAATGTGACGCTGTCAACAAAAGTAGCGTTCCGATGGATGCGGCGTTTACAACGGGTGCGGCGATTACGATATTTTTAAGCTTATTCAGGGCAATTTGAGAAGTGCAGCGTTTCTTCCATAAAATATGGTAATGGTTATAAAAGCTATAGGGTAGGCATAGGGGTATACTTATTGATTGTGTAAATATGTTAAGAGTATCAAGTTTGATTTGAAAAAAAAATAGCAGAAATAAAACAAAATATTATTTTTCTGGAGCTATTTAGCCAAACATCCAAAGTATTAGGGCAAAGTATTCAACAAAAAGGACGAATATTTGTACCTTACAACCAGGGTTGTTACGTTTAAAACATTTTTTTAAAACAGTTGTTTAAAACATTACATTTAAAACAGTGTTTAAAACATGTTTATTAAAGAATCGTTTGATATCCAAGTTGTACGCTTTATTTACACAACAAATGCATCATTTTCATGTGTGGATTATTCAGAATTTAAAAAGATGGTGTTGAGTACAAAACCTGGCTACAAACCATCAAATCATCATGTGGAAACTTATAAAAATGATTTAAGAGAACAGATTATTTGTGCTGCTCTTGACAGATGGAGTAATATTTTCAATGAGCCAGTTCTAGGAATTACAGTATCTTGTAAAGGCCAAATTTACTTAGTAGATTCAATTAATACATCTGGCCATCCTCGTGAATTTAATTATTTTTGTGAGCTTGCAAGTATTGCCATAAATAAAGTTGAGGAACGCTATGGTTGTTTTATTGGCAGCTTTGTAACAGACAATGCTGCAGGGTTCGCAAAGGTGGGCCCAGTTTGAAAAAACCCGATGGGATTTTTCAGAATGGGCCCACTTGAAAAAACCCACTGAAAAACCCATAATGTGGGTTTTTTCAATTTACAGAAATAATTTAAAATTTAAACAACATATACATTTAATGAATTTAAGTCATTTCAGTTAATTTTGAAAAAAAAAATATTAATATATAAAAGCCATTACACATCTGAAGTAAAATAAAAATGTATTTCAGCACATTGAAATACTTTACTAACATAGAACCTAGTAGGCAACATACATAGTACATAATTATAGGTAAAGGTTATATCATAAGAATGTCTTTATATAAAAAATTCAAATCAACTATATTCATGGAAATAAAAAATATCTATTTTTACTTTCTTCGACCTTTAGAAGAAGAAAGTATTGGATTTGTGAAAATTTTTGAATTCCGGTTTATGATGGATTTGTATGTTTTAAAGAGGTCCTGAAGGCGATTTGATGGTTTTTAGAAAATGTCTGTCTGTATGTGAGAAAAATTTTGTGAGTGCTCTATCTCAAGAACTAATGCACAGAATTTCACAAAACTTTAGATTGAGTTTGACCTTGATATAAACTGGTACTGATTAGTTTTTGGTGTGTACTGCCCAACAAGTGGCGCTGCTATGCTGCATTTATCTCAATTTTTGCAATAGCTTTATCTGAAGAACTAATGCACGGATTTTCATAAAACTTCAGATTCAGTTACAAGTTAAGTTGTTGCTTAGTGAAATTTTGGTGCATATCGTCCAACAGGTAGTGGTAGTATGTTGCTTTTTTCACGATTTCATCAATAACTCTTATCTCAAGAACTAATGTACGGAATTAAATAAAAATTTAGATTCAGTTAGACCTTGATATAAACTGGTGCTGATTAGTTTTTGGTGTATATCGCCCAACAGTGGCGCTGTTGTGCTGCATTTATCTCACTTTTTGCAATAGCTTTATCTCAAGAACTAATAATGCATGGATTTTCATCAAACTTCAGATTCAGTCAGATGTTGACGTAAACTGTTACTGATTAGGTTTTGTTGTAAATTGCACAACAGGTGATACTTATATCTCCTTGTTAAATGCATCCAATTCAACGAATCTATATTTTACAATCCTCATGATGGGCATAGATTGCCATTTAATTTTGGCACTGTGATAGCGAATTTTGAATTATTAACATGTGAGATAGAAGAAACTTTAGGGATTGGCACATCCGACTAGTTTACTCCTTTTTTTCTTCCTACTTATACATTTTAAATTTTAATATTCTATTCATTATTTGATTTAAAGAAAATTAACAATTTTATATCTTTTATTATATTTAAAAGAAATTTGTGAGAAACACTGACATTTAAATTAATTTAAATTCATATAATTTATACAATTTATAACTTGTAAAATAGCATTACAATTATATTGTATATAAGAGAAAAATGTATTTTTTTATGTATAGTGTATATAATATATAGAAAACATAGTATACAATAATGTAATTGCACATATATTATACTTTTGAAAAAACCCGATTTTCCCCGGGAAAAATTGGGTTTTTCATGAAAAAACCCATGTGGGTTGGGTTTTTTCAGAAAAACCTGGGTTTTTGCGAACCCTGCAATGCTGCCATGAAGATGAGAAATGAACATAAAAAGATTAAGAGACATAATATGAATATTTTAACTTATGGATGTTCAGCTCATGTCTTAAATCTTCTAGCAAAAGACATTAAAATCTCTAATATAAAAGCTCAAGTTTTGATATAGTTAAATATTTTCGAAATGATCATTTTGCTTCAGCAAAGCTTTGGGAAATAGTTGCTAAAAAGCTTGAGTTACCATCAGGTGTCAGGTGGAATTCCATGTTGGACAAAATGGAGTCTTACATAACCAATTGGTCACAAATTTTCAAAATTTGTGAAGAAAATCGAGAGAAAATCAATTCTGATATTTCTAAGAAAGTCCATAGACTTGCAGTTAAAAAGAAATGTTGAAGATTATATCCCAAGGCTCAAACATATTGCAATTTCAATTCATGTGACAAAGCTCAGAGTAATAATTGTATTATTAGTGATGTAGTTGAAGTTTGGAAAGATTTTAAAAAAGAAATATCAGAAATATGTGCTGCTAGTAATCTTGCCATGATTACAAAAAACATTGAAAAAGCCATAGAAGACAGATATGAATTGGCCATGACATCTGTACATTTCTTGGCACCTTGGCAGACATTACTTACTGATCCATGCTTTAAAGGAGAATAACTCACAATTGATGAGACAGAAAAAGGCATGAACCTTGCAGCCGAATTATGTCCTGAACTAATTCCTATAATTATAAACTATAAAGCTAAGTCAGCTCCATTCTCCAGTTATATGTTTGATGCTATTAATAATAATGCAAAAAAATAAATAAAAATGATATGCTGTCAGTTACCAATCATAAATTCGCTGTTCAAGAATCAAATAAAGTGCACAATTTTGTAGAAATAACACCTTTATCTTGGTGGATAAGCTTTGAAAAACACTTCGATAAAAATATCATGCTGATCACAAAACAATTACATACAGCTGTGTGGATGGTTTAGAAAGAGTTTTCGACTTTTGGCTTTGTGCTGAGCAAAACTAGAAACCAGTTAGTTGTTGATAAGGTTGCCAAGCTTGTTATAATTTTTAAGAACTTAATAATTAGATGTTTTAGTTTAGAATAAAAAATTAATTGTTAATTAATGTTTGGTATTTATTAAATAATTTTTTTCTTATTTACTGTTTTTTGAAAATATTTTCATTCTTTATATTTAATAATTTTTGCTCGCTTTAATCAAAATTGTGCTGTTGAATGAGAAAAAAGCGTTTTAAACAAAAAAAACACGTTTTTTGTTTTTTTCCAACCCTGCTACAACCCTAGTCTAATATATATTTGAATGGTCTGTTATGTTTGTTTTACTAGTTCCCGTATTTTATTTCATTTTTTCTGTCCATTTCTAGTGGATCAGTTTTGTAAACTGTATCAATAAAGTTAGGTAAATTGAGAATGGTCAGTTGATAGCAAGGCCAATTTCAGATCTCTGTTGAATTCAACTAATTTGATGCTCAAGAAAATTTAATGAATTGTTGTATTTAATCCTTATTATCTTTTTTTACTGTTTCATAGTTATTATTTTTAACTTGGTAGTTTGCTGTGATGTTATCAATCTTGTCATGCTGCAGTCAATAGGATATTTTTAATTCACAATGTTTTCATCTGTCATTAAGGTGATTTTGTTTTTGATTGCGATAACTATTTTAAGTAATTTGTAAGACCTCAACTTGTTTCTTATTTGCCTCTGATATATATTTGAGGTGGGCTACCGCTACCAAATTTATCTAAAAAAAATAAATAAAAATAGTTTTTTTTTTTTTTTTTTTTTTTTTTTTTAAATACTACTACTGTTATTTTTCTTCATTAAAGAACTTTCCTTAAAACCAATTCTTTATTAATATATATTTTCCAACAATATTTGTATGATCTTGTTCTATCAACTCTGTTTAACTAATTTTGCAATCATACTTCCTATTATGAATTAAAAATTAATTAAAGCAACAAAATCAAATCAAAATAAATATCCTAAAAATCAGTAATGGTCATGAGCATTTTAGTAATGGAATCCCTAGAAAAATAAATGTTTGTATTTTAATTTAAAGCAAGATACTAAAATGAAACATTGATGAAGATACTAAATTAAGAATTTTAGAATGTAGATACTTTTAGCTTACACCTTACATACAGTAGACTCCCTCAAATCCACACAGATTGGGACTAGAAGTTGTGTAGATTTCAGAATTTTGTGGATTTCTGGTCATTGCTTTGTTTACATTTTTTAAACAGTAATTTATGTAAATAATGCAATCAAAATTATAATGAATAATTGCAAAATATAGTAAAATATTAAAATAATTAAGCAAAAGTAATAAACTAAAATGATAAAAAGTAAGATAATTTTTAAAATGATTAAATTATTAAAAGTAAAGGTCAAATAATTAAATAATGTATAATGAAATATGCATAATAAAGATATACATTTTCAATTAAACTTTCCTCATAAAGGTACCCTATTAATTCACCTCAAAAACTAAGGAAGTTTTATTTCAGGTTTAGCCAGTCTGAATAACCAAAAAAGCTTGATTAATACATATATATTTGATAAAAAGATTGTGATTACCAGTAATATCAGCAATATCTCGATTTTTTTTTCAGAAATAAATTGATACTTCCTTCATGAAAAACCATGAGTTCAGTCATAATATCTAGAATTAGTACATCATAAAATATATACGGAAAGACATAAAACTGAAATAATTTTGCTCCCACATCTGAACTGTAAGTTTCATTGTTTACATCTGTGATGTGCGGATTTTAGGGTTGCAGATTAAAGATGAAAATAAGGAATTTTGCTTAGTGGCCCTGGCCACTGGCCGGTAAGTTCATTTTTTTTAGTAGCCAGTTACTGGCCAGAGAGAATAATTTCTTTAGTCGCCAGTAAGTACATTTATGTCACTGAATATTTAATTTTAAAATATATAAGTTCACAGTAAATAAGTAATTTATGTAATAAATAAAAATATTTTAATTCATATTGTTTTGAATAAACTTGAGATACTAATTTCCAATCTATTTTAAATTTTAAATTAAGTTAACAGCAAAGTTATATGTAATATGTTTATATAGCTAACTACATAAGTCAACTATACTTGGGTACTTTTCAAAATTAAAAAAAAAAAAATATCTGAAATTTACAAAAAAATTTCTGAAATGTAAATGGAGGGGGCTCTCCTGGAACTAATTATGTATTTTTTTCATGATACTTTAACAAAATTCGCATTTTTCCGCAATCTATTGGCGATGTTTCTGTTTCTTCCGCGATCCTTTGACAAAATGTGCGCTTTTTTCGCAATCTTTTGACAAAATTCGCACTTTTTTCGTGATTTTTTGATGAAATTTGCGTTCGTTTCCACGATTCTTTGACGAAATTCTCTTTTTTACGCGATTCTTTGACAAAATTCGTTTTTTTTTCTGCGATCTAATGAGGAAATTCGCGTTTTTTCGCGTTCCGGTGACGATATTTTGCGTTTCTTCTGTGATCCATTGACGATTTTTTGTGTTTTCCCGCTATTTATTGACGATATTCTGCGTTTTTTCCCAATTCTTTGACGAATTTAGGGTTTTTTAGCGATCCTTTGACGAAATACAGGTTTTTCTACGATCCCTTGACGAAATGTGCGGGGTTTTTTTTCACGATCTTTGAACAAAATTCTCGTTTTTTTCGCGATTCCTTGACGAAATTCGCGTTTTTTCATGATCTATTGACGATATTTGCATTTTTTTCCGTGATCCTTCGACGAAATTTACGTTTTTTTTCTTAATCTTTTGACGAAATGTACGTCTTTTCGCGATCTTTTGACGAAATTCTCGGTTTTTTCGCGATTTTTTGACAAAATTCACGTTTGTTTTTCGCGATCTATTGATGATATTTGCGTTCTTTCCGCGATCTATTCACTATATCTGCGTTTTTCCGCGATCACTTGACAAAATTTGGGTTTTTGAGCGATCCTTCAACGAAATTCGGGATTTTCTGCGATCCTTTTACGAAATGTGTGGTATTTTCGCGATCTATTGACGGTATTTGGGTATTTTCGCGATCTTTTGACAAAATTCGCGGGTTTTTTTCCGCGATTCTTTGACGAAATCTCTTCGGAAAAACCTGCATTTGACCGGTACTTTCCATATTTTTAGTCGCCAGTTTTTCATGTTTAGTCGCCAAGTGGCGACTGGCGAGTGCTTATTTTCATCTTTATTGCAGATCTGAGGGAGTCTACATTAAGTTTAGGTAAACAGCAAGGCAATAAAATATAGGTCAAAATTAACATTTTTACCCACTGGCCACTGGCCAGTACACTGATTTTTTTCACTGGCCAATTTTTTTTAACCACTGGCCAGTAACAAAGTTATGTACGCTCCATATAAAATAGTGTTTTTTCTAACTATCAACATTGTAATTTACTAATATAAAGATTTTTTGACGAAATTTGCGTTTTTAGGCGATCTTTTGATGAAATTTGCGTTTTTCCCGCAATCTTTTGATGAAATTTGTGTTTTTTCCCCGTAATCTTTTCGTGAATTTTGAGTTTTTTTCACAAAATTTGTGTTTTGTCCATGATCTTTTCACGAAATTTGCGTTTTGTATGCGATACTTTGAAGAATTTTGTGATTCTTTGTCGAAATTAGCGTTTTTTCCGAGATCTTTTCTTGAAATTTGTTTTTCCGCGATCTTTTGACAAAATTTGTGTTTTTTCCGCAGTTTTGTCGCAAAATTTGCGTTTTCTCCGCGATCTTTTTACGAATTTTGCGTTTTATCCGCGATCTTTTCACGTGTTTTGCGGTTTTCCGCGATCTTTTCACGAATTTTGCGCTTTATCCGCGATCTTTTCACGAATTTTGCGCTTTATCTGCGATCTTTTCACGAATTTTGCACTTTATCTGCGATCTTTTCACGAATTTTGCGCTTTATCTGCGATTTTTTCACGAATTTTGCGTTTTATCTGCGATCTTTTCGCGAAATTTGCGTTTTTCTGCAATACTTTGAAGAATTTTGTGATTTTTTGTCGAGATTTCTGTTTCTTCCGCGATCT
Organism: Maratus speciosus; assembly: GCA_963932465.1. Lineage (NCBI taxonomy): Eukaryota > Metazoa > Arthropoda > Arachnida > Araneae > Salticidae > Maratus > Maratus speciosus. Next base: position 258,783,914 of record OZ010791.1, read on the forward strand.
TTTCAAGAAATTTGTGTTTTTTCTGCGACTTTTTGACAAAATTTGCGTTTTCCCACAATCTTGTCACGAAAGTTGTTTTCTCCGTGATCTTTTCACGAAATTTGCATTTTTTCTGCGATGTTTTTACATAATTCGTATTTTTTACGTGGCCCTTGGGTGAAATTTACGTTTTTTCGCGATTCTTTGACGGAATTGGAGATTTTTTTCTACGAACGATTGACGAAATTGATTTTTTTCGGCGACCATATCGAAATTAGCGATATTTTTATGTCCGAATTTTCGGATTGATGACTTTTTTTTTTTTCCGGAACCGAATGCCATAAATTTTCGGAAAATTCGAGACAGAATCAGACCTGCTACTTTCTTTTCTTACGTTCGGGAGAATCGCCGATTTGGATGCCGTAAATTCCGAACGAATTTCACCCCTTTCCTCCCTGGCATCAATCTTTCAACCATCGCACGTTTGGCGAGTGAGGACAATAAAGTTAATCACCACGTTTTAAGTGTTACTCGACGCCTGGCGAGTGCTAATTTTGTGCTATACAATAAAATGTCAGTCTTTGTTCATGTCATTATCTGTGTGAAGTACTGTGCAATTAGGGTACAAAACGACTTCAGAATGGGGTTTTTGAATTGTTTAAGATAAGTATATACAAGGAATTATTTAAGTTAATGATGTGGCAATAAAAAAAAAGTCATACAGGAAAGGTTTAAACATGCAACCCACAATAAGACTCAAAAACGTACAATCTGACAACCCTGTATGGGATATCCAAAAGGAACTTCGCTAGAAGAACTTTATAATGCACACCTTAAAACAAGATATTGCATGCATTATCTAGAATTTTCTATTATGCCAACACTATTGTCTGTCGCCAAGCGTAATTACTTGCCACAAAATGAAATTCAAGTGAAATGAAATGTTTGAAAAAAAAAAAACTTGTTTGTATGAAAATGAGCATTTAAAAAATATAACATTTTAAAATTAGACTTTCACAAACTATTTTATTAAATCAGTACAAATATAAACTTAAAATAAAAAATAAATATTACACAATAAAATATTAAAATAAAATTCGATTTAAACTGCAGAGATGAAATTATAATTGTCTTCGCATTGCAATAAACATTTCACATTTAATGAAGATGCTCATGTTTTTTTTTAACAAAAACTTTTTTAACTATAATTCCAAAGCCCTGAAACAATTTTATTGCAGCTTTCCCATCACCAGGTAACTGCCAAATGATAAAATCTGTCGCAGTGTCAGTAATTAAATACAAATTATAATTTCATAATATTTTTGATTCGAAAAATAGCAAATTAAGATATTTTGCGAGGTTACAATTGAATAATAATAAAAAGTGATTTGTGTTCAATAAATCACTAATCACAATATTTGGCAGTATTTGCAATTAAAAGGTGACTCATAAAAGGTAATAAATGACTCATTTAGTATATATTTTGGCATGGCATTGGTATAACGGAAAAGTACCTAGAATTTTGCATTATGTAGATCACTTTTTGCACATAATGGTCATTAAACTTCTCTCTTAAACATGACCAAATGTGTCTGGAACATATTTTATGTGCAGTAGAGGATCTTTTTATTGCATTCCTTGGGACCAGAAGTTGTGCAGATTACAAGTTTTTACAAATGTTAGTTTTTACTATCTCAACTTTTGTTTTTTATGCTCTTCATAATTTAAAAACTTTCACTTGATAAATTGTTTTTAAAGGTTTCCATGTGGTGAATGGTAATTTTTTCATGTTTCAAAAGCATAAAACATATTAAATAAACTAATTATTCCTGTAACATTTCTTCCTTTTTTATTTAGGATGCAAAAATGTCTGGACTGAATTCTAATTTGTCGCAGCCACCAATGTTTACAAGTGGCCAGAATGCATTTTCTCCATCTACTGGTGCAAGCCAGCCACCTGGCTTAATGAATAAATCACCATATTCTATACAAGGCTCTACTCCTAACCCACACATGTCTCCTGCTAGTGCTACACAGACTTTCTCACCATCTGGAATGGTTCCGCCCGTTGCTCAAACTTATAACTATGCTTCAAGTCCTCAGGTGCCATTAATGGATTCATCTATTAAATCTCCTGTTAGTTTTAGCAATCATAGTCCATTACCACCAACTAGTCCAAAGAATGTTTTACCTGTTGGAGAGAGACAAAATTTTGTACAAAACGGACCTATAACAAATTCACCTTTCAGCAGTTCAAATTCTGGACCTAATTTAAACAATGAAAATTTTCAACTGAATGGTCACAATGGGTCAAATAACTCTCTAGGTCCTCCTTTATGTATGCCACCTCCTGCACAAAATCAGTGGACATCTCCATCGAGGTTACCTCCACCTCCTGGTGGTCAAAATCAAAAGTTATCAACATCTAGTATGGGAATTTCTCCATTAGTATCTTCTTCTTTCACAGGGGCATCACCATATTCTAATGATGGCAAGCCAATGCCTAAAATGTCACAGGTGCCTTCTTCAGGTATATAATTGATACATATTATTAAAAATTTCTTTATTTGTATTTTATTTTGGATGTTTTATTAATTTTGTTTGTGAATGTTGTATTCAATATACTGTTTATTTAATAACAGTAAAAAAAATGAGTATTCAATTAACCAAATATTTTTCTTAGTATTCAGCAACGAAACGATAACACTAAAACTATTTAATATTGTAAACATGGTTTTTATTAAATGGAAATGCAGCCATTCCTTTTTTAATTCTTATTTGACATTTCTCTCTAATCATTAATAAATCTTTTGAAATTTGTGAAATAAAAAATATTTTTGAACATTTGAACCCTTATCTCTTAATCACCAGTTACAAGAGCATTCCATAAAAGCTGAGATTAAACTCACAAAAAGGTTAAAAGAATGCCTTCAAAATATCTTCTCAATGTTCAGTAGGGTGCAGATTCACAGCATGTGGCAACTAAATTTTTTGCTTTGCCCACTAACTTTCGATGTCTAAATCCAGCTAGTGTTCCTGCTAGCTTTTGACCAACATTAGCGATTCGGTGAAATAAAAAGCGGTAGCCAAATGAAAAGTTAGCAAAGTAGATTCGGCGTGAAGTACTGAAAAATCTATCTTTAATCCTTTATTGTATCCAGAGCTGTATAGTATAGATGCACGCGCGAACACTGTGCGCAGAAAATTTTCCGAAAAATTCGGAACTTTGTGGAAAAAAGTTACGACAAGAAAAACGTATGTTTTGTTTTTGTAACTTTTTTTAATACCAGAAATTTAAAATATTTCCCAATTTTATATACGATTTATATATTGTTTGTCCACAATTCAAAGTTTAAAGCATTGTTGTGACATCACACAACCTTTTATTTCTATTTTCCGCAGACTAAAGCTTGTCGCCGATCGGTTTTTCGTCGGCGGCTGCAGGGACAATTTAGCATGGCAATGGCTGTTAAATCTAATAATTTCGTAGTGTTATAAGAATGACTGGCGCTTTGTGCGAAGAGATCACAATCTTAAGGATTCGGTTGTTTCTAAATGCATTGACAAAATAATTGAAAAATTCACCTTCCTATCATTGATTTTTGCTTTATTATTTTTTAATTAAAATAGTTATCCTTTAATTAATATTATTTTTTAATTTAAATAATTATTTTAAATTATGATTTTTAGTTCATATCATCAAAATAATATAACACGTAATTTTATTAAACATAAAATTAATTTGCAGAAAATTTTTTACCTAATATTTATGTGCGCAGAAAGTTTGTTTTTATACAAGTCTGATTGTATCTATTTTTTTAATGCGTTCTAAAATAACCTAATATTTTGTATTTACTCAGAAAAAAAAAAAAAATCTTTGCCGGCCCGGCCTACAGGCAGAGATAGATTTCGATGTGAAATATACTAATTTCACAAACAAAAACTAAATCCTGATTGGAGATAAATCCACGTTAACAATTTTATCTGGCCGCTTTTGACGAGTTTTTGTTTCATTTTTATATAATAGCTGGTTTTATCAGAATCATGTTAGGGTGGTATTAAAAAAAATACTTTTCCATGGTCAACAACTCGAAATTTTCTGGCATAATTCCAGATTCATTTTTAATAAAAAAAAAAAATATGAAACTTGCTTATGTGATTTTTTAAGATATTTCTAAGCGACCTGTGTTTTTATTTTTTGTTCAATTAATTAAAACTTGATATATAAACAATTATTTTCTCAGAAGAACAATATTTTTCGTTTCTAACACAATCGCTTTGAGAAATTCCGTTCAAAATGCCCACTTTGACATCATTTTTTGAAATATATTCTGCCTCTATCAAAAAATCGATCATTACTGTACATTATATAGTTTCTGAATAAGCGAATATACCAATTAAATGAGTTTGCGAGCAAAAATGAATTTAAAAATGAGTCAGAAAATAAGCAGTTTGGATTTGAGTGCATCCTTAATACAATGATTTTTCCAACACAATCCGCTTCGGTAAATTCGGTTTAAAATTCCCTTTTTAACAGCATTTTTAAAAATTTATTCTGCCTCTATCAAAAAATCAACCTTTACGGTACATTACATAGTCTCTGAGTAAGAAAACATACCAATTGGAAGCCTTTGAGAGCAAAAATGAATTGTAAAATGAGTCAGAAAATAAGCAGTTTGGATTTGAATACTCCCTTACTAAGATGATTTTTTTCTTCAACCGCTATGTATTTTTAATTTGTTTTTGCTGTAAGAATTGGTCCTATTCAAAACTTGTCTATATAGATGTTGTAGACAATATTAAGAAGATATATGATAAATTCATGGGGATTTTATATCTTTTGAATTGACGGAGTTATGGATTTTTTTCTTCTTCAAACCCCCTTTTTGATTTCGTTTTTAATTTTTTTTTTTTTTTTTGCGGTACGAATTGGTCCTATCAAAAACTTGTGAATATAAAAGTTGTAGATAATGTTAAGGAGATTTATAATAAAATTAATTGGAATTGATATCTTGAGAATTGACGAAGTTATGAATTTTTTTCACCCCTTGAGCCCATTTTTAACTATCAAAAATCTGTGATACATAAATTTTTGGCCCTATTTTTAGAAGATGTAATAAAAATTTTAAACTGATTTGATATGTACAAAAATTAAGAAGTTGTGGGGGGTTTTCTGTTTTCACAAAACCCCTCCCTATTTCCATCCCCTTGGTCCGATTTTGCCTATTAACGAACTTGACCGAGATTTTATGCCCATTGATTTTATGTATCAGTTTGGAAGAGATTGGTGCAGAATTACGAAAGTTATCGTGTCCAGAAGAAAGTGATATATATATATATGTATATATATATATATATAGACCTGCCAACTGCTACGAAAAAATCGTAGTTGCTACAATTTGATCAACTACGATGCTATGAAAATCGGTCTTAAACTACGATTTTTTTTTTGCAAAAAACACAAACGTATTTTTTGTTTCTAGTTGCGATTTTTATCCCGCACAGCATATTTTTCAGGAGTGATTCTGTTGCAAAATTTCAAAGTAGTCATTTCCGAAAGTTTTAAAAAATTGACCATTAGTCCGAAAATTCGGACATTAAAAAATGCTCAAGGAAAAAAAAAAAATCTGGGCTGCAAAACAAACTTCTTAACATAAAACACTTTCTTTATGTATATTAACCACGAATGAATCGTGTTTCTGTAAATATTTATACAGGAATTTGATTCCTTAGAAACAAGGTGCCATTTTAAGAATTTCTGGAAAGAAGGGTTGGGGGGGGGGGGGGAATTCTTTGAGGGGTAAGGTTTGAAATAGTGTGCAAAATCGCACGATTTGCGATAAACTACCGCGAATTTCGACAAATGACCGTATAAAAAAAATCAATTTCGTCAACTGGTCGCAGAAGAAAATAAATTTTGTCAAAGGAACGTGGTAAAAAGTAGTATTGATTTCAGGGGGTGGCCCGGGAGGGGGGATACCCCCCCCCGGAAGATTTGAGATTTTGTGTTTCAATGGTCAGGGGTGATTGTGACTCAGGGTGAAAAACCCTGAAAATTAATCGATGCAAAGTTAAAAATCCTGAAAATTATCGATGCAAAATATAGCAATATCAATTTACATAACAACTGATGCTGCAACAGCATGACAATCAAATGACATATTTCTGCTATTGTTTGAATATACAATTGCAGAAAAACATAATTTGGTAAACTTACATTAATTTCACTGAAAGCTAACTGACTTCATCAAACGGAGAGTGCAATTTATCTTGTTAAGGGTGTATTCGAAAAAATATTTTTCCACCCTCAACAGCTCAAAATTTTCTGAGACATTTTCAGACTCATTTTTAAAAGTAAAAACATGGAACTTGCTGGGGTGATTTCTGAAGACATGTTTAACATGCCGTGTGATTTCATTTTCAGTTCAATTAATTAGAATTTGATTTTTAAACAATTATTTTCTCAGTATGACCATTTTTTTCATTCCCAGATAGCTCGCTTCGGAAAATTCGGTTCAAAACGCCAACTTTGACAGCGTTTTTTACAGTATTTTCTGCATTTATCAAAAAATTAAGAAGCACCGCACATTGTATAGTTTCTAAATAAGAGAATTTCCAAGTTTGATGCGTTTGAGAGCAAAAATGAATTTTAAAATGAATCAGAAAATAAGCAGTTTGGATCGGAATACACCCTTTTAAATGCAAAGTTCAACTTCTATATTCAGTAAATGAATTCATTCTAAGTACTCATGAAACAAGTACAAGTTATGTGGGTAAGAGTTATCTCTTAGTAGATTTAATGCAAGTCATATCTATTTACTTGAAAACAGAAAAAAAAATGTCAAAACCAATCCAATTTTACTTCTAAGTGGCTATGTATTAGAAAAAAAAAAAAAAAAAATCTCTTTTTAAAGCTTTACTCTTACACAAGGTAAATTTCTTTTTCCTGCTTTCTTCTTGGGTATTACACATTACAGATATTCAATTCTGGACATTTTTGTACTGAGATTGAGATGGATAACACAGTACCAGGGGTGATTCTGAGTAAAAAAAAAAAATACATCTGAAATTCACAGCAACTTTTCTGAAAGTTTACAGAAAAGAAGGTGGGGAGATAATCATTCCTGGTTCTAATTATGTGTTTTTTTCTGCTATCCTTTCACAAAATTTGCGTTTTTTCCGCGATTTTTCGGCGAAATTTGCGTTTTTCCGCGGTTTTTTAAAGAAATTTATGTTTTTTCCCCGTGATCCTTTAACAAAAATTGCTTTTTTTCTGCGAACCTTTGACGATATTTCCGTTTTTCTAGCGATTCTTTGACGAAAATCGTGTTTTTTAGCCAACCGTGTTTCGTGTTTTTTGTACAAATTTAGCCAACCAGTCTCAGATAAAATAGTGAAATTTGTTAATCAGTTGCAGGAAAAAAGCAACAAATTCCGTCAATTAATCACAGAAAAAGTCAAGAATTTCTTTAATCAGTTGCAAAAAAAAAAAAAAAAAAATTGTCAGTTGTGGAAAAAAAAAAAAATCATGAATTTCGCCAAGGAATAAAAAAAAGTTTATAAGTTATAAAAACGTTATATATTATAAAATTTATAAAAAAGTTTCACATATATAAAAAAAATATATGTGTCGCTATAATAAAACATGAAAATCGGAGATCGGCCACAAAAATTGCAATTATCACCATAGTCCAGGGAAAATGTACAATTTTACCTTGTAAAAAATTGGGTAGATTTTTTTTTTCCTAAATTGTTTATAATGATAACATGAAAAAACCAAGTTTTCTAACAAAATTTCTTAAGGCTAAATTTTCTGTGGCTGGAAAACAACAAAATTTTGGGACATTTTTTGATGTTTTGGAAATATCTCAAGACTCGTTTCCATAGCATATTATTTGTCAATTACAATATTAAAGAGGATAAAATTCTCTACAACTTTCACATTTACAACTTTTTTATACATATAGCAAGCGCAGTACACTATTTTAAAAATGGGACAATTTTTTCAATTTTCTTAACCGTGAAAAACGTAGTTTTGCCACGGTTATTCAAATTTTCCCCGCGGAAATAATTGTGTATGTCGACTTCTAAAAATTGCTAGCAGTAAATTATCTATTATTTGTACACTCACGTCTTTATTTTCATCTCAACAGACATTTTATATTCAATAAATTTATATAATTTTAAAAGTAGGGCAGAGTGTAGATGACAATTTTCATATTTAGACAGTAACTTTAAGTGTATACAATGTTAACTTCAAAGCATTGTTTAAAAGAATTTTTCAGTATATAACTTATTGGCACGATAGTTTCAATTAAAAAGATTTCTTGCTTAATTTTAATAAATTTTATAATTTTTATAATGCATACATATTTTTCCAGGTGTCAATGGAATAGGTGGGTCATTTTCAAAATCTGTCCATGTTTTTGGACTAACAAAATCAAATTTTTAGAAATAATCATAAAGTTTTAATTGTTTGTAAATAATTACCTTACCTCATAAACATTAATATATAAGCATCAGCAGAGACCAAATTACTAATTTAACATTTTAAAACTAATTTTTAAATTTTAATGCACTTGGTATAATGACATAAGCGAGTCCGGTAATGACAGCTATGGTAATGACAAATTAAGCAAAATATTTTTATTTTTTCCTTGGTATAAATGGCAGCCATTATATCTTCTGGACTATACAAGGATTTTCTATTTCTCATATAATAAAAGCAGATTAAGAAATACAATTTCATTTAATTATCTATTAGAATTGGGTACGGTAATGACTTACAAAAGAATACCCACCAAAACATTCAAAGTCTTTGTTTGTTTTATTGGAACTATAAAACTATTTACTCTATTCATCTAAACCTGATAACAAGTTGACTTTTAAGTAGTACTTTTGCCTTGATAAAAAGGGTTGTGCTGTCCTCTAAAAAAATCCAGAGGAACTTTTTGTCAGAAGCATGGTAATGACACTCTTTCTTGGGACATGGTTAAAAAAAAATATTAAGAATTATAGATAAGTTTAATTAATGAAAATAAATATTTTTTAAATTAGCAGCATCTTAATAAATAAATTTGCATAAAAAAAATTATAACCACCTGTTTTAAATAGAATTTTGTTAAATCTTTACCTAATAAATTGCTTGTTGGGACACCCTACGGTAATGATATTTTGACTACAAAAGAATATATTTCTTATTTTTAAATTTTTTATAAATAATAATATATCTGTAAATTATCATTATAAAACATGATAGTTAAAATTCAATATTAAAATTATGATATTTAACTATTTTTCTGTGCAAATGTGAAAGGACAATAAAACATGACACTTTTTTTGAAAATCACTTAGGTATGAAAATTTGCGAAAAACATATTTTATTATACTACAATGGTATATTTTATTTACCAATTATTGATAAATATGTTTTACTGTTTTAAAGATAGCAAACATTGAATTGTAGTTCCATATAAAAGGTGGGGGGGGGGGGGGGCTCAAAAGATAAATAGCTTTTATGTAAGACATACTTTTACCTTATAAAATAGCTACAATAAAAATGACACCAGATTATTTCACTAACTAATGTTATGCATTATATCTTGTAAAATTTATAAATTCTGTTAATAAAATATTTGAGATCACTAGTTTTATAAAAAATATTAAAAAGATTAGTTTTAAAACATATTGTCAATTTTTTCCACTTATATCAATAAATATAACAAGAGATTATATCATTTTAGCATGTAAAAATATATAAAACTTTAAGATATCTATTAATTGCTTTAAAGCTCAAACAGGATACACTTTAAATTGCAGAACGGGTTCCAAACAGTTTTCCAAAAATGAAAGTGTCCGATTATACATACATACATATATATATATATATATGGAAAAAAGCAACCAAACCCCAAAAAGTACAAAAGAACAACATTAGATATTGAACTCAGGTATCCCATGAAAAAAAAAAAATATATTTAAAAGTAACAAAATGCGAGCGAGACATTTGTCAAGAACGCTCCCATAGGTTTAATATTACCTTGCGAATGTCTTCATGTGACTAATTTAGTCCCATAATTCATATAACTGTGACTTTAAATGCCTCAGTACGACAACTACCATAAAATCTTTGAAAATGAAATCTGTATATACGGATTTCGGTCTCTGAAGAAAAAGTATATATTTTTTCAAGAGAAAGAATATGAACAATTATACCTGCTAAGATGGAAACCTGTTTAAAGTGGAATATATTTCAGTTCCTTTCGGTATGGCTTTCAAGGTTTTAATGAATCAATATTTGGCAAAGCTGATTACGTAGTTCAGCATTACGTATTTAATGCTTACACACTTAAAGTTTTCAAAATCTGGCTATTAGATTATTTAAATTCGCGTGGTAAATTTTCTTTTTAAAAGAGGGGGGGTGGGGGTGCCAAAATCCATGTTTGCCACGGTTGCAAAAAAGGCTAGTTTTAGGCTTGAAACACATAATTTACTGCTACTAATATATAAAAGTTGACATACACGATTATATCCGTGGGAAACATTTGAATAATCGGGACAGAACTGCGTTTTTCAGTTTTTAAGAAAATTAAAAAAATTGTCCTATTTTTAAAATGGCGTACTGCGCTTGCTATTGAGTGTATAAAAAAGTTGTAAATATGAAAGTTGTAGAAAATTTTATTTTCTTTAATATTGTATTTGACAAATAATATGCTACAGCAACGGCTCTCGAGATATTTAAAAAAAAAACAAAAAAGGTCCCAAAATTTTCTTGTTTTTTGGCCACAGAAAATTTAGCCTTAAGAAATTTTGTTAGAAAACTTGGTTTTTCCATGTTGGCATCATTATAAACAATTCAGAAAAAAAAAAAATCTTCTACCCGACCTTTTGCAAGGTAACCCCCTTTTTTTGGTACATTTCCCCTGGACTACCATAGGGATTAAAAAAAAAATCCTTAAAAATATCCCCTTGCCAACAAAAGTTGCAGCGAGGTTCAGTCTCTCCATCATCCTAACCTCAAAATCATCCCAGAATGTCAGAAATTGTTAAATTTACTTTATTAAAATCTAAAACATAAAAGAAATCTTCAATATATTTTTCATGTATTTTATTTTGATTTTTGTAAGTATATATTTTTTCATGCAAATGTCCATGTTGAGGTTTTATTTTCGGCTATGAAAAATACTTTCGGGAGGAAAAAGTTTATCTATGATAGATATGCACCAAATATTCGGTATCTATTCAGAATTCGATCATGCTACTGAAATTTGATTAGGCTGAACATCAAACTGTTCGGTCTGCTGAATATTCGGTTTGACCTAATGTCAAACTATTCGGCCAAGCCAAATACTTAAATCTTAATACTTCCCAATAAAAAGAGAAAGGGTGTTTCTAAAAAAAAAAAAAAAATTAAGTATTTTTAAAAACCTTAACAAATTCTACTTTTAACTGTTAATTTATAAAGATATTTAAAATACTTAGGAATAGAATTATATTTAAATAAAAGAAAATGTTTTTACATTATTTATTTGTTGTTTAAAAAGTGTCACTTAAGAAAATTAACCATGAATGACCTTCATAGGAATTAATGATGTACGATTGCAACTTCCTGAACATTGTCTGGTAAATAATTCATTTCTTGCTTTTTCACAAAAAGGGCGTTTCTAAACAAAATGAGAACTTCCATGGGTGATAATTAGGGATGTGACGAATAGTGATTTTGCCGAATACCAATATTTTTTTCCAATAAAGAAAATAACTTTTGATTATATATATATATAATTTTAAAATGGAAAAAAAAATAAAAAACAAATTTATGTTTTATTATTAATCTGTTTAAATTTTTTAATAACTTGACGTATGGTGAAATCCCCAGAAACTGACACCTTAACAAATTACTTAACCTGTTTGGGTCTGGCGTAGTATTAATGTCTTTTCGCTGAGTATTATTCTGCCTTAACATTTACTTTTGTTACCATCTACATGCAGTAGTGACAGTATATGTCTATGCATTTATTATGATTTCATTTATGTTTTGGCATTTAATAATAATAATAATAGTTTGCTTAATTCTCTTTACTTCATTGACAATTCTTTTATTTTAAACATATTTCACTGTTTGAATTAAAAATATAGATTACTTTTCTGAAGGAATCATGTGTGATAAAACACAAAAAATATTAGAAAGTTGTAATTTGATATTTTCCAAAGTCTCCAAAAACTCATTCTTAGTCTATTTTCATATGGAAATGAATTGAATACTATGCAAAATAGCTACATTCGTTAGATTTCAGACAATGACAAATTTGTTAAACTTCAGTAAATCTATTTCAATAGATTAACCTAATCATTAACCTAAAAGTAATTTTTCTCTCAAAATTGAAAAAAATTCGAACCTGAAAGGGTTAAAGGTTTTCTTGTTCAAATCACTATTGTAGAATTTTAAATCCATTTTTTACTTTTTTTTTTGAAAAGATAGTAGAAATACATGTAAAAATCACTGAACAGTGATTTGTCAACATTGACAAAATTATCAGAAATTTATACAATGTATGTGGGAGGAATTCCAGTCAAAAACGGCAACAGAAACTAATGCTATTAAACTCGCAAATATTTAATTAAAACTTCTGGATTATTACAAAAAATACAAATATTCATCTTGGCTATAATACATACAAGGACACGACATTTAAACATTAATTGATAAAGATTTAATCATGGGTCTGCTCACAGATCTTGTTAAATAAAATAATAATAGCGGGCAACGCGCTATCGAAAGATCAGCCAGGAGAACGTCAGATCCAGAATCTACCACACAGCTGACCTTTTTTCCCATAATTTCAATAATTTTGAGGATTTTATCTGATGGGCAGGAATTGTTATTCGTAGTGTTCACTGATTTATTATAATTGAAGTTACTTTGCTCAGCCCCGTGCTCGGTTTCTTTGCCTCTAAAATAAGTTGGCCCTTCTTTTCTTCGGGGACATTGACTTGATTTATGGGAGGCGTCTTCATTACAATAAAAGCATCTAATTTTGAAAGGGTTAGCGTTATTCCTCGTGCTAAGATAATTTTTTTCATATTTGCTACTCTGCAGAATGTTATTTCTGTTAAAACTTTTGTTTTCAACATTTTGAGTAAAACGCTTTTTAACATTGTTATTCGGACTTCTCGGTTCGGAGTTCTTCCTGATAATATTGCGAGCCGCTTCATAATCATCAAGTTTACTTATAAAATCTGAGACCTTTGTAAACTTAGGCAAGTCATCAATGAAATGCTCCCTTATTTCAGATGGTAATCTTTTCCTTATTTGGTCAATAACCAAAATGTTTTTTAAATCATCAAAGGTCGAAATGTGAAGACCTGTCAGCCATTGTTCCAAAAAATTAGTAATTTCAAATGAAAAATCTCGCCACGATGCCGAATTTTCCTTTCTATGTGAAAAGAATTTCTGTCGAAATTGTTCTGCACTAAGCTTAAATCTCTTTAGTAATAACTGTTTCACGTAATTATAATCATTAGACAGTTCCTCCTTTTCGCGACCTATTATGTTGACTATTTCCAACGGTAACAGACCTAGCAAATAAGTTGCCCAATTTTCCTTTTCTACGCCCAATCGCTTGATTTGGCGTTCAAACAATGTAAGGCAAATACTAATTTCTTCTTGGTGGTTATACTTTGTAATTAATTTCAAAACATCGGGACTTTTAATCCCGCTACTTAGTGTCGGTATTTCTATTTTGTTTTTCGCCGCGATTTCTAGTTCAAGTTTTTTAAGCTCAAATTCGCGTTTACTCTCTTCCTCTAATTGTGCTTTTTTGTCACTCTTCAGCAACAATTCCGGCTAGAAGATTTTTTACAACATCTTCATTATAATCGCTCAATTTAATGATCATGTCCAAGAGTTGGGGCTTAGTAGAGCTTTCTGGTGCTTCTAACACCAACTCTCGTACTACCTCTAAAAGGTCTACCTTTTTGGCACGTACTAAATGTGCCATTATTTTTATTTTCAGTTTAATATCAATTCTTTATAGCAACACAAACATATAAAAAGGAACCCACTTACTTTTACGAGAAAAATCCTTTCTTGAAAATATGAAATCTCAATAATAAAAAAAAATTATTCATGCTGTATTGTACCACCACCGGTACATTCGATGCATGAAAATACTATATATTTTTGAAGCACTCGCGTAGGGCAAAAAAAAGAAAAAAACACAGCCCACAAAAATAAATCACTAGGCTGAAAAAATAATTCGATCACACACACACAAAAAAAAAGCCCACAAAAAATAAATCACTAGGCTGAAAAAATAAATCACACACGCGAAGAAACCAAGACTCACACAAAAAAACACAGTGAGCCGTTCACATGCGATCCTTCGGTCCGTAAAATTAAAAAACCTCCGGGCATTCCTTGCACACACTGTTTCCCAAATTGCGAGAACTTTTTCCCTCAATGAAGATGAAAATGTTCTTTCCAAGGTCGCAGCAGTATTCCGTTCTTCTTTGCCACTAAAAAAAAAATCAGTCCAGGCGATAGATTTCAAGTCCATTTAGTCAATTCAAATCCAGGCAGTAGGTTTCATAAGTGCGTAACGGTCTAGCTCAGATTCCGGCAGGGCCCCCAAAAATTGTGGGAGGAATTCCAGTCAAAAACGGCAACAGGAACTAATGCTGTTAAACTCGCAAATATTTAATTAAAACTTCTGGATTATTACAAAAAATACAAATATTCATCTTGGCTATAATACATACAAGGACACGACATTTAAACATTAATTGATAAAGATTCAATCACGGGTCTGCTCACAGATCCCGTTAAATAAAATAATAATAGCGGGCAACGCGCTATCGAAAGATCAGCCAGGAGAGCACCTTTCTCTCCCCAATGCAGAAAAACATCTCTCTAAATTCCAGCACCCAGCGTTTCGTTTTCGCTGAGCTCACCAACTTCTCATGCGGACTGGACTTTGAGTTTTCCCAGCATCTGGTCTGGGGTATTGTTTCGCCTCTACATGTATTATTAAATTTTTTTCTCATAAATATGGTGAATAACTCCAGTAACTGACACGAAGTGAACCAGTGTTTGACACTTTACTTGCAAAGAAAAAAAAAAATCTCTGCTGGCTCGGGCCTACAGGCAGAGGTAGATTTCGAAGTTAAGTACTAAATTCACCAACTAAACTTAAATCAAGATTAGAGATAAATCCAGTTCCTTCACTAAGAATGGGCTCTAGGGAGCCAAACATTTTGTGAAAATTCTAATATACACAAATACACACACGCATGCATATGGAATAGGTTTAAAAATGGCTAAAACAAATTCAGAGAACCTCAAAGTGTTAAAATATGTTAATATTTCCATAGTCTGTTTTTTATCATGTTTTAATACGTTTCTTCAAACTCACATGATGTTACATATTCACCTGCTGAGGTCCATTATATTTCCAATATGATGCAAATTTGTTTTAATTTGTCTAACAAACTATTTATTTCATTTTGAGTTTTCATGCTGAAATCTTGGTCTAGAAAACTTATGATGTAATATTCAATTTGTTTTCAATTCTTTAACCTATTTATTTAATTTATTTTTTCACGTAAAAATCTTGCAGTAGAAAAGTACTTGTTTGGTGAAAAACTGCTATAACGAAAAATATTTATTTTTTCCTGTCACTGTTGTGTAAGAGCTGGTTTTATCAGAATCATGTTAAGACGGTATTCAAAATTTTGAACCCTCCCCATTTCCATTCCCTTGGGCCGATTTTGCCTATTTTCAATCCCCGCCGAGATATTAGCCATCTCAAAGTTGTTGGCGAGTTTGAAGACGATCCGTGCATAATTGCGACTTTTATTGTGCGGACAAAATTTAGTACATACATACATATATATATAAACTTTTTAGGTGGGGGTGGTTTTGGGTTCCTGGGGTCCTATAATGAAAAGTTATGAAGGAATTTTTCAAAAGTCGCACCATGGTAACGACTGCAATAGGTAATATTTCTTACGAAATCTACCTAAAAAAGCAGTTATTTTTTATTTCAAGGAATTTATGCTTTAAAAATAATTTAATCTTTGTTATGCAAACAAATTACTTAAACCTTATTTATATGTTATAGGCCAGATGTGCCAGTAATGGACACCCTTGATGTTTTGGTTCATAAAAATATAACTAATAAATATTTAGCTTTAATTATTTTTTTATAATCCCCCCTTGCATGATTTATAAAACTGGGTTATTGTTGACATTTTTAATCAAACCAATCAGGAAGCAGAAAATGTTTCAAAGTTTCGCTGTTTTTCTGTGCAAATCTTAATGAAGAGGCTAAGAGCTTGGCTTCGTTTAATTAATTTATACATCATTTATTTTCTTGCAAAATTTGAATGTTTTTGTTTGAGTAGCAATAGAAAACTTAGAATTTTATACACTAACAGCCATTTACAAAATTTTATTTATTTTTAAGGTTTTAAGAGGGGGTGTCCATTACTGGAATGGTTAATTAGTCATTTTCCAGTAATGGACACCCCATGTAGGCATTGCTAAAAATGCAATTTTAATAACGTTTATAGTGCATAAAATATTTTGACTTAACTGCAAAACTAAATGATCAAATTTAATTTTTAAATTATTCTTACCAAAATGTAATAAACACCAAAACTTTTATAAATAGTTGCTTTTAAGTTATTTTATGTGATTAATAAAATTTCAATATTTTATTCTTTTTTAAAAATGCATATGTACCTTGCATATTTTATAATCTGGCAATCAAACCCAGCCAGGAAGCAGAAAATATTGTTTAAGAGCACAAAGAGGGTCTCATAGAGCTGAATCCCTCTCAGTTTAAATAAAAACAATTAAGTTACAGAAGCTATTAAAAATCTATTTTCTGTCTTAAATGTTTCCTTATTTACCTTTGACCAAAAAAAAAAAAAAAGTAACATTAATGAAAGTTATAGGTAATATTCATGAAACTAGTAAAACTGCAGATCAGTGGCCTCAAACATCAGTTCTAGTTTTATTTTGAAATTATTTTATTTAGTATTTAAAATATTCAACTCACAATATTCTTTCATATTTGTAATATTAATTATTATAAATGATGTATCAAGTAGTCTCTGGAAGATTAATTGTTAAAAATAGTGAGACAAAACTAAACACTAAAATTCAAAAACTTTTTTTTTTTAATTACATTTTAAATCCCCCACTGTTTCAATAATTTGATAGCTGTAATTGCCTGATATTTAGTATTTTAAACTATCCATCTAAAATAATTAAAACATCGATCTTCTGATAATTACAGTAATTGATGCAAACACTAAAGGATTATCACAAATATTTTATTAATTACTGGTATCCTAATTGTTAAATTTATTTGAAAATAACTATTTTGTTTCATTAGTATGTATTCATTAAATTGTGGTTCTAAATACAGTCATAAAAACAATTATATTTATTACTTTTTATGGGGTGTCCATTACTGGGCTTTTGGGTGTTTTGATATATTTTTGTTATTTAAAATTAAATTTCGATCCATATTGGGAAATGAGACTATAAGAATGGTTAAATATTGTTGTTAGGTTAATATAATATTGAAAAAACTGGAATATAATAATTATAACTATTAATAAAAAAATAATTTTAAAAGAAATTCCTTAAGTGTGTCCATTACTGGCACATCTACCCTATATGATATACTACAGATGTATGTGTCTCTTTTTTCATGTTTTCAATTATTAGTACTTAATGCAAATATCCAATAACTGACATTTATAAATCTGTAACTGACAAATGGTGTCAGGCCCTGGTTAAAACAACTTAAAGGGTCTAGCCGGATAAGCATAGCAAAATGGCCCCCCGTAGCTGATGTTTGAAAAAACACGTGTGGTAATAAGGCTCACCCCAAGAATAAAATACAGTGTTTTTAGCCCCTGACCTTGAACTGTCTTTGAGATAATCGGGGAAGTATGCACCGGCGCTACTATTTTTCAAATACATTTTTCTCAAAAAGTAAGAAAGTTAAAAAACTGAAACCAACGCTAATTATTGAAGAATATATTAGTTCACATTATACAATTTTTTCACATTTTTACACAAAATGTAACATAAAAAAATAAAAATATTTTTAAAAAGTTATAAATGTAGTAATTTTATATTTACATCAACCAAAAAATTACAGAATAATGCTCAAAGTATGTACTTTTAAGGGAAAAAATTTCGTTAAAATCGAAGATGCACTTTTTGAGTTATAACAAAAATAATGCTAGCAACTTGCTAAAATATTCGTAACTTTCCCTGTTTGTATTTGAAGAAATATGCTGCTATCAATGCATTGGTCGATTCAAGACATTTCCACTCAGGCAGGATGCACAGTGCGCTAAAATAAGAGAATGTTTCCATACATACCACTTCTCTATAGGTTTTTTTCGTGTTCGTAAATATTCTGTTTTTTTTGGCGTACTGTGCATCCTTCTCGCGTAATAATATCAAAAACTGACAAACAAAATGTTAACATTTGTCTACCATTATTTTCAGATAGAAGAAGGCTATGAGGTTGCACAGTTTACATATATAACATATCACTTTAGGGGGAAAGTGTGGAGGGAGGAGTCTGGCACTTGACATCGGAAAATATCTGTAGGTGGAGGGGGTTTGTCATTTGATATGGTTTTCTTTTGTAATCAAACCAAAATTTACTTTTTGATTAACTTTTTCTTTACATCTGTTATCTTAATTTTTTTAGTCTGTTTTCGTATTTTTATGACAGTACAAGTTTATTATTAAAACTATTGAATGATTATAGAATAATTTCATTCCAAAATATGGAATAACTCAACGTTCGCCTTTAACATTCGCCTGCCATATGTGTATATAATCCGTTGTTAGAGAAACCAGATTCGAAACGATACTTGTTATTTTTGCTAGTAAAAGATGCGGAAGAGTGCTGTCCCCCTATTTTGTTTACAAAAAATTCTGCTTAGCCGCATGCAATTAGGAAGTGCAAGAAGACAATATTAACTTTCAATGCATTATGTAACAAAGAGCTATTATTAAAAACTTTTAAATAATAAGTATTTCTTTAAAATGTTATTTGATATAAAGTTATTTCTTTTATAACAGTGATATTTTATGAATTTTTTCTCTTCATTTAAATCAGTAAAATATGCAAATAAAAAATGTATAACCATATATACCATTGCATAGTTGCCAAATTTTACGCTTTTTTGCTACCACTAAAATTTAAGAGCTTTTCGCCTTTAATCGTGAGATTTTACCGATTAAATAAGTCAACACTTACTATAAAATTTTTAGTGGTCAGGGCGCTATGCCATTGCAAACGTATAAAAAGAAAACAAATTGTAAAAATTAAAAGAAATTTTAGTCACTGATAATGATATTATTAGCAAGATTGGAGGGAGTCGAGGAATGGTAACGTATGATATCAGAAAGTTGGGAGGGGGTCCGAAATTGCCAAAAATTTGATAACCTTATATATTTACAGCCCCTATTCAGCTTCACTTGCACAATCGATTAGACCATCGACTTGATATTAGTATTACGCGAGAAGGATGCGTGGTACGCCAAAATAAAAGAATGTTTACAAACACAAAACAAACCTATAGAGAAGTGGTATGTATGAAAACATTCTCTCACTTTAGCACACTGTGCATCCTGTCTGAGTGGAAATGTCAAGAATCGATTAATGCATTGATAGCAACGTATTTCTTGAATTACAAACAGGGAAAGTTACGAATATTTTAGCAAGTTACTAGCATTCTTTTTGTCGTAACTCAAAAAGCGCGTCTTCGATTTTAACGAATTTTTTTTTTTTTTGTTAAAAGTACATACTTAGAGCATTATTCGGTAATTTTTTGGTTGGTGTAAATATAAAATTACTACATTAATATGTATTTTTTTAAATATTTTTGTTTATTTTTCAATGTTTAAATTTGTGTAAAAATGTGAAAAAAAAATATAATGGAACTAATATATTCTTCAATCAATAGCGTTGGTTTCATTTTTTTAACTTCTGTACTTTTTGAGAAAAACGTGTTTGAAAAATAGTAGTGCCGGCGCATACTTCCCCGATTATCTCAAGGACAGTTCAAAATCAGGGGCTAAAAACACTCTATATTTTATTCTCGTGGTGAGCCTTGTTACCACACATGTTATTTCAAACATCGGCTGTGGAGGCCATTTTTCTATGCTTATCCGGCTAGACCCTTTTAGTGGTGTTTACAAGATAAATTTAATTATTTTTTTTTAAATCAGTTCAAATAATAGATTTCAACTTTCTTTAATGTTACCAATAATTAAATCCAATGAAATTACTGGAACTGATAACTGGCACATTAAGCTAAATTAAATGACTATAAACTAGAAATCATGGTCCTAATATATCATAGACATCTTTTAACTGATTTCTACAAGTAACTTTAAGAAAAAGTTACATTGCAAATAGATTTAAAAAAAGAACTACCTTAATTTTAGAAATAAGATGGATGCCTCAAAATGATACTTTTGTAAGTGGCCCTTCTCTTAAAAAGGCTGTGCATCCCTACTTTAGTATAATCTTGCATGCCCAAAGATTTTCTTAGAGTTTGTCAGAGGAGCCTAAAAATTGATTATAGAGCAAATCTAAAAATTAGACATTAGGATTTATTAAAATTTTTGAAATTGGAAATAGAATTGAATGAATCAATTTAGCTAACTCAGCCACTGGAAGATAAACTGCCTAATTTAGACATCTTGAGAAAGAATGTCTTCTTGTATAATATAATATAATAGGGCACTACTTAGTTATCCTGTCGACCAATTTCGCCAAATTATACAAATTGACGAAAGAACAAATAAATTAGTATAACATTAATAAAAATACAAATAAAACGTCGAAATGAAAATCACGTGATGACGTGAACATGTGTAACTTGTTTAAAAGTCAAGTGAATGACACATTTACGATCAACCATTATTGGCATTTAATCTTATAGTTTGGCAATAGATTTTTGGTCGACGGGATAACTAAGTAATACCTATAATAGTATAATAATAATAGGTATAATTTTCGTAAGAAAAAAAAAAGACATTTAGAATATTGTTTTATTAAGTTTTCATGTTAAGTGCGATACATTTTAATTTCTAATTTATATTAAGTCTTAAAATATTTATAAATGTATAAAAAATATCAGATATATATCAAAACATCAGATATTTTTGAAAATATCATATTTATGAACAGGGAAACCTGTACATGTAATCTGATTATATATTTTGAATAATTTGTTTTAAGTGTGCATTAAATTTTATTCTTGTTTAATAGGCTTGCCTTTGCCTTATGGTAACCAGAACATCAAATCATCTAGCCCACAGATAACTCCT
This sequence comes from Maratus speciosus, assembly GCA_963932465.1. Classification (NCBI taxonomy): domain Eukaryota; kingdom Metazoa; phylum Arthropoda; class Arachnida; order Araneae; family Salticidae; genus Maratus; species Maratus speciosus. Next base: position 258,805,269 of record OZ010791.1, read on the forward strand.
GGAACTTCCCGTAAGGCTTCATTTTTTACATTTAATCAATTATTATGCGACTAATTTTCTATAAAATCAATGTTGTTTTTTTTGTTTGTTTGTTTGTTATATTAATTTATTAGCACTTGGATTTTTATTTTGTTATGTTAACTATTATTTTGAAAATTACCAAATACTGTAATTTAATGTTTCTTGTCCTGTTTCATAAATTGCCTTAAATTTTTATTTTATATATTGTGGGATTTGTCTGAATTTTTTCTTTACCTATTGGCTTTAGTGATATAAAAATAAAACGTATCCTTTTTTTTTAACTAGGCATTTGTGTAGGCATATTGTAATTAAAATGGTTTTTAAGTATTTTTGTATTGAATAATTAATTGTAAAATTAATAGCACACATATATTTTAATATTGTGTGCATTTTATTCAATTCCTAAGAAAATATAAGTATTTTAAATATTACTCTCATTATCAGCTTATTTTGTACTGTGTCGATGTTGGTCATGTTAAACACTTTACACAGTTTAAACAGTCACATTTTTTTTAAATAAGGACATCACACAAATTATATACAGATTTGCTAAAGAGTGTAATATAAATGGAAGATACATAAATCCGGTTATAACACATTAAAACTTCTCTAAGTGAGAGACATTCCAAACATACACCGAAAGACTACAAACCCGCACAAACATAATTACTTAAATTTACTTCACTTCATGTTTTGCAAAATATCTCAGGATATTTTGCCGAAAGTGGCAGTGTACAATTTTTTAAAAGAGAACTGATCAAAGCATACTTTTGTATAATACAAATTTATTTGCTGTTATTTGAAATGAAATCATCTTTTATCAGTAAAGAGCTTGATTTTGGCATTGCTAATTTTTTCAACACCATTTCATAACATTTTTTGGTGTGAATAGAGCCACCATCGCATAAGATCATCCAATACATCTTCCTAGAGCTGAATAAATTTAGATTTGCAGATGAAAATCCTTTGTGCACATGAAACCCTTAAGTTTTTTTTTTTTTTTTTAAATGAAATAAATGAATTTTTTTTTAATATAAATTTCCAAAGTGTTTCCATTTACCTATTGATGTTTACCCAATTTTTTATCCAAAAATTGTATGTTGTTTGGGGGAAAAAAAAAAAAAAAACATTTACTGCTTGGTCGTATCTCTGCCCAGATAAAAGTATAGAAAATTCCTTTGTAAATGGTCACTAACTAGTGATTCTAAAATGGTTTCTTTTTAAAAATTAGCATGTCTGGATAATTTTAATTTTTGTACAAGTTACATTTATAATTGTGGATTGCACTATGCCACATTATATGCATAGTACATTCGAGCTTTTACTGCGGTGACATTTTTATGAAAAACAATCTTATCTACAATTTGGCACAAGATGCTATTGCTGATAGGGATCGCAAATGTTAATTCTATCTGTTTCATAATATATAGAAAGTATTAAGCATCTTCATTGGTAGTTTTTCTAGAAAATGTTTACGAAAATTCATTTGGCGAAGTCCTCACTCAATGGTGGAAACATTTAAATGTGGCGAACAGTTTTTATTTTACAACTCCTGAATATTTTAAGAATTCATCCATAATTAGGTGACTTGACGCAATGGCTGGTATGAATACAATTTTGCCTGCTAATAACCTCAGTAACAGTATTTTCTGTATCTACACAAAAATCTACGCAAAACAAAATTTGTCTGCATCCTAAAAATGCTGGACCAAGCCTAATACCAAGAGTAATAATTTTAACCCATAAAATAAGCAAAGTTTGCATTTACAAGGACAATATATAATAAAAAGATACAATGAATCTAGAAACTTAAAGTATATTTTAGCAATTTTTTTTAAGAAAGTTGTTAGATTAATCTACAAGATCTAAAATTATCTGCACCGCTTGCTGCCATGCTCCACTGTTTTTGCTACTGGTGCCATATCTAGATTTCTAATTGTCATTTGGCAAGTATCAATTGTCATTTGACAAGTTTAAGTGTAATCTGTGGGGGTAATCACAAAATTTATATTTTGGATGCAGTATTCAACAGCAACACATTTGTCTCTTGCAACAGAAAAAAAAAAAAAAAAAAAAAAAAAAAAAAAAAAAAAAATCAAAGGAAAATAGTTTTAGGTTTTTTGTATCATTTCTTTTAAAACAGTTGTTTCTTTTTTGTATTTAACCCTTAAATGCCTGGTGTTGCTTTTCAGCAACATACCCAATTTAGGCTCTAAAATACTATTAGAATAATATTGAAGCTATAATGCCTAATGTTGCCAATAAAATACATTCTGAAAATATTATTAAATCGATTTTCAACATTTAGATGGCAACATCTGTGCTGTTTAAGAGTAAAGATAAATTAATTTTTTCAAATGTTGCTACTTGTTCTTTTTGTTTTGTTTGGAAGCTTGCGAAATACCCTATTTTGACCTGCAGTGAGCAAGTAAAATATATTTCTTATTATAGTTCCTAAAATTATTGTGTGTTTAACGTTACAGAATTTTATCAAGAGAAATTATTTTTCCAATTAAACACCAGTATTGCTGATTAGTAACACTGTTTTTTAGCTGTAAACTATACTTAAAACAAAATATGATTTTTAAAAGTATTTTTCCCATGATTTATTTAAAAAATGAAAGCCGAAAAACATTATTACAATGATTTTTCAAAAGTCAGGCATTTAAGGGTTAAAATTAAATAAATGAAAGGTTTTTTTTATATTAATTTCCAAAAATGTTTTCATTTCCCCTTACTGATGTTTTTTCAGTTCTTTAACCAAAGATGATTGTAAGCTGTAATTAAATAAATAAATAAATAAATAAATAAATAAACAAGAAAAGAAAAGAAAAAGCTGTTGTTGATATTTCTTCTTGCATAAGATAAAAATACTGAAAATTCTAATATGCACTAACTTGTGATTTTAAAATAGCTTCTTGTTACAAATTAGTAGTCCAGGTACTTTTAATTTTTTTGCAAGTTGGCATTTATAATTTCTGATAATACTATCTCCATTATGTCCTTTGTATATTGGAGCTTTTACTGTAGTGACATGCTTGTGAAAATACAAAGTCTTATCTGTAGTTATAATTTGGCACAATATGCTATTGTTTCTATTAAGTTTAAGTGGCAGAAATAAATTAAAATTGTAATAAATTCATTTAACAATTGAGATTTATTAAATTTGAATTTTATAAAATAAAGCACAGCACTGCCTATCTTTCTTAATTTTTATAATGGCTAAAATTTTAAAAACTTTTCATAATCTTTTCTCTGCTTGTCTACTGCAGATGTTAATTCTGATAATAATAATACTGTCTTTTGATTTCTTTCTTGCATGAAAATTAATAACTAAAAAGTTTTAATGCATATTATTTAAATTATTTTAGAATTTTTCTAATCTCTTCCTGCCAGACTCCGCTACTTATTTTCTTTTGCAACTAAGCAGTTTTTCTGTTAATCTTTGTCTTATTTTTTATATTATTAGAGAGAAGGGGAGATTTAATTATGGCTATCTGCAATATTGTGACCAAGATTTATATTCTGACTAAGGTGAAGAGGGTATATTTTTTAGCTGTGTGCATTAGCATATATAAGCTAGATTTTAGAGAGTTAGTGGTTGGACAAATTTTGATAAATGGGGATAATTAGTTTGGTCATTAGATTTGTTTGAATTCAACGAGATTCACTAAAAAAAATCTAATATGATGAGCATTAGACATCAAAACATCAGTTTTTTAAATTATTGCAGGTTTTTACCACATAATTAAAATAATTTTCCATCAATTAAGCATAAATAAAACCTAAGCCGATTAGAAATAAACTATACTATGATTTCACAAAATTGCATTCTGTGAAACTAATTTTTTTGATAAATAATAATAAAACATGCATTAAATTAGTTAAACATTTCACTTTGCTGTTCATAAATTTTAGTATATGTAGCTTACTTTTTTGTTGTAGCCAGCTTATATTTTGCTGTAAATTATTGTGGTAGGTTAGAATCTCATGAAAAATTAATAGTTTAAATTTGAAATACTTTGATTTCCACGAATGGTAAATTTATATGATTAGATTTATTTGTTCACCCATTCCTTCTGAAAATGTGTAGAAAACAAAATCCTTTTGCCACAATACTTACTAAAAATAGATTATTGATTAATCTTGTCAATGATTCATAAGTGCTATTATATGAAAAATTTCAGATCATCTTAATCACAAAAAATATGTAGGCTGTGTATAATATTTGGTCTTCATAAATATTGAAAAATGTTTAAGCAATTATTATAAAGTGCTTAATATTAGAGATATTGATTGAATACTTTATAATTAATTGTTTGAAGAATGCTATGTTAATTCTTTAGAAACAGTACATTCTGAATAAATTTGTGTTGTTCAGGACTGAGATATAAGAATCAAGAAAACACAAAATTATCTGTTTCTGCTAAACAGTTCTCCCTTCCACTGCGCCTATCATGACTCTTACACATTTAAAAATTATCATGCTAGCATTTATTGATGAATGCATCATCAATAAAGTATGTAGGAAAAAATTGTGATTTAAGAATACTTTATGTACCAATTTCATTCTAATGCAAAAATGTGTCAATACTTAAAAAATGAAAGTGATTTTCATTTGCCTTCACCTTAAAAAAAAAAAAAAAAAAAAGTGAAAATAAGTTTTTCAGAAAGCTGAAAGTTTTCATCTTCTATATTAGTTAAAAGCACTTTAATAGCCTAGGAAGTTTTAGAATGGACAATCCCTATTGTGAAATGATTCTACTCTTTCTATAAGGAAGTTAGATTAGAATCTAAAAGGTCATCATTGAGTTAAGGTCATTTTATATGTTTTATAAAAGCCAGAATATAAAATTACAATAAGTGTTTTCAGTTTGAAAATTTAACGTAATCCTTTTATTGGGAAAGTCATTAGAAATATATAATTAAAATTAAAAATCTTTAATTGACTGCAAATTGTTGAAAGTGTGTCTCTTTCCAAATATGTTCTTTGTGAAGCTCTTTGAATTATTTATTTTAAATTGTAATTTTTTAACAATTTTACTTTAAACTCACCATGTCCTTGCTTGCATTTTAACTTATGCTTATTCTAATCTTATAGAACCTCCCTCTGCCCGATCCTCTCGAAACCCTTCTCCAATTTCTTCCCAGCGTTATGATTATATGGAAGGTCAATTTTCAAACAAACCTAGTAGGTAGCTGATTTGAAATATGAAAGAAATTAATTTGTATTAGTGCATACATTCATTTCAAAGTATTAGTTTTTAGCTATGTAAAATGTTTTTATCTTTTTAGAAAAGTTGCCCAAAATGTTTGCTCCTTGTTTTATTTTATGAAATAACTGTATTTTAAACTATTTTTAATTAATAATGTTGATAAGAGTGTGATGTTATGTATAAGTCAATAATATTTAATACTATCAATATTAAAAATTAAATGCTCATTGTTGTATTAAAATTGTTAATTCTCGACTGTTTACTAAGCACATGTTATTTGAAGGTAGTAAACATTGTTATATTAAGATAATAAATGTTGTTATATTAAGGCAAGTACAGGCCTAGCAGCGCTCCTATATTTCCTATAATTCTTATAAATTTGAAAAAGTTCCTATATTTCCTATATTTATCAGCCCTCTACCCTCGCAATTATGTTTTAAAGTCGAGTTCAGCAATCCAGATGTGATTTTTTCACGAATGTATTTTTAAAACTTTGCCGAATTCTGCAAATTTTTTTTTTTTTAAATCATGAATTTTGACAATTCTATATTAAAAAAAAAATCATAAATTTCTTAGGTTTGTCACTGTACTAAAAATTTCATCATTCGATTGTGAAAATAATCTCTAATTTCGTCAAGCGGTTGAAGGAAAAAAAATTGTGATCTTCGTCAATAGATTCCAGAAGAAAAATTTTGAATTTTGCCAAACTAATGTTTGACAAAATCCACATTTTTTCTTTTAAATTGATCATTGAAAAAATTCTAAAATTTTTTAATATGTTGATGATAAAAATCTAACTTATTTCTATCTAGTGTGGAATTAAAAAAAACAGCAAATTTCTTCAATAAGTCATGTTAAAAATTCATTGATTTTGTAAGCTGCATTAAAAATTTGCTGATTTCGTAAGCCGCATTAAAAATTCACTAATTTTGTCAATTTGTTGCTGCAATATATCCCAAAATTTGTCGATTGGTCATTTATAAACATCACAAATTTCAGAATTCATTCACGATAAACAATTTTGTAATTCAGTTGCAGTAAAAACTCATGGATTTCTTCAATCAGTCACAGCAAAAAATCACTGATTTTGTCTGTTGGTCATTGAAATATATTACAAAATGTATGGATTATTTGTTGATAAAAATCGTAATTTTTGGTAGTCACTCGTGGTAAAAAAATTGCAGATTTCACCAGTCAGTCATGTTAAAAAAAAAAAGCTGATTTCGTCATTCGGCCATTGAAATGCATAACAAAATTTGGCATTCATTTTTGATAAAAAATCATAAATTTCGACTGTCACACGCTGTTAAAAAAATCGAAGACTTCATCAGTCAGTTGTGGCAAACAGAATCCTGAATTTCTTCAATCAGTCGCGGCCAAACATTGCTGATTTCGTGAGTCGGTCGTTCTTTGGTATCATAATTTTCAGCAGTCGCTGCCAGTAAAAAGAAAAAATCCTTGATTTCAACTATCAGTACAGAAAAAATCTCTAATTTGTCAGTTTGTCGCTTAAAAAAAATTCGTCATCAGTCAGTTGTGAAAAAGGTGCAGGAAAAAAAATGCTAATTTCCTCAATGTATCTCAGAAGAACATCAATTGGTTGCTAAAATAAAAAACTTAGATTTCATCTGTTGGTTGTTGACAAAAAAAAAAAAAAAAAAAAAATCAATGAGTTTTGTCAATTTGTGGCAAAAAATTGTAAATTTCTTTACTCGGTCGCAGCAAAAAATTATGAAATTTCTCGATTGGTCATTGATAAAAATCTTTTGCCAATCAGTTTCAAGAAAAAAAAAAAATCTCATAATTAGTCAATCGGTCACATAATTTCACACAATTATATTGATCGCGAACATTTACTCTCTAGGGATAAAACAAATGCAATTCATTTTATATAAATTTATTACAAAAAAGTCATTTATACTTAAAGGTTGCTTATTTACTTTTATTTTTTATTTCAATTATGTTTGCATTGATATATGCAAATGCTATAAGGGGTATGATTCAGAAAATAATTGCAAAAAATATTTAAAAATACAGCTTAATAAAACTAGTATGTTGTGGCCATCACAAAACTTTCTTCTATATAAATCACGTCAATTAAATAATTTAAATAGTACAAGAAATTATATCAATTTAGCACCAATTCATATCAAAGTATATCTGAATTTGAAGTTTGCTGAAAATTTGTGCAAGTTCTTGAGATATAGCGGAAATTCTGAAAAATGCAGCATAGCAGTGCCATCTGTTGAGAGATTTGCACCAGAACATAAACAGCGCTAATTCATATCCAGGTATATCAGAATCTGACGTTTGTTGAAAATCCAAGCATTAATTCTGGAGATAGAGCTATTGCAGAAATTACAAAAAATGCAGCATAGCAGCGCCACCTGTTGAGTGATTTACACCAAAATGTAAAAAACATCGATTCATGTCAAAGATTGACTGAATCTGAAGTTTGATGAAAATCCGTGCCTTAGTTCTGGAGATTGAGCTATTGTGGAAATCGTGAAAAATGTTGCAAAGCAGTGCCACCTGTTGAGCGATTTACACCAAAAACTAATCAGCACCAACTTTTATCAGGGACTAACTGAATATAAATTTTTATTAAATTCCGTGCATTAGTTCTTGAGACAGAGCGCCCACAAAATTTGTGTCACAGACTCACAGACAGACATTTTGTAAAAACCAGTTTTTTGGAATCTCTGACCCCTGAAACGTGTAAATCCGTTGAAAACCGTAATTCGAAAATTTTCATGAATCCAATACTTTCTTCTTGTAAAGATAGAAGAAAGTAAAAAAATTGCATATTACTGAAATGCTAAAATATATTAATCCTAAAGAGAGTTAAAAGTTCCTGAAATAGTCCGGAGTGAACTTCAAATAGTTTTATCCTGATAGTCCAGTGTATACGTCTATGATATTACATATGTGTATTAAAACATGTGTAGGTGTATTTACATATAAATAATTCCTGTAAAATTCCTATATTTTCTTCAAAACAATTCCTATATTTCCTATAATATTTTCGAAGAAAGTCACTTCTAGGCCTGCAAGTAGTATAGGATAGAGTCCTCTGCCAGTCGGGTTACCCGAACCTGCAAATTCCATTTTAAGTCGACCCGACCCGAACCTGACAGAAAAAAATCCTTCACCTCAAATCTGTAAAAATAATTTTTGGTTACCCGCACCTGACCTGAACCTGCAATATTTGAACCCAAAACCCGACACGAACCATCAATGAAGGAAAAGTAAACCATGTTTTAATGCCATTATGGAGAAAAAAAAAATCTAGTATTCTACCTCTAATACCATTTTTATATTTTTCATAGAAGAATGAACAAATCTATATTCTTTGATATTCAAATATAGTAAAACTTCAGAATAGTGGGCACCTCGGGGTCGTTGAATAGAGTCACTGAATAGGGTTATCCCAATTTTTGTTTTTTCGGCTCGGAAAGTGGAAAAACAATATTTCAGTCAATATGTAATGGTATTCAAATTTTCACTTATAACGGTACACCTTGAATTATACAATTGGCATTCTGCCTTATCATACTTTAAAAATACAATACACAGCAAAACGCTAAATGATCCTTCTGTCTATCACACAGTAGATTTTTGTCATAACAATGTTAGAAGTATCAAGACTAGAACATTAGAATTGTAACTATTCATCAAAATTACTTTAGCAATGCAGAAACATTCGTTATAATCCTTATCGTATCAATAGTTAAAAAAGTATGTTTATATTAACTTCCAGAAATGAATTCTAAGACAGACAAAACGGACAGGCATGCATTTTGCTTTTGTGAAACTGTGATCTGCAGTTTAATAGACTTTTAATGTGAAAACGAATTTTTATTTTCTTCTATCTTCACAAGAAGAAATGGATTCGAGAAAATTTTCGACTTCCAGTTTTCGACGGATTTACACGTTTTAGGGGTCAGAGATTATTAAAAACATGTTTTTACAAAATGTCTGTCTGTCTATATGAAACACAAATTTTGTGGGCACTCTATCTCAAAAACTAATGCACGGAATTTAATAGAAAATTATATTCAGGTAGTTCCTGATATAAATTGGTGCTGATTAGTTTTTGGTGTAAATAACCCAACAGGTGGCGCTGCTATGCTGCATTTTGCAGAATTTCCACAATAGCTCTATCTCAAGAACTAATGCACGAGTTTTTATAAAACTTCAGATTCAGTTAGTCCTTGATATGAGTTGGTGCTGTTTGCGGTTTGGTGTAAATCGCCCAACAGGTGGCGCTGCTATGCTGCATTTTGTAGGATTTACACGATTTCTGCAATAGCTCTATCTCAAGAACTAATACATACATTTTCATCGAACTTCAGCTTCAGTTAGCCCTTGATATGAAATGATGCTGACTACGTGTTGGTGTAAATTGCCCAATAGGTGGCACTGCTGTGCTGCATTTTCCACAATTTCCTCAATAGCTCTATCTCAAGAACTAATGCACAAATTTTCATCAAACTTCAGATTCAAGTACAGCTTGATTAATATTGCTGCTGATTATGTGTTGGTGTAAATCGCTCAATAGGTGACGTGCTATGCTGCATTTGTCATGCTTTGCACAATAGCTCTATCTCAAGAACTAATGTACGAATTTTCCCCAAACTTGAAGTTAGACATTGACGTAAGTTGATGATGATTAGGTTCTGGTGTAAATCACCCTATAGGTGGCGTTGCTATGCTGCATTTTGCTGGATTTACATGATTTCAGTGATAGTCATATCTCAAGAACTAATGAACGGAATTTTATCTTTTTAGAATCCTCATGATGAACTTAGATTGCCATTTAATTTTGGCACTGTGATAACAAATTTTGAAGTATTGACATGTATGAGATAGAAGAAAGTTTTGGGATTGGTACATCCGACTAGTTTGACATTCTTTTTAAAAATTGGCTCAACCTGAAACTGACCCGAACCCAGAACAATAAAAGCCAACTCGACGTGCAACCAGAAAATATAGCGTCGACCCGAACCACATGTCAGTTTGGGTAACCCGACCCGATGAAAGACTCTAGTCTAGGGTAAAAATAATATAACAAATTATTCATACCTTATACTATTATTGTTTTATTTTTTTTACTTTACTGTAACCCCCTAACTTTATGCTTATTACATCCCAAGAAAAAGAAAACATGAATATTGAAATCTTCCTGTGCAAAAAATAGAGTAAGGTTATGTAAAATTTTTAAAGTGACCAAATGTTTAAAATAGAGAGAAATATTTATTAACTATACTAGGAGGGTTAAGATGTATAAATTGCAAAAAAATTGTTTTGAGAAAAATGCATTTGAAACACATATGTTATTTAATCATTACAAGTAAACTTTTATAAGTATGCAAATATACTTTCTGCCAAGTGTAAGGCAATCCAGCCCGGGTTAATAATATCCAATATACTGCCCAGTGTTACGAACTTAGAAGATGAAAAAACTTTTAATTGAAAACTAATAAATTTCTTATATTTGGTATGTTTTCTTACATTCTCCACTGGCTACACCAAACAGCAGTCATGCCAGGAGTCAATTGTGAAACATTTCTTTATTTATATCAATCTTTGTGATTCTGATTATTTCAGTTTTTAAACATATAGATTGAGTACATACCTGTTAAATTCATGTTTTGTTTATTAATTTATTTGTGAAGTAATAATTTTGTTTGACAATTTATGTAATGTTACAAAGAAACAAAAGCTCAATTATTTACATTATTTTAAGTACACTACCGAAATTAGATTGCACATAGATTTAAAAATATTCACACTGGAAAATTATTTTTAAAACTATACAAAGTCAGAAAATTGAAATACAGTTTTCAAACAAATTGTATTTGAAAGTACTTTTCTTTTCTGTATTTTATGGTTTAAAAATTGAAATTGTGCAATGTTTAAAAGTTAAAATAAATTTTCGTTCATCTTGTCTTGAATGCTGGTAGTCTGCAGAAAGTCAGTATAATAAACATGCAATTTTTAGTTAAAGTTAATCTGAGAGGCATTCTTAAGATTATTTCTTCTACTAAAGACATTGCACATGTTCGTTTTAAATTAATAGAGTACAGATATTGCGAATTTACACCTCACTTCTAATTCTGTAAAAGTAACGACTAAATGAACACCCATATGTATTCATTACTAGAGTTGTAAATTTTCCGGAAAATTTGAAGTGGCAGAAAAAAACAGGTTTTTCTCCTGGCAAAATTGGTTTATCATAAAGGTTTCTCAAAAATAAGTTTTATAATTTCTTTAAAAAATATACATATTTTCTTTAAAAATATATACTTATTTTCTTTAAAAAATTTACAATAATAAACTTTTTTTAATAATTATGCAAACTAAATGTTGGGCAGAACTGGGCCCATATAACGGTAACCAACTAAACTACCCAATATATACAGATAAGTTATGGAAACCACCTTTGGTAGAGGGGGAGATGGGGAAATATTATTTGGGGGAAAAATCGTATTGTTTAAAATCAACGGGTACAACAGGGGAACTACTAATACAGACATAAGACGTAAAACCCAGAGGAGAGTGGGAGACTCAACACTTCCCAAATCCCAAAACTCCAGAGTAATTAAGTTACCACCCCTTAATTACCCGAACTGTAAAATCCATAGTGATAATTCAAAATTCATAAATAAAACATTGTGATCGTGAAACTTTCGGTCCTGGCTAGCTTCTGCGATAATTTATACATAATTATCTGAAGGGGGGGGGGGGGGGGGGAAGACACTATCTCCAAAACTGCCCCAATTGCGTTGTGTAATTTGTCGTGGAAGAAGTAGCTTTTAGACCCCATAAATAACTAAGACAAACCTATAAAATTTACGCATTTAATAAACATTAAAGAATTCGAAACAAACCTGAAATAAAATTTGATATTAAAATAAATTACTAGACTCATGATGTAGAAATGACATAATCCAAATATTAACAATTAACATATTTTTATTTACATGAAACATATGTACAAATTAAGAAAGATGTGTCACAAGACACGCATGTTCTAAAGAACCAAACAAAACTCGTCATTTTAAATTTACAATTAATTTAAAATTACTCATTACCAAAATATTTAAGTACTGGGATACCAATTGGTAGTAAAAATGCCCAATCATTAAATATACACAATTTTAGGTAGGGAACAAAATATTATAAATGCTCATACCTTATAACATCAGATATAGTAGAAATAGTGAGTATATCCGCAGCAGATAGGCACATCACAAAGCACTAATTATACCGGGTCTATAACAACCGGTGTTTTATTATTGCACCCTAAAACGGGTAAATGGTATCCGGTGAAAACCGCATTCCGAAAATTGCAGGGAAGCATTTGAGTAACATGTTACTAAACTTATTACAGATACTGCATGTAAGCAGCACTCAAAGCTGTGCTTAACAATACTAGAAGACTTAAGGAGTACTGTACATTTTTAAGACTCTAGTCGAACTCTCTAACATGAAGACTGAAGTAGTACTGTGTTACATGAAAACTAAAGAACTGTATAATATGTCTTTTACCATTCTTACGTAAAAGACATGATTGTAACAGTAGGGAGATGGACTTGAAGCCCCTTGTTCAATCCGCGGACAGTATGACTGTCACCCCTCGCTAAACATCCCCGGCACACAACTCTGATTCGGTACTCAAACCGTGCGGGGACGGATCGCGCCCCGCCCTTGAAAAGGGATGCTCGGAGAAATGGCCATCTGCCACTGTCCGTGTGTGGCCCACTTTATGGGCCCTCATAAATATCCATGAGGCCGGTTGTAAATATAATTTTGACTATAAGTCAAAAGTATTGTTGAAGTCCAGACTATCTGGCTCCGGATGAAAGATCCCCTTTTGAGATAAATCTCCACCTGCATGGAACAACCTCTGAAAACAAGATGCTTTCCTTACATAAATATATATATATAAAATCACAATACATTTTATTATACAGTTTGATACAACATATAAATAATAATAATAATAATAATTCTGAACTAATCAAATATGAATATAGGTATATTTTTATATACACTAAATGTATCTTTTAAACTGCTGAAACGATATGTGTCTTTTAACCTATTGGAATGATATCGTTACCTATATCGCACCTACGATATCGAATGATATCGCACCTACCAGCACTAAAAAAATTGTTTTCCCTTTACATGAATATATTATTAAAAAAAAAAAAAAGAGAGAGAGAAAAAAAAGCCATCTTTTAAAAGTTTATCCTTTCAGTCTCAGAATTCTGACAGTATCTTTTCTTGCTTAATTTAACACCAATGTTTGTAATATATCATGTGTCTGCTGAGAAATGATTTTTCAGTAGCACCTGTTTAATTATATCAGTAGAGCTAATTTAAAAAATAACAGCAGAAAAAACTTCAGTTTCAACCAATATCACTGGAGTTTGAAAGCTATTTTAAACTGTATTGTACATCTCATCTACATAGTACTTGTTTTCAAATACATAAAGGATGTCAGTGTAAAAGAAACAAATTATAGTAGTTCTGGTATTATTATAAATACTATTATCTATCATTTTCAAATTTTCCATTGTTTAAAAATTGGTATTATTTTACAATATTACATCCCCCCCCCCCTACAGTTATAATTTTCATTTCCTGTATATTTAGTTTTGGCACAGCTTTCCAGTCTAAACCCAAACTATGTTTTAGTAAGATTTAGATTCTTAATATTGAAAGCAGTGTTTTTTTTAAATGAAACTTTTAAAACAGGTGGATTTTTCCATATGTTTAAAAATTGTTTTCAACTAGATTTTTCAGAGATTTGCTTACAATTTCTTTGCAAAGTTTGCTTGTATGGGTTTATTTTTTATTTTTAAATACATTTAGACAACTCTAAGAATCTATATTTCAAGAAAAGAAAAAAAATAAATAATTTCAACAGCATGTTGTTATTATCAAAAGAAATTTTTCTAACAATAGTGAAAAATTATAGCTATGCGAATAAAAATAAATGCATGTTTAAAATTTTACATTAACACGTTGAATGTTAAGTCTATTTTGTCTGTCTTTCCGTTTGGGTTACGAAATAAGATTTTACCGTTACACAATCTATAAGTGTCAGTCACTGATAGCGATAACTGATGCAGCCTAAACGGAAAGTTCAGTGTCAGTCACCGTTGACTGGCGTGGCACTCAACGTGTTAAATTTTCCACCTTACCATTTTCATTAATTGGTATAATATTGAAATAATTTTGCACATGAATTTTCATTTAAAACAAGAGAAGTTACATTTAATTATCTTACCAGGGATTTGCTTGAATTTTTTTTCTCCACACGATCATGTTTGTGCGAAATTGTGAACTTTTATAAAAACTTGAACTTGTAAAAAATGTGAATAAAATGTAAAAAATTGTAAATTTGTAAAAAATGTAATTGGAATTTTGTAAATCAGAAATTGTCATATTTCAGTTCTTATTTAGACATTATTGAGATGTCCCTTTGTACATATAAACACCTAGATAATAGATTCATTGGTTATTGCAGCTATTATACAACAGGGTTTTTTTTAAATTCTAAAATCACGTTTGTGAAGGATTTAATTTCGAAATTGAAAAAAAATTCTGAAATGTCTATTTTTAAAAGATGGAATTTTGTTAAAGGTCGTATGAGGTCGAAAAAACTGTGAAGGATCCTTTAAGGGACTCGAGTTCTTTCTAAAGAGACCCCTGCTTACAGATAAGATTTTCCATGTTAAGGTTTTTATGAGGGACACTAAACATGAAAAAAATATAAATGAAAGTATCAGAATGTAGCATTTATAAAATGTTGACAACATTACTTTATAAATGAAATTTCAATTTTTCCAATTTAGAAAAATTGAAAAATAGCCCTTAAAAGTTTTTTGCCCAATGTTTCCATTTTTTTTTTCCTCCAAACATTCCCATCTCTATTCATTACTTTCAAACTCACTACCTGTTAGAAAGTATTCGTTGCTTGTTACTTTTTAGAAAACAGATATTACAAATCATCGTAAGTACCACTATGTATTTATGTTCAATGTATTTTCTAGTTTTCAGAGGGTTGTTTCAATTATAATTAGCTTTAACTGTTCATAATAATAAAAAGATAAAATCTATCTAGATACCTGAACTGATTTAACATTTCATAAAGTATAAAAGTGGACATTTAAAATACTACATGTAAAATATATGGTCACAAGACTGCAACAAATCTAATTATATATTATACATGAGGTCTTTCCAAGAATTTTTTTACCCTTACCTAGACTCATACATAATGGAATTTTGTACAAAACACTTCTGTAACAGAAATCTGCATAAAAGTGTAAACAATCATAATATTATAATAAATAAATACAGCCCGTGAAAGTGGAATTCTACTCTGAATGGAAATATTCCAAGGTCAATTTCCATGAATTTCCACTATGCAATTTCATCTGCTAAGATGAATAATCTGTCTAAAATGAAATTTTTCTGTGGCTCTTGCATCTCAACAAATATATTACTGCATATATTAAAGAAAAATAGTAATTGAGTATCTTAATAGAAATGTTCACTGCTTACTGAAACCAGTAAAAAGTGCGACAACGGAACCTGTCTATAATGGAATCTAGCATTAATTGGTTCTCAAAAACATATTTTTCACCGGTCAACATTCGAAAACTTTCTGACACATTCATAGACTCGGTCTAATGCATAAAATTATAAAATTGGCAGTCATGGCAATGACAATGATATGGAATCGAATAGCGTTTCTCATTTTTCATTAAGTGTATTGCAGTTCGCTATAATCAAATGCTTTTATACGACGACCCTTCAGTTACTGTCGTGTCCAGAAATTCAGTTCAAAACACCCATTTTGACAGTATCTAAAAAATCCTCTGCTTTTAAAACAAAAAAGAGAGACACTAATAGATTTCTTAAATTCTGATCAAGAGCGCCTGCTGATTTTATGCATGTACGAATGAAAATCAGTGATTTAAAAAGTTATATTTCATAGAAATACTTCCTCATTCCTTAAATACAGCTATAACGAATAATTTATTCTACTATAAACTCCCGTTCTTTTTATAGTAAAATTATGAGCAATTATGATAGATGCATAATTAATATGAAATTAGTTTAATTAAAATCTTAAAAGATAAACACATCTTGTCTCTTTATTGCTTGGATCCATCCTTCCTTTTTAAAAATACATACATGGAAATGTTATTAATCTCTTGATTAAAAAATAAATAAATAAAATAAAATATTCTGTCCATGTTTGAAAAATGCAAATAACACTTCCAGGGGTCTTGTCCAGACTTTTTTACCAGGGTCCTGTTTTTGTGAAATTGTGAACAGCTTTTTGCATTTTGTGAAAAATCTAGTTATAATTTTGAGAATTCGAAATGATTCAGTTTCTTGTTTATACATTTTTAAGAAGATATATATATGTAAATACATATATGTATTTTCTTTATATATATATGTGTAAAAGTGAAAGATCAGATTTTACTTTTAACTGATTAATTTTGTGAAAAGTTCAGTTTAGAAAAAGTCCTCTTTTTAAGGCAAAGAATTTTGTGAAGGGTCCTGTTTTGAGATGAAAATTTTTGTGAAGGGTCCTGTTTTGAAATGAAAATTTTTATGAAGGGTCCTTTAAAGGTCCCAATTTCTTCCTAAACAGATCCTTGATTTCATATTTCCGAGGTAAAACGTACAATCCCTGAAAGAAAATAAATGATCTCATAGTAATTGTTCTTCTAAAAGCAACTTGTTCTGCTATTGACCTCGTTATTTCAAAAACTTACTTGCAAAATTCACACGGACATTTTCGGCAAATGAACAGGGGCTGAAGTAACGAAATGACAAATGAACACCCATTTGTGAAACCGATATGGGAACAACCGATTCAGAGTCAAAAGTCCAAACACAAACTCTCATCTATCCCCATCAGACTATTTAGCTCCATTCATGAATCACGAAATGAAGGTAGCATTTGAAGTTTATTTCATTTAGTTCTGCAGTATGTTGATGTAGTAACGAGTCATATTCCACTTTTATTGCATTTTTAAGTTTGTGACTATTAAAAACCATGAATCCTAAGAGATTACTGTACCTAATACTGGTATCTTTTGTTACTTAATAAAAAAAATTATGATCTGCTATCGGTAGCTGTGTTGATTTAATGTTAGTGTAGTAATTATGATATTTCATCTTTCAAATGGTTTTATACGACATATCAATTGCTTAAATTGCTCTGGAATGACTCGACTTGCTCCTTAAAACCTGCTGATTGTTCCAGGAAAATTGCAAAACATGTATTTTAAAAAATATTTTTATAATTGATATTTGCTATCCTATTTTTGTTTTGTTTATAGCAGCACAGATTGCCTATATAAATAGGTGTGCATAATCGTTGGCAGTAAACATTTAGAAATTGATTGTAAAATAGATATTCACTTGTCACAGTTTTAACATTGCATAGCTATTATTAAACTGTTTGTAGATAGTATTATATCATGCATACTTCTTTTTTATGGCAGAATCCTGTAATCTTGAAAATACCTCATCGTATGTTGTTTCTTACATGAAAAGTTCCAAATCTTTATTATTATTTTTTAAATGGAAGAGAAAAACAGAGGAAACAGCAACTAACTTATATCCTTTTACAAGCATAAAATTGGATTATTCAGAAAATAAATAAAAATGGAATGTAATCGTGTGTGATGTGCAACATCACAGTTGATAACAAGGGATGTGACATCATGCTTATTCATTATTGCATTAAATCACATTGGCGACAGATTTTGTGTATCATATTTGCTTACCCCGAAAATAAAAAAGTACCAATTTTTTTAATAAAAAGGAAAAATGCTTTTCTAGATTTTTTTAATGATATTAAAAATTAATTTTTGTGGAACTTTTCTGTAGTTTTTAGAATATTTCTGATAAAAGTATACTTTTACCATACTAAAATGATTTTCCTGTTTGCTCAATATTTGTATTAAAATAATTGTCCTCCATCATTGATTTTAAGGTTTAAGCAAATTTCACTAAGTATGAAAGTGTATGAATAAAATAAGTATTTGATCCAACTTTCATTTTATATAATTAAGCAGTATGTAAGACATATTACACAGTATTTATTTTAAATTGCATGTTGCTTCATAGATTGTTTAACTGTTTCCTCGGTACAAATAATGAATTCTCTATATTAATCATTGCGATTGGCTATCCCAGTTCAGCAAGTCTTTTTAAAGAAGTATGTTTGCAAAGTGGAATCTTGCTGATTTTATTTTTTTTCTCCAAAATCTTTTTTTATCATTGACTATTATGCCCCTTAATTTTTGCTTCAAGATTAGTGGTTTCTATTTCATTATAGCAGAGTTTCGCTAGTTGCTGTTCTTAAAAACAGTTTTGATCAACTCATCATGTTTTCTATCCACATTATCATTGAGATTTTTCGTTTTAAAAGTTTCTCAGTAGCTTTTCATAAAATCTCAGGAGAAAGAAAAAAAAAAACTTTCTATTTTATAGAAATTATATATAAACTTCTAGTCGTCATTGTCTTCTTAATATGGTACAAATTTATAAAATGGACAGGGCAGATGTGTATGGCATGATTTATAAAGGCCAAGTAGCAGAAACAGTGTAGCACGGAAGCGGGCGCTGCAGATTATTTTAAACCTTGCAGATTAATCCACCAACTTAAAAATAAATGCTGGGCTTAAAAAATAGCTGAAATTTGCTTTAAGTCTCTAGATTTATGGTATTTGTTGTATCCTTATATTATATATATTCTTTATAAATGGAAATTTTGCTTACTTTAAGTGTTTCAGTTATTTCTTATGATAGTAGGCTTATTGGGTTGCAGATAAATTTTTGTTTGCTGCAGTCTGACGCAGAAAATTCTGCTTCTGGGTATAAAGGTATAAAAAGCTTTCATTTTTTGGTTAGGAGGATGACATTAGTGAGAATAGAATAATAGTTTGCTCCCTTTTCTGGATACCCTTGTCACACGCACTGAAACAGGCTATATTAGTTTATCGCAAAAGTTTTTCTTAGACCAGGAGACGACTGCATAAACTACTACCTCATAAATTTCACAAATGAAATTCATGCACTAAATAGAACTTGATTAGCATAAGAATATGGAACTGGTCTGCCACCTCATAATCTTGGTGGAACGTGTGGACAGACCAAATTTTAATGGTTGATTCTTAGGTCCCCAACCACGTCATCAAGTTTACTGATGAAATTCAATCACTAAATAGTACTCAATTAGTATAATAAAATTTAACTGGTCTGCCACCTCATATCTTGATGGAACACGTGGGCAGACTGAATTTTAGTGGTTGATTTTTAGGTCCCCAATCACCTCATTCAGTTCTCGGATGAAATTTATGCACTAAATAGAACTTGATTAGCATGTTAAACTGGAATCTAGAGTCTCATATCTTGGTGGAACACACCTGCAGACTGAATTTTAGTGGTTGATATTTCTTTATAGTTTCTTCTCTCTTTACAAGAAAGTATTAGATGTGTTTTCGACTTCCGTATTTCGACAGATTTATACTTTTTAGAAGGTTTTGAACATGTTTAGACTGTTTTTAGAAAATGTCTTTGTCTGGTCTGTCTGCATGTGACAAAAAGTTTGTGGGTGCTCCATCTCAGAACTAATGCATCAAAGTTAATAAAAATTTATATTTAGTAGTAACTTGGTGTTTATTAGCTTTTGGTGTAAATTGTCCAACAGGTGGTGCTGCAATACTGTGTTTTTCATGAATTCCGCAATAGCTCTATCACAAGGAATAATGCATGGATTTTCTTCAAAATTATCATTCAATTAGATGTTGACATATTAGTTCTAGTAAATTTTGCTATAAAATAAAAAATGCCGTTGCTATGCTGAGTTTTTCAAGATTTAGCTATTTCTAAAAGAGAAATGCATGGAATTTAATCAAACTTCATATTCTGTTACACTTTCAGATAAATAAATCCTTATTAGGCTTGGGTTTATACTGCCTAACAGGTGTCACTTTTATTATCATTGAGTTGAGAATTTTAGTTGCAGACGTCTAAGAGTGTGGGTGCCAAAATTCAATGATTTGTTTAAAAAATGTGGTGCTTATATCTCCTTTTTAAATGCATACAATTCTTGAATCCTATACCTTTAGAATCCTCATGATGGGCCTAGATTTTCATTTTATTTAATGCACCGTGACACTGATTTTTGAAGTTTTAACATGTTTGAGATAGAAAAAAGGTTTTAGATTAGGACATTCGACTAGTTCTCTTTTGGAGTAGATTATGGGTGACCAATATAAGTTGAATAAATAACAATTTAAAAGATCGTCTTTAATGATATTAATCAAGTAAATTCGATATAATTAAATTCAAATGCACGATTATAATTGGTATACCGCAAATATTTATGAATATTTTACTTTACAAGTTCAGGAAATGTTCTTATTGTTGATATTTTTGAGACGTACAGATGAAAAATTGTAAATAAGTATTTGCGCTTCGAAAGAAATTTTTATTTAGATGTTTTGCTATTTTATGATGTTTAATATATTAAATATCCTTTTCCACAACAATCATATAAATTAAAGTTTTTTACAAAGAAAATAACAAGTTTGTTTTTAATATAATAAAGTAATTCATGTAGTCATCAGTAAAAATGGCTCTTTGCATTTTCACTTTAAAAAAACATATTGAATCATCTTGATAAATAAGTGACAATCTTTTTTTTTTTGTAAATATTTAATTATATGTTAATTAAATAATTAATTTTATGTTTCATTTTGTATTGGGTATAATTAACCACATGGACTTCATAAAACACATAAAAACCTGTTGTGTGCTACATTAACTAATATAATGCATAATTATAAACCTCTAAAATATTATTTGGTGATGAAAATTAGCAAAGTACTTTCCGTTTTGTGTTCACAGTATAAAAAACAAATGGAGAAATTTTCACATTCCTATTTGAGCGCAGACAAGTTTCTGCTTAGCCTGTTTTAAAATTTTTTAATCTGTTAAAAAATTTTTGAAAAGAACTATTACTTCAATAATAAAAAAATTAATATTGATGATGAGCCACTTAGACAGTGCGCCAACAGTAAATTTTTAAAGAATTGTCTGCTTTGGAGAGAAAAGAATAAAATCGAGGAATATATTTTAAATCATAGAGCATAAACAAATTTCATGTATAAATTTAAGAAGCTTGTTAGTTTTCCATCTTGTCACTATAGTAATGCTAGTAATTGTTGTCATTATTGATTTTGACGGATCAGTCTTATCTATGGCCTTGTGCAAAATTTCCTTCTTTGGACCTTTTGACAATAAGTCACTCAACAAACTAGGGATTGACTGAAGCAGCAATTTTGCCGAATACTGAAGCTTAAGTCGAAGTGTGTATCGAAGCTTCGGTATTCGGTAACCGAATACTTGAAACTTTTTAATACGCATTTTCGCATATATTAGCTTTTTTAATAAGCTTTAATTAAAATTAAATTCCCAATAATTTAATTCAGTTACATTTTTATTCTTAAATCTAATTACACAAAAAAATTTAATGACTTCTTCCCACTCACAAATTCATTAACCAATCACTTATGTTTTATTATTTTATCACTAGTCAATACCCAAAAATAACCTATGGAAGTATTAAACTATACAGGGTATTATTAAGGATAAGGATTGTCAGAAAAACAAAAATTCATTCAAATACAAAGAAACAATGTTGCCATTAAGCTGATTTACTGATTGTCTAATTATAAACATATTGAATAGGAATGTTCTCAAAATACAAAAGGTATCATATCAATTTGTACATTTAACTATTTTCCGTCAAATTATTGATAGAATATTTATATTTTGATTAATATTTTAACATTGTGGTGATGAAGAAAAGAAATTTGAACAATTTTGATATAATGGTTATAAAAGCTATAGGATAGGCATAGGGGTATACTTATTTGATGTGTATATTAAAGAAAATACACATTATATAAATTTAAATAAAAAAAAAACAAACTAATGTAGAAGTAAATAAAATTAAATGATAATGCACAGCTTCCTTACTTTTTTTTTTCTCTGTTGTAGACAGTTGTTTTGATTTCACACCTATGTAGACCAGGGGTGTAGTGGAGGGTATACGAGGGTATACGCCATATACCTTCTGGATTTTTTAAGGAACACCGTATACCCTCTGTTTCTCAAGATAGCTATAGTATATTCACTCTAGGGTATACGCTCTGCCTTGAGCGTGTACCCTCTGCTTAGAGCATATACCCTCTGTGTTTTTTACGACTACGCCACTGATGTAGACTATTTTAGGAAGGAAAACTTATTTTTTAAAATTAAAAATGGCCTTTAATTTTTTTTTTTTTTTTTTTTTTTTGTAGTGCAGTTGAACTCTGAACTCATGCACATAATATTGAAACTCATTGTTTAGCCTATTCTACTGCTAAGTAACAGAGAATTCTTCTACTTCTAAGAAAATACTTATCTGCAATTATTCGGCCGAAGCCGAATATTCGGTTTACATGCCGAACCACCGAATACCGAATCAACTATTCGGTATTAGTTCAATCCCTACAACAAACCATGCGATACTTACTCGAAATTGTTTTTATTGTGTGTGAGAAAACTTATCTGAGTTGTTAGTGAAATGTTTTAAGTAACTGTTTTAAAAAAAACGAATGGTATATTATAAAGAACCTGTAATATGGAAATATATCTATAAGTCGTCGAAGTGAGATCTGTCTAAGCTGAATAAAAGTGGTCAGGCTGATGAAAATGATTGCCTGCAAGGTGACAGAGAAATTCGAAAACCACATTTTTAAATTTAATTTGACACCAAATTTTCACGAGAAATCTTCGAGATGGTTAGGGACTTAAAAATCAACAACTATAATTTGGTCTGCCTGCGTGTTCCACCTAGATATGAGGTGGCAGACCAGTTCCATATTAATATGCTAATCAAGTTCTATTTAGTGCATAAATTTCATCCATGAACTCGATGAGGCGGTTGAAGACTTAAAAATCAACTTTTAAAATTTGGTCTGCCCATGTGTTCCACCAAGATATGAGGTGGCAGACTAGTTCCATATTAATATGCTAATCGTGTTCTATTTCGTGCATGAATTTCATCCATGAACACGATGAGGTGGTAGTTAGTTTATACAGTCGCTTCCCGGTCTGTCTCTTTACAATCCTTTGTTCACGCATGTCATCCTCGTATATAGGTCAAAATTAACATTTTTACCCACTGACCACTGCCCAGTACACTGATTTTTTTCACTGGACAGTAACAAAGTTATGTACGCTCCATACAAAATTGTGTTTTTTCTAACTATCAACATTGTAATTTACTAATATATATTACTTACCATTCCATATGATTACACTCAACTGAATTTTTTTTATTTTTACTATTAATTGCAATGAAATAAATTCACAGGAAATTTTCAGAAAGGTTATAGCAGAGGGGTCCCCACCCCCCTCGGCACTAACTAATATGCAATTTTCTGAGACCGTTTAACGAATTTCGCTTTTTTTCGAAATCTTTTGAAAAATTCACGTTTTTTTCGTGACCTTTTGCAAAATCTGCGTTTTTTCGCGATCTTTTCACGAAATTTGCGTTTTTTCTATGATCTTTTCACGAATTTTGCGTTTATCCGCGATCTTTTCACGAAATTTGAGTTTTTTCCCCGATCTTTTCACGAAATTTGCGTTTTTTCCGCGATCTTTTTCACGAATTTTGCGTATTTCCGCGATACTTTGAAGAATTTTGTGATTCGTTTTCACAATTTTTTGTCGAAATTTGTGTTTTTCCGCGATCTTTTCACGAATTTTGCGTTTTTTCCGCGATCTTTTCAGGAGTTTTGCGCTTTTTCCGCGATCTTTTCACGAATTTTGTGTTTTATCCACGATACTTTGAAGAATTTTCTGATTCATTTTCGCGATTCTTTGTCAAAATTTGTTTTTTCCATGATCTTTTCACGAAATTTGTGTTTTCCGTGATTTTTTTTGACGAAATTTGCGTTTTTCCACGATCTTGTCACGAAAGTTGCGTTTTCTCTGTGATCTTTTCTTGAAATTTGTGTTTTTTCTGCGATGTTTTGACGTAATTTGCGTTTTTTACGTGGTCCTTGGGCAAAATTCACGTTTTTTCGGGATTCTTTGACGGAATTGGTGATTTTTTTTCTACAAATGATTGACGGAATTGATTTTTTTCGGCGACCATATCGAAATTAGCGATATTTTTATGTCCAAATTTTTGGACTGATGACCTTTTTTTCCCCCGGAAACGAATGCCTTAAATTTTCAGAAAATTCGAGACAGAATCACCCCTACTACTTTCTTTTCTTACGTTCGCGAGAACCGCCGATTTGGACGCCATAAATTCCGAACGAATTTCACCCCTTTCCTCCCTGGCATCGATGTTTCAACCATCGCTTTTGGCGAGTGGTGATTATTGATTTTTGCGTGTGAGGATAATAAAGTTAATCGCCACATTTTAAGTGTTACTCTATGCCTGGCAAGTGCTAATTTTGTGCTATATCCTCCTAGCCAAAAAATGGCTGCTTTTTATACCTTTATTGACTTAGTCTTTGTTCTCAACAGATTTTATTCCCCCCCCCCCTTCCCCTCCCTCTCCCAAACACTGCATAAATAAAACTTTATTTAGTTTTTCTGAAATTTAGTATATATTTATGTAAAATCCAAGTCTCTGTGTGTCCTTCACAATTCCAATTGGACCTCCTCATTGATCACGGCCATTATTCCAATGCCATAAATAATGCAATTGTTGGACTTATGGAAATAATCTACGTTGTATCACATCTATTCTCCTTCATTTTCTCTAAAACCTTCAGAAAGACCACAGTTATAATATTTTAAGTTCTAATTTATAAATAAACCAGCTATCAACAACAGATCACCGATATAAACAAACGAACATTTCAGAAATTGTGATTAATTTTACAAATGGAAACAATGTGTAGTGAGTCATTCATTTAAAAAGAAATCCATTGATAAAGATTTAAAAACTTTCGTGCATTGAATATTTTAACTCCTGTAGTATTATATGCCTTTGACGTCATTTGCTTGTGAATCAATGAAAATAGTTTTTAATTTAAAAGCAAAATTTAACTCTCCTATTTTCGATACTTTTATGTTATCCAGGGGCAAATCTCGCCAATGTTTTTTTTTCTGCCAATAGTAGTTATTTGTTTGCATGTGTGATTTAGAAACAATGCTTTAAAGTTGAAATAAAATGCTATGGTATTTATTATTATTGTTTTGTATTTTAAAGGAAATGAGTGAAAGGCATGTATTATTTTAGTACATAGTCTTCTGTTTTTCTTATTTCATATACTGGGGAACATCCCATTGCATGATTGCATAACAATATTAACGAAATAAATAAGTTTCTGACGATGTTGGGGGTCCAAATACCAGGAAAACTCCTATATCGTCCTATGTCCCTGATGTGGATTTTTAAGTTTGGAGCTGTCTGTATAAAATTGTTTCAATAAAAATAATTCGATCTAATTTTTTTCCGAAACTGGAACTATTGTTTTATGTAAATATACAACAAAAAATTAACCTGCACACATTTTTAGGGTTGTTATTATTTTTTAAACTCTGTCCCTGGGTTTTAGATTCCTTACCATCCCTCTTCTAAAATTATACAGAAAATCACTTTAGATGCAGCCACAGAGTTTTTTTCACTTTTTTTCTCATGCAGAAGTATGCTAAAGAAAGAATGTCTAAAATTCTTTGACAGGAAATTTACTGCAAAATTTAAATATCAGTTTCAAGCATTGTGGCTTTATTGGTAGTCTTACCGTTTCCAAGGATTATTCCTGCACTTTTCGAGATAAATTTTTAAAAAAAATTTAATCCAATGTAAATAACTGTTTCTAAAATTCAATGGACATTGTGGCTACCACTTAGTCTTAACGTGATTTGCCTAAAATAGGTTGTAATTTTCCTTACCGTCCCTTTTTTCCTATACCGTCCCCCTTTTTTACCTTACCGTCCCTTCTTTAACACCCTCTTAAGACAATGTTATACCAAAATTTTATACTAAAAATCAGGGTTGGCACGGTTTAAACCAAGTGGTTTTAACCATGGTTTAAATCACGGTTTAAACCAATTGGTTTTTTTTGTCAAAAAAACCATTTGGTTTTTTTAGAAAAAATCAAATATAATATTTTCTCTATTTTTGTAATTTAATTGCTTTAAATTATTGATAGAAGTAATTTCTACTTTTAATACTTCATCTCAGCTGTCAACATGAGACATAATGAGCCTAGGTCATGTTTCTATGCATGTAGAATGATAATTAGCATGTGCTGATGAACATATCTGGTACCCTAAAGATTTTTCTTAAAACATGTGAAATTAGAAAAGATAGAATAGATAAATAATATTCAATATTTAGCATAAAATATTTTCATTTAAAAAATGCAGATTATTTACAGCAGTTAATAACAAAATACAATGATCTTTAAGATTTTGGTTAAGTTGTAAAAGAAAATTTTCTGGATTAGGATTGGGGAAGATTATCCTTAAAGAGAATTTAAAAGAGTAACTTAAGATATCAAATGGAATAACACAGCTTGCAAAAATTGAGTGCTAGTTATAGCATTTCAATAATACCAATCAATCTTTTCTGTTAGTTTCTGAATCTAATGGCCAAAAATGTTGACTTGGACACTTGGAGTTATCACTCAGAAAACAAAATAACCAGAAGTATTTGGAAATTTAAAAAAAAAAATTAATAATAATAATAACCACAGAATAATATATTATATTCATGAAACTGCATCAAACGTTTATTGATTGATTATTATATTATTAATCAAAGGATTCTAAATACGATTTTCAGGTATCAATGTTTCACTGTGTAGAGCAGTTTACTTTGAACATAAGACATAGCTGTTACTAATAAGGTTTAAATTAGAAATGATTTCAATTTTCTATATAATTGAATGTAATTATTTAATTTAAATATTTTCAAAAGCTATATTACTTACATACTATCCAAAAATGTTTATTTTATCAACAGATATGCATCTGTATGCAATAGGAATTATATTTAAAAAAACCTGGTTTAAACCAAATAAACCGGTTTTTTTGGTTTTTTACAAAAAAACCTGGTTTTTTTCCAACCCTGCTAAAAATACTACATTGTTATTATTTCTTATTTGAATGCCCTGTGGATACTATGCAAATTCATTATAAGTAAAAATTTAGAAGAAAATAGAAAGTTATAGTGGCAAAATGGTAAGAAAAATTACTCACAAGTTTAACTTAAACCTCAATTAAATAAAAAAAAATTTCGCTGCTGACCATTTTTTCTTTATTTTGAATTTTTAAGGCATTCGTCTATCTGATTAAAATGTTCTTTTAGCAAGTTTAATTTCATCAGATTTTTATTACCGAAAGTCAAAAGATTGTGAGAAAGCCCCATATGTATTTTGAATGTTTGTATTTTAAATAAAAGTTATGGTATTTAAAGGAAATGGGTTAAAGGTTTATATTTTAAACAAAATTAATGCAATATGAATGTCAATGGAAAAAATGTTTGACAATTTATCACATCGCCGAACTAACATAAAAGTACTCTATTTTCTGAGTATTAATGTAATAAACAGTTTTTAGCTTGTTTGTTTCAGGTTTGTATGTTTAATTTATTTTGGAAAAATTAATTTGATGAATCATTAATCAATTTTTTTTTTCTTTTCCAAAGTAAACTTTTCAGCACTGTATAATTTAAAATTTTACACCATTGAGTAGGGAGGGTGTACTTTCAAATGTAAAATGTTTGAAAACTGTATTTCAATTTACTGACTTTTTAGGATTTTTAAGCCAAATAGTTAGATTATGGAATAATAGTGCATGAATATTTTTATCAATTATTTTAAATTTCAAGGGAAAACCACGATTTCCGCTCACCGTCCTAGGACAGGCGCTTACACTATATTAATATAAAAAGATGAAAAATAAGTCAGTGGATGCATGGGTCATAACTTTTGCTGTAACACAATTTCTTCAATACTCATGATTCATGATTAGTCACTCATCTATAGTATACAAACATATTATTTTATATGATAGTTAAAATGTACATACATGCTAAATAGTATGTAACGTAATTGTTGAAATCTTGTTTTAACAGGTCCTTCAAATTCATCACTTGGATTGCAGAACATGGGAACCAGTCCATCTCCAGGAGTCTTTTCTAATGTAAATAACTCTGATAATGGTCCACCTTTGACTCCCAAAATGCAAAATTTATATCCTGGACAACCAGGGACAAGTATGTCCTTTAATACACCAAACAGTTTATCTACAAGTCCTCAAGCAGTACCTGGTATGCCTCCATTACCAGCTGCACCTCATTCTACTCCAATGAGACCAAGATATCCACAACAGGTATTTTTTATGTAATTTTTCTGCAATTTTCTGAGCAATTGTTCTTTAATTAAAATATATATGTAATTTTTAATGTATTTTTTATATATACGAGTTGGAACACGTCGAAATTCGACGAATTAAAATGTTTAGAATGGAACTGTTAGATCGAATTTATAATAAACCTACAAATATAATTACAATAAAAAATTCATCTTGCATTGGTTGTCTAACTCTTAAAACAAATAATGTTTTCAACCTAAAATTACCAACATATTATTTCCACAAACTTCAACTGCTTAAATTATTGAAAAATTAAACTGTAGTAGAATACGTAATCAAGATGAGTAATTATGTTGAAGTTATCGATTGAGGCTCTTATGTTTGTTTTTATGGGATGAAAAATCAGTAAAATCAGCTTTGTCACATCATAAAATCTAAATTTCCCCCATAAAATCTAAACAGTACGTGATTTTCACATTCTCAAAATTTACATACGCACCACTCAAATTCACAATTTAAAAGTATCTTAACGCGCAATACAGTATTAATGAATGTATTTCCAAACTTAAAGTCACGTTTGTCCGATACAACTTTTCATGTGAACATTCGCACAAACTTTAAGTTCTAATCTCAGTACCCGCGAAAATTTAGCATTCAGAAATTTGCCTTTAGTTGACATAGTATTGGTCAAATTTATCAAAGAAAATGATCGTTTTGTTTTAAATATGACATCATTTTTATTCACTGAATCATTTTGCCTAGCGTCTCAAACTCAGTATCAGCGTAATGTAAAAATACTGAAATATCTTCTTCAATGTTTTGATTTATTAAGAATATGTGTGTGTGTGTGTGTTTTTTAATGGCTGACGTCATTTTCTGTTCAAAAATTAGAGAAAAGTTACTTTTATTTGTAATGTGAAAATGGCATCAATAAGGATATAATCAATAAAAATAAATAAAACATGACTATTTTCCCTTTACTTTTTATAGAAATGGAGTACTTCAGTTGCCACAATTACAAAATTGGTATTAAAAACTATAAAAAAATTAATATCTCAAAAATAAATTGAGATAGAGCTTTCAAACAAATTGCATTTAAAAGTACATTTTTTTCCTTATACGATGGTGTAAAAAATGAAACTGTGCGATGTTTAGAAGTTAAATTTGAGGTAGCGAAAATTGCAAAACCGAAATTTCATTTCAAATTTCAAAGTGTTGCCATCCGCAGAATGACGTATGCGTTACGCACAGATATGTTTGTCCTTTATAATATTGATATAAACAAAGTTCTAGTTTCTCTGATAACTTAAAAAATTTATCTCAGTATTTCATAATTTTATAAATTCAAAACGATCAGAAAATAATTGAACTTTTTAGCATTTTAAATTTAGACTTAATCCCCCCACCCAAAAAAGAAGAGCTCATAGAAGTATAAAAATTATTTTTGATAAAATAGTGACTTTTTCAAAAAAAAAAAAAAAAAAAAATTCTGTACGAATTTTGATTAAACTTCATTAAAAAGATGACAAAATGTACTATATTGGGCTAAAAGGTTGAATTTGGATTGCTTTTATAAGTGCATCAAAATCAACAGAAAAACTTGTAAAATTGGGAACATATTTCAGTTTGAAATAAAATAACATGAAAAAAAGAACCCTGTCTTTTGTCTATTTGGAACCAAATTTGCAGACCTAGGCATGTGATAGATGCCCTAGCCATCACCTACAGACACACACACAAACATAAACTTTCTTTTATATTTAAAATATATTACTATTACTTAAAACTGTCTACATATAAAAGTGTTTTCTGTAAAACTGTCTACTATTAAATCTATCTATCTATCTATCTATATATATATTTTATGTAAAGGGAAAAAATTGCAACCTAATGAAAAGTTCAAATCAAAATATAAAGACAGAGTTGTAAAAGTTTGGTTCATAAAGCAATGCTTTTGTGAAAGTCTAAAGGCTATTCACAAAAGGAGGCAAAATGCATATACTCTTAAGCTAAGAGCTTAAGCAAGAAATATGGGAGAAAATGTTTTGGAAAATTTCATCTAGATAATGTTATATTTTTGTAAAAATTACTAAAAAAAAAAAAAAATGTATATTATATATTACAAGAACAGTAATATTTTTTTACATTTATTTTATATTTTTAATATTTTCTGTGCAGTTGTAAAATTAAAATTTCATGAAAAAATATGTACTGTAAATTTTCAAGAATTGTTTACATTTTAAAGAAATATATTAATTTTTATTGCTGCAAATTTAAGTTGCTAATATGTTTAATTTTTATTGTTAATGTTATGTATTTAAAAATATAACGTTTTTCTTAAACTTAGCCTTAAAATAGTATTTCTTAATACCTGATGGCTAATTTTTTTTACATGAATTTACTTGTATATGTGCAGCTCAATATTTAGATTTTTTATTCTTTTTATTGATGTACTTCATCCCTTTACAGGTGTTAGGAATTGAAACATTTCCTTCAAAAGTAATAAATTATAAGTAGCTCAATCAATTATAAATATATAATATAAATTCAAATCCGTAAACAATTTCAAAAAATAAATAATTCTGCTTAATTTATTATATTCATTTCTGATATTTAATTATTAAATTATCATTTTAACTTTTTAAAAGATATTAACTGTTTTTCATTATTATTTAAATGCAAATGAAATGTATTTCCTTTTTTGAAACTTTCATGAACTTGGACATTTGCGGGTTCTTTTTTTTTTTTTCCCTGAGTCTTTAAAATTAAATTTTTATTTTCCAAATTACGAAATCTTATATTCATTCTTTATTCAATAAATAAAAATATTTTTCCTCTCTTTAGTGTTAAATTTCCATCAAAATTAAATAAAAAAATAAAGCAATTAAGCGAAAAAATATTTTTACTTATTTTCTGTCATTTAAATATTGTGCTAATAGCTTTCTGAAGCGCCATCTTAATTTCCCTTCCTTTCCTTTGGTAAACAACTTTTGAGTCACATCACAGACGTTATGTTATGCAATCGCACTATTCAAGAAGCAGTTAAAAATAAAACTGTTTGAAAAGTTTGTTGGGTTTTTTTAGTTTTAAGAATTTAATAAGTTCATAATCCTTTGTGGAAAACACCTCCATTTTTGGATTGCGTATATTCACCATAGGCTACATGCCAAGTTCCGTATTCATCCTTTCACAGAGTTTGCTGTTGCCATTTGAGATAATTCCTTTTTTAAAATTCTTTTCCAAGAGCTAATTTTGATTGGCAGTGATATCTTCCGCCACATTCGGTGCACAACAAGAGTTGTGGACTCTGATTGGCTGTGCGGATGATGGTGACTTTTGCTGCTGAAGGGAATCTGGTAAACGCATGAAGTAGTAGAAATGTAGCCGTTGGTGAAGGTTAAAATATGGTGAGGCCTAGGTTGATCAGGCTACCAGTACTGACTAGTGAGTTAGCTGGGAGCTATGAATGAAGATAGAGGTATTATAGTTTTGCTCTGTCTCCAAAGATATTGTACAATTCTTCCTTTTAATTCAGCTCTTCAAAGCGTATATAATGACAATAAGGGAAACTACTACAAAAGCTTTGTGCATATCAGGGAATACTGATAAACATCAACTAATTAACATAATCACAACTCATCACAACAAAATAAACATCAAATCATTATTAATCCCAATTAAAAAGACTAATTTAATTGGGATTAATCACATAAGTACTATTGGATTCGCATCTAGTTGCATTGAGTGGATCTCTCAGTACACTCGCGTGTCTTTGAATGATAATTAAAAACCTGTCTGGGAAAATGTGGCACGGACCAAGGCGACATTGCAATTTTGCAACCACCTTTCGAAGCGCGCTTAGCACAATGCCAAGTTTAAACTTTGAACAAGGGTTTTGTTTTAGCTACACTCTAAAAAGAAAAGATTATTACTATGCTGTATTTGGTTTTATGAAATGTTAAATGAAGTTTAAATATGCACTACTTTTATTGTCAGTACCAAATTAAGTTCATCATAAATAGATTAGAATAAGATTAAAAAGAGAGTTATACAGAAAAGAAGTATTTGATGTTATTTTGGCTTCATATCTCTTTGAACTTTTATGGTATACCCAATCATACTTTTCTAGTATATGCAATTACACCCTGATAGAAATTATCAGCATGTTATATATTTATTAAGTCTCATTGCTCAAAAACCACACTCATATATTCATACACTTAATGCATTCACTTTCCATTCATGCTTATTCATTTCTACTACTATATACTTTATCATATCTTTAGTTAAAAGATTGTTTTACTCTATTTACGTAACATGCAATAGTGAATGTTGCTTTTATTTTTATTAAAAGCATTTCTTTATCAAATGCTATAGTAACTTACCTTTTAAGTGTTTCTTTATTACTATTATTCAAGTTTTACTTTACAATAAGTTTCTTTAAAACATTAAATTATATTTTAAAAGTTTATTTACGTTTTCAGTTATTAAAGTTCACAGATTTAGCAATCAGATACATATCGATTAATTCATATATCGATTACATTGTAATCGAATTATTCGGTTTGCTATATCGGCACCAGATTGCGTTATCATCTATCAGCTGATTCACTGTCAAACATTAATTATTCATAAGTTTTGTATCTACATTGCTTCCGGGAACATTCTAGTGAATAGGCGTTTTCCCCAGCACGTGTCTTTGATCGTAGGGTATATATACCGCATTTCATTTTGACGGACGCACGTCTGATAAGCTTGTTCTTTAATGAGGTCAGGAAGCGGTGATCTGATTGCATTACCGGGGGTAATGTCTTACATTTTTGAGATAAGTTATGTTTTTCTTTTGCATTATGAGGTTTTATTTTTCCGGTGTTGCAGTTTACATTAAATTAAAAGCAGCTTCTCACTAAGTAAATGTATTTTCTAGTCATTTTTCAACTGTGTTATTTTAACTGTTTTTAACCATCATATTTTTAAGAAGTGTATAATTATAATGATGCATAGAGCCTTGTGAAGCGTATTCTCAAGAATTCAGGTTTGTGATCAAGTTTTTCAAATAAACTCAAGTCGCCTGAATACATGTCTGTTTTAATTGAACATATCTTTTAAACCTTTTTCACATTACTCATCAGTCTCTCATCAAGTTATCTTTTACTCTCAAGCTCCGAGTTACAAATTCAGCAGCCAGCTTTTCCACTGTGAAATGTGTTAGTCTTATTTGTTAGGACTCTGCTGTTTTTAAAGGTGTTAGATGGTGTTATTTATCCGTTCAATCGGTTATGGGCCGAGAAGCTCGTAACCGGAACTTAGGTAGTTTAAGTTGAGCAAAAGCAAAAATTGAAACTTGTATGAGAATAATATTTAATGAGCTGATGAGATGAAGAAAAAGGGGGGGGGGGGGGGTAAATAAATAGTTTTTTTTTTTTTTTTTTAATGAGAAATATTGAGAAAAGGTATATGCATAGTATGATTTTTTTAACTTGAAAAAGATTTTAACTTGATTTTAATTCCATATTGTTTTTGAAGTTGAAAAAGGCTGGTTTAAATATACAAAAGCTGAATGCCTCAAACTATCAGAATTGGTCGTTGGACCTAAAATATCTCCTTTTAGAAAAGAACCTATGGAGCATAATAGATAAAAGTGAAAAAGCACCAGTTTTGGATAAGGACGGAATGAATGCTGCGGCAGTGGAAACGTACAAAATAAGATCGAATCAAGCACTGTCTATCATATTCCTGAATATTGAACCTGAGTTCAAGTGATTAATCGATGGTTATAATGACCCTATTTCCACATGGGAAAGATTAAAAGTCAACTATTGCCTGGATTCACATTCTCAACCTATGAAAATATTCTCGGAGTTAATTGAATGTAAGATAAGTGCAAATGAATCTATAAGTATGTTTTCTACTTGAATTTTGCGAATTTATAGTGAGATAAAGAGAATTCACGCAAATTTTGATGAAGATTATGCTAGTTTTCAGTTACTGAGGTATTTGCCTCGTAAATTTGATGGAATTGTCCAGAATATATTGAGGTGGAAGAAGGCGGAATTTAAGTTTGTGAAAATTACTGATGAATTGGTGGCAGAAGAAACAAGATTAAAAGTATGTGATTTCGATGGGTCCAGAAACTCTTTACAAATTAATCAACTTAACATGAATATTAAGCCAAGAAAGACTTTTGTTAAATACTGAGTTGCTGGAGGTGCGGAAAGGCTGGACATGTTCAAAGGAATTATCGAGTTAGAATTGGAGCCAATCCTGGAAATTGCAATGACTCTTGAGATTGCAACCAACCAACTGACCGGAATCTACAAGGCCGTGACTTACCTGAGTCATCTACACTGAGGTTCAAATTAAATTCTCCACATCGTAATTTTCATGCTGATAGCCAATTCAAACGACCAACACCTGAGATGAGACATCCATGTTCGAGAGCAGACTGTTCCAGTTCTAGAGATACTGCGACTGGGCGAGAGCCCCATTCCCTGTTTCATATCGAAGGAGAAGACAAACCCCACATAACCAAGCCCAGAGCTCTATACATCATTGTACCATGTCAAATTATGATGATTGCTCCGATGGTGAAAGCTGAGACAGCTCATGTGAGTTACTTTCTTATTTATTTTTTGTATCACATGTTAACTTAAATAGCATTGGTGTAAATGCTAAATGGCTTTTCGATTCAGGGGCAGCTCATCATTTTGTTAACTAGTAAATCTGCAGATCAGGAGCCTCAACGTCAGCTCTGCAAGTCATTGCTTTTAGACACACTTTGGTAATATTCAGTTTCCTGCAAGCCGCAATTTAAAGTTTTTAAATTATGTAATTTTTTAGAAGAATAAAAAATACGAGGTTTTCAGACATTAGTAGAAGCATTAAATTAAAAATGTTGTTATGGAAGGATATTTTGAAATTTTCATGAGCTACTAATTCTGGTATTTTTTTAAATAATAAAATAGATTTCTTCATGGGGGCTCTGCCCCTGAACCTCCCATGGTCTCATTAATTTACATATGTAACTTTTTATTGATTGCGCTAATGATTATCACAAATCTTGAATTTCTTTTTACACTTCCGAGCCTTAATTTTTAATACTGGTGGGCAGAAAATGATTTACATTGACGCAATTACATTAAAAGTTTAGGTTTTATGAATGAAAATGTAATTTCCTTTTAAAAATAAAATAATTTTCATTCATATTTTCTGAAATGAGGCGGCATTAAGAAGTAACACTCGTCATAAAATAATTTTTCAAGCAATCTAGTTAATGTTTGGTTTTTAAGAATGGAAATATTTATTTCCCGATACAATGACGTCATTTTCGACAGCGATAATTTTGTGTATATAATTTTGACATTTACTATATATTTGCTTTTCAAAAGTTTTTTTTTTTTCTCATTGAAATTTTCGATTAAAAATTAATTTTTCTGTTAGCTGTGTGCAGATGATAAACCATGAGATATTAGTAACATATTTTTTAACCCCTTAACAGTGTGGCCCGAACTGGATTCGGGCAAGAACACTTTGCTTGCTTCGTTATTAAAAGCATTTTGATACCATTAATTTGTAACTGTAAATTTATCTTTATTGATTGTCAGATATTTTTCGATTAAGTAAGGTAAATATTTTAGTATGGAAAAAGCAGGGATGTAGTGGAGGGTATACAGGGGTATATGCCGTATACCCTCTGGATTTTTTAAAGGAACACCGTATACCCTCTGTTTCTCAAGAAAGCTATAGTATATAGGCTCTAGGGTATACGCTCCGCCTCAAGCGTATACCCTTTGCTTAGAGTGCATACCCTCTGTTTTTTTTACGACTACACCACTGGGAAAAAGTGGTGTCCAGCCCCATTTTTAATTTTTTTGTAAGAAAACAAATGTGACTGTTAAAGGGTCCTGTCTCTGCAAGCAAGACACTCACGAGCGAATGCTAATTCTATTGGGAGGGATTTTTCTAATATCTCGTTTGCATTTCGACATTTTTAAATAATTTTTTTTGCATTGAATAGCCGAGGTCCGTCTCTACAGCGCACCTTGGTTACTTTTTCGATTTTGGTTGCAGATATTTTTTAGAATGACACTTTCATTTTCAGAACCGGTTTTGAAAGTGAAAGTAACTTTATTAAAAATATCTGCGACCAAAATCAAAAAAGTAACCAAGGTGCGCTGTAGAGACGGACCTCGGCTATCCAATGCAAAAAAAAAAATTTATTTAAAAATGTCGAAATGCAAACGAGATATTAGAAAAATCCCTCCCAATAGAATTAGCATTAGCTCGTGAGTGTCTTCGCCGGCAGGGACAGGACCCTTAAGGGGTTAATAATAAGAATTAATATCATAACACAAGCCCTTTTTATTTCAACCTCAAAGCATATTCATTTTATTTTTGATATATGAGATCAAATTGGCCTTCTTTTCATATTTTAGTTTTATTTCCAATATGAAGACTCATTCATTTCTATTTTTTATTTCATTTTCCTCTTGCACAGAAAAATCTTTCAAATCAAATTAAATTTTATAGCAAAATGTCGATTTATTCCTTATGAAAATAATGAACTTTTAAATTTAAAAGAAAAATATTTGAACAAAATAAGTAGAACATAATCTTTCTTTATTTTGGGGCTAAATTCCATCTATATGTAAAGTCACAAAGGCATAAATTCGTCCCTTTTGACTTTTTGACTTCAAACAATTACACATACTTTCACATTTACGATATTTTTAGGTGTAGTTTCGTTGCTAGGCAACAGTTAAAATAAAATAAAAACAATGAAATATGTGCTTTGAAAAAAAGTAAATTTATAAAAAGATATATTATTGGAACACATATATAAAATCCCTCCATAAGTTAAACACCGAATTTAAAAACTCTGACAAATGTATACACAAAATTTCAAACTAATATATGAATAATGTATGGTTCTAATTAGGAAATTTCATCATCCATAATTTACCGTTTAAATCCTTCAATCATATGAGCCATTTCCTTTCATTCAACAAAGAAAAATGGAAAAATCGTCTGAATCGCTATAAGAAAGCATTAAATCGCAAAATGTTCTATATATTCCGAACGAATGAACCAAATTTAACCAAAAACTATACAGCTAAATCTGGGGATTTTACCAGCATGAATCCTTAATTTTAAGCTAATCGGATGCTTTTTACGGCAGTTATCGCGAAACAGACAGACAAACGGAAACCAAAACTTTGACCACAGTAAGCCTTCACTGACGTTTCGGCAATGATAAATGTATTATCTTTAATTTTGAATATCTTACTGGTAAAGATATGAATGTGGCTGTTAAAAACATGTCTTTCCAGATTGAGGGCCGCAGAGTTTTCAGACTGCAGTTTAACAATAGAGTGTTATCCCTGAAAAACATTATTTATTCTAGTAAACTTCGGCATAGTCTGATCTCTGGACCTCAACTGGATCGACATGGGGCTACTTTTTGTGGGGGAGGAGGTAAAGTAACCGTCGCGAAAGGAAAAGATTTTCTTTTTAATGCATTTTTGAAGAATGGGGTTTATCAGGTATTTCCTCGGGGTTCTCAAACCTAATCCTGAAGTTGATTTTGCAGAGGCCAATTCTGTTTTGAAACGGAACAGTATGGAGGTTTGGCACCGTCGTATGGGTCATGTTAGCCCAACTATTATGATCCACTTCCACACTTGTAAAGAGGGGGGGGGGGGGGTGCTCGTGGTTTACCTATGCTATCTGATATTAATTTTAAATGTGATCAATGCAGAATCAATATTCAATAAGCACAAAAAAGTTTTTTTTTTTTTTAATTAAACCAACTGGCTATATTCGTTCAAATGAACCCTTGGATTTGCTTTTCGCCGATATCTGTGAACCAAACCAGATAGAAGGTCGTAACAGTGAACGTTATTTCCTCACCATTATCAAGGATTTCTCTAGGAGAGCATTAGTATATCCTATCAGAGTTAAGTCTGATGCTTATGATATTGCAACTAATCATATTGTAAGAGCAGAAAACTTTCTCAATAGAAAGGTTAAGAATTTCAGGAGCGATAATGGTGGGGAATTTGTAAACGATGACTTGCCAGCTTTTTTCAAATCCAAGGTAATTCATCATGAACTCACAAATCCCTATTCTCCACAAATGAATGGAACATCAGAACGTTTTATGCAAACACTCACCAATGGGGCTAGAACAATTCTCGCTGATAGTGGTTTAAATTTAAACTTTTGGCCTGAGGCTGTTAAATATTTTGTATATGTTTGGAACCGTGTTTTCCCAAAATCGCTGAATAAAACACCTTGTGAATTGCATGGGGGGCACAAACCACCTGTTAAACATTTATAACCTTTTGGTTCTGTTGTGTTTGTTGGAATACCTAAGCAGAGAAGACAGGGTAAATTAGGACCTAGGGCCAGACGTGGCGTACTCGTTGGCTATGCGTTTCAGACGAGAGGCTACCGTATTTGGATTCCAGAAACTAATGAAATAATAGAATCCATTGATGTCGCTTTCGATTAGAGTGCTAAGTATGATCCCGAGTGCAATGAAGCTGTGATGGGCTAGAATTTGGAGGTTGATGGTCTGTTTCCCATGGGGGTGGTGAATCAAAGTGAACAAGTAGTTAAGGTCGCACCTGAGGGTATCCCAGGTCCTTCCAACGCTTTACCAGATTCACAGTCCGGTGGGGAGAGGAGCATCGATCACGACTCTGATGAGGAGGATGATCAGTCACCAGCTATTACCTTACGAGATGTTAGTTGGGAGCGTATGCCTGTGCCCAGACAAACTGGTAAACGGGTTGATATCTACTATTTTGAGAAAGGAAAGCCCGATCGCCTTAGATCCTTAGCAGAAGACGAGAGATACTGTGACGGAAACCATATCAGATTTGTTCCTGATATTTTCACTTTTAAAGGCTCTAACTTATATTCAGGTCCAGTTCCAAACACAGGTGCCTCAAGCGAGGTTGATTCAGATAGTCCCGAGTCTAACCATTTAAATCCTAGTGCATGACTATATGATCCCATAGTAATACCTAATACTTACAAACAAGCTATTAAATCTGAGCAACATGCGATGTGGCTTGCAGCGATGCAAGACGAGATCAGTGTAATGTGTGAACGAGGGGTTTGGCATTTGGCTTCATTACCTGCTAACGTTACTCCAGTGAGTTGTAGGTGGGTGTACAGAGTCAAGAGAGATGAGACTGGAAGGATTGCCCTTTTAAAACACGTTTAGTCGCCCAGGTCTTTAAGCAAGTGAAGGGAGACTCTTATGAAGAGACCTTCAGCCCTATGGTGAACTTTGGGGTAATCCGGTTCTTTTTCTCTCTCTTGGTATCTTGTTCCGGATGGCTTCACACTCAGTGTGATATGACCAAAGAAATTGGAGAGTGAAGAAGGGAAACTTTCATAGACGCGATGTAAATCCCCGACCCTCAGTGAAACAGTGAAAACAGCTAAGCGGTAGAAGCCGCATAAAGGGGCGAAAGATAACACGGGGTTTACTTGGCGCACTTTTGCGTGATCGCCAGTAGCAATAATTATCAAAATGAGGAGTAATGCTGTGCTCACCGCTGTCTCCTGTCCGTGCGAAAGCAGTGCGCTCCCCTCCCTCCTCTTTTCGTGGATGGTGCTTCTCTCCGAGGGAGATAAACCCCTTGCAGGTCAAAGATCGTAGAATACGTTAGATGAATCTGTTAGTTGTTATGAAAGATTTCGAGTGAAAGTGGAACTTTCGATACGTAAAATTTATTATTTGACAGAGTGCTGTATCACTGAAAATTTTTCCATTGTACGTATTCATCGGCTATCTATTTGCAATACAGGAAATATATCATAACAACAGAACATGAACAGATCATATTAAAAAATCTGTCCAATCGCTGTTAAGTCACAAGTCAAACTGACCAAGAAATGTCGTTTTGAATTCTCGCGGGGCGTTGGCGCGAAGGTGTTATCTTAGGTTTACTACAAGAAAGTTTGGCGAATTGGTAGATGCAATGAAGAATGCCTATGATTGGATCTCCCCTATGAGTGTTTCCCAGCAGAGTTGTTTGCACTGTTTTGGTTAGTTATGGTTTCCAAAGCCTTCCCTTCTTTTCCTCTACGTTCTTTGATATGACCAGCACCTACCTATACGCACCACTTAAGGAGAACGTGCATATGTCCCAACCTCCTGGTTTCACCATTCCCGATAAGCAGCATCTTCATTGTAAGCTGGATCGTGTGTGTGTTGTACAGGTTACATCAGAGTGGTCGTGAATGGTACTATGAAATACATGAAGTCCTTTTAAAAATAGGTTTTATTAAATTTGTATCATGTAACTCTGTTTATACTTTGAATTCCAGTATTGTTTTACTATTGTATGTCTATGACATTGTGATTTTTAGTAAAAGTAAAGGGGCAATTAGTAAGGACGTTGTTTTCTCCAAGGTTGATTGTCCGGTTTCTCCATCTGATATAGAAGCTATGTCTCGTTACCCATATTGCAATGTCTTGGGCTGTTTATCGTTTTTAGCTAGTCGCACTAGGCCTGATATATCTTATGCAGTCAATATACTCAGTCAATTTCAGATAAATCTGGGTATTTCACATTGGGATGGACTTCTAAGGTTGCTTGGTTACGTGAAGTACACAAGGCACTACCGACTCCAGTTACATTGTAACTCGGATATTTTGATCGCTTATTCGGATGCTGACTTCGCAGCTAACCGTGATGACCTAACTTCGATTGGAGGCCAGATAGTCTTTCTTGACGACTCTCCCGTTGATTGGCGAACCTTCAAAGAGAAGTGTGTTAGCCTTTCAATGATGGAGTCAGAGTTTGTCGCATTGACTGAGGCCACCAAAAATCTGGTTTGGTACGACCAGATACTGCGGGAATGCAGGAATAGGCAGATCACTCGGGCAAGCGGTAATAAGGCCAAACTTTATGTTGATAACCAAGCGGCCATAGAGTTTGCTAAATCACCTATTGAGAACCATAGATCAAAACACATAGATGTTCGTTTGTTTTTCGTTAGGGATTTACTTTATAAAGATGAATTTACTTTACATTTTGTCCGCAGTAAGTCTAACCTCTCCGACGTCTTCACAAAGCCCCTCACCAAGTTTGACCTTTTAAGATTTATTATTTTTTCAGAAGATGATTTTGTGTCATTATTGAATACGTGCCTTGTATTATTTTATTGTAGTATAGTTAATGTATAAAGTGTAAAAATAACTTGAGCATGTGTTAACTTATACTATTTTTTATTGTATCACGGCTAGTTGACATCTTGACTTACAGCTTTTTTTGAATCGGTTCTGGTACACATTTAAATGTCCGTTCTGGTGCAGGGATTATGTCTTTCTCTTCATTCTTTCTGGGAAGTTCAATCAGCCCTCAGTACTGTCTCGGGAGGGTGGCCCCTAGGGAGGTAAATGACAGAGAACTCTCACAGGGGGTTGGAGAGGGGTTACTACTGCATCAGGGCCTACCTTGGGCACAAGTAATTTTAATTTTGTAACTCCCATTTTATTTAGTTATTGAATTGGTAGGAGTGTCACATTATGTCCCGTGTACCAGTTCGTGATTTCTATAGATATATGAAATAGTATCTTTTCCATTTTTTTGGTATCCATGTTTTGTCCTGGTAATTTAGCTGCAGCGCTAGGCAAAATTTTGGATTAGCGTAACAACTTAAAGATATAAAAGTTCTTCTGACTCCCATTAATATAAAGTTTGTAGTAAAGTTAAATTCTAGCTATTTAAAGTTGGGTTTTTGTCTTTATAATAGTTAAGTATTGTTTAAAAGTAAAATGTGTTTTATAAATTTATTTTGAACTTAATTTTTTACTTTTACAGATTGATAACTTAGACTATTATGTTTTCTTTTCTGATACTTGTTTCATTTTAGGCATCTGAGACCTCAATTTTTTGTGCGAGATTGGAATGAATCCGTGCACGGTTGAGTGAAAGATTGGTTGAATGTTCACATAAGAAAGATAGTAGAAAATGGACTGTTGTAGCGCTTATTTAGTCTAACTCAGATGCCAAAGTTATATTTATTTTAATCCTTGGATTCAAGACGTTTCTGTTAAGTTCTTTTGGGAGTCAAGTTTTTTATTTCTTGCATAAAGCAGCGTTTCTTTTCATTGTTATAATAAAGTTTTCTATTGTTAAATGTTTAAAGTTTAATTAGGTTGATGTCAAGAGGGTCAATAATTTGCTACTGCAAGTTTGTATTAATCCTTCAAATTGAAGGTGTTAGTTTTTGTTAATATTTGGTACGTATTCAAGTTTTTTTTATTGTTTAAGAATTATATTTAAATTGTAAATTGTTATATTTAGTGTAAAAATTTTGTAATTGTGTCAAGTTGTTTAAATTTTTCCCTTTTTGGACTCATTCTTGAAGTGACTTTACGGGTTATTTTTCCTTGGCAGGAAATGTGAAGTATAAAACTTAAGTTTTTTTAGTCACGCTTGTAGTTGGGATAATCGGGAAGTTTTAGCGACACTAAATTGTTTAAAGTTTCGAAGGTTTTTTTTAATAGTTTAAAGTTAAATATTTTTGAATGTTTATAGTTCATGGTGGTTTGAACTTTTTGTCGTTTTGGGATCGCTGGATCAGTTCCTGTTTGCTAATTTAGCATGAGAGATATGTTT
This sequence comes from Maratus speciosus, assembly GCA_963932465.1. Lineage (NCBI taxonomy): Eukaryota > Metazoa > Arthropoda > Arachnida > Araneae > Salticidae > Maratus > Maratus speciosus. Next base: position 258,848,596 of record OZ010791.1, read on the forward strand.
GTTATCAGCTTGTGTTCTTGTCTTTGGATTTTAACTTAAAATTAAAAAATAATTTTTTTTTTGGATGATCTTGTGTTAGTTTTTTTTAAACTTTATCCAGCTTTCAATTTTTGCTGGTTTTTACTGAAAACCTTTAAATTTTTGAGATAATGAGAGGGTGGGGCATTTGATAGAAATTATCAACATGCTATATATTTATTAAATCTCATTTCTCAAAAACTCCACTCATATACTCATACACTTAATGCATTCACTTTCCATTCATGCTCATTCATTTCCATAATTACGCTTTATCAGATCTTTAGTTAAAAGATTGCTTTATTCTATTTACATTGCATGCAGTAGTGAATGTTACTTTTATTATTATTAAAAGCATTTCTTCATCAAATACAATATACAATAGTATAGTAACTTACCTTTTAAGTGTTTCTTTATTACTATTATTCAAGTTTTACTTTACAATAAGTTTCTTTAAAACATTAAATTATAGTTTAAAAGTTTATTTACGTTTTCAGTTATTAAAGTTCATGAACTTAGCAATCAGATACATATCGATTACGCTGTAATCGAATTATTCGGTTTGCCGTATCAGCACCAGATGGCGTTATATCATCTATCAACTGATTCGCTATCAAACGTTAATTATTCATAAGTTTTGTATCTACGTTGCTTCTGGGAACATTCTAGCGAATAGGTGTTTTCCCTGGCACGTGTCTTTGATTGTAGGGTATATATACCGCATTTCATTTTGACGGACGCACGTCTGATAAGCTTGTTGTTTAATGAGGTCAGGAAGTGGTGATCTGTATTGCATTACCAGGGATAATGTTTTACATTTTTGAGATAAGTTATACTTTTCTTTTGCATTATGAGGTTTTGGTTTATCGAAGTTGCGGTTTACATTAAATTAAAAGCAGGTTCTCACAAAGTAAATATATCTTCTAGTCATTTTTCAACTGTGTTATTTTAACTGTTTTTAACCATCATATTTTTAAGAAGTATATAATTATAATGATGCATAGATCCTTGTGAAGTGTATTCTCAAGAATTCAAGTTTGTGATCAAGTTTTTCAAATAAACTCAAGTCGCATGAATACATGTCTGTTTTAACTCAACATATCTTTTAAAACTTTTTCACATTACTCATCAGTCTCATCAAGTTATCTTTTACTCTCAAGCTCCTAGTTACAAATTCACCAGCCAGATTTTCCTCTGTGAAATGTGTTACTCTTATTTGTTAGGATTCTGCTGTTAGATGCAGTTATTTATGCGTTCACACCCAACCTTACGTTGTATATATATTTTTTTTTACAAAGCGTTATTATTCTTTTAACAATGATTTCTTTAATAATACAGTTAATAATTTATATATTTATTGTACGGAACCCTCTAAGCGCAAGTAATACTCGTACTTGACCGTTTATTTTGTGAGAAAATCTCACATTTATAAGAGATTATTTGAATATCATCATTTATATAAACACTGATTTTCTACACTTCCATCACCTGTAGACTATTCTATGGCAATAGTTTAGCTCTGCCCAGGATTGATAAATTTCTTTGCATCTTTTTGTTGACATCTTTTCTTCCAAAATAAACTTTTAAGTGAAACAAGTGTGATCATTTTTCACTTTTACAAATCAAGATATAGGTTTTTCCACAATGGATTATGAACTTATGGACTTCTGGTGCTATAAAAAACTCAGTGAAATTTTTCAACATTTTTATTTTTAACTGCTTTTTGAATAGTGATTTCATAACATCAATGACCTGAAATATTTGATGGGTAACCTACTGATTAATCATCTGTTTTAATTAAGTGAAATTATCATCTAAATGAAATCATGTGTGCATTTATAATGGATTACTTCATTTTATTATTATATGTCTACAAAAAGGGTGTCTCTCATTTACAATTTTATCTGATTATTTTGAGTAGAATAATATAAGGTAATTAAATTTAATCATTTTTAATTTTACATCGACTATTTTACAATCTTGCAATTTGTACTTAAACCATTTTAATAAATGAAATCCTTTTTATTTTTAATTTCAATTAACTAGAATTTAATTATAATAATTTAACAATGTAATGTCTTATTTAATCGCTATACAATCTTTAATTTTTCTTTTGACCTATATTGATGTCTGATATTTTTGAGATTTATTTATATACTTTATACTTCAATTTTTGGTATTTTAAAATTCTTTGCTGATCTTAAATTTGTCACTCTGGACAGATTTAAGTATATATTAGTATAGCAAGTTAAGAACAATTGAATTATGATTTTTAAAATGCAGCAAATAATCCCTGACCGAAGTTCTGCTGAACGTCCTAATCTGATTATTATTCGCCCGGGCAACCTCAGTCCCTGAGATTGCCAGTAAAGGCTTTTTGGCTGCTTGGCAAACGGACAGGATTATAGGGTCCTGACATGTTATGCATAGGTTTTGAACATACTGCCGACCTCTTTGACTACTGAGTCCAGGCTGTTTTCTTGTTATTTTTCTATCCCCTCTCCCCCCAGGTTCTTGTTGTTTACTAGCTGTGGAAAACCTACTCTTTAAAAGTTGTATAAATAAATAAATAAAAAATACAAGATTTTTCCAGACCTGCCAACTGCTACGAAAAAATCGTAGTTGCTACGACTTGGACCTATAAACTACGATGCTACGAAAATCGGTCTTAAACTACGATTTTTTGCAGAAAACACAAACGCATTTTTTGTTCCTAGTTGCGATTTTTTTTATACCGCATGTTTTTCAGGAGTGATTCTGTTGCGAAATTTCCAAAATTTCAAAGTATTGATTTCCGAAAGTTTTAAAAAATTGGTCATTAGTCCGAAAATTCGGACATTAAAAAATGCTCATGGGAAAAAAAAATTGGGCTGCAAAACAAACTTCTTAACATAAAACACTTTCTTTATGTATATTAACCACGAGTGAATCGTGTTTCTGTAAATATTTATACAGGAATTCTCTCCCTTAGAAACAAGGTGCCATTTTAAGATTTTCTGGAACGGAGAGGGAGAGGGGTTCTTTGAGGGGCTAGGTTTGAAATAGTGTACAAAATCGCACTATTTGCGATAAACTGCCGCGAATTTCGACAAATGACCATATAAAAAAAAAATCAATTTCGTCAATTGATCGCAGAAGAAAATTTCGTCAAAGGATCGTGGTAAAAACTCAGTGTTGATTTCAGGGGGTGGCCCGGGGGGGTGATGTCCCTCCTGGAAGATTTGAGATTTTGTGTTTTCAATGGTGTGAATTTTGTCAAAATATCGCAGAAAGAAAACGCGAATTTCGTCAAAAGATCAGGTAAGAAATGCAAATTTCATCGAAAGATCAGTAAGAAAACGCAAATTTTCACCGAAAGATCGCAGAAAGAAAACACTAATTTCGTCAAAAGGATCGTGGAAAAAAACGCAAAATTCGACAAAGGATCGTGGTAAAAAATGCGAATTTCGTCAAAAGTTTAAGGTAAAAAGTGCGGATTTCAATAAAGAATCGTGATGAAAAAATGTGAATTACGATTGCGGAAAAATTGTGAATATCCTGAAATGATCGCAGGAAAAAATCCCGAATTTCGTCAAAATTTACTGCACTGGGCTAAAAAATTTAACCAGACTCCTTTTACAAATGTAAAAAAAAAAAAAAAAAACGCTGCGAAATGAAAAGAAACTCTAAGAATCGTATAAAAATTTTCAAAGGAAATAATTTATTGAGTTGAAAGACTGAAACCTTATTCCTTTTATGAATGTCAAAAGATGGCTGTGTAATACGTAAAACCAACCAACCAACCTCCAGATTAAATTTTGTGTGCTACGATTTCTTATTTTCAAAGGTTGGCAGGTCTGTTTTTCTTCAAATAAAATATTAATCTATGACTTTGAAATTATTTTTTTAAAAATAAAATATACACGTAAAAGTGATTTTTTGGTGAATATAAATTGCTTAGCAAATTTTCTACCCAAAATAGTAAATCGTCATCTAAAAAATAAAATAAATAAATGAGAGCCCGACAAATGTTGCATAAAAAATCTTGATATTTAAAGGAATTGCATGTGTTGATTTTTAGGAATTATGAATAGTCATTCGTACTTTAAAAAAATATTTTGATAAATAACAGCATAATGAAATACACTGTTGTACTCTTACCTCAAATAATTGGGTATAAAAACTAGATTATTTTGGGCGATTTAGATAAATTAATTGAACATAAAGTATGTTAGATAATAGCTAAAATTTTGAATATTAAAGCAATTATTTGCGCCAAACTCGTTTTTAAAGAAAGATTAGACAGTTGATGAGTTAAAATAATAAATTTAATGTAGCACTTTTAAGAAACATGTCGAAAGATTTTTTTTAAACTATCAAAATAGTTTATAACATTAAGATTTTTGTCGGGTCTAAACTAATATTAAACTAAAATATTTCACGTTTTCTGCAATGTAATAAATTCATAAAAGAAAGCAATCTCTTATTTTATTTCCTGAAATGCATTGAAATTTGTTTAATAAGTAGGGTTTCCATAAATGATGAAAAATAAAAGATTAAATTCCCATTTTCTAGGTTTTCTTCCCCCCCCCCCCCCCTCTTTATTACAGTTTTTCGAGGTAAAAAGTATTAAGTATTTGTAAGGAGGTTCTTACAACCATACTTCCAGTTTTTCATGTTTTACCGTATTCTAACTTAAAGAAATGGGGAAAAAACGTAAATTGTTCTTTAATATTTTAATTTTATTATCTAATATTCTTTATTTTTAATTTATTCATTTAAATCACAAAAACAATCTAGTCTTTGCAAAAAAAAAAAAAAAAAAAAAGCTTTTTTCTATTTATTAAAACTAATTTTTTAGTAAGATTAACTATTCGTAATTCCATAAAAATAGTACACAAATTTCTTCTAATTTCTAGATATGTTTGTGCAACATATTGAACGATTGTTTATTTTTAAAAGATGACAAATTACTAATTCCTGAAGAAAATGCTAAGAAATTTATACTCGCTCACTTTACATAACTTCTTCGCTTGCCAGTGTCCTTTCTCTGACTGGTTTAAAATGGACCTTGCTTGCAACATAAGAAGAAAGAACTTTGAGGGGTTGGATAAGGTGGGAGACAAAAGACCTTGAAAGGGACTGGGAAGTCACGTGGTTCGTAAATTGACTGAAACTGCAGGGGATATTGGTGAGGGACACATTGTCGGGAATTAGTCGGCTCATAAAGTTGACCAATATTTTTGGAGTAAGTCATCAAGTCAACCCGATAGGTTATTTCGATTTTCTGCCGATACCAGCATCAGGCTACTTTAAAAGAGTATGATCTATTGACATCATAATAATGTCAGTTAGCAATTACTGATATTCCACCGATAATTCTGATAAATGGCCCAATTGATTTCGGCATCTTTTGCTGTCTGGGTATTTTTAAGGTATTTTAGTAATTAATATTTTTTTTAGGTGGGTTACAATCAGACACCAAATACAAGTACTTCATATGCTAGTCCTGTAGTCAGTCAACCAAGTAACAGTATGCCACCTCCCCCACCACCTACATCAATGTATAACACTTCACCCCAGCCTCCTTTTAACCAACAAGGGATGCCTTCACCTCCTTCACAACAGCAGTCACCTTACCAGCAACAGTATCCAGGAGCATTACCAGAAGGTCCTGTTGGTGGTGTGTCTGGTTATGATCCACAGCTTCATGCCAAGATGGCTGGAATGAGTGTACATACAAGTTTCTCAAAGCTTTGGGTAATAATTATATCAAAGTATTTATTAATTTTCACCACTTTGTTATTCTAGTTTAAAATATATATATATATATATATATATATATATATATATATATTTTTTTGAGATTTCTGCATTGCCAACATTGCCAACCTCTTTTTGTTCATTCTGTTTTTCAGTCTGATGGCTCCTCTGTTTTATGCTGCCATAAAAAAATATTGAATTATGGATTTTTGTAAGCCCTATAATTTCCTGAAAATTTATTACATTCTAAGAGAAATTTGGTAACTGATCTAATCTATTATTATTACAAGTTGCAGAAAATGTTAGCTTAACTGGGCTATTAGAGTTAAAGTTACTACTTATTTTTTTAAAAATAAATTAATTTCTTTTTCATGTCTCCCTGTCAGTGATGTAATTACCTGGCAATTTTGTCATAATGCAAGCGTGGTAAAAAATGATCTATGGATTTCTTTAGGCCTTGGTGAGAACCCCTGTTATAGTGATCGCCATATTAAAGATTTATGGGCATGAAAAATGAGCAACATCTATACTGCCGAAAATAGTGGTGCTCCCACACTGGATTTTTTTTGCAAGAAAGATCTGCCTATCTAGTGTTAAACTACAGTAACAGCCATTAAGTAATCACATTTATTAATTAAGGAATTTCTAATGTACAGCAAGAATATTATGTATTTGATTTATAAGTTCATCATTCATTTAATCACTTGACACTTACAAATGATAGGTACTATAACAGGGATTGCAAACCCACGGCATGTATTCCTAGGTGGCATATGCAGCAATTTCTCTGGTATGTAAAAAATTAATTTGATAATCATTATATAGATGAAATTTCTTTTTCTTATTTTGTTATGGATAAAATTCTATTTGACTCGTATCTCGTATGGACTATCACACACTGATTTTTTAATCCCCCCCCCCCCCCCCCCATAAAATAACATATTAGAAGATTCTTTTTTTTCCTAATGTGTGTGTGTATGAGAGATGTCATGCATCCATATACAACTATTTTGCTTTTTTCTATGAATTTTTTATGTTAGATGTTGCATTAACAGCAAGTTAAAAATTACAAAAATAAAAATTCGCAATTTCCTTTTCTTCTGACAGTACATGCCACTTCAACAAATTAAATTTCTGAGTCAAAATTTAATGCCTGATTCCCTTATAAAGGAAAAACACATTTTGATTTTTGTTCTTTAATGACAGTGATTGCTTCTATTAGTGTTTGGCACATTGCAATTTGGTAGATATTGTTTGTAAATTTTTGGCATGCATATGTAAAAGGTTTCATCATTTCTGTGCTATACTTTTAACTATGATTAATTTTACAGTCAAAAATTCTGCATGTTGTAATAATTGTATTTAGTAAACTCTGTATTTTTCTATATAATTTGGATTACACTGTTTCTCTAAAAATAAACCGGGTTTTACTTAATTTTTTGCTCTTAAAAGTGCATTAGGTCACCAACCTGTGGTCCGCAAGAAACTTTTCTATTCTGCAGAAGAAAAAAAAAAAACAATTTAAAATCCAAACAATATTTACTTTTTTCAAAGGCTCTCAGAAGGCAATTTGGTACCAATGAAGAATTGGGAACAGCCACAAAATATTTGTCTCATGTGAAAACATGCATTTTTTTCAATAGGTTCCCCCCCCCCCCCCCCATTCTGGTAAAAGTTGACATACATCAATGTTCTTGGTGTTTTATTGGAAAAATAAAGCCATTTCTTTATGTCCATAGTGTATTACTTGTGTGGAATGAAAATACTGTCCTTAATACCCTAGGAAAACTAATTTTCATAGTATTTCTTGGTATGTGTTTATAATTTTGTTATGCTAAATATGTGCATTTTATATTAATGAAAAAGAAGTTCTCAATTCTTATTGTGTATATGAGGCAGTGAGTTTCTAAACTTGCCTTATCTAAAATTTAAAAAATCTTGATTTTTCTATCAGTCAATTAATTCTATTGGTAAATCTGAACCCAAAAAAACACAACAATCTGCAAAAAAACTAGTTTTATCCTGAATTTCTAGCATTGTAAAATCTTGGTTTGCAATGAAAACCAATGAATGCAGTTAGAGGTTTTTTGCGATTTCCCAAAGTTTGATTTTTTTGAATAAGGTGAGTTTTGAAACTCATGTCCTCATACGTATTTACATTTTTCCAAAATTGATATTAGTGGTCTGCAGCATTTTGAATTTTGTGGCCCATGGTGTTTGAAAGTTTGGGGATTACTGCATTAAGCCATATTTTCAGAGGATGTCTTATGTTTTTTAATTTGAACGAAAAACTGCATTCAGAAAAACAGTTTTTCTATGATTGTGTCAGTGTGTTGTAATGTTTTCGTATTTTTCATACCCTTTGCAGCAAGGTTAGTTCCAAAAGGTTTTTAATTTTTTTCTGCTCTAAAATCATGGAGATTTTAGATGTGTAAAATTTCTGGAAGTTTTGAAGTGGCAGAAAAGTTTTTTTCTGGAAAAATTGATTTCTCACTAACGTTTCTGAAAAATAAAATATACTCTTAAAATATATAAAATAAACATTTTTTAAATATCTTCACACTAAAAAAAAAAATCATTTTCACTTTACATGAATATAGTACTATATCTTGTCTCCGTTGAAATGATTTTTCAGTTGCATTTGTTTTAATTACCGGTAAGCTTAAAGAAAAATAAATAATATATATACAGGGCTATTACAAATGATGGACCCGATTTAAAAAAAAAATCATATTTTCGAAACTACTGCACATATTACAATAAGTAATACATGAATTTAAAGAGAAATATACTAAGTTTTTTTCAGTTACAAATGTTCGATGTGTGATCCTTCTGTTACACGGCATACGTCCAATCTGTAATCGAGTTCATTCCAAACATTTTGTAGCATCACTCTGTCATTGGTTCTGATAGCTTCCCAAATGCATTCTTTAAGTTCTGAACACTTTGTTTTCGGCATTGGTGGTGCATAAACAATGTCTTTGACACTGTCAGAACTTAAAGAACGCATTTGTGCAGAATTCAGAACCATCATTTGTAATAGCCCTGTGTATATATATATATGCAGTGTAGTGCTCGGTACAGGAACAATAAAAGGGTTGTTCCTCAATCATCATCTAGTTATCATTTATGCTGTCCTCCTCTACCATTATTGCAGTTTTGTAAATAATTCTGAGATATGCACCAAACAGCTTCTGTTATTAAGTTTGCCTTACAGATTTTTAAGATGATTTCTAGCATTTGGGTTTTATAATGATGTTGGTGACCAAAGTTAGAATAAAAATTTCTTCCTATTTTGATTTACAATAAACAAAATTTTGTATCCAATTCAAGTGTTATTTCTTCCTGCCTATAGTTTCATTGTCTTCTACATGTTTTAAGTTAAAATTTATATATACCTATTTTTCTCTTTCCAAATATCAACCTGAAATAATTTACATATTTGGCTTCTAAAATTAATATCGCAACATAATCTCAATTTAATCTTATCCTAAATCATAATGATTTTAAATTCAGATCTCTCATATTGTTTTAGTATCAATGCATTTTTGCTATCCTCGCAAATACTGCCATCCATGAAAATGTCTTATATATATATATATAAAGTGTATAAAATTGAATAAAACAGAAAAAAAGATTAAAGAGAGACTGTTCTCTATTTATGCTGTTTTCTGTAAAATATTTAAATGTGATTTGAAAATCATTGCTTCGAACTTTTGTTTAAATGTCTCATCATAATTATGTGCATTTTTAAAGTATGAGTTATTTTTGTAGTAGGTCTTATTGTTGGAGTAGGGCTTATATTTTTTATCATCCCAAAAATGATGCAATGACTTATTTTTAACTTAGGTCTTATTTTTGAAGGAACACTGTTTCACTGTGTATTGATTTGTTAAAAAATAAAAATGGGTATTTAAATAGATAATTGTTTAGATAAAGTAATTTAAAGTAAAAAAATGCATTTTGTACCAAAGTTAGTAGAGGAGTTGAACTGTTTTGTGCCACTTCTTTATTGCATATGAAGTAATTTTTAAACTCGACGAAGTTACAACTAGGGAATAGCAAAACTTTTTGAGGGAAAGAAAAATGAAGTTTCTATTCAATTTTGTATCAGTATACTTGTAAATTCAAAATTATATTCTAGTATATTATTGTAAATGTAGTATTTTGGAAATTTTTAGGGTAATGATAGCATAAATCTTCTTCAAGATCGTAATATTCTTCCACCTATTCCTATTGACCCTCCTAAACCAGTCCTGACTCCAGAGAGACCGAATTGCAGTCCTGAGTAAGTTTTCCTTCTTAATTTATTTACAAGGAGAGGCTCCGAGGTCAGAAACAGGCAATGCAATGATCCTTTGTGTATTGATAGTGTAGTCAATAGATAAAGATATGAAGGCCATAAAGTACAATTGCCAAGAGGTCCTAGGAAAACAAGCTCAAAATTTGTGCTTCATTTTCACTTGAGTATATAATTACATAAATTACCCTCATTTCTGAGCTGCTTCATGATTGGTAGTGTACTGGACTTCAGAATTTCTCTTTTTTTTTGGGGGGGGGTGTGAGTTCAATCCCCAAACATATTATTTTCAGACAAAATAAATTATTTTTGAACCACAATTAAAAATATATACATATTTAAATTTGATACAAATGTAAAAAACACATTTTCTGCACATATCTTTATTGATGCACAGAGAGGGAGAAAGAAAGTTTTAAATATGAAAATTTTGCATTTTTGGGGATTTAATACAGAATTTTTTTTTTAATGTATGCAGTTTGTATTTGTTTAATCAACAAAATTTTCCTTTATTTACAACTTTTCTTTATTTCTTGCAAAATGGTTTATTCAAAGTTAATACATAAAATTAAAGTGTGTTATTTAATGTAATTTTTTCCATTACCATACTAATTTTAAAATGTAATAAAACATTTTCTAATTCATTGCAAACATAAGATTCCAAAAGTAAAACTCAACATTTCTAATTATTAGGGTAATGAAAAAAATAAAGTAGCATATTTTAATTTCATAATTTGTGTTTGAAACCACTTCACTAAAAAAAAAAAAGGAAATTCATTTTGTAAAAAACTGTAAACAATCGTAAATGAAAGCAAAATTTTGTTGACTAAACAAATAAACACTGCATGCATTTTTTTTTTTTTTTTTTGTTACTTTTCATTTAATCCAGAAAAATGCACAATTTTTAATGAAAATCTTTCTGTCAAAAAATAAATATATGCAAGAAAGTGTGTCTCTAATTGAGTTATGTATATTTTTACTATGTTTCTACATTTTACTACGTATTTTTACTATGTTTACTATGTTGTTACTACGTTTGCTCATTATATCTGGTTTGTTCGGGGTTTAAACTCACACAGAAAAAAAAAATCTTTAGTTGGTGCACTACCAACCATGCATATCAATGTGGATCTGCTCAGGAAAGAGTGCAATTCATTCAATTATATACATAAATATAAATGGAATGCAGACTTTGAAGATTGTTTTCTTAAGATTCCTGGTATTGCATTTTATGGCTTTCATATATATTTATCTATTGACTATTCTATTGGCATACACATGATCACTGTATTCTCTGTTTCTGACCTCTGAGCCTTCCCTTGTTAGTCAAATTTCATTTACAAAAATTTTAACTTACATTGAACTTTTCTTTTATTTGCAGTGTATTTAGATGTACTCTGACTAAAATACCTGATTCAAGTTCTCTTCTTCAGAAGTCTAGACTACCTTTCGGCGTATTAATTCATCCTTTTCGAGATGCTGAGGTGAGAAGTTTTTTGTAAGGATTTCAAAAATCTATTCACTATTATATATAATTTTATTTATTATTGTTTGGATAATAATAGGTTTCTGTCTCAGCAGATAAAATTCCTTATACTTGAGTTTTTTATTGGCCGAGACCATGAAATTGTTAGTTTCAGGCAGGTTTTTATTTTGCTCTGGTTCCATTTTAAAATGTTTTATTGTAACAAAATAAATTGGCAACTTAGATCTTGAATGAATCACAAATTCTGTGTATTTAGCTAATCATGACTTAAATTGTTATAAATATCTACATTTACAAACACCTATAGTGTTTTATCTAAAAATATTAATACAACTAAAGAAAAAAATGAATAATGAAAAAAAAAATCTAAACACATAATCAGATAATGTCGTTGCTCTTATAAATGAGCTATAATGCTGTATGTAACAACAAATATTTTTGAGTTTATTACACAATTGAATAAAGTGGTAGATGTTCAGGCAACAAGTTTAATTCCATGTTAATAATCTTTTGTACATTCATTTAATTTTGAAATAAATGTGCAGATCAATTATTAGCAAAGTGCTGAAATGAGCAAATGACACCAGAATTTAAAAACAAATTTATTTCAAAATAAGCAAAAGCTTTTGTTCAAGTACTTAATAAAAGGAAATTTTCACTCCAACAGTATTCTGGTGTCAATGTGGTATTTAGGGACTAACATTAAGTGGTCCAAAAATGAACCACCGTCCTTGAAAGGGTTAAACGCATTTGTGGTAAAATATTTAGTTTTATCAAGGAAAATGTTAGTTTTCTTTTAAACCTGGTGACATTTTCTCTATTTCTCTCATTTCAAAGAAACATTTCACTTAGTGTATCATCAGTACGAATGGAACAAAAAAAAATATTGAAATATAACAGTTTTATGATGTAAATGCATGTTTTTTAAAGCATGATGTCTTTTTCTATTCAATCTTTTTAAAGATACTTTTAAATTATAATGAGAAAATGGCATCAATAAGGATTCCAACTGCACCATTTTAAAGAAATTTCACAAAAAACTTTTAAAAGTAAAATATAAAAATGAAAATAAATTAAAAAAAAAAATAGCTAGTATGGGCACATCTATAAATGAACAGCTTTCATTAAAAAAATTATAAAAATTAGTTCAGTAGAAAGCTTAGGGCTGATAACTAAAAGAACAGCCTTGTCTTTTAAATGTACTAGGGGATTGAACCTGGGCTCCCCGGATTATAGAGTATAGGTGAAAATCATTTTTTTAAATTGAAAACTCTATTAAATTTTTTACATGCAATATATTTTTTTAATTGCCCATTAACACCAAAAAAGCATTTTTATATGAAAAATATCAATTGTGCAATCAAATAAAGTTTTGAAATTAACTAAAGTGGTATTTTCGTATTAGCCGCATGCTAAGAGATTTTGCTACTTATGGCAGCGTTTTTTATTCTAATCATTTCAGTGCTTTAAGCATATAGTTCAATTATATGTATGTTAAATTTGTATTTTATTTATATAGAGAAAGAATTTTATGGAATATTAGCCGTAAGAAAATGCTGAACTCTTTACAATGTTTTAAGGGCAAACAGATTAATCTTTCGTAATTGAGCTCCACGCGGTAGAGATAACTTTAAAAATATTTTATGCTTGAAAGTTATTTTTAAAACCATAGAAAATCAGTAAACTGAGATGCAAGTTTGCAAACAAATTTCATTTGAATTTTTTTTTCTTTTTTCCTTTTTTTTTTGGGGGGGGGGGGGGGGGGGGGGTAAGGTACAATTTTCAATTATTCTAATTAAGGTACAATTTTCAATCAAATTGAATTGGCAGTGTAAAAATTTAAATTGTGTGATAACATATATACGTTAAATTTGATTTTTTTTTTAAATATTATTCTTTTATTTATTTATAGAGGAAGTTTTAATTTCGATATGAAAAATTAGTGAGAAATAAATTTTTACCAATTTTTATTTCTTTATTTGCAAAATGTTTATCATTATGTAATGGAACCGGCACATGTGATAGAGATAAATTACAAAAATTCATGCTTGAAAATTATTTTTAAAAACATAATAAATCAGCTAATTAAGGTACAATTTTCAATCAAATTGAATTTAAAAGTAGATTTTTCTCTCTATACGACGGTGTGAAAATGTATGATGGTTAGAAGATTAAAAAATTGCAGTAGCGAAAATTGCAATACTGAAATTGGATTGTGAAGTGTTGCCATTCACAAAATGATGTCAACGTTACACACAGATATGTTTCTCCTTTATAATATAGATAGACGATTCTAACCTGTCGAATTCAACAAATAAAAATGTTTAAAAGAACTGATTGTCTGAATTTATAAAAAAATAACTAAAATAATTGCAATAATTAATTAATCTTATATTGGCTAGCCTAACTCTTAAAACAAATATTATTTTTAACTAAAGTTTAAATCCAATTTTTCAAAATATTGAAAAATTAAAATTTATATCTATATGTAATCAGTAACATGAAATTAAGGTAATGAAATTATGAAGTTATTAATTGAGGCTTTGATCTTTTGGTATTATGTAATAGAAATCAACGAAAATTGTGCCACTATGACACAATTATAATTTTCGTTTTCAACAAAATCTAAAAATATCTTTTTTACCGTCGCAAAATTTACATGCATACTTTTCATATTTATACTCATTTTTAAAAAAGTATTTTAACGTGTAACAGATTATTTATAAATATATTCCAAACTTGATGTCACATTTGCCAGATATAATTTTGTATGTATGCATTCACACTCTTTACTTGAGATTCTACTCTGAGTGCCAGTGAAATCCAGAAATTTACTTTTAGATGCATTTGTAGTAAAATATTTAGTTATATCAAAGAAAATATTCATTTCATTTTTACTATGACATCATTTTCATCCACTGAAGCTCTCTAAGATTAGCGTTTCAATCTCAGTATTAGCGGAATTAAAAAAATATTGAAATGTAACAGCTGTATGAATAAACATGCATAATTTTTAATTGTGACATCATTTTCTGTTCAAAAGTTTAACAAAAGTTATTTTTAATTGTAACACGAAAATGGCATCCGTAATGATATAATTCCCTTTGTTTCCCTTCTCTCTTCAACAATGGAATTAACCGGATTGCTACCAATGTGAAGAAATTTATAAAGGACTTAAAATATAAAAATGGGATTATTTAAAAAAAATAGTGAGTACGTTCGCATCTACAAATTGTTTTTAGAAAGCTCAGGCCAGATGACTAAAAAAACAGCCTTGTCTTTTAAATATATAGATAATCAATTGCTACGAATGTTTTAATTGAATGACCTTTAAACAGAATGCTTTAAATAATTTGGGGAAATATAGGCATTCTGTACATATGAATCTACACTATTAAAATTTTTACACAGTAAAAATTCCACACTTGTTTGAGAAAACTTAGTTAAGGTACTTTAAATATTATGAATTCTCAGGCACTAAAAACCACATTTTTCAATCTTCAGTTACAGAAAATGACAAAATTTTGTAAAATTTAAAGTATCATAACTCAGTAAGTTTTGATCTTGAATAATAGATTTTTACTGTTTTACTTGTTAGAACAGGGAGAAAATTTTTCTAAATATGATTTATATGACCCAGGGACTGTGTAACAAATTTTAATTAGTTGGCTCAGTTGTTAAAAGCAGTAGATCTTCGGTGGCATCTTTCAATATGCTTTAAAAAAAATCTCTTATAGTAATCTGAAAATGTTTTACTTTGTATTACAACAGTTGGAGGAAGCATTTTTATCTGAATTACAGTGTAAATTATTTCTAGGAAATACTAGTTTTTGCTTTATTTTGATTCATATTTAAAGAAATGTGAGAATTATTTGCAAAACATGGTCACTAAAATTAAAATTCATCCTCATTTCAAAAAATAAAACTCTAAATAATATAAACACACATGCAATAATTTATATTTGATGTTCACACTTTAAATCCGCTTCATACACAGACATCCACTTCATTTCTCCCCACCCCATATCTATCAACAGATCATTACCATTGATTCCCTGTCTATTCAGCAGTCAGCATGAGCAAAAACTTATGTAAATGCTCCTCTAAAAGTATAGAAGCAGATTCATGGGCACCAGTCACCACATGGCAATTTATTGCGTTGACCACTAACTTTCGATGTCTAAATTACCATGTGTTTTACAGGGCTGCTCCTTTTCCTATGAATGGCAGATTTCCTTTTTTTATTTATTATTATTATTTTAAATTAATTTTTTTTTTAAGTCAAATCCACGATATTTACTACTTTTGTTCTTTTTTCTACTGTCCATAATTAAAAAATGACTAAATATGGATGCCACATTATCTGCAAATTTCCCGTTCTAAAAAAATATAAATTGCAGAATAGGAAAAAAAAAATTGCGTTGATATGCACTGCGAATGAACTCTCGGTGCCGGTGATATACTTCAATTAGACCACAACGCAGAAAAATTCATGCTGAGAAGATAATAATTTTAGGTCTCACTCATTAGATTTGTAGTTCTGGGGTTATTCAGATATGTTCTTACATTTAGACACTAGATATCCGCAAATCAGCCTACGATTCTTTCACAAATTAGCAGAATTCATCAAATTATTATTATTATTTTTTTTTTCTTTTAGCAGATTTCTGCAAAATCAATTCGCCAATTAGTCATGAAAAGAAAACAGGAATTTCCTCAATCAATCGAAAACTTCATGGAGACGGTCACAGAAAAATCCCACAAATTTCACTTATGACTGCACTAAATAAAACCACAAATTTCTCCAATCAGTCTAAAAAAAAATTATGCAATTTTTTCCAATCTGTTGAGGGAAGAAAATAAAAACTCACAAATTTGAATATAATCTTAGAATTATTTAAACAATATCACGTTCTTTATTTAGATTATAACTCTTGCATATTCTATCAACGATTGAGGTTGAAATTACGATGTATTCTTTCAATATCCAAATTATTTTTAAACAGAAAAAAAAGTATGTATTTCTTCGGTGCCATATGTGAGGAAATGAATGGGCCAGTAACAGTGTTTTATGATTCTTGATAGAATTTAAGAGTTGAGAAGATCTTAATTTTGAGATCTTATAGAATTTTAAAGTCATTGAGAATTATTTTTAAGAAGAACAACCCCAAACTGTACTAAATTCTTTTAGGCCATGTGAAGACAAAGTAAAACTAAAATTTCTTATTTGATCTTGGAAAACAAAAGAATGAAACCAGTACAATACATACTGTAAATAAAAATTCTTCCATTTATTTTTTAAAATCCAATAAGATAGCAGGAAAGGAACTTTTCCCTTGACAATTTTCTTAAAAATCTTGCTGTATTAATTTAACAAAATCCCTGAGTAATTATGTGTGAAGCTATCTCAAATAACATTCTCATTTCAATATCAAAACAGTAATTTCTTAATCAAGCACAACATTCTCAGATTGCCATTAAAAGACTAAACTACTTTAAAATAAAATGTTCCAAATTATTATTGCACAGGGTACAATAAAATAAATGCTGGCGAATTTGAAAATCATTAGCTAGAAAAGCAAACATGGAAATTTAAAACCATCAATCAAACCAATCCAAGAGCATAATGGTATCATGTGATGTAGATGACCAAGCCCACATATCGCATGTCTTGCAAATGGCATAATTTGGCCATATCCCAGGTAGAGAGAAGAAGAAAATAGTATGCTCTAAGGGACATAACATGCCACCTTATAGTAAAACGAAACTGCCGTTTGTGGAATAAAGATGGTATACACACATCATAATAAAAGTGACTCTGCCAGTGAAAGAGAAATTTATATGGAAACGAAAGTACCAATGATGAAATACACAATGCAAGATTCCTTGCGGCTGGAATCGATTCTCCAGTAAAAGAAGAAAAAAAAATTTAATCAGCTCCACTCACAGTTTGGATTGAGTTTGTATAAAGTCAATTTGCCTGACATGTTAAGGTCTGTCTAGGATAATAAGGACTGTATTGTGTATACATATTTTTTCTATAAAATTTTGAAAGTTAAACTGTTTAACTGAATTTTATGGTCTTCTGTGTATTATGTGAATATCTGTGCTTGCATATGTTAATACCAGACCTGCCAACTGCTACAAAAAAATCGTAGTTTCTATAACTTGGACCTATAAACTACGATGCTACGAAAATCGGTCTTAAACTATGATTTTTTGCAAAAGACACAAATGCGATTTTTATCCCGCATTGCATATTTCCAGGAGTGATTTTGTTGCGAAATTTCCAAAATTTTAAAGCATTCATTTCCGAAAGTTTTAAAAAATTGGCCATTAGTCCGAAGATTCGGACATTAAAAAATGTTCATAGAAAAAAAGATCTGGGCTGCAAAACAAACTTCTTAACATAAAACACTCTTTTTATGTATATTAATCACAAGTGAATCCTGTTTCTGTAAATATTTATACAGGAATTCGCTTCCTTAGAAACAAGGTGCCATTTTAAGAATTTCTGGAAAAGAGTGGGGAAGGGGATTTCTGGAAAGGGGTTCTTTGAGGGGCAAGGTTTAAAATGGTTTGCAAAATCACACAATTTGCGATAAACTACCATGAATTTCGACAAATGCCCGTATTAAAAAATCAATTTCGTCAAAGGATCGTGGTAAAAACACAGTGTTGATTTCAGGGGGTGGCCCGGTGGGGAAATGCTCCCCCCCCCCATTTCGTCAAAAGATCAGTAAGAAAATGCAAATTTCATTGAAAGATCGGTAAGAAAATGCAAATTTTCACCGAAAGATCGCAGAAAGAAAACACTAACTTTGTCAAAAGGATCGCGGAAAAAAATGCAAAATTTGACAAAGGATCATGTACAAAAATGCGAATTTCATCAAAAGTTCATGATAAAAAGTGTGGATTTCAACAAAGAATCGTGATAGAAAAATGTGAATTACAATTGCGGAAAAACTGTGAATATCCTGAAATGATCGCAGGAAAAAAAATCCCGAATTTCGTCAATTTACTGCGCTGGGCTAAAAAATTGGAACCAGGCTCCTCTTACAAATGAAAAAAAAAAAAGCTGTGAAACAAACAGAAACTCTAAAAACCGTATAAAAATTTTCAAAGAAAAAATTTACTATATTGACTTGAAAGACTGAAACCTTATTCCTTTTATGAATGTCAAAAGATGGCTGTATAACATGAAAAACCAACCAACCAACCTCCATATTAATTTAAATTTTGTGTGCTATGATTTCTCATTTTCAAAGGTTGGCAGGTCTGGTTAATGCATCCTTTTATCTTAAGAAAGTTTTTGTAAAAAAGTAAATTTTATAAAGAAAGATCAAATACAGTTATTAAATTACAAGCTAATTATTTAATAATACTAATTTTAAGTCATCCTACTAAAGTTTTCTATTCTGATGAGCTTCTTTTGTTAGTAGATTTTACATTTTAAATCCTAACAAAATAAAAATATATATATCAAAAATTTGCTTTTATTAAATAGAATTTTGTTAAGCTTGCCTCTTTTGTCAAATTGAATTTTGTTAAGAGAACTCAATTGCTGCTTGTAGTGACACCTATCTTGGTTATACTTTCAAATTATATAAATATTTAATTTATCCATTTAAATCTTTTAATTTATTATTTGCTTAATATTTACTATTTTTCTTTTCATCTAGCATTTGTCAGTTGTACAGTGTAATACTATCGTTAGGTGTAGAAATTGCAGGACATACATCAATCCATTTGTTTCCTTTATTGATCAAAGGAGGTGGAAGTGTAACTTGTGCTTTAGGGTAAATGATTGTAAGTAATTCTAAAATAGTTTTTTTAGCTGTTAGTGCCCATTTGTTTTTGTTAATTGTATAATTATACAGAGTTCATGTTTACTCACATTTTATGCACAAAGCCCAGAAAGGCATGAAATCTGACTCAATTTTACAATTTTAAATCACAATTGCTCCCCCCACTTGAAATAGTTCAGTTATTGTCTGATTTCCCAAACCTACCACCACTCTCTTTTTTACAAGCAATAAAATCAGTTGAGAAAAGGTGGATTGTCTTATTTGCTGAGCTATAAAAGAAAAAAATCTTTCAAAAAAAAAAAAAGCTGCAATCTGTATTTATAACGAGTCTACTTAATTTTCATATTTTATTTTGTAACTCAATCAACCTTCTATAGCTTTTTTTAAAAAGTTATCAGCGTTGATGCTTTTTGAGTATGTGCGACAAAACTCTTATCCGTTTTCTATATCTAAAAGTTTTAAAGATTTTGAGGGAATGAAAAATAGCCAGAAATAATATATAATTTTTCATAATATTTATTTTTAGTAACCTTTAGACTTAAAGATGGGGGTACAAAGAACCTAGCACTGCTACCAGAGGTCTATTGTACAACCTTCCGAAAGTAATCCTAAAAAAACGTCAGTAGCTGAAGCAAAATTCAACAGACATTCTCAAAGAAATGTCATAAAGCTTCCAAAGCTCAATTAAATGGCAACAAAGGTATTCAAACCTATGGGCAGAAAACCCCCCGCATTTACAAAGAACATGCACAGCTGTTTCTTCCTTATAAAGGCAACCTTACACAGAGCTGCCAAGTCTACAGCTTTTTGGATACCAGTATTTTAATAGAGAAAATGTTCTTTTATTTAATTGCTACATTTGAGTGATTTAAAAGAATGTTTTCTCTAAGATAATATTGGTGTGCAATAAACAGAGACTTGGCAACTCTGCTTACATGTTGAGCCTCTAAAGGTTTTAAAGACAGTAGTCCTAATAAGATTACTTGAGATCCCAATAGCTGGATCAGAACCGACAAAAGAGGTAGCAGATCCCTTCCTTGCCAATTCATCAGCCAACTCATTACCACAAATACCTGAGTGCCCAGGTACCCTGTTTAGAGTAACCATGTTGCCAGTTGGCAAACATTCCCAAACTATATGGGAGGTTATAACATATTTACTTAAAGCAAGTAATGCTGCTTGACTATCAGAACAAATGTGAACACATTTATTTCTATAGCCAATGTCTAAAGAGATTCTGCAGCACATAAGAATGGCAAAGACTTCAGCCTGAAAGACAGTTGAGTAACTGCCCAAGAGACATAAGTATTTAATACAGTCATCAGGGCAACAGACACCAGCACCAGTTTTTTTGTTCATCTTTCAACTATCTGTATACGAAATTGAGCACTTCCTACCAATATGCTGAATCCCGATCAGCCTGTGAGGCCAGAAGAATTTGATAATGTTTATCAAAGGCATACTTCACTCCCTGCTCCCTGAACTGCAGTGTCAGTGTGTTGCAAGCTGCTGTTCGCATTGTCACTTCCACCAGCAGTAGGGTTGTCGGTTTCCTCCTTGGTGCTGGGACCCAGCTTCAAAGAGGCCGTTTCACAAGCTGATTGGGTACCTCCAAAGGAAGAAACCAACCCTTTCTTATTTTATTTTTGTGGATTTATTATTCATAAGTAGGTCAGAGAACTGGGAGGAACAAAAGCCTGTACCTGTATAGCCTCCCTGTACAGGTGTAAGGCGTACAGTCAATGAGGTTCCTCCCAGTTCCTCGAGGGGGCTGTTAGTGATATCATATACCCCAGATGCCATTCATCCATCAACACGGTACCCCACACCTTGGATTGGGAGCCATTTTAGTCGCCTCTTATGGCATGCATGAGCTACAGTGGGACTATTCTGCCCCTCTTCATATTGTAGGGATTTTTAGTAGCCACTAGTGAAAATGTCCATTTATAGAACTTAGTATGTGTGCAATGTGTCAATATTCTAATAAATATACTGAATTATTTTAGTATCCTTCTGTTTTGTTCTCCCCCCCCCCCCCCCCCCCCCGCTTTTTTTTTTCCCCCTTTTCCTTTTGTGCTTTGATCAAAATTTGTTTTTGAAGCAGCTTTAAATGTTTTTTTATTACTTAGAATAGAATGCTATATTGATGCTGCAATGCATATCTTTTAAAAATTAATGTTATTTCAGGCTTCGTACGGTACCTGAAAGGTTCTTAAAAATCCTTACATTTTTCAAAAGAAATTTTTGGTTCTTAAAAGTCCTTTTTTCATGCAAAAACTGCAAAAAGTTATTTTCTGCGTTTCAGTGAATTTCAGATTTAAAAAAGAATCATTCCCTTTTCAGAAATTTCAACTTATCTTGTCTCTCTCCCCCCCCCCCAAAGTAGTATCCAAAGTTTAAATTCTTAAAAGTCTTTAAAATTTTTTAAAAACTTTTTCTGCTCTATTTGTTATTTAAATGTAACAATAAATAATCGATCATGTAAACTTCATTAAAATTTCCTCTAAATTTCCCCCTTCCAAAATTTTGCTTCCCCCTTTTGCTCTCCCCCCACAGTACCCAAAGTTTAAAGTCTTTAAAACACTTTTTTTTAACTTTAATTTTGTTTTAATCTTTTCTGCTGTATTGTGTTACTCTATTGTAACAATAATTAATTATTCATAAGTAAAATTTGCTTTCTCACCCTTTTCCTCCCCAGCTTACAAAGTTTAAAATCTGTTGAAAGTTATTTTCAGCTCTATTTGTTACTTTATTGTAACAAATTCAATCATATGATTTTATCTTATCTCCCCTCCGAAATTGATGCTTCACCTCCCCCCTCCTCATTTCTCACCAAGCACACAGAATTTAAAGTATTTAAATCTTTGTTTAATTTTCTTTGTCCTATTTGTAAATCTTTAGTAAGGTATAATAAGTCATCTAATAAACTCCCCCGCCCCAGTTAAATAAATAAGTAAAATAAAATTCTGTTTCTCCCCCTATGTCGCCCCCCCACTAGTGATGGAAAATATATTAAATTTTTAATCCCCCCCCCCCCTCCAGTTCTTTTCTACCACAGAAAATTATATTTATTCTGCAGTAATTATAAATAACTAAGCAATCATCTAATCAACCTCTTCCCCCCCCCCCCCCCCTTGAAAAAACAAACAGATTTTCTCATTTTGCACTTCCTCCCCCCTTGCCTTCCCAGCCTACAAAGTTTAAAATCTTTAAAACTTTTTAGTTTTTTTAAAAGTTTGCTGTTTGTTTCTTTATTGTAACAATAAATAATCCCTCATATAAATCCATCATCTTTAAATAATTTCTGATGTATCATTTTTATCAGTGTTGGGTATGAACGCCGTTCGTGAACTTAATTCACTTTCTGTGAATGTTGATTTGAATTTGACTCACTTTTTAATAAACGAACGTGAACTGAACGAAAGCTCAAAAAATCCGTGAGTTTGAACAAAATTTACAGCTCAAACTCAATTTGTTTCATAACTTATTTTTTAATTTTTTCAGCCGTTAAGAACACGTTTTTCCTATTCAAATGCCATTTAGAGGCCTAAACGGACTTGGGACGAGTCGAGTCTGATCATCAGTTTTGGTCCTGCCTGGGCCTTGTTTCTTTGGAGGCTCGGCTCGGGCCAAACCGGACTTATTTCTAGGCCTGTGCTTTATTCTTCATAGAAGTCTGCACTGACAGAAATTTTCTGTCAGTGTTGCCCAAATTGGGTCGGGCCAAATTTTCTGATATTTTTACTGGACAGGCCAGAGCCATGCCGGTCCAATGACTTTCATATGAGTTGGGACTGAAAATTTCTGCCTGTTCAGACCTCAAGAACAGTCCAGCCCTGACGTGGGCCAGAAAATGAATCTAGTGCCGGCCCATCTGAGTCCGAACCTCTAGAAAAAAGCAATCCCTATAAACCAAGCTCAGACCAAGTGTCGGCAAGGAAAATTAGGTCGGACCCCTGAAGACCCATACATCAAATAACCAAAAGATTAGTTCACAAAATTAAGTTCTAATATATTTAAAAAAAGAAAAAAAAAAGTTTTTAGTGAACTTTGTTCACTTTCATGGATGAGTTTGAGTTGAGCGAGTTCGTTTCAAAAATTTTGAATTTGAACGTGAACTTGACTCACTTTTGAGAAATTGAACTTGAGTTTGACTTAGTTCGTTTTTTTTTTGTGAGCGTGCCCAACACTGATTTTTATATTTTAAAATTTTTTAAGGTCTCTCGGTCAAACAGCATATTTAAAAAAAAATTATTTTTGTATTATTATGGTCCATTAATTTGGATGGTTAAACCGTCTTTAATAATTTATTTTTTAAAGGTTCATTTATTCAATTATCCTGCTTAATTATTTTTAGAATACAATGGTGGTGATAGCTTCCCATTTTAAAAATTTCAGTTGTATGAGAGCATCTTTAAAATTGTCTTTAATGTTACATGCAGAATAAATTCTAATTATTAGCATTTTTATTTTGCAGTACCAGAAGAATTTCTTTATGATCCAGCTACAAGGTCCTATGGAGATCCTGCTCGAAGACCTGAAATAAAAAATGCCACTATTGAGTTTATTGCACCCTCTGATTATATGGTATGCAAGAATTATACTTTATTTTTTTGATGAATGGTAATTTGCATTAACTTAACATATTTTTTAATTTCAGCTAAGGCCTCCTCAACCTGCCATTTACCTTTTTCTTCTTGATGTTTCACATGGTGCTGTTGAAACAGGTATAATAAAATTTTTATGCATAAATCTAGTATATTAATCAAATTAAAAATTTTATACAAAAGTCTGTAACATTGTAAATAACCTATAATATAATATGTATATATGTGTGTGTGTGTGTGTGTGTGTGTGTGTGTGTATATATATATATATATATATGTATACACGCATATCTAATTTAAAATTAAATTATATATACTTTTTTATTCTTAAATGTGTTGCATATCGCATGAAAAAAAAAACAACAACAAAAAAAAAAAAACTAGTAAGGTTTTGCAACTATTTATATCTAAATATTTTCTAACAATGTCAAAGGAAGCATAACCCTATATCTCAGCAGTTAACTTGCATGAATCATAATTGAATATAAATTATGTTTGTCTACAGTCAACTCTGTGAAATCCACCGATATATAATCAAAGGTCTATTTTCCGTAGCACACGTTGGAATGTAAACAATGAAAATTGTCATTAACAGTTGAACTCATAAAGTTAAATTTGGTAGATATTTTTTTCAGTTATCAATTTTCCATTGAATAAATATTTAAATATAAATTGGATATAAATATTTAAATTTCCTTGAGTAACAAAATTTTATCTCGAAGCATGAGTGTCGAAGAGTGTCGCATGAGCTCGAGCATGAGTCATATACTCGAGCATGAGTGTCGCATTATCTCGAAGTAATGAGTGTTCATAAATTACAGAAATAAATTATTGACACAACAATCCAAAACTGAAACTACCATTGGGTCGTGTCAATGTTTAAAATAATGAATAATCAGTAAAATTTGTATATCTAATTTAATTTTCTTTAATTTAAATTTTCACGAATCTTAGTTATTAAATATATTAAACCAATGTTGTATTGTTTTTCTTTTCCATTGTAATTTTTTTACAGTTGTTCCTTGTTTATAGTCAGACTTTAAAATATAAAATGTAAACAAAGGAATGATCTATAATCCATAAAACTCTCGGACCCTGAGTGTGCAGATTTCACAGTGTTGACTGTATTTAGGGTAAAAGTTAATATGCATTAATGTGTAATACTTAGTGTCCTAAAGAGTTAACTTAAATCATGGCCAACATATCTCAGATTACCAAAAAGAAAAAAAGTATTAAACATGCTTGTTAAATTCAGATTATTTACAACAATTATTAATATATTATCTTAAAATTCTGAAAAGTTTCCGCAGGGTATCTAGCCACCTAGAAAGTCTGGAAAAGTCCGGGAAATTTATATGGACTGGAAAAGTTGGAAAAGTCAGTGAAATTTACCATTTCTGAGGAAATGTCTGGGAAATTTGAAAACTCTAAGAAAGAGTTGCAAAAATTTAAAACTTCCAAGAAAAAATTACTCATTATAAAACTAAGGATTTTAAATTGCAGCAAGCTTTGTTTACCCCTTTTCAATTGTCCTTGTAACTTTGAGATTTTCAACTCCAGCTTTACTGAAACTTTGTAGAATTGATTAGATGTTTCAATCTGTTTACTTATCTTTATTTTAGAACTTTGTTAGCTTAATTTATTGAATATTTATTATTTGTATTAAAATATGTCAAAGCAATCTGTATTTAACTGTGATGGATCTGATAAAGAATTTCATTCTGATTGGACAAAATTGATAGAACCTGAGGCTAAAAGTGTGTATCAGCAAAATGTTAAGCATATAAAATGTTCAACAATTTGTAAGTTTTGCAAGAATTTATTTAACAATTTAGTAGTTGTTACTTCAGAATCAGTTGCGAGTTTTTGTGTGTAACATCATAAAATCTCAATATCTAAAAAGTCAGATAAATTTGTGGCTGATCTGAAATAGACACCCTGTTTACTTTTCTATGTAGAGTTTTTTAAAAATAATAAGGTTTGATCATTCTTACAACTAAGGTTGCTAATTTTTTTTTATTGAAGCTATTTAAAATTTATGTAGATTTCTGATTTTCATAATAAACTTAATTGTTCTTACTGTTACTAATATCTAATTTTCATTTTGTGGCTATTTAACTATATATATGTTTGTATATTTATATAAAAAAACTGGCTTAAATAATAATAATAATAAAGTTAATAAGTTTTTTTTTTTTTTTCAAACTGATATCTTCTAACTTTTGGGTGCTGAACATTTTCTAGAACTAGAAGGTAGAAGACAATGATTTTTTTCCATAATAATAATAAAACATGTTTATAACCGAAGTCAACTGGGTACAGGCTTTTTTTTTTTTTTCCATGATTTATTTAACTTTAAGAATGTTTATATTTTGATTAATTGTAAGTTGTTAAATTTTTTGAACTTCAAGAAAATATAGCTCTAAGAACATTCTGTAAATATTTAAAGAATTATTATCTAATTTTGTTTCAGGTTATTTACAAACATTTTGTAAAATTCTTCTTGAAAGTTTGGAAGAGTTACCAGGTGATTCTCGTACAAAAGTTGGTTTTATAACATTTGATGGAAGCATCCACTTCTACAATTTAGGAGAGGGCTTAAACCAACCTCATATGTTGGTTGTTTCAGATATTGAAGGTCTGTATAATTTTTCCAGTTTTTTGTAGTATTTTCTTAAAATATTTATCTCAAGCTTACATTATTTCTTTTAAGTGCTTAGATTAGGTATTCAAATTGCTGTCATGGTAGATTGTGATAGGTTTGTTATTAAAAATATTTTTCTGGTAATCATTGATATTATTAGGAAATCGAGATATATTAATCTCATTTAATTTGTATTTTATTAACTTCTTATTTTCCTTCATTTATTAAAATACAATATAGTTATTTTAGAGCAGAATCATTGACCCTTTTTACTTACCACCCAATGGTGCTGTGTTGTAAAAAGTTCAACATTCACATTCATTTTGCATTATCTGAAAATTGACCTACCTGGCAAAAGGTTAACAATATAACTTTTCTAATGTCTACTAATACAATACCCCTAAAAATTTAATTTATAACTCATAGACAAGACTTTTTTTTCTTTATTTTTATTATTATTATTTTTTTAATTTTAAGTACTTAGGGCTTAGTAATTTTCCACTGAGAGGGAGGAAAAACACTTAATGAAGACTTTTCTTAATATTAGTCATTAAAATATTGCGAGTGATTTTTACCAAAATTCAGTAATTTGGAAGGGTTGTAGAAATTCTCATTTTATCTGTAGAATTAAGCTATTCACGTTAAACATGTAAATAACTATATTGCAGTTTTGCTTGTTGAGACCAGCAGTTCGTTTCATGCCAGCTAGAATTTCTTTATAAGCAACTGCACTTTCAACTGTTTTAGTGTATTTAAATGGAATTGACAAAACTTTTTTACAACAAGCAAACGATCTAATGAATGTAATTTTTTTAATCCTTAAGTTTACATTCAGGTCCAATGGATCAGACTGATAGTTCTTGTATAGTTTTTTTTTGGCAGTTAGAGAGTTAATATACATTGAGGAATTTTTCTAATCTTAAAAATCCATATACATTTGTCAGAAATGTGTGCTTGTCGTGCATTCCTATTAGATTGATGTTTGTTTTTATCTGTGCCAGTCCCATATGCAGATAATTTTCAAAATTAAGATTATTTCATTGCTGCAGTGTTTTTTTTCTGTTTATTGTTTTCTTGCCACACATCAATGTTTTTTTTCCTGGTCATTCATAAGAAATTTGATGCATTTCTAAAAGTGCACTAAATCACCGCTTGCTCTTTAAAAAAAATCATTTCACTTTTCTTTCAAGTTAAACTACCTTATTTACAAACACTGATGCTAATTAAAACTGAATTAACTAATCTGGTAACTCTATTTTTTTATTGCCTGTAAGGTGGTTCTCTCAAAACACATTTTCCCCTCCTCAACATGGTAAACTTTGACACATGTATAGACTCTTTT
Organism: Maratus speciosus; assembly: GCA_963932465.1. Taxonomy (NCBI): domain Eukaryota; kingdom Metazoa; phylum Arthropoda; class Arachnida; order Araneae; family Salticidae; genus Maratus; species Maratus speciosus. Next base: position 258,876,543 of record OZ010791.1, read on the forward strand.
TTAAAAGAAAAGCATGACACTTGGTATGATTAGTGAAGTGATTTGTAATATAATATTTTTCATTTTTCAGTAAATGAATTACATCTGGAGTTATCAGCTATTAACCAAACAGCAAATAATCCTTTGCTGAACTTCTTCAGAAAATCCTTACTCGCCTACTTTTCATCCTTATAACCTCCTTCTCCAAGGTCAGCATATATGACTCCTTGTCCGCCCAGAATACTGGCTTTTGATCATCGCATCCGGACTACTATAGAATCAGTTCTGAGCCTTTGCATATAAGTATTTCGATGAACATTAATGTAATTTCTCGCCAAAGTTTTTCTTCGACATTAAATAGAGAAATCGCTAGATTTTGTCCAGACGATATTGTGTGAAGCCCTCTATATGACTGTTGCTCATTTACCAACATTTCTTGTATTATGCCTAAATTTAGTCGATTTCTCTTGATATTTGTGTATTGGCCTGAACAGAAATCTTGAGTTAAAAGTTGTTGTTGTATGACAGCATTTTTTTCCTCTTTTCCATGCCAGCATCTTTGGAAGTTCTGATCAAAACACCAGCATTATCTGAAAGATCTTCCTTTCTGAAAAATGGAAAAACTGTTTGATTACATAGTTTTTGAATAACAGGACTTTAACATTTCATGCATTTGCAAGCAAAAATGATTTCAAAAATATGTCAGAAAGTAATCTATTTGGATTTGAGAGCAGCACTAAGATGCCTATTAGGTAAACTTGTGGGTGTCTTATTGTCTTTAGCGGGATTGAAAAAAATATCAATGTCTTGCATCTCCCTTTCAAACACTCGGTGTGTCCCCCGGCAGGTACAATTCCCTGATATTGGGGGGGGGGGTGAATGCTTTTAGTTTTTCTAGTTTGAAACTAAACAGTTTATGGCCAAAGCGCATTAAAATGTCTTATAAATATAATTTTCTTGCCAGAAACAAGCAGTTAAATTTTATATGTATAAATAAGAGTCCTCCAGATTCATCCGGGATGGCTAAGTCTGTAGAGCATTGGCGACTTCAGCCAATACTTCTCTGGTTCGAATCCTGGACCGGAATTTTTTCACCCATTTGGAAATTTTCATCACTATGATTTATTTACCAATTGAATAATTGTTTTAAAAATTAATCTAGTATAAATAAGAGTTTGTAATCTGGACTAGATTCTTCTTTTTTTGTTTTCATTATTTTTCATTCTAGCATATACCCTTATGACATTAATAGAGTCCAGAATAATAACCTTAACTTCATCTAAAGTAATCTTACCATTTCCCAGGCCAACTGTAATTATATATTAAAAAAAAAAAAAAAAAATCTCCCAGCTGTAAGGTCTGTGTGTGTAGTTATAGTGACGTTTTTTTGGCGATAAGAGGTTACTTGGGGAACACTAACACAGGATCATTTCCCTCATTGCAATTTTGTGACTTTTCAGAGAAAAGTTAATGCCTTCACTTTCTTTAATGATTAATTTTTAAACTTCTCTTTATTTTATTTTAGTTGATTTTTGAAAGCCTATTCCATATAAGTGGCATAAGATTGGAGGAATAATGTATCCAATAGAAATTTTTTGATAAAAACTAACTTGCATTTTTGTCAAAATGGTCACTTAAAAAAAATTAAAAGTCATTGAATCGTAGGAATTCTGGATAAACTTTAATGAAAAGAAGGCAGAATTTACTATATTGATTAAAAAATTCAATTTGGATTGCTTATATGAGTGGTTCAAGTCGCCAGTGAATTTGGAGGTTTGGACAAACACACAAATTGTTCCATTTAATATAAAATAACATTTAAAAAATTCTAAATCTGATCTTGAGGTGCATTCAAATCTGTCTTCGTCTAGCCTGAACCAAATTTACTGACCTATTGCGTGATAGATATGCATTACCAACAAATAGACACATCCATCCACACAGATGGCAACTTTCTTGTATTAATATAGATCAAAAAGTTAATTTTGATGTTTTCCATTTTTGTAAGAATTGTTTTTTTTTTTTTTTCAGATGTTTTTCTTCCATCACCTGATAATTTATTGGTTAATTTACATGAAAGTAAAGCGGTAAGTATGTACTAATTTTAATCTGTATTTTTTCATTTCAATTAGGTGAAAAAAGATCCACCCCTCCACACACACATCCTACTAACTTTACCAATTGATTAGTGTAATAATGTCTACTAATAATTGCTGTACACTTAAATTTTGCTCAGGGGGTAATTGTAAAAAAACGTAAAATTTTCAAAATTAACATCTAATTTTGACATATTTAGATTTCTTCGGTAAATTTTAATATTTCTGGAAAATTTTACTGATGCTAATTTTTTATTCATTTTAAATAATATATTTTAAAATTCATATTCGAGAAAAATAAGTATTGTAACCTAATGAGTCTTTTAATAGAAATCTGTTTCTAGAGCTTCAAATATGCAAATCGAAAATTACAGATCATTCTGCCTCATAGTTTTTGAGATACACTTAAAAAAATTACATATATTACAATATGATTTACAACAACTAATAAACAATTAAATTTAAAAAATCAAAAAACATGACTGCGTAAAAAGTGAACTAATTATTTCTCATCAATGTGAAACAATTTTTTTTTTCAATTCCGACTATCGCTCACACTCTCGCTATATATATCCAGTTCAAATTTTCAATCGTTAATAAAATACTTATTATTCATCCAATCAAGCTCAAATAAATTTTTTAAAACTTGTAGTGGATGACACTTGGTGTTAATCCAGTTTTTTTCAAATATTAATTCATTAATTAAATTAATTAATTTTCAATAATCGAGGGAGTCCCCTTCTTGATCAAGGTGTTTTAAGACCGAGAGAGCCTTCTTCTTGATCAAGGCATTTTAAGCGCCACTCAAAAGGAAAGAAGAATGGGAGAAAAAAAAAATATCTTATTAACCTAATTAGGAATTCACTTAAAATATATATATATTTTTTATATTACTTGTTTATATTACTTACCTATTTTTTTTTTTTATTATTTACTTGTATTGATGACTTTTAAGTTGTTTAATTGTTAGTTCCTATCTATAAACACTGTTTTGACGAGGTCTGTAGATGTCTATGATGGTTTGAGTTGCAGTAAAGCTAGAGATCCACAATACATATGCAACTTCCAGGTTGTATAATATTTTAATGGAGCTTCTGACTGTAAAATAGTCAATGAAACATAGTCTTCATTTTGAAAGACTCATCCAATAATATGCCACTCAATAGGGTGCGTAATTTTTTTTTTCCGTCTCAACCGCCATTTTGTATTTTACGGCCGCCATTTTGAATTTATCAAAACAAAACCTTGCCTATAACCACCAGGCCGTTAAGACGAAGTGATAGAGACCCCATTCATTAAAATCCATCCAGCCGTTGGGATGTTTCGAGGGTATAAAGAAATCCACATACACAGATACGCGTGAAACACACAACCCTTTTCAGTCGGGTAAAAATGAATTTAACATAAGGAGTTTCAAACTTTTAAATCTTCTTATTTCCTAAAGCACTAGAAGGAATGGGTTCCTGTTTGGTATTCGGTGGTAAAATTTACCAAAGGAATCAAATATGATGTTGTCTAAATTAGGTGTTAGTAGTGAATTTAAAGTTTGTTATGATTCCTATAAGTAGATGACCTCTAAAGAAAATTTAAGTATGGTATTAATTATTAGATGTTATTACTAATCAGTTAGGAACTAACCAATAACATTTTTATGGAATGAGTTGAGACAGTGCGAGGGAGGGGTATATACTTACTCTAACAGTATACCCTAATATGTAATAATGTAAAAAGTTTTCCTTCATTATTGTACAGTAGACTTAAATTTATAGATAATTTTGTAAATTTATAGGTGTAATTTTCTTTTTCTGTAATCTTTTAGATCAAAAGATAATTTACTTTTTTATTCTAGATGTCTTTAAACATATTGCAAATATTTTTATTTCAGTTAATCACTGACTTGTTAAATGACCTTCCAAAGAGATTTTCTCAGAGTGGTGATATTAATAGTTGTTTTGGAGCTGCTTTACAAGTTGCATATAAACTCATGGTTTGTATTATTGAATTTTTCTATTTAATCTAGGCTAATATTAACTAATATTAATCTATACTAATTAAAAAAGAAATGTTTGTTGGAAGTATTCTCTGAAACTGCAAGACTGATTTAAAAAATGATGTTGGGAAAATGACTTTTTCTGCTCAAACATAAGATACATTTTTATCGCCATGCTACTATCCACAAAGGGGGCAGAAGAGAAGGAGGTGGAAAAAACTTTCTAAAATCATCAATTTCTTTGATACTGTTGGGGATGAGAACTTTTAACTTAGCATATTGATTCTCTTATAATGTAAATACTCGCTAAAAATAGTTTCTAAAAAATTTGAAATTTAAAAGGTTGAAATGAGCCAAAATCTTTTAGTAGGATAATGGTTACAGTCTCTCTCTTTACTCAAACGTGGGCTTCTTTTTATCTTCTACTCAAAAAGGAGTGGATGAGTAGAAAATGCTTTAAAATTATTTCTTTGATACTGTTCAGGTTAGAAACCTGAAATTTGGCATGGTTTTAGATGTAAATGCTTGATAAGTTAAAATAAATAAATAAATCAAAATTTAGAAGGGAGAAATGAAACAAAAATGTTCTAAACTCCTGCTTATTCTGGAACTACTGAAAGTTTCAAAAGATCTTTCAGTATAATAATAGTGATAATCTCTGTTTCAAAATAAAATACTTTTTATCTTGGTACTATTGCCTTCCACCCCTCCCGCAAGATGTCCAAAAGCATAATAAATCTGAAATTTCGATTTCTTTGGAAATAAAGTGGTTAAGTCTAGAAACTTGAAATTTGACTTGGTATTTACTTTTAAGACATAAGTGTTTGCTGAGAACAGTTTTTAAGGAATTTAATAGGGGTGAAGTTAGCTGAAAAAGCTCTAAAATCATGATAGCTTTAGTAACTACTGATTGAATTTATAACATTCTTTCTGAATAATAATGGCTGTCTTCTGCTTAAAAGTAAGCTACTTTATATCTCTGTACTACTACCTCTAACAAGGGCACCACCAAACATGATGCGCACAGATTTTGATTATTTCAAAGTATGTTGTAGGGGTCATACCACTAATTATTCTGGTGAAAGGATTTCTTCAAATGGGCTTTAGTTTTTGAAAAATTTGAGGTTAAAGTTCAGCGCATATTTCAAATACCCATTAGTATGACATTCTGTACGTGAATTCGTGGCTCAGCGGTAGCGTGCGAGCTTATGGACCAGGACTTTGCGGGTTCGATTCCACCCTGGAGCCCTTTTTTTCAATTTTATTATTTACTTTTATTTACTTTTTTACTTATTTATTACAGGCTTTAGCTAATGCAACAGCATTCTTTTTGTACGACAATGGAATATAATCGCGTGGTTCAGGTGCAAATTATTCAGGTACAAAGTTCTCACGATCTTCATGAAATCCCGGATACTATAAAAAAAATATTTAAAATTCAATTGTTTGATTTTGATTTTTTTTAACAATGAAATATAACGAATATTTTTTGGCTAAAGTAAAAAATCATACTTTTGTAAATTCGTTAAATTCATTTTCTTCATTCAATGTCAATTCCTCGGCCTCAATAATTTGTCGATCTTCTAATATTTCTAAAATTGCACCATGAAATTCTCCAGGCATACCAATAGAAGCACAGGATATTTCATCCGGTGGAGAACTTTTAAACAGATCATCATTTTGTAACAACGTCTCGCAATATTTTAATGCATTTGTAATTCGGCCTTTTTGTTTCTCTTCCAAACGAGAATTTTCCGCATCAGCGCTGGTTCTTTCCATAACACAATCTTTAGCATTCAATCTGTCACAATCTGTAGTCTTCTTTTAATTTTCATACCGAAATTTTCCCTATATATAACAATATTTCAAATATTCTAATTGTCTGCAAAAGAAAATAAACGAGATCAATAAAAGAAATTTTTATTTATTCCAATATTACCGAGAAAAGGAAAGCAGACGATTAAAAAATATATAAATATATTTATATGTATCGTAAATTTTATCTCATTAACAGATGATTTTTGCAATCCAGTTGAATTTTTATGAATCACGTAGAGAGTGTTTTTATTTGCTATAATAAAAAAAAAATATTTTTAAATGTAATTTTTTATTTGTGCAAACGAAAAATGATGTTGAGGTTGAACTTTAAAGATAAATGTATTTTACAGAGTATAAAAAATTTGTACAACTGGTAAAAAACTTGTATTTAAGCATTACTGCTTTAATATTTTATTACTCTTTCAGAGATATGCATTATTTGAATTATCTAATCCGAAATACGTTTGAGAAATTGCACCTGAAAATTATTTTGTATAATTTATACAAGAAAAGGATAAATTTTCCTTTTAAATTACATAAAGTTAAAAAAAAAAAAAATAGAAAAAAGAAAAATCATTTTATCAGAATTGTGCTTAAAATAAAAAAAGTAAATACTAATTAATTTGAAAAAAAGTTTAGGCATAAATTAGTTTTGGAGTTTTGTAAGAAATTTTTGTAGAAATATTAGTAGAGATTTGTAGAAATATTAGTTTAAAAATTGAAGAGAAAAATAAATTGCCATGAAAAATTCGAAAATGTAAATGTAATTTATTAAGAAAATATCAAAGTTCAAAGCTGTAGAATGCCCAATTCTGCTTAAAATTTTTAACGTATAAAAAATATAAAAATAAGTAAAACAGAAAAAAAAGCCTCGAAGTGGAATCGAAACCGCAATGTCTTGATCCGTAGGCTCGCACGCTACCACTGCACCACGAATTCACGTTCAAATAGTCACACTAATAGGTATTTGAAATATACGCTGAACTTTAACCCCCAATTTCTCAAAAACTAAGGCCCATTTGAAGAAACCCTTTCATCAGAATAATTAGTGGTACGACCCCTACAACATACTTTGAAATCATCAAAATCTGTGCGCATCATGTTTGGTGGTACCCTTGTAAGTTGGTGCAGTAGCAAAAAATGGTCATGTGCGAGTGAGTATTACTCGCGCACATGGTGTTCCGTAGAATAAATATATGAATTAGTTATTGTATCATTTAAAAAAAAAAAAAAAAAAAAAAATCGCTAAAAGAATATTAAGACTTTGTAAAAAAAAAACTATACAACGTTGGGTTGGATATAACTGTACATACTAGAAAAGTGTAAAGGATATACCATGAAAGTACAAAGAGAAATGGAACTTAAATAATATTAAATATAGCTATTCTGTATCACTCCTTTTTTAATATTATCCTAATCTGTTTATGATGAACTTAATTCGGTAGTGACAATAAAAGCAGTGCATATTTAAACTTCATTTGCCGGTTCATAAAAATATATTCAGCATAGTAAAAACCTGTAGCTAAAACAAAACCTTTGTTCAAAGCTTAAATTTGGCATTGTGCTAAGCGAGCTTCGAAAGGAGGTCGCAAAGTTGCAATGCCGCCTTGGTCTGTGCCGCGTTTTTCCAGATAGGTTTTTAATTAACTTTTAAAGTCACTCAAGCCGTATTGAGAGAACAACTCAATGGAAACTAGTCGCGAATCCCATAGTATTTATGTGATTCATTCTAATTAAATCAGTCTGTTTTTAACAATTTGACATTTATTGCTTTTATAGTGCTACTGGGCATTGCATTACACATATACATCATTAAAAGTTTTTAACTAGGCTTTAAAAGCCGATGGTACATAGAGTACGCTGCCCTTGTCATTATGTGTGTCCAAACCATCTGTATCTTTAAAGGTTAATATCTCGGCTAATTACCAAAGATTTTTTTCGAAAATCATTATCAACAATGCTTTTATACTTCTGCTACGATAGGTAACTCCAGCACTGCTCAACACTTTTGTTGAATGCTCGTAAATCAAAATTTGTATGTAACGAATAAATGTGATTTTCTCCAACTGTGTGACCTAGGGTGATCGTTATAATTTTCCTGCAAGATTTAAATTAACGTCAACTACCTCTAATTTTTTCATAATCTTAGTTTCAGTAGATTTGGAATTAGATGGGGGGGAACATATTTTTGCGCTACATTTTCGACAATATCTTTGAAAATGTAATATCTAAAATTGAAAGAAATGCATTTTTGAGTTCAGTGTTACAAAAGCTTTCTCACGATACCTCACATGATATACAAAGAAAAGAGTTTTTTTTTTTTTTCGAGTAACTTAGTTAGCCCCTCTACATTTTTACTAAATATATTTATGAATGTTTAATAATCTGAAAATATGTGAGTCAATAGTCTTTATTACTTCCCCCAATTTGAACTTTCCACGTTTCATAGTTTTCGAGTAAAATGGCTGTGACAGACAGACACATGAATGATCTTATAATGATTACGTTTTTACTTTTTAAGTACAGAACTCTAAAAATGCTCTAAAATTAAGATTTCTTTGAAACTGTTGATGCTAGAAACATGAAATTTAACATGATTTTTGTTACACTAAATGTCTTTAGTCTACTTTGTAAGACTTTGTTAAAGGCTTTCTAAAGACATTTGATAAAAAAAAATTGAAATTCATATTATAAAATGATTGAAAACTTTCTATAATCATGTCTATTATCTACCTGAAACTATCAGGGCAGGAAACTTTAAATTTAACTTGCATACTATTACTACTAAACTAAACTCTGTGGCTATACAATCCAAGAATGATCTGGGCCGACAGTGCCCATCTCTGTTTTCTTGAACCCAGCCCCCGAGGTACTGTGCAGCATGCGTCCCAGTCAGGTGGTCAACCTAACACAAGACCCTCGGTGTTTAGTTCCCAAGCAAGCTTGGTACTCATTTTATCGACCCCGAAGGGATGAAAGGCTGAGTGAACCTTGCCCAGTCGGGAGTCGAACTCTTGACCTGCGGTGTGGCAGTCAGATGTTCTGACCACTACACTGTGACGGTAATTAAATGATCGTTTAAGTGGTTTAGCACAAATTGCGAAAGTCTTTTAATAAATACTATTGATCGTTAAAGAAGTGATAAAAAACTGGAGAATTCTTACTTGAAAAGTAGACAGTGAAGAGGCAATTTGATGAAAACAAATATTCTTTATTCCATACGTTAGTTGAATAGAAGGTTATGAAATTTCTTGCTTCTGGTCACCATTTTAAAATAAAAGAACTGAAAGAACGGAATCTCTTAATTAGAATTCTTCCGTGGGATTCCTTTAGATGAGTACAGCACATCGTTAAAAATTAAATCTTGAGAAAGAACATATCCACATAACAAAAATATGACCCATAGTACGGCAAACTTATTCGGCCAAAAAAAGCGGTACGGCATTCGAACGGCCGCGCCGGCGGGCTGGCGCTCCGCTAAAACTACGTTAAAAGACTACATGTTTTTCAGACAACATCAAACCAAATTCTGAATTAAAAATTAATGAGTTTTAGTATTTAAATGATGAATACGGGGTTGACAAAGTAATTAAAAGGCAGACTTTAAATTGATTAGCTAAATTAACATTTACGGGAAATTAATGAAAATCGAATTACAAGCAGCAGAATTCAAATGTTTTCACTGATTGGAAAAGCGAAACTGAAATTTCTTCCTGTCAGCGATAGTACGGCAAACTTATTCGGCCAAAAAAAGCGGTACGGCATTCGAACGGCCGCGCCGGCGGGCTGGCGCTCCGCTAAAACTACGTTAAAAGACTACATGTTTTTCAGACAACATCAAACCAAATTCTGAATTAAAAATTAATGAGTTTTAGTATTTAAATGATGAATACGGGGTTGACAAAGTAATTAAAAGGCAGACTTTAAATTGATTAGCTAAATTAACATTTACGGGAAATTAATGAAAATCGAATTACAAGCAGCAGAATTCAAATGTTTTCACTGATTGGAAAAGCGAAACTGAAATTTCTTCCTGTCAGCGACATCCTGACAGCATCAAAAGAGGGCGGCGCAACATTTCAATGACGTCATCATAAAGCAAGTTGACCTCCTCGATACGAGAGCTCCAAGAGATGTGCTCCTAAAATAGCGGAGTGTGCATGCGCAAGCTACCGATCCGCTCCCAAAGCAGATATTAATATTGGCGGTGAAAAATGAACTTGCATTACGGAGAGAGGTAAAAACGTCAAAATCGCGGCGTAAAGATTGAGTTCAAATAGACATCGATGCAAAAAAATAGCTGAAAGGAAATAAAAATAAACCAAATTTAAATACTGTGAGAAGTATTCTCACATACACCACTGGGCTTCTGCATACTATTAGGTAAGGGATAATCTGTTCCAAACTGTTACAATTTTGATTAACTACTCTTCTTCAAAAATGGTAAAGTATTTGATTTTTGCTGCAAAAATAGAAATTTCAAAATATAAAAATACGAAGGGGCAGTGTGGAACCTTTGAATAGGTTTTGTTATGTTATAAAAGCAATACATAACATTCCCCTTTTAAAATTTACATAAATTTAATTTTTATACTTTGTTTATTAAAATTCGATCTATAAATTTGGCAGCAAATTTTACTAAGTTTTTAAATGTTAAAAATCTAAAATCTTTGTTCTTAATTATTTTAATTTGGAATCATGTTTATTGTATTCTAATATATTTTCTCATTCCTCTGGTAAAATTTCAGCGCAATTGCTTTTATTGTTTACCAGAAAAACGAGAAAATAATTCCTAGACTTTTCTTTACTTATAATCATTTTCGATTTACATTTCGCCTCAAGAAAGAAGCTTCTAGTTCAGAAAATGTTTCTTATCATTTTAATGTACCGGAAATTCCAATCTACGTCATAAGACCACACAAACAGCAGGCGTCTCTTTCGCTCCCGCCCATGAGACTGGCTCGGTAGCTCTCCTTTTTGCCGTTGGACCCTGGGCCCAACGGGCTTTTCCAGTTAGCAACATAATATTCTAAAGAGAATTCAGTTATAAAGATTTGTCAAAATTATCCCTGAATAGTCTCACCTTTCGGAATTTCTGGGATTAATTCACGTAATAAATGACTTAATTTCAATTTTCTGCGGCTTGAATATCATAGTTTTAAGATGTTTATTCAACTTTCAACGGTTTCAAGAGGAAGTTTAAGTGATTCATAACTACTGTACTTTTTCGCTCAACTTTGTTTGCATTCTTTTGCGATGATTACCAATAGATGCTCATTGGTGATTGAACAGCTCTTTGGAGTACAGGAATTTCAAACAATAATTCTGTAGAAATCAGGTTTTATGAAGTTTTGATATAGTCATGCTGTGTTTCAAGTCTTGTGATAACCCTTCATAGACATTCTACACTTCAACCATCAAAACTTATTTCCGTTCATTATGAGTCTTCTTTCAACATCTGCCGTTCCATCAACGGTACATTATCTTATACTCCTGTCGTTATTTCAGATACTATACTGGGAAACAACTATTTATTTTAAAAAGTACATTAACTAATGTATTTAAAATAGACTGACTAGAAATAAAATTCAAAACAATAAAAAATATATTCTTTCTTCAATGAATCTGTTCTTTATATAATGTAATATTATATGATTTTAACGAGAAATGTTTTCTATTCCCGGATCCAGTAATAATATGATAATAGTGTTAAATAAATATGCTTGATGTGAACTATGATTCCAATCATTTTGTTTATGGATTTATTTTCTATGTAATTTCAGCCATAAGGGGGTGAGTAGCAATATTTTATATTTGTTTAATTTAAAAGTTTTCAACTTTAAATTAATTTTAGTTAAACGCATTTTTACCCACTATACATCCGGCCGTAGTGTGATTCTGAGATGTGTGAATTGGATTTATTTTGGTTCAATTTGAATTTTCACTCCAATTTACATATCCCAGGGTCACATTACTGGTTTGAAGGAATGTCAATACACATTTATCACTAACTGAAAAAGTGGATTATGCTACAGGTTCAGTGTCTAAATTTTAGCTATTAGAATATTTATGGGTCATCTAAATCCAAAAAGGATGATTATTATAAAAACAAAGCTGTTGTGCCATATATGAGAAATAGACATTACTGACAAAAGATTTTCAGCATTAAAGATTCATTGGATAGCAGGGCTCGAAAAATCTATTGTCCGACATGCCCGGGGCCTGTATTATTCTTATCAACATGCCTGAATGGGCATGTGTTTTTGATGGCATTTGAGATGCTATCTGCGATCGGTGAAATTTAGAAAAGACATCTAATATAGCTATTCGCAGCTATAACTCAAGCAAGATATCACCAATACTATACTTTTATTGATTGAAATAGTGTTTGTTTTTTGCCTAGTACATCTGCATGTCAAAAGGGGCTTTAGCTGTATGAATTGAGTTAAAACCTCCCTTCGCTCTAGCCTCTAGATGGAAACTGTGAATGGCTTAAGGTGAATAAGCATTGATGCCCCTGACTTGTACCTATGACACCTTACTGGCTGTTGAACACTGGTAATTGACTGCCAAAGGTACATGACAGTTTAATGGACATTCTCTACACTAGCAATTGAATGTAAAGAATATAACTTATAATAAAACAATGTTTAATTAGTTTTGTTATGTAATTTTTATTTATTAAATGAGAATCATTTATTGAAAAAAAAATTTAATCATAAAAGTTTTATATTCTCTTGAATAAAAAATATTCGGTGTATCTTTCATTGTTTTATAGATTATTATATTTTCCAGCTTTAAAATTACAAACACAAAATTTAGAAGTGCAAAATGTCGGGCATGTAAATTTTTTATTCGGGCATCTATTTTTTTTTTTTTCTACCACATGGCTGACTGGGTATGTAAAATTTTTGAATTTTTTCTATCCTTGCTGGGTAGCCTTAGATGTAAAGTGTTGCTCAAACTTATTAAAGCATTACTAGCATTACCACCACATGGTAATACAGAGTGTAAATATGAGATCAATATTAGTAAGCATTCGTTAGAAAATTGTTCACTTCAATGTTCTCACTGTACAAGAAATCCCATGTTAATCTATAGGGATATTTCAACTTGGAATTACTCATTACCTATGAGTTTTTCAGAATTTGTTTTTTTATATCTGAAAACTGTTGTTAGTTACAAAGGTATTACATTTTTAAAAAAATTCTTAAATTTTAAGATTGAGATATTATTTTGTAATGTTATATTATTTAAAATATCTTTTATAAGGCCATTTACCTTAGGTAAAAATTTCAATTTTCTTTTAGTACCTGGTAAAAATAATAACCTGGCTTAGTACTTCGTTGGCTCAGTGATTTTTCTCTACTCTGATATTGTGCTGAAAATTTTTCATTATTATTTCAGTGTATTTATTTCTAAATGAAAATGTCATTTCTAGTTTCTAAAAGTAATAATAACAAATGCTAAGAATTAGTTTTTGAGTTTTTTGTCTGTCATTTTATAACTATTTTCTTAGCACTGTCCAGGAAACAGTTATGGCTTGTGTTACTGTTTCTGCAGTCATTAAGTTCTAAATTGGTTGTTTGTTGGAGTATTCAATAATTCTTCCTGTACAACGTTACCAGTGTGATGAGTATTTTCTGTAGGTGGAGTACTTTTAAGCTATTTTGCCTCTTAACCCTGGAAACAGCAACATTGAGCATTTTATGCATGAAAACAGATATGATATGTGAAGTCAATGCCAATGAACTCAAAGGTCTGGTTTTTGGCTTTGTGTATAAAGTCATTACAAATGTTGGCCTTAAAGGGAATTGGTGTCTTTGCATTGTATTGGGTTATCCTGAAAGTTTTGCGGTTTTTTTATGATAAATTTCAATAAAGAAGTACAAACACATAAGAATTTTATTGAATCACATAAGTGCCATTTTATTCTGTGGCTTTTTGCAATCGTTCTGGCAGCTGAAAAATTCCCTTTTATAAAAAGTTGTTAGATTTAGTTGTACAGAAATGATCAAGGTGCTGCTTGACAGACTCCAAATAAAAGAATACCTGGTCATTCAGAGAATTTTGAAGTGACTTGAAGAGGTAAAAATCTGAGGGGAGCCAGGTTTGGTGAATATTTTGGGTTACACAAAATATTCCAGCTGTACTCAATAAAGCATCGCCTGACATTCATTGCAATGTGGGGCCGAGCATTGTCATGTTGGAACACCACGGTGATTGGTCAGTTCTGGTCACTTTTCTTTGATTTTTGCTTTCAAAACTGTCATTTGGGAACAGTATTTTTCTGAATTTATTGTCTAATTTTGTGGCAACAATTCATAATAAATAACTCTTTTGTAGTTCCACCATACACAAAGCATTACTTTTTTGGGATGCAGCCTTCTTCTCGATGTTACTTGGGGAGGTTCATTTGATTTACGCCATGATCTTTTCTTTGTAATATTGTTGTATAGTATCCATTTCTCATCTCCAGTAATGAATTGTCTTAAAAAAGGAGCTTCTTTATTTTGTTTCAACAAAAAACCACATACAGAAACTCAAACAAGCATATTCTGCTGTGTTAAAGTATGGGGTACCCACACATTATAGCGTCCCAATATATCTGTTACACACCCAATCTTCTTCCAGTGATCATGTACTGTACTTTTTGGAATATTTAATCCGTGTGATAGCTCCTGAACTTTGTAACGTGGATTTTCAGTGAAAGCTTCTTTTAAGAGGCCCTCCTTTACATGTGATGGTCATCTTCAAGGCTGAAATTTCCACACTTAAACTTCTCAAACCATCTTCCAACTGTGTCATCTCAAACAGCACTTTGTCTATATACAGTACAAATTTTACAAGCAGTCTGACTAGCATATTTACCTTTTTTGAAATAAAAGACCATAATATGACAAAAATGAACTTTTTAGTTCTTCCTTCTTAACACTGCACTCGAAAAAAAATTATGTGACAATGCAAGCAGGAAAGACTGAATGTACATCTCTAAGTCATTCAAGGTCACACCTTATAAGTAGTAGCAAAATAACTAAACGAAACTAAGTTTCACTGTGAAAAACACTTTCTAGATGACCTAATACATCAAAGCATCTGCTTAAATCGTGAAAACTCTTGAAATATGTACTTCCCAATTTGAATATTCTCCTATAATAATTTTTGCTTTCAAGTTATTGCAAAATTCTTTCATAGTTAGCCTTGTTCCATTGCAAAGTTCTTCTGAAATATTTAAATTGCACTATAGAATGGTAATTGTTATTTTTTAGCTTTAACTCATGAGGCGACAAATCAGCTATTTTGATGAAGTTGAGAAATTCTGTTGTAAACCAAAGCATTCTTTCCGGCTAATCTTTGACCGAGTCGTAGCTCTGGTAGACTTTACGTTCTCCAGGATGCTTTCCAATAATGTCGACATTTATCTTACTGACATCTTTGTTTAATGGCATGAGAATAGTTCGATCCATAAATTTTTCATGATATTCTTCATTTAAACTGTTTCCAATGACTGGTGAGATCTCCATTCGAAAGTATATCTAGGGACATTTAAATTCTGCCCATTGCTTTCTCTGATCACTCTCCATTTCCAAGTTTCATAGTGTATTTGCTGAATTCTCTGTATCGGATCCAGTGTCCTTATTGTCTTTCAATGAAAGGGAAATGTTGACAGAGGTCACTTCTTTTGATTGATAAATATATTTGATTTTTGCTTTCTCGCAACGTATTGGTAGACACTGCCGGAAGTTAATCTTCCGTAATCACACGTTCATTTTTTAAGATACTTAAAAATGCTAAAAAAATTATTTTAAAAATCTATTTAAAAAAAATCAGTAAATATTAAGGTATAGTTTTCAAAGAAATTGCATTTGAAATGACTTTTTTTCTATTCAACAATGAAAAATTAAAATTACACAATGTTTAAGAGTTTTAGAAAAGTTGCAATAAAAAAGAATTGTTTGCGCATGCCATTGCTGCGGTTGATATGGCGTCAGCATCACTCATGGACATGTTTTTGCTTTTTAATATAGATTGTATTACACAAGAGGCGACCACAGAAAAATCTAAGTCTTTGAGCATCATTCGAAAGAGAATGTTGTGAAATGGAAAACCTGAACATGTGTGGGAAATCTAACAGGTGGTCTGCTGGGGTACCTAAAACAACAGAAGTTCGAAGCAAAGTTCAATTTACATTACATATCCCATGGAGCAGAAATATTTCATAATCGTGGTGTTAGACCTACGTTGAGACCTAGTTATATGGCTTTCTTGTGCTCAAATTGGTGTATAAGGCAATGTCATAAAAATCACCTAAATGGTTTTTGTTTTATAGCACCGATTTCAGTACTGAGTGTGTTCTAATTGTTTAAAATTAATTTTATGGATTTTGGGCCCTAGAGCTAGGCTGTTTTTTCATAATTGATTTAGTATTAAAGGTAAATCTCCTAAAAATTGTTAATACCATCATCAAAATCATCCGTATTAGTGTTGATGATCAATTGTCAATAGTATTGGCAAGAATTCAGATTATGGAAGATTAATTATAACAAATTGCTTAAACCTATCATAATGAATTTTTCTGAAATCAACACCTAGTTATGTTTTTTTGTATTCATCTAAGGCTTACTCACAAAAATCGTTGAACTGTTTTCAATTCACAGCATCATTTTCAGTACTTAATTTGTTTTAACTTGTCTAAAGGAATTTTCTTCAATTCAGGGCCTAGCTAGATCATTTTCTTTCTTTTGATGTACTTAAAAGAGGCAGGTTTCTCGAAAATCGTTCCAGAAATTTTTGAAATTGCCCATACATCCACAATTGCTTGCTTATTTAATATATAGTAGAAGATGTTTATAACACAAACTTTGAGATGAGAGGTTATGTGTATTATAGATTTTTGTGTTATACAGGGTGTTTCACTACCAGACCAACAAACTTGCAGGAGGTGTAGGAGGCACAGAGACGACTCTGAATCATATAGCAATGTAGGGTCGGAAATTTAATCCTAAGAAGATAGAAGGGTTGTTAGGGGTTGAATCATCTTGATCGAAAATTGACATTTAAAGACCATAAGCTGACCATATGTCATGACTTTCCTATAATGAAGTTGCCCGAAGTTTCGTAACGTAGGCACCACATTGAATCTGGGATGTTTTAAAATACGCCGTGCATCCATCGGACGTTCCCGGTAGCAATGAAGATTTGTCATTTCAAAACGCTCCTACTACCTCTGATAAGCTGGAGAATAAAGAAAGATACAAGAATGAAAAGCCTTCAATGAACTTCGGGGAACTTCATTATCAGGAAAATCATGACTAATTTTAAGCTTAGGGTCTTAAAATGTCAATATGCTATCACGATGATTCAGCTCCTAACAACCCTCTATCTCGTTAGGATTGCATTTTCGACCCTGCATTGCTATGTGATTCCAAGTTGTCTCTGTGCTCCCTACATCACTTGCAAGTTTGTCAGTCTGGTAGTGAAACACCCTGTATAAATCATTTATCACATCAATTAAACTCATCTTGCAAACATGGCAAAATATGGCTGGAAGTTATCAATATGCAGTAGTAGATCTTTACATTGTACACCTTGGGACCAGAAGTTGTGCAGATTACAAATTTTTGCAAAATAGTTCATTTTACACATTTTTTATAACAACAGAATTATGCTAAATTAACACGTTGCTAATAAAATAATTTAAAATTTTTGAGTTTTACATGTCTACTTTACATTATCTTCAAAATGTTTTTATGTAACAATATTACACAGTTCTTAATTTTATCTCGCATAACACTTATAATTTATCTATAATATATATCGATAAATTATAAGAGGTATGATTTTTTTTTTTTTGTGTGTGTGTGTACTAGTTTTATATTGTAGGTTTGTAAAAGTGTAGAAATTTAAAATTAACTAAATGTTTATATAAAGTAAAGAAGAAGAAACCACAAATAAATAAATGAATAAGTAAAATTTTTGTTTACTATTCTTTGGTCTCTGATTTGGGTTAATTTTATAATTTGAAAGCATAATACGTATATAGCACTTCAGAAACGTAGACTATGTAAATTATGGGTTAATTTACTCACTAAAAGTAAAACAATTTAATAATCTTAATTTCACATTTAACGCCCAAGCTATAAAATCATATGGGATATAGAACTGGTGTACAATGGACCATGGTCCATTTTATCCCTGTTTCAGGTGGTCCATTGTACCCCATATGTGTGTTTCACAGAAAAAAACAACAAAAGAACAAATTTTATGTTCAATTATTTTAGCTAGATTTAATATAATAATAGATTATTTTACCTTTTAATTGTGCTAAGGAACGTCTTTCAAATCAGAATTCTTTTATGAAGAAAAGAAAATATGTTTTGCTGAAAATATTTACTTTTACCAGCCACAAATCACATATCTAGAATAAAATGGCTAAATTGTCTGTTAGGAACATAGTTTTACATTTTGATCATCACTGTAGTGCTACCATCTATGTGCCAAAATATGAATAGTTCAAAAACAAATATGAATAATATGGAGGTGGTCCATTGTTCCCCCTAGGTCTATTATACACCAGTCTCCCCTATAGTTCTTGCACCAGTGCAATCTAGAACAACATTTGGTCACTGTCGTATTAACTCACACACATATACATCATGGCTACAGTACTTTCTATATACTATATATGTCTGGAAAATAAAAATGCTGAAATCTAATTTGATTAATTTGACACACAAAGAACTTATAATTTATGTTGAGAGAAACAACGAAAAAGAGAAACACCTGATTAACTGAATGTAGTGTATAGATTTGATAATTTTTAATTAGGGCCTGTACAAATTTTGCAATATTGAAAGCCTGTTATAAAAGCTTTAATCATGTGTCTAGTGCAGCTAGTCGTTGTACTATTTGACAGTAAAGTAATAGCAAGCTACACTCATCATTTTTCTGGAAGGGTTTGAAGAGAATGGATATTTTTCGACTGTTCAAAAACATGACAGTGTTGTTGCTGTTTATATCCCTATTACACTCTTCCTAATAAATGCTATATATACAGTATAAAACCATTTATCCAGAATATCTGTTTACCTGGATAACTGTTTTTTTATAACATGTTGCACATTAAAGCAACATTCATTTGTAGAATATATGTGGCTATGGCATTGTTTCTGATATCAGATTGATTATTAGATTACCCAGATTAAGAACTGGATCCAATTATGATAAAAATTTGAGTTTGAAAAAGGCAATTTATGGCAATAACTTAGATAACAATTTTGCATAAAAATCAAAACTCTTGATAGCCAATTAAATATGCTTCCATCCTAGATGTTGGTATAAAGTTTACCATGCTTGTGGTAATATGCCAAACAGTGCACATATGAAACTCGCACTGCATGACTCTTTCTGCAAAGATTCTGAAATCAGTCAATTTCAGATATTATGGATAACTGGTTTTCTGTATTATATATGGTTCCATGCTATATACCTTTTTTACCATAACAGGGTTCGTACGGGTACCGTTATTTTCAAGGCCAAATATCAGTATTTTTTTTACAGAAAAATAGATCTAGTTTAAACGGACGAAATTTCACATTATTTAAGGAGAGATTTTTCCATAGGAAAATACTGGTACCGAAGATTTTCTTAGTCGGGAAATTCAAGGACCCGTACAAACCCTGCATAAGTAACAAAGATTAATTTTTCATAAAAATCAGTATATATTCTGAAAAAAGAAAAAATCCTTTAAAAGTTTATATAAATGATAAACTGTTTTTGTGTGAAAAATTAATATTAATGTTCACTTACCTTGAAATCTTTCAAAAACATCCAAAACACAATGCTTGACATAGTGAATTAATTTGTTTATATGTTTTTAAAATTCATATGAAATGCAGTTATTTAAAAATGGCATTTTCTCGCATTTAGGTATTCATATTTCATCATTTAGGTATTCCTAAGAATGCTTATCAATCTTATCATTAAATTTTAAATTCGCTAGATCCTATTTAACAGTTTATAACATCCTGTAAATTTTTAATCATCTGGCCTAAGTAGAATTTTCACGATGTATCTAAACATGAAAAAACTACCTTTGAAAATATTTCAGATTTTTGCATTCATTTATATGGGTGTGGAATTCCAAATTTAAGAGCTTAAATCGATCAAAAGGACTATCTATTATATATATTTAGAAATATCAGAACTGTTTCAATTTTTTAATTTAAAAAAAGTGAAAAATTGATTTTTTCTATGGTTATTAATGATCTTAATATCCTTAAGTACTTTTAGTTTCCATATCTAGAAGAAATGCAAACACTTTTCATTCTTAACTTGAATCATTACTATAATCCTAATGATTTATCCCATCTACTCACTAATTTAAAAGGTATTTCTATTAAAAAAAAGTATTCTATGTTAGATAATTGATTGTGCAATTTATTTTGCCGCCTTTTAATTCTAATCTAAAATTGCCTAGTATTTTATTTTTCCATAACTTATCTTTTTTGTTAGTCTCCATATGGTGGAAGAGTCACAGTTGTACAGACATGTTTACCAAATTATGGGCCTGGATTACTAAAAAATCGTGAAGATCCAAATCAAAGAGCTGCTAAGGTACTTCCTTTATTTATTAGTATATACTATACCTTTATTTTACTTTTACACCATTTAAAAACCTATCATAAATATAAGTTTTTTTGTGTGTAATATGCAATGCTGCGAATCAGTTCTGCAATTTACTTCAGTTTGTTTTATTGAAAACAAATATAAATTTTTGTTCTGCTGTTCATCTGGAACATTTCTCAAAGTTTCATGTATAGCTTGAAGACTTAAAAAAATTTTCATCTATAAAATATTTACAAAAATTTATTATTAAAAAAAAGTTCATTGTTTTTCTTAAATTGGATTAATTTATCATTAAAAAGCAGTTCTTATTAGTGATGTCTGGAAACTGAATCTGTAATGCATAAATTTAACTTAATTATATACAATGAAGTTTCCGTTTACGAAGCCTCATAATTATACTTAAATACTTTGTTATGAAGAAAATTTGTTAAATAAAAATCAAGTTAAATTCATTAAATTTGTATACTAAAATACACATGCATAAAATGAAAAATACGCATAAAACGGAAATATCGGAAAAAAGTATTTTTATTAGGCCAGTAACTTTTTTTACGCAATGTAGACATATGAGAAACATGTAATTAGAATAATGTCTAAAAAACATATAATAAAGAGAGATACACAAAAACTGAAGCCTAGTGTACCTTTTCCCTTTTTTTTCTCAGTATCCAAATATTTGACTTTAAAAAAATCTGTAATATTACTTTGTACTACGAGGTTTTTTATGAAAAATACACTGTTCATAAAAACAGGGCTGCCACAGCCGACTATTTTTTAATTCTATTTCGCACCACTTTTTCAAAACAAAAATCTTTTACATACACTTTGACAATATTTGCAAGAGAAATATACTACAAAATGTATTTTTTAGAAATAGTGGTGCGAACAGAATATAAAAATAGTCACATGTGGCAGCCCTGTAAAAATTTTCGCACTTTTGTAAGTATCGAAACAATTCATGTGTAACATTTTTGTGAAACTGGAATCCTCTTCTTATTGAATCAAAGTCTTTTAGCCTTTCTTCTTTTGAAGGTCTTTCAATTTCATCTTCATTATCATGTTCATCGATCGCTGTAGTTTCTTCACTACATTTCATTACACTTTGCAATATGTCATCGTCAGTAAAATATTCAGTTGTCAGTGTCTTCACCAACATTGAGAAAGTTAAGAGTTCTGTACCTTTTCAAGACCTTCCATGTCTTTTACTAGGTTGAGCAAAAAGTTCTGGGAAATTTGTGAAAGTTACGTTGTTATGTGCAAATTAACAACAAAAGCAACAAGGACTATTCTTTAAAGTAGAGACCATCATAGTCCACGACTTTCTGCCACCGTTCTGCCAGATTCCGGATTTGCTGGCTAAGTTTGTCGCCGTTACCAGCACCTTCATCCTCATTAATCTCATTGACGGCTTTCAGAATCATTAGGCCTTTTCTCTAATAATGCTGGGTCAACACACGCAAATCATACTGTTCAATAGGCATTTTGGAGCCAAAGTTCCTGAACTCCTGTAAATATACCACTAGTACTCTATATACGATACAAATTCTGGTAACTATTACATTAAAAATTTCACAGAACTTTTTGCTCAACCTAATAGTTGCTGCCATTTTTCTGTCAGATCTGAGAAACTGGTATCCGATTCGAAAACATCAAATTCAGTATCAGTTTTGAAGCTACACCATTGCATTTGGCACCATTGCTTCACTACATATTTTTGATCATTGAATGTAAAAAGGGAATTTTGCTCCCCCCTTCCCCTCCCAAAGCCGCCACCATCACTGTCAGCGCCAGAGCGTTTGTGTGAGATTGTGGCGATAGCAAGTGTTTTTCTTAATGTGAAAAAAAAAAAAAATTGTTTTGTTTAGCACCAAGAAGAGAAATGATTAAATGATTTCAATTTCATAAAATCCACTGAAAGAAATTGATATACCCAGTCTTAAATTTTCTAAAATTTGAAGAAGCCTCTAAATTTTCTAAAATTGCAATAAAATTTTGAATGTTTTCTTAAAGAATAATTGAACATGCTTTACTTCTTTTTCAAGATAGAGAATTATGGCAAATTCATGTGTTTTAAAATTTCTATTTAAGTGTCCCTTTCCTCCTTCAAAATTACTACCTTCCCTTTTTGTCTCTACTGTTCACAAAGTTTTCAAATCTGTAAAATTCTTAAATTTTTGAAAATTAATCTGTCCTTTTTCTTAATTTATAGAAACAATAAATAAGTCATTCGCCTTAAGCTATGACTCTCACATTCTCATTTGTGAGCTACAAATTACTCAAGAATTTTTTGTTGAAACAAGATCAAATTTGTCTTATTTGGATTCTGGTTTTAAAACGTAATAGAATCTCAAAAATTATTTCAATTTAAGAAAATGCAGGATTAGATGCAATGAAAAAATACTTAATCGATGAGCTTTGATGTGGATAGACATTTCTATAATGCTTTTGAAATTATTGAAAAATCCATGTCATTGGCTACATTACATTTATGGGAAAATCAACTATAATTAATTTTTAAAAATGTATATTTAATGCTTAAGAAAACATAATTAAATACTAGTGGTAGATAATTTTTTGAAAATTTTAATAACCAATTTTTATGCAGTTTATTTAATGTGTTTCCAGATTTAACAATGATTTTCAAACAAATTTTGCAACCATTAAAATGACATTTGACTGTATATTTTTTCAAATATATATTACCTACCATCACCTACAATTTGATTAATAATATTAACCTCTAAAATTTTATGAGATTCCTAAAATTTGCCACTTTAAAAATTTTTTCAAAATGTTGCTGCTCTGTCCTGTAATCTATTAAAAGATTATTTTTAGGATAATCAATATTTCCCAAGTTAATCATGTAAAAGAACATATCGCTCACCTGCAAGAAAAGTGAAACATTTTGACAAAAGTCAATTTCACAGGAGAGACAAAAGAAATTTTTTTACTATAAAGTTAATTTGCAGCACTTAGTTCTGCATACAGGAATAAAAATGTGCATAAAACCCTTAAGAATGAAGACCTAAGATGAAGTTTGGAGGGTTGAGTCATTTTACCTCCCCACACAATCCACCACTCTTCTGTGGCCACAAATGGACATATAGCGTAATAAAGGAATTTTCTGTATAACTATACTTATAAAACCGTTTGCATAGTAAGACACACCTATGACAGACCTATTAGTGGAATAAAACGCAAAATGAATTTTTGCGAGATGTCTCGCTTTTCTTGCAGGTGAGCGATATATCCTTCTGTGCTGAAATTTTCTTTTCTTATTTATTTTTATTTTAATAAATATTCTTTAAAGTAATATTTAATGTAGAACTTTTTTAATAGGATGTTTCTAACATTGGTCCAGCTAATGATTTTTATAAGAAATTGGCTTTGGATTGCTCTGGCCAGCAGATCGCTGTTGATCTCTTCTTACTGTGCTCTCAATATATTGACATTGCAACCATCAGTAAGTTTAATTTTAGTTTTGTTAATTTTTAAATATTTTAATAATATATATGTAATGCCACTTTATCTATTTTTTAATATTTGAAAACTTTGTATAGATCAGCCATACTCAATCTTTTTTTGTGTGTGTATGTTGGTCACAAATATGTTTGTTACATTAAGTGAGCCACAACATTCTATACTTATAAACCCAACTGGGATTGGCCCATTGGGTGAATTTTATAAATATGATTAATAATTGTGTATTTCGAGCTGCATATGAAGGTTTTAGCTGCATGCAGCCTGTGTGGTGGTTGAATATGGCTGGTATAAAGCAAATTTGGTTAGTTTAAAAAAAAATATATATATTTTTTTAGATTATGATTTTTTTAATTTAGCCTTAAAAAATTTCTCAAAGTCAAGACTGTTTAATTAAAGTACTTATTACACTGACTATTTTAGGTTGCATTTCAAAATACTCTTCTGGTAATATTCATTATTATCCTGGCTATCACCATCAGTTGGGTCAGTTACAAGTTGACAAATTTTCTGGAGATTTCAAAAGGTATTTGACTAGGAGGATTGGATTTGAAGCTGTCATGCGTATTAGATGTACAAGAGGTCAGTAAAGTTATATTGAAAGTTTATTTAGTTTTAAATATTTTCAGTTATTGTGCTAGTGTTTTATTTTATAATTTTGTATCAACTTTGTAATAAGTAATTTATGTATTACATTTATAACAAAAAATATCAGTCTGTAGATGATATAATTTTTGGTATTTGTTTATTTTTAAGGCTAGGCCCTAGGGCCCTATTTTAAACATTTCTCCCCATTTTTTGTGCATATCTTCAAAATTTTATTATAATGATTAATTCATACCTATGCTAAATTTTGACTAATTGAAGATCTAAAGTGCTAAGAACTAAGTCCATTTAACATGTTTTCATGTTAGGGCCCTGCTCTTAGCTATCAGTTGGCCCCCTTTGGGCCCTTTGCTATAGCTCCCTTAAAAATAATCTTATTCACTATCTTTTTTTTTTCTAACAACTTCTTGGGTCCTCCAGCTGTTACATGAATAACAAAAAAATTTCTCAGGCTACAGTTACCACCAGTTTTAAATATTAATATCTTTGAGACCTTTGTTGCAGCTTTTTTAAAAAGATCAGATTTTATTACAATTTTCTGTTATATAA
Organism: Maratus speciosus; assembly: GCA_963932465.1. NCBI lineage: Eukaryota > Metazoa > Arthropoda > Arachnida > Araneae > Salticidae > Maratus > Maratus speciosus. The sequence goes on from OZ010791.1 coordinate 258,901,689, forward strand.
TTGTAATGTCCTCCAGCTACTTTAGAACAACTAAAAAATTTTCTTATACTCAACTACATTATAGTTAAGATCCTAGCCTCTAGGGTCCGGTCATTCTTTTTACCTCAGCTACCACCTTTTTCGAACATTAATCCCCCTTTTTGCCAAAGCTTCCGTTTGCTCACTACAACCGTAAATTAAAAATCACATTACTTTAAAGGCAACTATAGATAAGGGATTTCATTCGTTTATTAAATGTGTTAATTTTAAACATAATTTGCGAAATTTACAGGGGAGGGAGCACCTTCCTCCATTTGGGGCGCATTCTTTTCTCAGGTTCTAAGAGCCCTATTTCAACAGGATTTGGTTTATTCAATTTAGATAACAATTCGGCTACTTTCTGTATAATGAAATTTTGTCTTACACTTCAGTTACCAACATTTTTGAACATCAATGATGCATTTTTTTTTTTTTGGTGTTCTGTGGGCTTGATTACGACGAGGTTTGGCTCGCTGAATTGTCTTTTTCACATGTGGAGCACTTCCGATACATGCTGCTTTAGGTAGTGGGAACCCAGGTTGGTTCGGAAAGAGGTTTATTGGGAACACACTAGACATTGTGGAAGGCAATGGAGCCTCTGAAACTAGCTTCATTTAAAAGATTTTCAAAAGATATAAAATCTTGCAAACTTGAGTTTTGTATAAAGTTATTATAACGGACTCTGAGCAACGCTGAGCGGGCCAGCTAGTCATCAAATAAAGTTAATCATATTTCACAAGCATCTCCAATAGAACAGTCATGTTTTTGAGTTTTCTCTAAAGCAACAGCAATAGGTTTTAACATTTGTAACAAGTATTAACTTCTTTATAAATCATGATATTATTTACAATTTTAACTACTCCTGTGTCCTTAATATCACCTTCATGATCTTTAATTATTTGTAAATAATATGGCTGATTCTTCATGAAAGATTCTAAACAATCAATCTGGCTGTTCCATCTTGTATTGGAAGGTGATTCTGGCATTGTAGAATTTGGGTATGCTTTAAGCCAAGCACTTTGTCTGTGGTGATTTCTAAAATATTTCTGAACAAGTACTACATTAGATTAATATTAACACAATTATTCTAATTGGTAAACAAATCATATTGGATGTAAATTTCCAACTGGGCGAAAAATGTCCGGACTAGGATTCGAACCCGGGACCTCCTGGCTGAAGCCACCAGTGCTCTGCCATCTGAGCTATCCCGGACGATTAGTTTGATTAGATTGATTAGTGCACCTGACTGTGACCTTCGACAATACCGGCCTAAACACTGGTTTGTGATGTCAGTTTAGAGAGATCTTCACTTCATTGCTGGGTGAGATCTTTGGAGATCTCCGTGATTCTTTATTTCTGATTTTACCTATTAAAATCAGGAATAAAGTCTTACACAAAATGCAGCCCCCCCCCCCTTTTTAAAGGATTTTTTATGAAGTTTTAAGCATTTTTATCATAGTTTTTGCACTGATTTGCTAAAAGATCAATGTTCATTATTATTTTTTTCACCACTGCTAAAAAATTCTTTTTCTTTTAGTATTTCTTCATACATTTTCTCTTAATAAAAAACACTTGATTTTTATTATAAGAAAAAGGAAATAGCAATAGATTATTGAAGTAAAATAAAAAAGAAAGTCTGCTTTTATTTTTATTTCATTTTTTTCATTTTTCAGTAAAATATATTTTTAATAATTTATTTTGAATTTAAATGCTGTTATTTTTTAAACATAAACAGTTCCTATTCTCTTTTTACTAAAATATCTGCTAATGCATATGCGTTTAAATATTGGGGGGGGATTTAGCAATCTAAAACAGAAATATATTTTTAAATACATCTATTAAAGAAAAAAGCGAAAAATTTCCACCAAAAAAAGCTCCCTCTTTTTTGCGAATTTTTCGTTTTTCTGAATTTTTAATATTGTTTTTGAATGAATTCGTTAAAAATCAGACTCCATTATTCATTTTCACTCCTTCCTAAAAACTGCGCAAAATTTATAATTTTAGAATGTTTATTTCTATAAATTTTCTCAGTTGTGTTATTTTAATATTTGAAAAATATATATATATGTTGAAATTACTGAAGCAAAATAAATAAAAAGTATGCTCTTAAGGGCTTGTTTATTAATATGTACTATTTTTAAGTAAAATGTGATTTTAATAATTTCTTTAGTAATTCTTTCTTATTTATTATTATCTTCTTTATTATCTTCTTATTATTATTTCTTTAATAATATTTTAACACCAGATGGTTATGAATATGTGTGGGAAAAATTTAGCAATCAAAATGAGAAATATGTATTAAAGTAACCTATAAACATCTGGAATTAAAATCTCCCACAGAAAATCACCCCCCCTCCCCAAAAAAAAAAAAAAAAAAAAAAAAAACTTTCTCTATTATTATTATTTCCTGAAGAGTTTTTTTGTTTCTGAATTTTAAGTTATTATTTCATTGTTTTTGGATCAAAATGTAAAAAAATGGAACAAGACAGAATTTAACAAAAATTATACCCCCATCCTCACCTTCCTTCTTTGTAATGGTTTTGCGTTTCTGAATCATTATCAAAAGTGGATAAACACCATTCACCGTAAAACTTATAAATTCACAAAGTACAATAAGATAAGAAAACATATTACTAATTTTTAAAGTATTATACATATTCCCTTTAATTTAAAATATTACGAGTTTCCTTTTTTAATCTTAATTTGTATTGTTTACAAAAAGGTAAATCTTAAGATTTAAGAACTTATATTGATACCTTAATTAATAAGAAATAATAATTTAAAAAGCTTACTTAGTTATCAATACTAATATGTAAAATAACCTTAAATATTAATACTCTAATAATTAAAATAAATACTGTATCCTTTTCGTTATACATAAGTAAAAATATACTATATTTATTATAGAATATTCTACAATAATGTATAATTCACATACATATTATACAAATATTCTTTCTTTACATTTTCTGTGTAAATATGAATGTTATGCAAGGTTATTTAATCTACCATGCTAAAACAAAATATTATTATTAAAAATGATTTTTTAAAGTAAGCTTCATTTAACTTGTAATGAAATGTTGTGATAAAAAAAAATAACTAAAACACTCGACTACATAAACTTTAACTAACACTTTAACTAAAAATAATAAACAAAATAGTTTCACTTAATTGTTATTATGAACATTTAAAATAAATTTTCTGCAAAATATCCTGCCACAAAGTATAATTAAAGTGTATAATTTTCTTATACTTTACATATTCTTTGTAAATATGGATTTTATAAAAGTTTATTTACTATTACTGTACTACATTACTTACTAAAACAAAATGTCTTTGATAGAAAAAAAAATCTTTAAATATAGCTCCATTTTAACAGTAAAGAAATAAAGCTATTAAAGTGAAAAAAATTAACATTTAATACTTTAAATAATAAGAAATAATAATTAAAATAGTTATTAAAATACTTATATATTAAATACTAATAATTAAAATAATGTATCTTTCCGTTGTTCAAATAAAAAATATACTACATTTTCTACAGAATATTGTACAACAATAAATATAATTCTATAATTCACACACATAATTATACATATATTATTTTTCAGACTTTACACATTCTGTGCAAATAGGGATTTTATAAAAAGTTTACTAAAACAAAACATTTTCATATTTATTTTTAAATGAAGTATTGTAATAAAAACTAATAAACGAAAAACTTTAATATATATAATACTTTGAAAAATAAGTAACAATATGTTTTTTTACCTTGTAGGTACTTTGTGGGTTTATGATTCTTGCAGTGAATTATGTATATCCATTTTTGGTAATGTTCTTTGTCAGAGATGTGTACACAGATGTGTACTTTTTATAATATTTAATGAGAAAAATAACTGAAAATCACACACACACACACACACACACACAAAAAAGTGCTTTTCTTGCTCCAACATGCGAGTGAATGCCGGACTAAAGCCACGCGTACGAGATCCCCAACGTGGATCTCTCTTCAGTGACGTATGCCACCAAGCTGAAACCAATTCCCAGGCCGGTATTGTCGAAGGTCACGACCTGACTTACCAGTCAATATCATTCATCTTTCTTTTTCAGTCTCTCCCCCATTTTGCCAAGGTCAATCATACTGCTTCTTTTGCATTCAAGCAAGGTTTTGTAGTTTGTTTTGTAAGTGCAAAATGTGGTTGGAACATTTTTAACTAACAGTCTCAACCCCTTCAGGACGGGTATCTTTTACAGAATTACTTTTATAAGGTGTCTTACAGAACTTTTATCACCGGTTTTTCAAAACAGAAATTTTTGCCTAATTGAATTGGGAAAATGTTTGGATTAAATAAGGCAAAATTTACAATAAAAATTTACTGGTGAGAATAATCACTGATTCTGAGCACCTTACATGGCATATATACCGGCCGCTCGTCCCCAAGGGGTTAAATTAAAAAAAAAAAAAAAATCAGATTTGTTCCTTTGAATACTGTATTTAAATGAAATGTTCTTAAAATTCATGGAATTACAAGATCCACATATAACTATAACATTTCTATGAGAATTTTTTTACCGCTATTATTAAATTAAATTTCAGAAAAGTATTTTGAGTAAGTATTGATTATTTTTCTTTTCTTTTCAATTGTTTAATTTAAAATAAGTATTGGATATAGTTTTCTATTTTGATTTTTAAACTGAGATTTTAAAATAATCTAATAATTGTTTATATATAAAATTACACAACCATATATAACAAAAATTGTATCTGTTACATTACTCATTTTTTCCAATACAAATTTGTTTATTTTTTAATTAAAGCTATCCACAATATTTTATTTGTTATTTATTCTGAATAAATGTACTTAAGGAATTTAATACTACTAAAAAAGTCTCAAATTATGCCACGGAATGTCTTTATGCCAGTTTCTGCCAGTTATAACCACTTTTTGATGGCAAAAACCCAGCCCTGTTTTCTAACGAAAAGTTTAAAAAGTGTGATACACGACTGTGAATTTTTGCTTACATAAAAATTGAAAATATATTACTTTAAAGCTTTATTATAAAAAATGTGATAAACTGCAATAAGTCTTTATATAAAGGATTTATTTTAGAAGTTCAGATAAATATTTTAACTATTTTCGAAACATTAACCTGTTAAGACCTGCAGTATTTTAAAATCCCCCCAGCCCCTTTTTTTTTCTTCAAAAGTTTTGAAAAATGCTGCAGGTTTGCAATTGATCATTCTCGTTTCAAAAGTAGCAAAAAATGTATCTGGATGCCAATCAAATTGTGTTCAGCTTTTGGTTTTCCCAGCATTCCACATCATCTATGGTATTAAGAAAGTGATGCAAAAGTTTCGAAATGACGCAGTTTTCTTCGATGAAATCTGTGCAAATGATATAAACACTCACTTCATACATTGTTCTGCTGAATGTCGGCAGCCCTTGATTTTCCATAATAAGACTACTTAAATTTAATTTTAACATACAAATTATTCTCGTATTTGATGAGTAATCTTAAAAATAATTACTATAAAAATTAGTAATGATGTGTGATATTACAATCGGTGGCAGTCAAGAGGTTCATGATGTGTTGATGTTGATAATGATAAATTTCTAAATAAATTAAGATAAATTAGTTAAATCTGCATGTTCATTATTTTTATTTGATAGGGTTGACTATCCATACTTTTCATGGAAATTTCTTTGTTCGGTCTACTGATCTTCTGTCTTTGCCGAATGTAAATCCAGACACTGGTTATGCTATGCAGATAGCTATTGAAGAAAGTTTAACTGAGTATAATTCAGTTTGTTTCCAAGCAGCTGTTCTCTACACATCTAGTAATGGTAATTTTTTTTATATATAATTTAGTGGATACTTTCAGATTTTTTACTATTTTTTTTGTTAATTTGTTGTTCTACGAAACATGGTTGTAATAATAGAAGAATTTCTAGCCTTAAGGGGACGGTGGAGCTTAAAATCCTTAAAAATATTTTTTTTTATTTTTGTAAATTTCAACTTAAATATTATTCAAGGGTACATTATATACATTATAACATGCATTTATCCCAAAAAAATTTAAAAAAAAAATTTATTTTTGAGAAAAAAATGGAATTTTACGCGTCGTGTTAGAAATCTTCGAAACGCCCCATGCGTCTTCAATATTGTTGTTCTTTCACTAATATTAATTTTCACGAAGTCCGTGGATATTGACAGAACAAACAGTTTATTAAACGAAAACACTGCACAAACACATAACAATTAATTTAAAGATAAATTTCTCACACGGATTACTTTTTCATAATAAGTTCACACAGAATAATTTTTACATCTACACTCTTCTATTGTTCGCACGCAGACTGAGTGCGCCGGGGGAAAAGACTGGCAGTGCGCAGATATAATGCGCATAAAAAATGTTCGCTCGCCTTTAAACCCAACACACCCCTCCTGCGAGAGATACATTTTTTTTCTCTTTAAACAATTCCAAAAAATACATATACATACAAAAATTACACACAAATTACATACAATAATTACACATATCATAATAGTGAAATACTTTCCATAGAATATAACAACTTATCTTCATTTACACCTTTAGTAAGGAAATCAGAAATAATATGTTCACCTTGAACATATTCCAATGAAATAATACCTTCTGACAATAAATCCCTGACAAAATGAAATCTTAAGTTCATGTGCCTAGATTTATTTGAGGATTTTGTACATTTAATCCACTGTATTGCTGCTTGACTATCAGTGCTTAAAATTATGGCATCTTTTATAAATTGGTTACAATTTAACTCAGACAATAAGTTTACAGTCCATATTACATCCTTACAAATTTCTGAAATAGAAAATAATTCTGCTTCACATGTAGAAAGACTAACACTTTTTTGTTTACGACATTTCCAAGATACTAATGACTTTCCTAACAATACAACTCCTCCTGAAAAAGACCTTCCATTTTCTCCATTTCCCCAACTAGCATCTGAACTACTATTTAAATACCCAAATTCGTTGCTGTAAAATAATTTTTTGTCTTTTGTACCTTTTAAATACCTTAATACTCTTTTAGCCAAAATGTAATGCCTTTTCTCTGGTTTGTGATTAAATTGAGACAAATAAGTTGTGACAAATGATATATCAGGGCGTGTTCTATTGGCTAAATATAAAAGCTCACCAATAATTTCCTGATACATAGTTATGTCAAACAATTCATTTGTTGGAGGAAAACTTTTGTCTTCACCTTTAACAATAGGTGTTTTCACAGATTTACAATTTTCTAAATTATGTTTTACCAACAATGACTCAATATATTCCACTTGTGACAAACTTATACCTTTTTCATGTTTTTCAATTTCTATACCTAAAAATTTAGAATTCTTATTTTCTTACAATTCGCATACATTTTTAATTTTAGAAACAATATTTTCATACATTATTTGGTTATTACAAAATATAGCTAAATCGTCTACATACATACATAATATAAAAATGTTATCACTTTCAACTTTAATGAATACACAGTTATCAGAAGCTAATTGATTTAATCCAATATTACCAAGTTCCTCTTTTATTTTTAAATACCAATTTCTACACGATTGGGGTAATCCATAAATACTCTTTTTCAGTTTACAAACTTTATTAACCCCTATCAGTTTTTCATATCCAGGTGGTGGTGACATATATAAAGTTTCTTCCAAATCACTGTATAAATATGCTGTTTTTACATCAAAAAACTTAACAATCAAATTTAATTTAGCTGCAAGCGCAATTAGTAATCTAAATGACTCAATATTTACAACAGGTGAATACGATTCAGTATAATCTTTGTTTTTAATTTGATTAAATCCAGCTGCCACTAATCTGGCTTTATATTTTATTTCCTTACTGTCGCCCTCTTTTAAAGCATAGACCCATTTACTTTTAATCAATTTCGTTTTTTCTGGCATATCAACGATTTCCCAAACATTATGCTTAATTAAAGAATCCAATTCATTTTTCATAGCTATTTCCCAATCATGTGAATTCACACTATTTATTGCCTCTAAATAATTGCTCGGGACATTATCAGTTAAATTAGCTGACGAATATTTACTTTTCAATCTTTCTGACCTTCGAACTTCAGTCATATTTTCACTTCGGTCTTTTATTTTGTTGTTTCGATTCCTTTTCTCCGCGCCTTCATGTCTAGCTGGAGACAAATTAAGTTTTGTTAATGGGGTTGCGCAACCGTTTTTTATTTCGCTTGTGTCAGAAATTTCTAAATTGAGAGATTTATTCTTTTGATTTTCACGAATTTCATTCTCTTCCGGAAAATTTTTATTTATTAGCGGTTATATATCCCAACGCTCTGAACATTTACTTAATCCAAAATATCTACTTCCCTTTATAGTTTCATTGAACTTAACAGAACGTTCCTCAATCACTTTCTTATTTTTTACATCATAAATACGATATCCCCTCCTATCTCTAGCATATCCTAACATAATTCCACTTCTTCCTGGTACATCGAATTTATTTCTCATTGTTTTAGGAATATGAAAATAAGCTAAACAACCAAATTTTCTTACATAATTTAAATTGGGCTTTTTACCTGTCCAAATTTCTAAGGGGATTTTTTCTTTTCCTTTACGGGGTGTTATATTAGATACCTGTGTACTGCAATTGATAGCTTCTGCCCAGAATTTGGTGGGAAGTTCGCTTTCATATAACAAAGACCTAGCCCTTTCTAATAGAACTCTATTCGCCCTTTCAGCCTTTCCATTGCTTTCGCTGTTATATGGGACAGTTTTTTCGTGAAAAATACCTGCATTAGCAAGATAATTGTCAAATTCTGTATTTACGAATTCGAGCCCATTGTCACTTCTCACTTTTTTAATTCTTTTACCCATAAGATTTTCATATTTAGCTTTAAATTTATAAAATACATCAAATGCTTCATTTTTACTTTTGAGGAAATAAGTAAAATACATTCCAGAAAAATCATCCACTAATATCATAAAATATTTTGCCCCACCAAGTGATTCAGGCTGTATCGGGCCACATAAATCCAAATGAAACAACTGCATAATATCAGAACTTTGGTGAATATCAATATTCGGAAAACCTTTCCTGGTTATCTTACTTATGTCACATGTATCACACTTAAAATCAGACACATTTACATCTTTAAGATCAATATACTCTTTCATTTTTAACATATATTTTGAATTTAAATGACACAATCTGTTATGCCACAGTTCATAATTACTAGCACTCTTATCAGTAAAATTACACTCAGAATTGTAGGCAGGTTGAAGTTTAATCTCTAATCGATTATCATTTTTAAATGCTTTAGTTAGAAATTTATTATATTTGTCAAAAATTAGCACACAGTTATTTTCAGAAATAATTCTACAACCCTTATCCATTAAAGCAGTAACAGATAATAAATTATATCTCAAATCTGGTACAAAACTAACATTGTTTATTGTTAAATGTATAGAATTATTTTTACTTACCGTATCACATGATACCGTACCTGTACCCTTCGAAATTATTTTGGAATTTTTACCTGCTTGATAGATATCCTTTTCTTCAGGAATTAGATTCCTGAACCATATTTTATCTTTACACATATGCGAGCTAGCCCCGCTGTCTAATAACCATATATTATCACATAGTTCACATTGTTCCGATGAAATAGTAAGTACCGAATTGTTTCTGTCCTTAACTGGATAATTTACATCGTGGTGCGTTTTTCTTCTTTGTCGATTTCCATTGGACCTGTCATTTCTTGAAATATTATTCCTGTAAAAACAATCCTTGGCTATGTGATTCGGATGTCTGCAAATGTAACAAAGTCTCGGACTTTTATTTTTCCTTGTAGAATACTTCAGCGGCGGTCCCTTCAGCACGAGCAGTATTCGTCAGTTCTTCTTCCCGTAGAATTTCTAGTACTTCATCCATACTTTTCTCACGTTGAGTTTTTAAAATATCTCTTACTTTCGAGAACTTTCCTTTCAGACCTCGTACCGTGTAGAATACAAGTTCTCTCTCTGTTATAGCCAATCCAAGTGTTTGACATTTTGTTGAGATGCCTCGAGCTCTGGCTATGTAGTCATTTGCAGATTCATTTGATTTTATTTCTAGATTCTTTAACTCATTGCCGGCATCTATTCTTCTATCTTCTGCTTCTAAGACGACACGTAAAATTCCATTTTTTTTCTCAAAAATAAAAATTTTTTTGTGATAAATGCATGCTATAATGCATATAATGTACCCTTGAATAATATTTAAGATAAAATTTACAAAAAAAAAAAAAAAAAAAAAAAAATTGAAAAAATTTGAAATTTTGGAAATTTTGGAAATTTTTCGAAAAAATTTCAAATTTTTTTCATTTTTTTTTTTTTTTAACCTTTAAATTCAAATATGTAAAATTCGATGCTCTATTTTATTTCTATATATAAACCAAACTTTTATAAAAAATATTGGGGATTTTCATTGATATTGAAGACGCATGGGGCGTTTCGAAGATTTCTAACACGACGCGTAAAATTCCATTTTTTTCTCAAAAATAAAATTTTTTTTAAATTTTTTTTGGGATAAATGCATGTTATAATGTATATAATGTACCCTTGAATAATATTTAAGTTGAAATTTACAAAAATAAAAAAAATTATTTTTAAGGATTTTAAGCTCCACTGTCCCCTTAAAGAATTCATTATTAGTTAGGCAGTACAAATGGTGTTAAGTTTTAGTTTAGCATATATGCCCTGATAAACATCTGTGGAATGTTTAATTTATTGTTTGATAAAATCACCCTTGATTCTTTTTTAACCACTTCACCGTTTGCCTTGAGATAAGTTGGGGGTAAAAGCACCGTTTCCTCATATCTGTCGCCAGTGAAGTGGTTAATAGACCACACTATAAAAACATAAGTAAAAACTAAGGTGGAATTTTTCTATCCTATCTTCAATATGTGACTTTTAAAAGAATTTAAAATGTTTATCCATTAATAAAAATAATTTGAGAAATGTATTCACTTTTCATTGGGCTCTCGATAATGTGAGATATTAGCACTGAGCAGTAATCAGTGATATGCATAAAATTATTAAAATATTGTGACCACTTAAGATAATAAGCTAAAACAAACCTGCCAGGATATTGCTTTATTGTTTTGAAGATTAAAGAACCTGAAAATTATATTTTTCTACATATTTTAGCTTAATTGAGAAAGGAATCTTATACTTTCTAATGCAGCTTTTATTGCATATATGTTGTAAATAATGTTATGATGTTTAAAATTGACAGAACCAAATAAATTGTGTGCAGTTTGAAAAGATTTTACCATTATGCAGGGTTTGGTGATATATATCATCAGAGTCAGATAATATAGACGAACATGCGAACGCCGTTCGCAGAAAATTTTCAAAGTTTGCAGACAGTTTTGATGTTTTTTGTATTTATAATTAATTTTAATATTTATAATATTTTTTTTTTTTAATTTTTTTATTAAAAAAAAAAAAATCAAGACTCTGGGCGGAGAATCGATGCGATGCACGTCGCACACTCTTGAGAAGGTCTGCAGACTACTTTTCAACTGGAGGGGAAAAAAAAAAGTTTTTAAAGTTTTTAAGAAAGAGTCACAATATTAAGGAATGGTTTGTCTCAAAAACAGTAGATAAACTGATGAGTAAGAGTTCATCTCTTCCATTCATGGGCTAATAACTTTTTTATTTTAACATTTCATTTATTCATATTTCAGTTATTTTATGGATTAATAAAATAACAGTTTTGTTGAGCAATGATACAGGGTGCGGAGAAAGTATTGATAGTAAAATCAATCTCTACTACAACGCCATAGATACAATTATTTCAATCATTTTTATTGCATAAGATTAAGAACTAAGTATCAATTGATATTCTATCATTCATTTTCGATTCCGTCTTCTTTTGCTTCGATACACTCGCGGAGAAAGTGCGGGAAAGCATCCATGGTGCGCCGCAAGTAGTCCGCATCGAGACCGTTCCATTTACGCATCAGAGCAGCTTTTAATAAAGTGATATCTTTGTGAGGATTAGCACAGGCTCTTGCTTGCAACACTCCCATACTGAGTAATCAAGTGGATTAAAATCCGGAGTATTCGGAGACCAGTCTTGAGATGAAATGAAATCACGAAGATTTGCTTGGCACCACCCGCCGTTGCGTTTGGCAAGACTTATGGGCTGGTACTGATCTTGTTGGAACACATATGGATTGTTTCCAAAATGAGAATTTAGCCATGGAAGAACCTCCTTTAGAATATAGTTGAGATAATTGATCTGATTAATCTTGACACCAGCATCATCAAAGACCAAAGGGGATTTCCCATTGCTTGTGATGCAGCCAAAAACCATCAAGCTGGCTGGATGAGCTTTTCTGGCTACTATGCCACCACTTGAATTAGCAGTTTTACTGTTTTTGGCTAATATGCAGTCATTCTGATGGTTAACAGCTTATTCAATAGTGAAGTTTTTCGGCACAGAAGATGAAATGCAAACAATAACCCAAAAATGCTTACTTATAATGCAATATTTAGATTATAAAGAGCAAATATACACAAAAAAAATAATTCTACAACATTTAAAAGACACACACAAACATTAAGAAAAAATTATCAATACTTTTTCCGCACCCTATAAATTGATATCTTTACATAAATTAATGATTAAAATATTTCACATTTTAATATATATATATATTTTAATTTTTCATATGTATTTTTCTGTATTAAGCATACCATTCAATACAACATTTTTTGACCGAGTTTTAATAATGCTTGTAAATTAATATTTTTCTTTTAGTGGTGTTGCTTAGTGGCACTCCACTTGCATATAACTTTTCATTTTTGCTGTTAGCGGTGATATAAGACTCGGGAGGAGCGCAGCGTTTTTTTGCAGAAAATTTTTAAGAAATTATTTGAGTTCGCAGACAGTTTTACATTTTATCTAAGTCTGTATATCATGATATATATGATATTTATTTTCAAAATATCATTGTGTATGATATTTTTGATATTTTCATTCAAAACAAGAATAAATGATGTTTTGAACTGCTGCTCACTCTGTTATTCTGTAGATAAAGAACTTTTGTTCTGGCAGTTGCTTTTTAACATCCCCGCCCTTAAAAATAAATAAAATTTCAAAAATCTTTTCCAAGCTTCACTTAGCTTAATTTTTAAATTTAGAACCAATAAGTATGTGGGAGAACTTACTTAGAGCTGCCATTGAAAGGTAAACTGCCTTAATTTAGATAAGTTACTTATGTCTTCATTAACCCTTTCGAGACGGCACCCCTTATACAAATTTTATTTAGATGGCACGACTTTTAAACAGTTCCCTTTACTTGTAAAATACCAAACAATACTCTAATTAAAAAAGACAAATGTTACATTTATTTATTAATGGTGCCAAAAACAAATTCCACATGCACCTTTTGATGATGCATATATGCATCTCCCGTACCGAAAGGGTAAAAAAGAATGTTTTCTGGTTTTGGTTTAGTTCAATTTTAACTGCATAAAAGGTTATTGAATGAAAAAGCAGTCAGGCTTACATTTATGTTCAATTTTTTTCATAAAAGCAAATTATTATTTTTTTTTATTTTCTTGTATAAAATATAAAATTTTATTGGTACTAAATCCTATAATTTGTTTTTTGTGAGTGTCAAAAGCAAATTGTGTCTGTTTTCTATTAGTTGATCTTCAATTTTGTTACTTAAGTGGGGAGGGGGGGGGGGGGGAGACATTTAGAACATTGTTTTATTAAGTTTTCATGCTAAGTGCTAAATGTTTTAGTTTCTAATTTATATAAGTTTGAAATATGTATAATCATCTATAAGTTGTCTATTTTGAAAATATCGGATATATATATAAATATTAGATATGTATCAAAATATCAAATATTTTTACGTTTTCAAGAATATCATGATATAAACCCTGCCATTATCTTTTAGTTCTGCACTTCTCTATAAATTTTTCTAGCCATTTATCTTTGAATATTCAATGATCATTTCTTTTTTAAATTGTAGTATTATGTAAAATTAAAGAATAAGATAGCATTACAGGGTTGCCACACCACTTGGAAAACCGGGAAAATGCCGAAAATTTTGAAAATTTCCTAAAAAAAATCTGGAAAACACAGGGAATTTTTTGTCTAGTATTTTCAAACCGAAATTATTTTTTCTCGGCTTTCAAGCTCCGCAGAGAAAAAGGAAAAAGCAGCGTGAAAATTCATTTTCAATGAAATGAAACTACTTTTGTAAAAGTAGGTTTCTGCCTACATCCCTTTTCTTGCATATGGCTGAATCTCCAAAGCGCCTGCGCTCACTCATTCCATCTGCGACTGTGCATAATGCTCTTTCTCTTCGTTTTTCTCCCTTCATTGTGCATGCATCTGCATGCATGCAAAAACAAAACAATGCTAATGCAATCAGCATGTGCTTGATTCCCGAATGTTGGAGCTCTGTTTTGTTTTGTGTTTTATTTGGCTTAATAAGAGGTGCAATTTAGTCAATTAAATTTCTTATAATGAGTTCTTCAAAGTCCGTATTTAATACGGATTGGATGGAATCACATATATCCAGATTTTTCCTGTTGGATTGTGGAAGTTCCAAAAAATCAATTTAGTGCGTATTTTAAACTTTGCAAGAGAATTTTCAGCCTGAGCAACATGGGAAAGCAAGCTGTTACAAGTCATGCAAAGAATAAAAAACTAACTTCACGATCAACTTCGTCTGAAATGTTTGATTTTGTATCCAAAGAAAGTGTTAAGAAAGAAGGTAAAACTTTGGTTTCTTCGGAAATGTCGGTGTCTGTTACTAGTGAAAATAAAGGTCTATCCCATTTCGTGAAAATACATTCAAACCCGAAATTTTGTTTCAATATGCAAAATTATTGCGCATGAGATATGAAGTTTTGGCAAAACAGAGACAAAGTCAGATTAAAGAAAAGGAAAAAAAAAAAAAAAGCAGCAAGCGAAAAATATCGCAACATATTAAATTGTTGCAGAATAAAAAAAATGAAACTAATAACTGAAAAATCTGTAGAAGTTGCAAAAATTGATGCTCAAATAAGTGAATTATCGAAAAAGGATAATTAATAGCTAATATCTTATAATATTTTTTAAAGTGAAAAATAAATAAATCAGTGTTGCTGTTGGGTATCAAATTTATTATATTTTATGTGTCCTGGGTCCGTATTTCAATGTGAATAGCATTAATTTGAATGCATAAAGTAAGTAGCCTTTTTTACTTCTGCAATTTTTGTGATATTATATTAGAGATAATTGGTTTTTAAGTAAGATTCTTTAACATTTTATATTCTTTAAGTTATTAGATACAAAGTTTTTACATATTCTAACATTCATTTACAAATATTTCAAAGTATTTTTTAGCAGAATGTTTGAGTATTGCTTTACTGATTTTAATATTATTAATGTAAAATGTGGGATTTAATAATAAGTGTAACAACTTTAAAGAGTTTTTTCGTTTGCTCATATATATTCTATTTGATTTTAATTGTCAATTAATTGGGTAATAGTAAATTATAAGATGACTAACTAGTATACATGCACGTATATATTTTTGCCCACTCAGCATAGTATACACAGCATAAACACATTGTAGTACAGAAAAAACAGGGAATTTTTTTCATGATTAGAGTGACAGTTCTGCATTAGCCTAAGATGTAACTGATAACTTTTGAAGTCCAGCAAAATTTGTTCTGCACTTCAATATTTCTTTTCATGATTTGAAAAAAAAAATCTTTAATGGAAAATGTTTTAATCATTTATAGTTATTAATGTTATATATGTAGCTTTTTGTTTCTAATTCACTCAGAAAATAGAAAAGAAAATCTGTGTGACATTAATGGTTTTTTTTTTTTTTTTTTTTTTCTTTCTTTAGGGGAAAGAAGAATAAGAGTTCATACATTAAGTTTACCTGTTGTGTCTATATTGCAAGATGTGCTTGGAGGAGCTGATCAAGAAACAATTATTGGCCTTGTTGCTAAGATGGGTATGTGAATGATTTAGTACATTTTTATAACTTTAGACTATATATCCATGTTTTTCCTCTTCCTGTCAATATTACTCAGACTACTATTCCTGTCAAGCCAAGTTGTCACAGTTATATAATAAAGTTCCATTAAAAAAAATAAAAAAGATCATATGGTCTGTTCAATCTTACCTATCTTTAGCATAGGCAGTTTCAATAATTATATTGTTAAGTTTCTTTACACAACGTAAAGGGATGTTTAGTATGTTTGGTCAAAATTTAAAAAAGCACGTTATTGGGGAATGTTTTCTTGAACTAAGATAAATATATGAACTCTTGATTTTTTTAAAAACATTATTTAGTGAAATTTAGTGGTAGAAAAGTAACCTACCAGTTTGAAAAAAAAGTGATTCACAACCTCCATCATATATGAAGCATTTTCAAATATTTCCATCTCGCAAAATTTATGGAGCTTATATCTAAATCTTAATAAGTATTGTGCAAATCCCCCTGAGGATATTTTTAATATAATTCAAGAATAAAACTCCTGGGGGGGAGGGGGGGGGGGAAAACCTGATTTTTGGGCAAAGATATTAAACCTAATTTTACTGAAAATGCATATATTACATTACTAACTATAATTACATCTTCTTTATTTAGTTCATAAAATTTAATAAATCTAAGTTTTGAAAGTTGAGCTTTAGGCTGGTGTTTTTTATGACTAATTATCTACACAAGTGATGGTGGTGTGTGTGTGTGTTGGTCATTCTAAGGGATTCTAACCTATATTTATGCAAAGCTCGAAAAAAGAAAAGTTTTAAATCTATGAATTTTAAGAAATTATCTTCCTGTTTGATATATGATAATGATAAATGATTTTATTTAATTTGCATATGTGATTTGATTTATTGCTAACAAAATCATTTTATTGAATCATTGATTTAAATTAATAATTTTATATGATTGAACTTAAAGTAAAAATATCCACTATTTTTAACTTAAACGGTAAATTAATTTAAATACACTTTCTTTTGTTTCAAAATTTGATATTTGCTTTCTTTCTTTTTTTCAGAATCTTTTTTTTTTTTTTTTCTCAGAATCTTTTGATAGCCTATGTCATTCAACAAGATTTGGTCCTTTTCACTTCTTTTTTTTTTTTTTTTTTTTTTTTTTTGTAAATGTGGAAAGAGTGAAATATTGTCTGATTTATAACATGTATTATAGATGGCTAAAATTCGTAATCAGGTCTAAAGCAATATGGCATATTTCAGAGATCATAGTTTGATGCATAATAAACTTCATTATTGTAATCATTATTGTTGTAATTCTCGTGCATTTGAAACCACTTTTTTGCCAACATTCTTCATATTTGATGACAAATTTGGCTGTAGACCCGATTTATGAGATTATTACATTTCAAATTTCAGGTTTCACTATATGTTAAATATATAATAATTTATAATTTAATAATTTTTTATTTAATTGTATTTTTATTTGGGATGATCAGTTTTTATGGTAGCCAAAGTTAGATGAAGAATAGCAAAATGTCTGCAAAAATTATTAATGTTTGAAGATCCATAGCATAAAATCTATGAAATTTAAGATTATGGCATTTGAGGTTGAATACTGTAAAGTTTAAGATTTAAATTTATGAAATTAGTACCTGGTAAATTTACCTTCAGAACTTGAGTATACATATGGGTGTGTACTTGGGTACTGCAACACTCTTACAAGGAGAGCTTTAGACATTAATTTTACCGATTTGCCTAACACAATCTAGGTTAGTAGAACACACCTGGCAGAAAGTAGACAAGCACAATAGCTGAGTAGTTTAGCTGACCCACCCGAAGTTGCTTGGGCCTGCAATAATAACTTTAAATATACCTAAAATCGGTGTTAAATGTTTTTATATTATTAAACAAATCAAAAGTTGGGGAAGGGCCACCAAATTCTGCAATGTAAACTTTTGAGTTGTATTAATTTATCTTTCTATATATAAAAAAAAGTTTTGATTTGAAAATCTGTGTAGATATTCCTGGCAGATCGGCATCCAATTTGAATGCTTAAGCATGGCCTTTCTTCGATCATATTAAAAAAACTGTTGCATACAAAAATATGAAAATCGGTAGTATTATAGAGAAATGTTTGATAAACACGCTGATGTAGACAGTTTTCAAATCAAAGAATTATTTTAAGAGATATTTAATGTCAAAGTTGGACAAAATCGTCCCATTAAAAAAGTTTTATAGGAGCAAAAACTGTACATAGGAATTATCAATTTTAGATCATTTTATGCGTCAGAATTTCCCGGTTTACAGATTGCATTTAGTTTTTTAATTTGACTCATTTCTTGAGGTTTTATTTCTATTTTAAATTCAAATTTTCAGCATTTCGAGAGATATTTTTTAGATATTTTAGAAAATTGTATTAAACTGTTGCCAACTGTATAAGCAGCACAAACAATAATCTTTGCTTCAAATAAAAAATTTATTTTACACGTGACTATTATAAACAGAAAATATAAAAACCAGGAACTCATTGAAAATGACGTCATAAAAACTATATTTACACGTAAATTTTAAAAGAAAAAGAATATTGTAAAATAATAAATTCATTAACATGCGTTAGAAGTCTTAAATAGGAGAATTTACATCACATTGCACTTATTACGTAAAATGAACAAAAAATATTACAAAACAGTTTAAATTTTAAAATTGCATGAGACATTTATTTGATATTTTAAGATGATCATAATATTTCATTTCTAACGAAAGTATTTTTATGTGACTATTAAAAAGAGAAAGAAAAGTTTGGTGAAAATTACATCAGATTATAATTGTCAGATTCAAATTATAATTCAATCTTCCGAAATCTTTTTAAAACCGATCAAATTACCGTGCTGTTAGTCTACAGTGTCTGAACGGGAGTTGACGAGTGTAGCTCGTAGGGGGCAGAGCCCTCTAGTATTTTTAAATAAAGATTTATCATATGAATCTAGAGTCGAGTTTTACTGCTTTTGGCAGCTTATGCCAGGCCCAGGCGTACTACACATGCTAAAGTTTGTTTTTCAATCAAATTTCAAAAATTGTATGATTTTTTTTAATCTTTAACCTAGTTTTGTATGAATTTATATTTTTAGAGGAAAATATTTACAAAGTAAGTTAGGTTTCCCAATGTAATGATTGCCAATTTATTTTCTAACATTTAGATATCTCCCATTTCCCATCCAAAAATTTCCAAAACATAGTTCTCTTCAAATCTGAAATGAGTTCTGGGAAATCGTTGAGAGAAAAGACTTTAAAATTCGTCGAAGGACTTCCAGAAATTAATTTTTTTAATAGTAAATATTAATATATTTTTTAAAAAGACATCATTAGAAATGAAAAGTTATTATCTAGAAGTAAATATTTTTTTTTTGGATTTCATTCAGGATAGCAGATGCAGATTTTTAAAAATTGCAGAAAAACAAAAACTTGAAGCGTTATGAAAACTTTTTTTAAGGGTTAATATTGATATATTTTTTAAATAACATCATTGTAATCGAAAAAGTATCTTCTATGAGTGGGTATATTTTGTTTTTCATATCGTCATGGAACACTATTTTATAAACTAATAAGTTTAAATCACGGAATTCTCATATAAGTATATTTCGAACTGTTAACTTTTTCTTGAAGCAAAGATTACTGCCCACCATAATGTGTTGGTGAGCAGAGGAAACATGCCAAACCGGTTTTTCTCCTGCCATTATCTCCTCAGATTTTCCTTCCGGATTCCCGCTGAAACTTTGCTTTGTCCTCTATAAATCCAAAAGTTGCCAATAAAGGGATCAGCACCAAAAAACAATGTCCTTTTGGTGATGAAAATGAAAATATGTTAGATTAAAAGAGAACAATGGGATCCGCTCTCTACGTATTTTTACTTGGAGGTTTTAAGTAGACTCTAAATTGTCAGACCATACCATTCAGTTGCAATGTCTTACAGATTCATTCGTATCTTCCAGGATCATTAAGTTTTATTAGATATTTATAATTGTATTTTTAGGCATGAAAGAGTTCCTCCTAAAGGAGGAATTCCACCTTTTTAAAAAACTTATTTACTGCTGAGTTTCACGTAAAAGTATTATTTATAAATGTCATACATATAAATATTGCTGCAGATTTTGTATAATTTTTATTTATTTCAGCTGTTGATAGAAGCATATCATCTTCACTAACAGATGCTAGGGATGCATTGATCAATGTTTGTCTTGATGTACTTGGAGTATATAAATTAACCATCTCGGGTCAAGTTGCTGGTGCTCTCATGACTCCCTATTCTTTACGTCTATTACCTCTCTATATCCTTGCCTTGTTAAAACATGTATGTAATGGGGGTTTTTTTTACTTATAATTATTTATTGGTTTGCAATTGTGAATAATAAAAAAATAAGTTGAAAGTTTTTAATTTTCATGAACTATATTTTTTTACATTATTAACAAAATAGATTTGTAGTGTCGTGCACAGGGGTGGGTAATTACATTATTTTACTTGCCACTAGTGCGTGAGTTTTTAAGCTGTCTTTTAAAAACTAAGCTATAGAAGATCTTCCAAAAACTTTTTTAATTATTTCTTAACATATATTTCTTAGTACATTTTGAAACTCTCTGAATTTCTGCAGTGTAAATATGGTGCCAAGTTCTATCCTATACTAAACTTTTTTTCCCCTGTTGTATATATTTCTTAATTTTACTGCAGATTTTTTTTTTATTAATGCATTGTAGTAATAGTAATAAATTATTTTTGCACTCACATAAATTTTGTCATAACACTTTTCAACTTGCTGGCTGGTACAGGGTTCCTACGGGTCAGGGAAAACAGGGAAAAGTCAGGGAATTTGAAATTTTAGGCAAAAAGTCAGGGAAATGTCAGGGAATTTTTTAAATATTTGAAAAGGTCAGGGAAAAGTCAGGGAATTTTTGATGTACTACTTCCATCAGAATTTCTATTATCGTCGTACATAAAGAAATTTTGAATTATAATTATTCATCCAAACTAAAATTTTTATATAAAATTTCTGCAAACAATATAACAATATGAAAAATAATTAAAAAAGCGGAAATTCATACAGCACCTACTTTTTTCTAGCATTTATCTAGATTAAAGTCCATTGTGAGGGTTTTCAACAATATATAAGCCGAATTTTTACTGAGAAAGGTCAGGGAAAACTTAGAAAAGTCAGGGAATTTTTTTACCAGAATTGTGTAGGAACCCTGTGGTAAAATAAATTCTTTGTTGGTAAGATTTTCTGAAAATAAACCCACCGCTGCAGGGTTTGTACAGCCCTTAAAAGTCTTTGTATTTTTTAAGGGTAATTTTTGTATTTGAAAGTATTTTTATGCAAAATTGGCAAAATGTCCTTACTTTTAATTTTATTCTTCTATTTTTTTCTTAATCATGGGTGAAACTTTTCTGTGTTTCAGTGAACTTCTGATTTAAAAATCTTTAAATTATCCCTTTCCCAAAATTTTGCTTCCCCCTTTTTGCTCTGCTCCACAGCACCAAAAGTTTAAAATTTATAAAACTCTTCAATTAAAAAAAAAAAAAAAAAAAAAAAAAATTCTATGTTCTATTTGTTACTTTATTGTAGTAATAAACAATTGATCATATAAATTTCGTTAAAATTTCATCTTAATTCCCCCTCTCAAAATTTTCCTTTTGCTCACCTTCCCCATTAGATGCAAAATTTCAAATCTTTAAGACATTTTAATTAAAAAAAATTTTTGTTCTAGTTATTATATTATTGTAACAATAAATGATCAATCACATAATTTACCCTTCCCTCAACCAAAATTAACATTCCCCTTACCGCACACACGAAATTTAAAGTCTTTAAATATATTTAATTAAATTTTTTTTCTCTGTTTTTAAATCTTTAGTAAGGTAAATAAACTTTTTCTTCTCCATCTGTTACTTTATTGTAATCTATCATACAATTTCCTCCCCACTCCCACCTGAAATTGATGTTTCCCCTTTGTCCCCCCCCCCCCCCTAACCCTTCTTATCAAGCATGCAAAATTTGAAGTCTATAAAACTCTTTTGATTTTTTTCCCCTCCTATTTGTAAACCATTATTAATGTAAACAATTTGCCATCTAATAAAATCCCCCCCCCCCCCCCACTCCTTCTCCCACCAATTCACAGAGTTTAAAGTTAGTCTCCAAATTAAATGAAAAAAAAAAAAAGAAAGAAAAGAGTGAAAATTAACACACAATCGCCATTCTTTTTAGAATGGCAACATATGTGAAAAATGAAAACAAAAACAGCCAGATAAAATTGTTAAACTGTGTTTGTCTCTAATCTTGATTTAGTTTTTGTTGGTGAAATTAGAACTTCGAAATCTACCTCCGCCTGTAGGCCGAGCCGGCAGGGATTTTCTTTTTCTTTGCTTCTCTCCCATGACTCCACCTCCAGTGAAGTTTGCATTAATAGTGTAGTTAATTATCTTATTTCTCCCTTCCAAAATTTTAGATTTCCTTTGCCTTCTGCATACTAGTTTACAAGTCTGCATTTATTATTTTGTAATAACTGTAAGTGATTCCCCCCCCCCCCCCCCCCCCCACTCTACCATTTGAGTGTTTAATAGTTGTATTTACAAAAATGAAACCCTGTATTAAAAAATGCATATTATAATTCAATATTTCAATGGTCATTAAATTTTTTTAGTCTTGGTCCTTGAAAAAGCTTAAAAGTCCTTGATTTTTATTTAAAGACATGTGTATGAACCCTTTCCTGTATGTAAGTGTTACTACACTTACATACTAAATTGCTGTGCAGTGTCATCTTTCAGAGCATTAAACAAGACATTAACACTTTATTGTCTTTGTAAAAAGTTATGTCAAAATGTAATGTTTCTTCAATGTTATGATCTGTAAATGTAGCAGTTGCATATGCTTTCATTTAGTAATAATGAATGGGGTATATCAATTCTTTGTGGATATCAATAATTTGAAAAAATTTTCTCAAAATCCATTAATAGTGCAATTCTAGGTAGCTTTCATTACAAAAAGTAAAAAGCTGCCTATTGCAGCCGTCTGGTCGAAAGCACTTCCGGAAAATTTTGGTATATTTTCATCAATCATGACTTTCAAACCCCAAAACCACCCTCCGTTTAAATGTGACATATATATATATCTGATTTTTGTCATGCAATAACTCTTGTATTTATAAACCGATTTGGATGAAATTAATTGTATGCATAGTACATACCAATGTCTAGACCATGTTCGTTGGCCAGCTTCATCCTACATCTTGTTTAAAAATGGCAACCATTTAAAGAAATTAAAAAAAATTAAATTTAAAAAGCGGTGCAAATAAATTAAACTGTAAAATATATTCTTCTTAAGAGTTTGACCTTAATACAAGATTCCAAAACATGTTTTGTTTCGTCTTTATCTTAAAAAATGGCTGAGATATAGCAGTTTGAATTTCTACGGTGGCTGACATTTTCAAACAGTCTGATTTTTGTCATGCTGTAACTCTCGTATTACGTTGAGTAAAAAGTTTTTCACCTAAGGGAGATAGTTTCGCACCAACAGCTGTCATTTATGTGGTTGTTACCCTTTCCACAAACCAATTTTTGCATTCAAAAGCTGAACATAGGAACTACATGACTGTTTAATTTGTTTGTTAAAAATTTATTGTCTTGTGCTTCAAAAAAGTGTTTAAAAAGCAGTTAGCATGTTAGCAGATCAGAACGATTATGTACTTTGGGTTCCGTAACAAACTCAGTGCGACTGAATGCCACAGAAAAATGTGGGAAAGTTTAGGCATCAGTACTGTTTCTTATGATACATTCAAAGTTTGTTTTCGGAAGTTTAAAAGCTGGAAATTTCAACATTGAAGAAGAGCCATGTTCTCATGAGCCGTCTTATTGAAGTTGATTGTGAGCTGTTAAAGCAAATCATTGATCAAGAAAGAAATGTTTCAACACAAACTATTGCTTTAGAGCATAAAGTTTGCCAGGAAACAATAGTTAACACTCTGAAACACATAAATCTAACATTTAAGTTCAATCACTGGGTGCCTCACGAATTGACTGCTGAAGACAAGCACAAGAGAAAAAAACTGTTGTTTGGATCTCCTCATAGATCAAAGGAAAGAGAACATTCTGGATAGAATTTTGACCTGTGATGAAAATTGAGTATACGACAACAATACAAGCCGTAAAAAAGGGTTGTAAGCACCTAGAGAATTAGCAGGCTCGGTTTCAAGACGTGCCCTTACTAACAAGAAGGTCCTTCTGTGCATGTGGTGGGATTGTTGCGAAATTCTGTACAAAGAATACCTGAAAAGCAGATTATCAACAGTGTAATATACAGACACATACAAATCAAAGTTCGTGATGCCATTCGCGAAAAACGAAGAAACGAGTTCAAAAGGAAGGTGGTTCTCTTTCATCAATATAACGCCCGGCTACATGTTAGTACGATGACCTGCTGGATGCTCTACAAGTTTTAGTGGGATTTGATGCAACATCCACCATACAGTCCCGATATAACCCCTTCGTATTTCTCTCTTTTCATATCTGCAACTGCATCTTAATGGATCTTCAATTCAAATAAGGAGGTCAGAAATGAGGTTGATCTCTTTCTGAACTCGGTAACGCCACAATTTTTCGCAGAAGGGATTGAAAAGTTGACAAAACGTTGGCAGACAATTGTAGATTTGAACGGAGATTACTATCTTCATTAGCTTTGATGTTTTCGTATGTATTTATCATTTTACAATTTAAAAAAAATTGGCGGAAAACTTTTTACTCAACGTAATATTTAAAAACCGATTTGGATAAGTTGAAGTATGTCCATAGTACATATAAGTGTTTCGACAGAGTTTGTTGGCCAGCTTCATTCGCCACCTTGTTTCAAAATGGCTGACATTTGACCATGCACTGCCGCACAATGCTTAAATACTATTAATATCTGTTAGCTTCAAATTCTCGCCAAGCTTGGTGACACTTGGCAAAATATTGCCAAATTTGGCGACGAAAAATAAGTAACCATAAATGATGCCAACGCCAACTTGGCCATAACTTACTAATTTGGTGCAATTCTCATTCAAATTCAGTATTGACAAATATTCTGTTATCATGTTCATCGCATTTTAGCTTCTTAAAATTTGAGTAAAATTAGCTTCAAGTTAAACGTGTAAAATTTTAAAACCAAGATGTACGTAAGCTACCTCTTCCTCCCGGCACAGGCCGAAAGGACTTTTTAAAAATGAGTTCATCAAAAAGTATTGCTGATATTTTAGCTACAATGTTTTTAATCTTGAATTATTTACAATAGTGTTCACTTAATTTTTACAAATTAAAATAAAAGCAAGGTGTCTTCAATTCATCTTTTTTTTTTTTTTATATATATAAATCTGATTTTTTTAAATTTTTTATTAAAATTATTATTCTAAATACACTCAAAAAAATACCTTTAACTTTTAAAACAATTTATTCAAAACTTTTTTGCAAATTTAATTTTCTTCAATATCATTTTTAATTTCTAATATTTTCAGTTATTTTAGTAGAGTATATTATACCTTTTTATTTTAATAGATTGCCTTTCGAACTGGTGTTAGCACAAAATTGGATGAAAGGGTATTTGCAATGGATCGCATGAAGACTTTACCCTTGCAATATCTGATGAAATATATTTATCCGGTTATGTATCCTGTACATGCATTAGATGAAAAGGTATGTAAAGTCACTACATTATTTATTAAAGCTTTATTACCCGACTGAAAAGAAGAGTTATGTGTTTCACACATATCTGTGTATG
Organism: Maratus speciosus; assembly: GCA_963932465.1. Lineage (NCBI taxonomy): Eukaryota > Metazoa > Arthropoda > Arachnida > Araneae > Salticidae > Maratus > Maratus speciosus. The sequence goes on from OZ010791.1 coordinate 258,927,536, forward strand.
TGAATTTCTTTATACCCTCGAAACATCCCAACGGCTGGATGGATTTAAATGAATGAGGTCTCTATCAATTAGTCTTAATGGCCCGATGGTTATAGGCTAGGTTTTGTTTTTATAAATTCAAAATGCCGGTAGAGACGAAAAAAAAAAAATTACGCACCCTATTGAGTGGCATATCATTGGATAGGTCTTTCAAAATGAAGACGATGTTTCATTGACTATTTTACAGTCAGAAGCTCCGTTAAAATAATATACAACCTGGAAGTTGTGTATGTAAGATCTTTAGCTTTACTGCAACTCTAACCATCATAGACAACTATAGACCTCATCAAAACAGTGTTTATAGATAGGAACTAACAATTAAACACAACTTAAAAGTAATCAATACAAGTAAATAAAAAAATAGGTAAGTAATATAAACAAGTAATATAAAAAAAGTATTTTAAGTCAATTCCTACTTAGGTCAATAAGAGAAATTTTTTTTCTCCCATTCTTCTTTCCACTTGAGTGGCGCTTAAAATGCCTTGATCAAGAAGAGGGCTCTCTCAATTATTGAAAATTAATTAATTTAATTTAATTAATGAATTAATATTTGAAAAAAACTGGATTAACATCAAGTGTCATCCACTACTAGTTTAAAAATTTTTATTTGTGCTTGATTGGATGAATAATAAGTATTTTATTAACGACTGAAAATTTGAACAAGATATATATAGCGAGAGTGTGAGTTAATAGTAGGAATTGAAAAAAAAAAGTTTCATATTGATGAGAAATAATTAATTAGCTCGCTTTTTACGCAGTCGGGTTTTTTTTATTTTTTAAATTTAATTGTTTATTCATGTAACATGACTGGAAAAAAAAATTCACAATTAAAATGATCACTAGTAAAACTTCAAGCACTGCATGCCTAATCAAAATAAACCGTATATTGTTTAAAGCCATAATTTGTTAAAAATTAAAGTTTTTTGATGCTCTAAGTTTTTTTCAATGCCTTCTCTTAAAATACAACTTTTTAGAAATTAATTTGCCTTTACTAATGCAATGTAACAGCTATTCTTCATGAATTCAAAATCGAATATAGCCTGACTGAATGTAGATTAACAGTGAATTGTTTGACTCACTCAAGTTTTTTTTTTCTTTATATATATAAGCATGCCATATGCTTCCCCCTCTTTCTATTTTTGATTTTGTAAATAAGATTTCAAATTTATTTTGTGGAAAACTTTTACTCAGATTTCTAGTTCAATTTGAATTATCTTATTTCATTCATCGATTCAAAGAAAACTAGTTGGTTCCAAAGTTCATTTTAAAAAGATAGAAATATTCATAAAGTTTGTTCTAGATAAAGTTGCATTGTATTGTACTATTGCATGTGTGCATTTGCATGTATATATTAACGGCAGAAGTGCCTTTAAACGCCTCAAAATTGGTCATTTTTCATTAATTTTTTTAAAGGTGATAAAATAATCGGATTATTTTGAAATTGTAACATAACTTTGTTACATCTTTGTAGAGTACAAAATTTCAAAAAAAAAAAAAAAAAATCTTTATTTAAAAAAAGAATGGCGTCTTAGCAAAATTTTTTCTTCGGGCGTCTCAGGCACGATGCCAGAAAGTGCTACACTCGCCACTCTTTTTCTATTGTTCTGGAGAAAAAGAAAAAATCTTTTTCTAACTTATGTACAGGAAGGACAAACCTATAAAACGATAAAAAAGTATAAAGTAAAAAATTAAATACAGTTTTTAATAAAATGTTTGGATTTTTTAGTATTTTTTCGACATTTTTCATCCCTAAAAAATTGTTTATTTACACAAAATCTTTTAAACTTTAGGTACATCCTTCCAGTAATGATATAAAGAAAAGCCTCACCAAAAATCAGGCAAATCGACCGATAACTTTTTGAGTTACAGCACAAGCAGTTTTTGAAAATATAGTTTCGAGATAATCGCGTTTAAAGTTTTAGTACGATAAAATTACTGGTTTTAGTGACTTACCGCTCAATCAGTGATACCAGGTGCATATAACAGACATTTGGATTTCTCGAAAAGCTGTTTTTCTTTGAGTTACTGCTGTTTTTGGGCTGTACGAGCTGCTTTTGATTGAAAAAGACTTCTGTCTCGTTACTCGTGCCTCATTGGCATTTTCGGCAAAAACTTTGGCATAGACAGACCTACCAACTGCTACGAATAAATCGTAGTTGCTACGATTTGGACCTATAAACTACGATGCTACGAAAACCGGTTTTAAACTACGATTTTTTGCAAAAAAGCACAAATACATTTTTTGTTTCTAGTTGCGATTGCCTGTGCAGCATATTTTTCAGGAGTGATTCTGCTCCGAAATTTTCCAAAATTTGTAAGTATTCATTTCCGAAAGTTTTAAATAATTGGTCATTAGAGTCCGAAAATTCAGACAGTAAAAATACTTTTGGAAAAAAAAAAAAAGCTAGGCTGCAAAACAAACTTCTTAACATGAAGCCCTCTTTATGTATATTAACCACGAGGGAATCGTGTTTCTGTAAATATTTATACAGAAATTTCCTTCCTTAGAAACAAGGGTGCCATTTTAGGAGTTTTTTTTAAAAACTGGGTGGGGGGGGGGGGGTGTTCTTTGAGAGGCAAGGTTTGAAATAGTCTGTGGAATCATGCGATTTGCACACGGAAAAGGAAAGTCCTGCATAATGAAAAATGCTGTGCAGTATTTTACCTGCAAATTCTTCCACAGACTTACTCTTCTGCGAGTATTTTTTGAAATTTCTTGGAAGCCCGCGAATATTTTTTTTTCTTTTATGGAATTTCCCCAAATTGATTCGTGAATCAATCGCAGAAAAAATTGAGAATTTTTTCAAACGATCATGTAAAAATGTTGATATTTCGTCAAAAATCTCGGAAACAAATAGTGATTATCTTGAATTTATAGCTAAACAAAATTGCTAATTTCGTTAAGAGTTCTGAAAGAAATTACTTATTTCGTCAAAAGATTGCGCAAAAAATCACTAATTTCGATAAACTATCGAGTGAAAAGTATTGCAAATTTCGTCAAAAGGTCGCGGAAACGTGTGAATTACGATTGTGGGGGGGGGAAGAGTTGTGAATATCTTCAAGTGATCGCGGGGGAAAAAAATGATCGCGGGAAAAAAAAATCGCGAATTTCGTCAAAATTTACTGCAATGGGCTAAAAAATTGGAACAAGGTTCCTTTTACAACTGTAAAAAAAAAAAAAAAAAAGCTGAGAAACGAGAAGAAACTCTAAAAATCGCATCAAAATTTTCAGAAGAAAAAAAATACTATATGGAGTTGAAGGACTGAAAACTTATTCCTTTTACAAATGTCAAAAAATGGTTGCAAAACACAAAAAACCAACCAACCAACCTCCGGATGAATTTAAATTTTGTGTGCTACAATTTTTCATTCTCAAAGGTTGGCAGGTCTGCATAGATGTCAAAAATAATATTTAAATTATCCATAACTCTAAGAATGGAAGTGTAGCCTTCATTAAATATCCCAGCAGCGATTTATGCTGAAATTTCAACAATTTGTAGCCCAGAATGCAGGTGTTTTTGAAATAACTGCCAAACTGTTGCGTTAAAACTTTCGTTAGCATTCTGGATATGACCACCCAAGCATCTTTGGAGTAAGTCATCTCTAGATAAATCTTAGCAGATTGGTAGGAGATGCTCTTGAAGTTTTTGAGGAAGTAAAGGAGAAAGATCTTCGTTTATCTTCGTTATTCGAAAGATCTTCGCTGGCACAACATGCAGGTTCTGCTGTTCTCAACTAAAAGTGGGATAACTCTGTTAATATTGAATATTTTGATTTTTCCTCTTGCCTATATATTCTTGAGATATATTTGTGAAGTATGATGAAATTTCTGTTTAAATATAGTTATTGAAGTAAGCACCCTTGTCTGTTTGCATATGTGCTTATGTTTTCTTTAAAAAAAAATTAAGTTTAGAGTTTATCCATAGTTTGTATTTTGACATTTTAGATTAAGACTATAATTTGATTTTTGTTAATTTTGCAGTAGGATAAATCAGAATTTAGTAATGTAGCTTTTTTCATCGTTGTTAGATCAAATTGGTTCCCCAAAAGACTGATTTTCAAAAACTCCATTTCAAGCAGATATGATTTTATTTACTTTTTTATTGTGTGTTACACATATTTGCTTAAACATTGTGCAATGTCTGCTACAAACAGTGTTTGCAATTACTTGCTTAAATGTATATTTTATGCACCTACAACTGTTGTCAAGGACTGAGAAAATGTTCAACTAAAATTACATATCACTTTCCATGAAGCATTGATTGAAAATTTAATTAAGAGATGTCTATAAGGTATGCACAGGCTACAATTTCCAGACCCAAATGAAAGCTATGTTGGCCCGAATTTGTAGAAAAAACTAAAAGTTTGGCACATTTATATTTTCTCATCCAGCCCGTCTTGTGCAAAAATCAATGAAACCTGGCGCAACCTGACTCTACTCAATTTCTAAAAAGAAGAAATGATTTTTTTAACGTACAATTAAGATTTTGGTAAAAAATACTGCATAAATATTTGTGAAAATTTTACAGTATATTTCAGTATATGTTCGTAAGCGAGTGAATAAATACAAACATTAAATGTCGCAGACTTTTAGTGTATTGCATTCATTTAAAAAGACTTATTAAAAAAAAATTAATGTAGTTTACAATAGAAGACTTAAAAACATAACTTTTAAAGTTTTATAATAAAAAAAATGTAATTCCAAAATATATTTTTCTTAATTCATTAAAGCATATTACTAAGTTCATTATCACTATTATTTAAAAAAAAAAAAAAAAAAAAAAAGAGAGAGAGACAGCCAGACATCCTGTGAACAATTAGTCCAACCTGACCCGAGTATATAGTAAAACATGCAATTCTGTGCTTGTCCCGAGTTGGCTTAAAAAATTAATCCTGGTTGGATATATGATGAAATAGTCTCTTGCAGATTTCTATGCTAGGCATGTTGAGTATCTGTATTGATGTTGTCAAACTAGCATCGGCTCATGCAACACATTTATAACTTATTCTCAGCCCAGCAAAGTCCGTTTTAAATTGTTCATATTTTGTCGGCTTTGTCCGACCCTTTTTTTAAATTTGTTATGTTGGGCCCGTTGGCCAGCTGACCCACTTTGTTTTTGTCAAAATGGCCTGTTTGATTATTTGTCTTGAATACTTTCTTGATCAACCAAATACATCTGTCTTTTTCTTTCTTTTTGTATGCAGCTAAGGAGCTCTGCCTCATACAACTTTTGCTTACAATGCTCTGTCCAGGCACCACAGGTTCTAAAACCATGCTAATTTGCCCTATTTTAAAAAGATCAGTGTTACCATTCATTTCACTTTGACTGAGGGATTTTTTGGTTTTTAAGTTTTAAAGCTGAATCAACCGCTGTTGCAACAGCTGACAGTTGTTTTCATGATTAAGTAAGATTAATAACACATTTGAAAATCAGTTTGTATAAAATGGTTAATTAAAAATGTTGCTGTCTCTTGGAATTTTAAAATTCGCTTTACAAGAAAACTATTTTAAAAACTTTCACCACTAAGTGTTTTCACATGTAATAATTTAATTATTTTAAACTTTTTGTTTTTTAAATCATATGTAAATATATTTTCCCATTTAAAAGTATTTATAAATTTTATTATTTTGGTTTTATAAAATCTGCCAACGGTATATTAACGGTTATATCAAATTATGAATAAAATCTCTATTTAATGAAATTTTGAATAAAAAATAAAACTTTTGCTATGCATACTTTTTGATTCTATAAAACTTATGTAACTGAAATATCTTGATGGATTTCGACATTAAATAGCCCTAGAAATAATTCAATTTAAAAACTGTTCTGTTTCAATGTATTTTATACATTTCTCTATAAAACTACCAATTTTCATGTTTTTATATGAATATTTTTTAACGTAAGCCGTGAAAGAGTCCCAGTCCGGTCACAATAAATTTAATTACAGCAGCAACAGCATTAGTTCATTTTTTTCAGGGGTGCAGAATGTCTGATCTCGCGATCTAGGATCGGGGGAAATTTTGCAGAAAAATATACAATTGATTTCGATTTTAACAATGAATTACATAATTCCCCAAGATAGAAAAATTTTCATTACAAATAAAAAGATCCATATGGCAACTTTCACAAAATTGATTTCGGAATATGTACCGTATATACTCGTGCATAAGTTCAGAAATTAAAAAAAAAAAAAAAAAATATCTATATCTATGGTAATGCAGAATTAATGTAAGCCTATAACATATCGTAAAAAATGTTAGGAGTAAAAACATTTCCTGCACCTCTCCTTTTTTTAGAATAGAGATACTTTTTCTTAAATCCAAATTAAGTATTTTCTGATGCATTAATAAATATATTTTTATTGTTAAATGCAAAAAAAATTTAGCTATTCTGATTCAGATATCAAAAAACCAAATAGAATTTTCTGTAAAGGCTAAAGATCGTTAAGAAAATGCTTTCAAAGTTGGAGATTTAAAAAAATTTTGTAGACACAACAGTCAGGGAAGAGTCTTGATTGGCAATTAATCAGTTACAACTCAAGTTGCAATAGATTTATAGAAAAATACTGTTCAATTCTAAAGCACTTGGATATTAATGTCTGTAAATTTTATGTTCATATAAAAATAGCTTTGTGATTGTACCAGAAAAAATTTGCTTTGTTCAGCAATATTTTTAATTTTTAACTGACTTAAATATATTTATAAAATATTGCAGAAAATTCAAGGTTATTTATACTGTTGGTCTCAGTTTCTGTGTGTTCTTTCAATGTGTGTTCAATAAGTTTTAAAACTTAGTGTTGCACATATACTGGTTCTGTTTGCCTTTACAAGAGTAATGACAAGTGTTGATAAAAGGCAGAGTGCATTAATTGCAATTAGAAGGATTTAATCTGAATTTTAAACCACAATAATTATATTGAGTATATTGAATTAAAGCTAAGCTCATATTAAGTAAAAATATATATTTAAGAAAAACCTTCATTATGGAGAAACATTGATTAAACATAACCTATGATAGAAAAAAAGATGAGAGTTACGAACAAATTCATTTATATTAAAAACTTAAAAGATTAACATTAAATAAAAATTAACTTTGACAAGAAATATATGAATAACATCTATGAATATCTATTAACAATTAAATCATTTATTATGATAAATGTGTAAATAAAATTATGATTCCAAATTGAAATTGTAGGATTATATTTCAAAATTTTGATATCATTTAAATAGATTTATTAGTTTTATAATCTTGATGTTATTTAAATGAATATTATAGTGATTTATAATAATTTATAGCTAATTTAATGTCTTTATTATATTATTATTAAAGTAATTGAAGAAGATTTATAACCAGCATATTGTAATTTTTATTTTGATGTTTATTTTGTATAATATGTATCATTTTTGAAAAGGTTAGACCTGACACTGTAACCAGACAGAGAAGATGTAAATTTTGGCTTTGTAACTACAGAGTATATAAGTGTAGTATCATGAATTTTTCGTGGCTCTGTATCAGAGAAATCACAACTATTGGCTCTGTACCAACAGAGAGTATAAATGTAGTATCTTGGCTACTAATTTCTAATAATCCAATGTGGTGATTATAATTCTTTTTATTTAATAAACTATTTAATCTAATCGCTCTCCCATCTCACTTCGATTTTGAAAGTTTATTTGTCATCTGAATTTTCGTCGCCATCAGATTTGTACGTTCGAATGGGATGGCTTGATTGATTCAAGAATGGACTTCTGAAAACCTTTGGAAAATTTTGTGGTGAAGCAAAGTCTGCAAACATGGCAGATATCGCAACATCGATGGGTGAAAAGTAGCCAGTCATCAGAGAAGGATACACAAAAGATGGCATTTATAATGACAATGAAACATGCATTTTCTACAACGTAACCCCATTGCAGATTTTTAAGTTCAAGGATGAAAAGTGCATCAGAGGCGAGCTCTCCAAAAATCGATTGATAGCTTTAGTGTGCTCTAATATGGCTGGCACTGACAAGAAGAAACTGTTGGTTATTGGCAAGTCCAAAAACCCTAGGTGTTTTAAGCAGCTTCCTGTTGATTATGACCACAGCAGGAATGCCTAGATGACTGTGGACATTTTCACAAAATTGATTTTAAAATAGGGGAACCAACTAAGGAAGAAAAAGCAAAAAATTTTCCTTTTAATTGATAATTGTTCCATGCATCCCAAAATCACTGGACTTACAAAACATTAGGATTGATTTTTTACCACCGAATTCTGCAAGTGTTATCCAGCCTATGAACCAAGGGGTCATGAGAAGTTTTAAATTAAACTTTCGTAAGCACTTGATTTTGATGCTTCTCGACAGAAAAGAAAAAATAGGAACAACTTCAAATACTAATGTAAGCATACTGGAAGCGATACATTTAATGCATGGGGAAACGTTGTCAACATGCTTTACTAATTGCTTACTGAAGGCTGGATTGGACATTTCTCAAGAGGAGCAAATCTCTGAGGAAGAAGAAGTAGACAATTTGAAAAATTTGGAAATGAGTAGAGAAGAATTTGAAAATTATGTATCTGTTGATGCTAATGTTATCACTTCCGAGATACCTACTCCCGAGGATATTGTAGCTGAAATTCAAACTAAAGATCAAAAAAATAATGAGAGATGATGATAACGATGAATGCGAAGAAGTTAACTGAATCATCCCCAACATACTCAACAGCTTTTGAATGCGCTGAAAAACTTAACTTTTTTCAAAGTCAGGTTGCAAATGACGATGTTTTTCGAGCCATGAGTCTTCTCCGAAGAGCAATAACACAAGAAAGACAATAAGACAGTTCAAAGCAAATTAACCAACTTCTTTTGTACTTTACAGAAATAAAAAATATATAAAGTATGTATAATGAAGTAAGTATGTTTGAATTTTTATAATTTTTTACGAACCCGTTTTTTATGAGCACCCAGTTATAACAAGCAAATATCATGGTCCCTTCGTCTTGCTATAAGCAAGTTTGACTGTACTGAATATCTATAACAGATATAATCCCTGCTTCAAGTAAAACATTTCAATGAAGTGCATGCTGTAATTAGCAAGAGAAATGTGTGCAAGTACTCATTTTGCTGATGAAGGATAAGTATGCGTATTATGATTTTATTTATGTATGGTGTTGTCATTCCATTTTTTACTATCCATCTGTTTAATGTTTTGGTTATTAAAATGTTAAATATGTATTATGTGGCTTTCAGTAATGTAGTTTTCTTTTTATAGAATGCTATTCATCAAGATGATGATGCTATTATTCCACAACCTGTAATTTTACATTTATCTAGCGAAAAGGTGGATCGCCATGGAGCTTACATTTTAGACACATATGATGTACTCTACCTATTTATTGGTCGGGCAATCAGTGACCATTTTTGTACTAGTGTTCTCAATGTACCAAATTTCAGTGCCATTCCAGAAGATATGGTAATTTTTTATTTATAGTTTATATAAACTCTGTTGAAAACATTTTTTACCTGACATTTATAAAAATTCCAGGATATCATATATATTAAAACACAAAGTAGACCAGAATCAACACATTTGCACATGCGTCAACTCTTTTTCAAACCTCTTGAATTTAGAGGAAAGTAGAACGAGTTCCTGCGGGCAAAGCAGCCCAAAGCAGCAGTTTAAAGCTCTGAATTTTTGTAGAGGATGCAGGTTCGAGCCCAATGCCTGTAAAATGATTTCTGCAATATTTTTGGCAATAATTCCTTTAATTACATATTTTATGTGGACAAGATGTTATGTGATTTCTATTTATTATTATTGTTACTTGAATTCTTTATAATAAAATAAAATTTAACACTGACCAATATTTAAAAAAAAAAAAGTAATTTTATATTTCAAATATTTAAACTAAAATATTTTGCATGTAATTATTAAATAATTTGAGCTGATTGTTTTGTTATATTTTCTGACTATTATCAAGAATATATATGTGTGAATGTCAGAAGGAAAAGATTGCCATTTTTTTTTCCGGGGGGGGGGGGGGGGTGGAAACAGAAAAATATTCATATAAGAACGTTAAAAGAAATTTCCTTGATATCCATGGTTTAATATTTAAAAAATGTAAAATAAAATTAAAGTAATAAAAAATATGTATTATAAATAGTTAGCTGCATCAAGTTTCAAATGGATAAAATACGTTCAATGCTTGCTGGCGAGTCTATGCAGTATAATAAATGACATGCAAAATTTGAAATATTTTCTAAGTCATTGTATCTTTCCAGTTTCAGAAAAATATGTTTCAGGAAATGGAGATGCCTTAATGGAAAATTTAACAATCAATGGCAAAATATTTTATCAATGTCATTCATCCATTTCCTTGCTATTTCGTCTTGATCATTATTAAGTCCACCCCCCCCCCCCCCCCCCACCCCCAAACATGCATTTTAGATGCAGCATTTATGATAAAATGTGAGCTGTCATGATACAGTCATCAAATCTTTTCTGTAAACATTTATTATACATTCTAAGTTCTTCAGGTTTCAAAAGTGTCAAGAATTCATTGGTTTCATCTGCAATAGTAGAGGAATCTCTCTGTATCACATCCAGTGAAATACTCATGGGTTTCTACAGACTGATTAGATGTTTCACTTCTTTATATAAAGTATTGTTAATTATATTCCTTACGTTTGTATTTACTTCATGTTCATTAAAAATTTTCAAGAAAACATCTTGCTTTTCTACATACATCTCCAAGCATTTAATGTAACTGTTCCATCTAATCTCTTTAGGAAGTTGAGGCATTACACCACCTTAGGAATTTAAAAACCCTTTAGCTGCATCATGACTTCTGAAATATTTAGAAACTTCTATAACTTCTCTAATAATGAGGCTAATATTTCTTGTTGTGCAAATATCTCTAATTGTCTAAAATTTATTGTACCTACATGTAATTAACATTTTCTTTGTGGATTTATTAGATTATGATTAATATGCAGTCATTCTATTTTAATTAAATGATTAATTGAAATTTTTTTATTATTATTAATAAATAATGTAGGGATATAATTCTATTACATCATAGAAATAATTTTATATGTCAAACATATGGAAAATCAGAGGATATCCATTTTGTCCAATTTCTTCCAGTGTCCTGGACTTTTTACAAAAAAGTGGACAAAATAGCAACCTTGTTAGTACATAAAATATATATTGGTCTAAATTTGCGTAACATTTTTCTGGATAAAATTCAGATTGCCTCCTGATGACTTTTTCAATTATTGTTTTTTTATTCAATAATGGGGAAATGAAAGAAATGGGTTTATACCCGGTAGAAGAAAGTTCGAGACGGGAGACGGGCATCACAGATTTTCTTTTCTCATTTGCAGATTATTTTTCTATTGAACCTTGATTTCGCTTTATATTATGTTTGGCTCTTTATTACTTAATATAAAACTTAAGATTATTATTAGTAAGATTAATAAAATGCATAATAACATCAAAGGTAAGTGATCATTTGATTAATGCTTCAATTGTAAAATATTTTACCTGCAGATTATTTTCTGCCCCTGAAGTATCTGTTGCAGACACTTGGAGAATTTTCTGCTACTGGGGGTTTATATGGTTTTTGAATATTTTATTGTGGATTATTTAATTTAAGATAAATAATTTTTATATAAATGGATTTTCATATGATGTAGTTCCAATTGCAAAAATATTTTTCTTCATCTCTAAATTTTGATTACTACTATCTAAACTACATCTCTAAAATTGGTTTAGAAATTAGCTATTGGATAATGATAAAAGAGGAATCTCTCTATGTATTACATATACAGTTTAATCCAGCATATAAATATGCACATAAACTTTCAGACTTAATTTTTTGTATTTTTAGGTATATTTGTCATATAATGAGCACGTCCTTCTTTGCTAACAATAACATAGCAAAAAGTAAAATAAAGATTATTGTAAAATATAATGCTATTACTTTTCATGTAATCTTGTGGCAAAAATTTTTTTGCATAAAAAAAGCATGTTCATTCAGTTAAACATTTTACTTTTTATGATTTTATTTTTATTTCTTCATAATACTTAATCGATCATTTGATCAGTTTTATAGCTGGCGTATAATGCACATTATATGTCAGTACAGTATGCATATGAAATGTATCAAAATCTCATTTTAAATCTAAAATTTAAATTCCTTTTCATTTTAAGGGATTTACCTCAAAATTGATCAAAAAATCTATTTTTGTTTTATGAAAGCATGTTTAATTGTGAATATTTTGACACCTCATTTTTACCCATGTAGCAATTATATCGCGTGATATTGTAAAGTTTGTTAATACACCCAGCACAATTACCCACACAAATTAAAACTTTAAATGGCTTTTTCTCCATCTTCATACTTTCTTCACTTTTCTGTTTTAAAAAGGCTAAGGCTTTTTTTAAAAATTGAGATGGAGATTTAAACTTCTTTATATATCTGATAAATCTGTGCAAGGAATTAGCCTTCAGGTTTTGTTTTATTAAAAGTATATGAAGATGGGTTAGATTTCACTGTTTTATGCTATATATATCAGTGAAAAAAATTGTTAAATTTAATATTAGAGAAATATCTAAAAATGTATGCACAGTCTTGTGTAATACACATTTGAAAAAAAAAAATATTTAAAAAAGTAGTAGGGATTTTTAAAAAATTCAAATTTTTGTTAACTTTTTAAAAAATTTAAATATATATAGTTATTTTTCATTTTTTTTTTCAAAATGTACTTTTAGTTGAACATTGAAATGCTGCGAGTTCACCATTTGAACCAAATTTTTGAAAATAAACAAAATTGTTGAAAAGGTAAACTGTCCCCTTAAAATGTTTTCTAACTTTTAGTACCTAATTTTGAATCTGTCCCTGAAAAGTTGTTTTCTTGGCCTAACAGATACTACTTTCAGATATTAAATTTTATCCACCTTTATTATTCAAAGAGCAGACTAAGTAATATTTACAGAAGTTTGCGGTTTGAGTTGCACCTAAGACGTGCTTGCAGTCAAAGTCCCAGACATCAATCGAAAGTTCTAAATCAATTAAGATTGTGTCCACTCAATTAGCATCTTTTCTTCCTGCCAGAAAATATTACAGGTTCTTGATCAAATGTCAAGATCTCACAAAAAAAAAAAAAAAAAAAAAAAAAAAATCAGAATTGTAAATAATCAGCCTTCCCTAGATGCAATAACTTAAAATTTTAAATAAGTATATTGCTCACTTGGCTTTCATAATAGCAAGCAAACTGACAAGTTATGGATAGACTGCTTGTCTTAAAAATGAAGAAGTTTGGCTCACAATGAGGTCCTAAATTAAATTATTTCTACCTGCCAATTCGCTACATAATTATAAGTCATGTAGATTGATAACTCCTACACCAAATTTCACTGGATTTCCAAATACATAAACTATTTGCAGTAACTGTGTCTATGAAAAATATAAATATTTTTGTGCTTGCCTTCACTTGGATAAAAACTTTTCTTTCGCTACTGGAAGCAAATCCTTGCAAAAACTTTTCCACAGTTGAAACCTTTCACTGATTTTAAAATCGGAAGAAAAACCACCAGTTTAAATTTTGTGTGTGATTTTGCCTACCTGTACTTTCTCCATAAAATGGATTCATCTGTTTCAAAAACAAGAAAGTGTGTTATTATCGAGTCTCTGGTTATTTCTACATTAAAGACAAGGCATAAATAAAACCATCAATCACCAGAAATAGTTCTTTTACAGTTCTTTTACTTCAAAAACAGACTTTTATTAATTAAGGTTTCTTTCTCTTTGTCTTACAATTTCATTTCAAAATTTAAACTTCAAATAAATAAACTTCAAACAAACAATTACAAAACAAAACTATTCACTAAGTTCAGTTAATGCATCGGGCCATGTTTCCTTATGTAACCAGACATACACAGTCTCCAACTTTCTAAAATTACTTTAATATATCTGGTCCGAAACTTGTAGTTATTCTAAGTTAACAACATTGAAGGATTGGACATGTTTCGCCAAAATTTTCTATTCTTTTAAAATTTATTATACCTTCAATTAACTGCACTAATTTCACCTTCTCTACTACAACCAACCACTGTGAAAAAATGATTGCTTTTTTTTTTTTTTTTCCCCGGGCGGTGGGGGGTGAACCAGCATGGCTTTTTTCTTCTTTTTTTTTTCAGTTTATGTTACTTAGGTGATGTGCTACCATGAAATGAAGCTTTGATATTTATTTTTAAGTAGCTTGCCATTCAATTTTAAGTATTCAGCTATTTCAAGATACTTAAACTAATTTTCTTTTTTGGAGTTTTGATTACAATGTCAGATGCCAATAGTGGAACAATTTTTCCTTTTTCTGATTTATTTGATAAAAAGGAATTTCATAGACTTCAAGTTTTTATTTTTTTTTCCTGTTTTCCTACATTTTTTTTTTTTTTTTTACTATAAGATCTATTTACTTGTTTTATTTTCTCTTCATTTTGAATTGATAAAAATACAATTTTCAATTACTTGGGGTTTATAATTATTCTGTAGATTTTTCATAACATACAAAATAAATTTTATACAATCTCTTTAAACCATTTCATATTTAAACAGCCGAAACAACCAATTTCTATCATCACAAACACTAGAGGAAGGGCTGTTCTCATAACCATCTATTTGGTTTAGTATCCAACTTCAAAAATAAAATTTACAGATAATTATGAAAAATGAGCAGAGCAATGCAAGAACTGAAGAAAATAGAATTTCAGAATTGGTGAGAGTGAATTTAAATTTGTGTATGCAAGAAAAAGCAGTCATAACTAAAAAATTTAAGATAAAATCAACAATTTTATTAACTGAAACATATGTTACATACATTGAAAAAACATAAACTTTATAAATATCTCTAAGCCTGAACACAGATAAATGTTAGACAGCTGAATCAACAGATTATGAAGATTTGCATAAGAAAAATTATTTCTAATTTTCAAAATGAAACAATTTCCCCTTTTCAAAATAAATCAGCTGCTTTCCTTAACTTAAACACACACACACACAAAAAAAAAAAAAAAAAAAAAAAAGTACAAATCTAACATTTAATTTATTGCATCTTTAATAACAGGTACTTCTCTAATACAAAGCTATTGATTAATTCTTGATTCTTAAGGGTTAGCTATCATGATCCTGAAATGTATGTATGTACTACTACACATTGCAACATGTTACTTGTATTCTCAATTGAATTTAAAGCTGTTTAATCTTCCACAAAACTGATAGTTTTCAGTAGGGGTGGAAAGATTGAATGCTTTGCAATCAACATCAATGCAGCTTTCTCGTATATAGCTTGGTAAAAATTGCTCAACTGCAAGAAAAGTGACACATCTCACAAAAATGTATATTGTGTTTTATTCCTCTTATAGGTCTGTCATAAGTGCGTCTTGCCACAGAAGTTTCATAATTGTAGTTATTTTGTTTTGTTTTTTTGTGCTATATGTGCATCCGTGATTACAGAAGGAGGGGTGGATTGTGTGGGGAGGTAAAATGATTCAACCCTCAAAACTTCATCTACATCTTCATTCTTAAGGGTTTTAATCTTTTATGCACATTTTTACTCCCTCATGCAGAGCTAGGTGTTGTAATTTCATGTTACAGTAAAATCATGCAAATTTTCTTTTGCTTCTCCTGTGAAATTTACTTTTGTCGAGATGTGTCACTTTTCTTGCAGGTGAGCAATATGTTATACTCCGGAATGCAAACTTGCTTTTTAGTTGCAATAAGTTTGTTTATGCAAAAACTTTAAAACTCTTAATCTTCTGTAATTCTGTTCTGTGCCAGTTGGCCTATTTTGTCAAACATGGTTTGGTACATAAATTAATTTTATAAGAATATTTTAATGATATCTAGATTAACTTCAAACCATATTAATATTATTATTAGCATTGTTCATCTTTGATGCTAACCTTAGCTATGGCCTGGTTATGGAAGATTAGACCACCCATTTTTATTTAAAGTTTTAAGTTAATCTTTCATAATCAGGCTGCACACCGATTGGCATATTTTTGTGAGAATATTTTTTCTTAGAAACTATTTAAGAATAATCAAATTCATTTTAAACTGCATTGTTGCCCATATTGCTCAAGTTTGGTGCCAAACCTTGGTGTGTTGATTAAGGTTCATCGATTCTCTTATCTCATTGTTTTGTCTTTGCCTCTTTATCTTCACATTGTTCAGCAATTTCATTAACATTTTAATTTCTCTTTTCAGCAGTTCTTAAAATAAACTGATGACCATTTTGAATTTTGATTACACATGGCAACAAACTGATCAAAAACAACATAGCAGAAGTCTAATTTGCGTTTTAGATAAGTGTTGCCATTCACCACTGTAATATATATAGTGTCTCAATATTTTAAGAAAAATATGCATTGTGATTTTTTTTTTTTTTTTTTTTTTTTAAATCAGCATACTTGTTGAAAATCTATTCTTATAGAGTGACATTAATTTAATTATATTTTATTTTTTGTCAATATGAACTTTTCAAATAATATAATTGAATTTTCTTTCTTTTTTAGACATTATTACCAGAATTAGCAACTCCTGAATCAGAAAGAATGAGAAATTTTGTATCTTGGTTACAAGATCAAAGACCTTTCCATAGTCCTTTAAAAATAATTAGGTAAGAATATCATATTTTCCTTAAATCTCTGTAGTAAATAAATTATAAAGATTGGTTTAATTATGAAACAAATTAAAAATTTTTAATCAAACTTTTTGTTCATACTTTGGTACTAATTACATATTACACTAAGTTTACAGCTTACCAAATACTTCCGATACTCAGATCTTCCCCTTGCTTATTTTGGCATTAGGCTATAAATTCTATAGCTTTTTTTAAATATTGCATTATAACTGGTATTTATTTTCACCTGTTCTATAAAGAAGTACTAGTAAATAAGGTTCAAATTTACAAAGGATAAAAATTGATGTTGTTTTCGCATTCGCATTATAGTCCAGGCAATAGGGAATTTTACCTAGCAAAATTAATGGTAGTACTGGAAATCGGCTTTCTAGATGTTTTTTGGGTTGCTGAATCCGAATTTGTAACTTCCCACCAAAATTTCCCCCAGCAACTTCCCCTAATTTTGGTAAAAAGCCCCCCAAAAAAAGTTTTTATTAAAAAATTTTTTTTTTTTGTTTTAGAGAAAAAGTATCTAGAAATTCAGAAAGTAGACAAAATTTCCAACAAATTAGATATATGACATTATGACTTAGGATGAAGGGGAAGGGGGGACATGTGCATGGTGCTGCGTAAACTAAGTTGCGCAATTCCACTTAACCACTCACACGTTTACATTAGCCCTCCCATCTTCCCTCCGAACTTTCTCTATAAGGTTTACTTTAAGTTTTTTGGGTCGCTGAATCCTAATTTTTAACTTACCCGCAAAATCGCTCCCCCCGCTCCCGAAAACCCCCCAAATAATTGTTTTTAACTTAAATTTCTTATTATTTTACGGGAAAAGCATTACGAAATTCAGAAACTAGACAAAATTTGCAAGAAATAGGATACATGACATTATGAATTAGGATGAATGGGGAGAGTGAGGGCTGCCTCGGAACATGCACTGCGGCTCTACGTGCACTAAATGATGAAATCCAGGCAATAGGGGATTTTATCTGGCAAAATTAATGGTAGTACTGGAAATCTGCTTTCTAGATGTTTTTTGGGTCGCTAAATCTGAATTTGTAACTTCCCACCAAAATTTCACCCGGCAACCCCCCAAAAAATTGATTTTTTGAAAAAATTTAGTTTTTGAGAAAAGCGCGCGGGGAATGTTCCGAGGCAGCCCCCTCTCTCCCAGTTTATCCTACGTCATAATGTCAGATATCCTATTTGTTGCAAATTTTATCTAGTTTCTGAATTTCGTAATGCTTTTCCCCTAAAACAATTTAAGTTAAAAATTCGGATTCAGCGACCCAAAAAACTTACAGTAAACCTTATAGAGAAAGTTCGGAGGGAAGATGGGAGGGCTAATGTAAACGTGTGAGTGGTTAAGTGGAATTGCGCAACTTAGTCCAAGCAGCATTGCAGCGCATGTTCCGAGGCAGATCCCCCTTCCCCTTCATCCTAAGTCACAATGACATATGTCTAATTTGTTGCAAATTTTGTCTACTTTCTGAATTTTTAGCTACTTTTCCCCTAAAACAATAAAAAAAAAATTGATTTTTTTAATAAAAACTTTTTTTGGGGGCTTTTTATCAAAATTTGGGGAGGTTGCCGGGAGAAATTTTGGTGGGAAGTTACAAATTCGGATTCAGCGACCCAAAAAACATCTAGAAAGCCGATTTCCAGTACTACCATTAATTTTGCTAGGTAGAGTCCGTATACGGTCTCTATTGCCTGGACTATTACCTTAAATCCATTTTTTTTTTCGAATGCTATTTTTTTAGTGGAGCATTTTACTAATGTATTGAATATGTCATTTATTTAGTTTTACAAAATACAGTGAGCATAGTTCATAGGGGGCAGAGCTCCCTAGTGGTATAAGAGTTCTTAACTACAAAATGATCATTAGTAATAGGAAAGAGAAATCCTGTCAATCTTTATCTTAACATGAAAACATTCTCCAAATAAATATCCTAAAATTGTTTTTACTTTTGTAAAGTGAAATCACTGGTAACATAAGAAAATCTGCAGCTGCAGAAATCAATGCTGCGTCCATAAATGAACGTTTTGTGATTGGAGGTGTATCTCAGCTAATATTAAGAAAACTATTGCATATAAAATATGAAAAATGTCTGTTTTATAGAGAAATGTTCAATAAACACAATGAAGCGGACAGTTTTTAAATCTGGGAATTATTTTAAGAGCTATTAATGTTGAAGTCTGTAAAAATAGTTCTATCAGAGTTTTATAAAAACAAAACTGTGCATAGCAATGTAATTATCTTTTGCAGAGACATACTTGACAAGCTTGTAGTATGCAAATATTATTTTAATGACTATTTTTAGAAAAGGTCATATATTTTAATTGTTGCCAAGTTGTAAAACTGCTCAAATATTTCCTTTCAATTAAAAAATGTATTTACGCATGGCTATTAAAAACAGAAAAGAAACTTTAAAATCATTAAATTATTACACACGGAATGCATTTAATAGTGAAAATTATGTCATATATTAAAATGATTTTCCTGTGGACAATATTCATGGGACATCACAGTGGGAATCACATGGAATAAAAATAGTGCAGCTAGCAAGTTTTTTTATATATTTCATCATCTAATGTAGCATAAATGCAGGTAAATGTATGCTTATAATACTTTAGATTTATTTTGTATGATTTATTATTCAAAAATATTATAAAATTTGCATATACTTACTAATATATAATAAACAATTTGCTTTTTGAAAATAAATGGAAAGTATGCATGAAGTTGCATTAAAAGAATTCATGCATACTGAAAATATCTAAAACTCAATATAAACGTAAAAATATAAGCATAAATTTTCTAAACACAGTGCTAAAGAGGACTAAATTCTACATAACATTCATATTTACAACTTTTTTGTACACTCAATAGCAAGCACTGTACGCCATTTCAAAAATAAGACAGTTTTTTCAATTTCCTTAAAAAATGTGAAAAATGTTGTTTTCCTCTGATTAATCAAATGTTCCCCACAGATATAATCATATATGTCAACTTCTACTTAGTAGCAGTAAATTATTGTTTGCACACCCACTTCTTTATTTTCATCTCAACAGACATCTTATATTCAATAAATCTATATAATTTAAGAAGTAGGGGAGAATGCAGACAAATAAGACAATTTTCATATTTAGACAGTAACATTAAGTGTATACAATTGTTAATTTCAAAGAATTGTTTAAAAGAATATTTCAATATTTAATAACTTATCAGCACAATAGTTTCAATAACAAGAAATTCTTGCTTAATTTTAATAATTATTTTTATAAAGCTTACATATTGTTCTGGGAATCAACAGGATGGGTATGAGAATTTGCGAAAAACATACCTGTTACATAGTATAATGGTATATTTTATTTACCAATTATTCATAACATATGTTTTAATGTTTTCCTGTTTAAAAATAGCAAACATGGGATTGCACTTCTGTGTATAAGGGGGGGGGGGGGACTAATAATTAAATATCTTTTATGTAACAAATTATTAAATACCTTATAAAATATCCACAATAAAAATGACAGCAGATTATTTCATTAACTAATATTATGTATTGATATTTCTTGCAAAATTTAAAAACTATTAATAAAATATTTGAGATCACTATTTTCATAAAAATGTTCAAAATATTAGTTTTAGTAAATATTGTCAATATCTTTCCACTTTTCTAATATATAAAAATGAAAATTTGTCTGTCTGTAATTCTAAATGTTAGGTAGAAAAGAATATTAAATAGAAAGAAGAATTTGAAATTTAAATTAATAAAAATTACGATGTATATAAATATATATGCAATTTTAATATGAATAATAAAGGAGAAAGTTTGTTATTAATTTTGGATAGTGAAGTATAGTGGTTAGTAAACATTGGATGTGAAGGAGGTAAATAAATATAATCTGAGGAATCTTCATGGTAAAATATAAATAAAAAACTTTAGACCTACCTGAACTTATAATGTATTTCATCTTGCCTGAAAATTGTATGAGTTGAATCTATTTGAATTGTGCCAAGTATAAGTATTTACTTTTAAATATTTGTATTTAATATTTCTTTAACATGTAATTGTGATAAATTAATGTGGCACTTAATAATAAAAACATCAAACACATAAATGATACATATACACTTAATAAAACAAAATATTTTTATTTAAATGAAGTAGTTAAAAGGGGAAAGGGGAGGGAGAAAGTGTACACTTACCCAAAAAATGATTTAACATATCACTACACATACGTTTTTGATATAAATCAAAGATGTTATTAATAATCGTGAATGACAAAATCTCTTCTACATTGCGTTAAACGAAATATTAACATCGTCTGTCATCATGAATCGTAGTAACTATCACCAAAGTTCATATCTCATATACGAAGAAGGCATAAATCGTTCTTTAAAACACTATGTTTTTCCTGTACTTGATAGTGAAAACATAGGACGTGGAAATTCAGTTGAAAAAGGTTTCTCAAATAGAGAATCTGGATGAAGATAGTTCAATAAATTCCTGAGCATAACGAAATGCATTTTCCGCTCCAACGGAAATTGTGGGAGCCGATGACGAAAGGTATTTCACTTCAACATTTAATCTCTAGATAGAGATTGTTGATTCGTATCGAACCTTGATAATTTAGGAATAAATGTCGATTGAGAATATACCAATTTTCTAGGCACTCCATCTCCTTCAAGAAGTGAAAGAAAACATTCATATCTGCTCCACCTTGAATACTTTTAACGCAGTAAACCATCTTGATGTATCCTGAGACATTTGGTGAAGAAATATTAGAAGGCAGACGACATCATTATTTCTATCAATGTTTTACAATATGATCATTATAATTTAGCAGAAGATAAAGAGATTATTATTGATCCAACGGACAAAAATGTAAAGTTTACGGAGCGACTCCATGCCCTTCTTGGCACGTTGCCGTCCGAAACTCAAGAGAGTGAAGCGACGCTACGAACGAACGGCATTCGGCGGGAAAGATGCTGATTGGCTGATTTAAAATCGACGATGCCACACAGAGTAATAGAAGTAGAAGTGTTTGAATAAAATATCGTTAAGTGATAAATTCGAATTTTAGATTTGAAAATTATTATAAAAATATTCTATTACGGTAGAAAGTATTAATTTTAAGATTTATTATTTTATTATTGATAATTTTTGACGATCTTTTATGGCGATTAAATTAAATTGTTTTTAAGTGAAATTTAACTGAAAAACGAACTTAACGAAAATTAATGAATATTTAAAGGTAGAATTTAAATTTTGAAAGTAAAGAAGTTTTTTAATTTAATTTAAATATTTTAAAATAGTTTTTAAAATTAATTTTAATTGGAAAGGATGTTATTATATAACACTAAACAAATCTACAGTTTGGAAACTAGAATTGTGAAATGTTACGTACATGTGTATTAAAATATGGTTGAGGCAACTAAAGTGATCCGGAATCGAAATAATTTATGGTTAATTTTTAATTAATAAAAAAACACCAATTTAACAGCAATTTCCTATCAAATTTAAGCATTTTCCATTATCGCAGTTGCCCACAATTAAAAATCCACATGAAAATTCTTATCACAACAATTTCTTTTCCATTGCAAGATTTCCACATGAAAAATGAAATAAATAGTTGATGATAGATGAGATAAATAGTTAAAAAACAGTTAATATTGCGTCATATTGGAAATATAATGGACATCAGCAGGTGAATGTATAACGTCACACGAGTTTGAAAAACATATTGAAACATGATAAAAACCTGATTATAGAAATATTGACATATTTTAACATTTTGAGGTTTTCTGAATTTGTTTTCACCATTTTTAATTCTATTCTGTATATATATATATATATATATATATATATACACACACACATATATAGTTAAAAATTCCAATAGTTATTTCAAGCATTACCACAAACTGTAAACTTTAATTGAAGCACAAAATTAACTTAACCAAACCAAATAAGAACTATAATTTAACTTAATAAACAAACTTAAAGAAACACAACTTAACAAACTTTAACTTAAACAAAACAACCATAAGAAACAAGGCAAATAACTAATTAAACATGGAGACAGGTCTGTGTGGCTTATGACACACTAATGCAGGGTTAAAACTGTTTTTAAGCATGCAACATTCCCCAGATTTACCTGTCGAGACCATATTGAAAAAACAAATGAAACAAGATTAACGCTAAATGAAACCGACCGACCGAAATCAATCCATATCAAAAGCGATCTGTTTCCACTACATTCCGTAAACCACACGCTTCGAGTAAAGGCATCAATTCACTTCTGTTCTTGCAAGTTCTAACATAATTATACGTCATATTTTTGACCAGACTCACAGGATAACCCTGTTTCACAGCAGTGACGTACCATTTCAGCATATCCTCATTCAAAATGACACTATCCGATGTCAATCGGTTTAATCTGTTTAAACCGTTAATATAAATGTTTCTGAATACCGATATATGGACATTTGAATTGAAATTCAATATTGCAATTGTTTTAAAGTTAAAATAGTCTCTTTTATCATAAACCGATGTAATTAAATTTCTGTTTTCTAATTTTAGATTTACATCTAAGTAATTTGTATTGCAACTATTATGACTACCGGAAAGTTTCAATTCTAAATTTTTAGGATAATATTTAAATTCATGGTTAATCTTTATTCCATTCAGCTCGACAATCAAAACGTCGTCGATATATCTGAAACTCATTATGTCTTTATGTAATTCACTTATATTTTCATATATATCTAGATACATGTCGGCCAAAATTGAACTGCAACTCCCCCCCCCCCCCCCCCATGGGGATACCCTTAATCTGCTTATATACCTTATTGCCCTCATATAAAAAATTCTCTTGAACCACCAATTGAAACAAATTTTGAAATTCACTTAAATCCATGTATAAATCACCATACCTATTATACACCTCCAATATCTTCTCCCTCAAATCCTCAATCTCTATGTTGTTAAACAAATCTGCAAAATCATATGCATACAATCCTGTAATCTTATTTTTATACCTTTTTACTTTTCCAACAGTTCATAACTATTACTTATTATAAAAGTTGAATTCTCACTTTTAATCTTCAAAAATATTCTCTTCAATACCTTTAATAATTTTTTATTCGCACATTCAACATAGGAATTATAACCACATGTAACGGTTCTAAATTTCACAGGGCATTTATGGAACTTGGGTATTAAAACCAAATAAGGAAAATTCAAATTATCTTGTTTTGTTTTAATTTTTTTATACATTGCCCTAATTCTGTTCTCCACCTCATTAATTTTTGCTCTAATTAACTCATAATTATTTGTGTTTTCATAACTTTCTCTTAATATTTTTCCATATAATTTTTTACAGATAATTGCATAGTTAGTACTTGCCTTATCTACATATGTTATTATAAAATCATCTTGGATGTTTTTTATAGCTTTTCTTAAATCAATATATTTCTCTTCGGACAAACCCTCAAAGTTTTTAACGTATGTCTCCTCTAGTTCCTTTAAAATATGATATTTCCATTCTTCAAATAATTCTCCAGGTAGTCTGTATTTATAAGTTAACTTTTGTATAAAGATTTCTATATTATATTTAAACCGTTTAACTGCATTACTTTTCGTGAAATTCCGTTTTATTCTGTATTTTGCTCCATAACTCATTTGATTTTTCAGTTCAACATTTTGTACGATATCTAGATTCCCAGTTATTACATGTCCATAATGTTTGTCTACATATTTGTTGTACACATCCTCATTACATTTACAAATGTCTGCATTTTCATTCCTATTAATATTTTTAGAATAATAATTATAATTAAAGATCATTCTACCTAAAGGCTTGTCATACTTAAACGCTTTAACAATATTTAAATTTTTTATTGGTAACATGTCCTTATATTTATTAAAAATCCTTTTATAATTTACATTACTGTAGCACCCTCCTATGTAATCTATAACGAAATATACTTTATCTGCATCTTCCTGATTTTTTCACACTTTGACTTACAGTAACTTTGCCAATTATTTAATTTTATTCTATATTTTAATAGATCAATACCCAGATCTATGTTATGTATTCCTATTTTTTGCGATAACAAAATCAAAACCTTAGGTATCAACATCTTTTTGACATTGAATATGATATATTTGATACTCTTGAACTTGTCATTACCGTTACAATTCATTAAAGCTGTTACAATGCTTTCACCGTCCTTCAATCCAACCAATTTTTCTCTAGTAATCTCTGAATCACGATTACTTTTTCCATCTTTATAAACGTTATAACCATTAATATCACACTTTATCTTTGCATAGATGGAGTCAGTCATGTCTCGATTTTTAAAGGTTTGTATAATGTTGCACCCACCAAACATAACGTTCAACCCATAGGGATATAGTGTACCATGTGCAATCATCATATCCTTTTCATATATTTTTCTTTTAATTTTATTTTGGACGATTTTTAAAATTGATATTTTAATGTTATCTATACCATGTTCAGTGAAGTGTTTTATTTCTATATCTTCATGCTCTCTCTTAACTGTTAAATTTCTTATATCTGACTTATGGTTATTGAAGCGTTTGTTCAGTGGAGTTGAAGTTTGACCAATGTATGCAACATTACATACTTGACATCTTAGCTTATACACGCAATTGTATACTTTACAAAATTTTAAAAATTTCCCATTATTTTGTCCAAAATCGTTTTTCGTGTTTTCCGCACAGATACATACCTTACATCTTTTATCTGTACACTTATAAAAATTTAATACATTATTGTTGTTGTAAAAATATCTAGTTTTATAACATTTATATTTGATACCTATATTACCACCTTCAGTACCCTTAATTATATGACTACTGTTATAGAAGCACCTAGTACTGTACTTAACGTAATTATCACCATCACCACCACCGCTATCCAAATTCATATAAACACGATCAAAACTACAATTTTTATTAGCTTTTCCACAATTATTTATTTTTTTATTTTCAAATATTTTTTTGCAACTGCTCACGCTCTCCCACTTCTCCACACTTTCAACTATATCTATTTCACAATCACTATGCTCCAAACTCTCATATATATATGTATATATATATATATACACACATATATATGGAATTGGTGGAATTGGCTGTAGTTGACCTTTGGTGATAAATGCTTCTGATTGAACACTCGCTGGTATAGAAATAATAAGGTTTTAATGTTTTGAGTAAAGCATGAATTCTATTTACAGAGCACATTAACTATGTACAGGGTTTAGGGGAATGAGAGGCGCTTTCTTACAGCAATCTACGGGCCTTCAATACACTCTGTCACGCTCTCGGATCGGAGCCTGACTGGATACGTCCTACCAAATCAGTCCGTCCAACAACTCTGAAGTTACATCGAACCTTCGCTTCCAGGCTGAAGGCTCACAATTACTAACTCATCAGGTTTATTGTCTTTTAGAATTTGCACACTCTGTCAGTTCTCATGGGATTTAGCTGCACCCTCTTACTGCAGTCAGGATGTGGTTTAGAATGTTTTGGGAACCGCAGGCCACATCCACACTCGGGCATCTTGACATGTGTGCGCCCCTGCACACGTGAGACCAAAAGCAGCAAGAAAAGGGCAAACTAAAATTTATCTAATAAAAAAAAACACTTTAACAAAAATTTTTCCGAAATTTTTAAAGTTAAAAGAAAAAAAAAATATCTTTAAAAAAATAATTTAGAGGCCAAAAGGTAGAGAACTGACAAAACACAAAAAAATTAAATTTAAATTTAGGCTTTTCCATTACAATGCATAGGCTGAACTGCACTACAATATATGAAGAAGAAGAAAAGAAAAAAAA
Source organism: Maratus speciosus (assembly GCA_963932465.1). Taxonomy (NCBI): domain Eukaryota; kingdom Metazoa; phylum Arthropoda; class Arachnida; order Araneae; family Salticidae; genus Maratus; species Maratus speciosus. The sequence goes on from OZ010791.1 coordinate 258,954,121, forward strand.
AACATCCTCGTAGGAAACCGATGTGTGTGCCATGTATATGTACAATGCACCATCTTTCGTCTTTTAAGAAGATCCACCTTCGAACTTCGCGTCTTTCGTCTTTAAAATATTTTTCATAGATTTATTCGTCTTAAAAATCTAACATAAGGAAAGAAAAAAAAATAAAAATTCGTCTTAGGTAGTGCAGTAGTTACTATACAGCGAAAGAGAGAGGAAAAAAAAAAATAACTAAACTAAAAAGAAAAAAATAAATGCAGGTTTTGGAGAAGGGGGGGGGGGGGGGTACATACTAATATTTTAAACAATTATTTGAATGAACCATATCAAAATACTAAATATATACAAATACAGATATACAAGAATAAATCATATGAGTTACACATTAACAATTAACACACATTAAACAGAAAGTCGTTAAAATAAAAAGTCTCTTGGAGTGATCAGTAAAGAAAAATATATCTTCTAAAATCCTTTCATGTTTCACAGATTTATGGAATAATAAAAAAAAAAGCACGTTATTCCATAGCTGTGCATGTTGAGAAAAAGAAAAAAAAAAAAGAAAAAAAAAACTTGGTGAAACTGTCTTATCTGGAAAAGTTCGGCAATAATCAGCTGTTTATGGCAAATAAGTTCTTGCCCGATCAGTCACTGATAAGAAAATAAAGTCTGGTGATGAGTATGACTCATGGACTCCAGATAAATAAAAATAAGAAAGTACTTACATGAACTGCAGTCTTGATAAGGTGTCCATAAATAAGTGCACTTTTCATGAGATAAAAAGAAATAAGCACACTGATGTAGGAGTAGTAATCACACACAAAAAAAATAACACTGGTTTAGGAGAAGCACACTTGGGATAAGTGGCTGTTGGACATCACACACAGAGAAAATGAACACTTCCTATGGCGAAATTAAAAAAAACGCACTTTTCGCAACACAGAATCTTATTTGAAACAACAGTAGAGCACGGTGAAGATATGCCTGTGGGCTATCTGGTTAACGTTTCGTCCAATTTTTCATATAATCTGTTGCAGTGGATGCATGTTGACCTACTTTTTGGACCTGATATCTGTCGTTGGGTAGGACTGCAATAACTTTATACGATTCAAAATATTTGGGTTGAAGTTTTAAGCCAGAGCCGAATTGCGTTCTTTGAATTGCAACTAGGTCACCAATGTTATATTGTGTAGGAGATTTTCTTTCCTTATTATACTGGGTACGGTTGATCTCTTGTTGTTTTAAAATGTTGGTTTTCGCTGCATCTCATAGCTGTTGTGTATGTTTCATAGTTAACTCAATTCGTTCGGCTTCTAATAACTGTTTAATGACTAGGTCGTCCTTATTTTTCATTTTCACACCTGTGAGTAGCTCAAATGGGGGGAACTTAGTGGTGGTTGACGTCGTACTATTTATTATTCTCTGCACTGATGATACATGTTTATACCATTTCGTGGGGTCGTCTAAAGATAATTTCGTTAAAATGGGGATGAGCGTGGCATGTAGTCTTTCAATCTGAGAGTTCCCCCGGGGAACCCCTGTCGTGATTGGATAGTGTTCTATATTCTCTTGTTCACAAAAAGTTTTAAAGTCTGAAGATGTAAACGCTGAGCCCTTGTCTGTGATAATACGTCTAGGATTACCAAATGTGGTTTGTTGAAGTTGGAGTTTAGCCAGCGCGTCTTGCGCTGTTGTAGCTTTGACTGGGTACAACCAGAAAAATTTTGTGAATGCATCGACCACTGTAAACAGGTGGTTGTAATTTTTATTTGTCGATGCTAATGGACCTAGAAAATCTCAGTGATATGTATTGAGGGGCATGTCGCCTTTAGGAATCAGGTGCAAAAACCCTTCTTTTTTTCCCGACTTCCGGGAAGCTAAAATGCATGGGATACAGTTTGCCACAACCGTACTTGCAAGCTCGGGTAGCTTAGGTATAAAAAAGTTTTGGGACACAATTTCTTCCGTTTTCTTTGCAGAGAAGTGTCCCTTATTGTGTGTATCTTGGACTATGTTAAGCTGCATTGCTTCAGGGATCACCAATAAATCTCTACCACGTTGAACTTTATACAACACGTTGTTACGAACCATGAAGTCAGCAACCGGGTTTTCGGCCGCTGCTGTTTTGATACCTGATACAAAGGGGTCCTTCTCTTGCGCCTGTATGACTTTGAGTGTGAGTTCATCAAATGTAACATGCAAAACGGGATACCTGCTAAGGGAGTCTACATGGTGCATTTTTGTAGCCGGGTGGTGTTTTATTTTGAAATCAAAGTCTTGTAGGAATAAGGCCCACCGCGTGATTTTCGGTGCAAGGTCTTTTTTCTCTACCGTTTTTTGGAACGCCTGGCAGTCTGTAATGATACGGAATCTGGTGCCATGGAGGTAGACACAGAATTTTTTAAGTGCTTCGATAACTGCTAGGACTTCTAGTTCATAGCTACTTAATTTTTCTTCCTGTAGTGATGTTTTTTTTACTCATATACTGAACCGGATGGAAGTGGCCGTCAGAAGACTTTTGCATAACTGTTGCGCCAAAACCGTATTTACTGGCGTCGGTGTGCACTTTGAGGTCCAAACCCGGTATAAAAATGTGTAAAACTGGAGCGCTAGTGAGCAGATTACGTAAGGTGTGAGCGCTTGCCTCGGCTCTGATCCAAACTTGAAAGTTGATGTTTTTCGTAAGAGGTCGCTCAGGGGTTGTGCGATAGAGGCATATTGTGGAATAAATTTTTTAAAAAATCCCGTCAATCCTAGGAGTGATTGCAACTGTTTGACGTTTTTGGGTTCTGAAAAATGTTGGACTGCTTTGACTTTTGTTGGAGAGGGCACTATGGTATTATTCTCAATGATGTGGCCCAAAAATTCGATTTTTCGCTGCAGGAACTGACATTTTTTGAAGTTGATATCTAATCCGTAATCAGTGGCAGTGTCTAATACTCGTTTCAGCTTTTGGAGGCTTTCGGCTTCAGTTTTTGCGGGAATAATGAGATCATCCATATACAAAATTAATACTCCTTCTATCAGCAGTTTGCGGAAAACACTGGCGATAAAAGCGGTGTACTTAACGCTTTGCGGGTCCACGTCTCCATGGAAGAATCCATTTTTGAGGTCGAGGGTTGTAAAGACTACAGCTTGCTTTAGTTGGTCAAGGATATCATCGATCAGAAGTAGGGGAAACGATCTTTAACGAAGGAAATATGCGCGAATTCTTGTATTAACGCTTACTTTAATGCTGCGTACGATGTTAATTCTGGCTCACTGCGGACAAATAACAATGCGGTACCTTTAAGAACTCTTTCGACGAAAAGAAATTTTTGCAACTCATTCAGTTGAAATGTTGTGGCCAAGCCTTCAAATCTTTCTAACCATTGTAAAATATTTTCTACTGGCTTGCCAGAAAAAGGTGTAATTAAATTTTCAAAATCTGTAAAGGAAATGGATTGACGCAGTGCAGAATGGAGAGAAATGGCAGCAGTGTATTGCAAAGTAGAACCAGAAAAATTCGTTAATGAACTGGATTGCAAAGTATTGCGAGAATCATCATCATCGGGCTCTAAATCGGTCTGTGGTGAAATGGAGGACTGAAATTTTGTTAGATCTGATAGTGCTTCGATAATTCGTCGGGAAATATCAGCTTTATTACCGGCAATGTCTAGACAGAGTAAATTTGCCATGGAAATGAGTTGGGCTAAGGGGAAGTTTTTAGCTGTTTCAGCTGTTTTATCATCAAATTCAGGATCCCCAATTATAAATTTGAATCCCTGAAATTTCCTTAAATTTTTACAATTATTTCTATTTATATCAGAACCGAATACTAAGGTATGCATGATTTTAATTTGTTCTACTCTTGCCAAGTTAATTTGAGCTAACACCGGCCATATATCTTGCAATAACATGTCTAAATAAAAAATAATTGAATGCTTACTTCCAAATTGGTATCCTTTTAAAAGAAAACGCTGAATGGATCAATTATGTCCATTGCGAAGGGAAAAAATATCACTGTTTTCTTCTTTCGCATTCACAGATGGCCCGATAAGAGAAATGCAGGTCATTAAATGTTCTTCTTTCTCTCTCTTTCCTTATCGGATAGAATCTTCGTAGATCTTAAATATTTCAGAAGTAGGATTTCACACGATTTCAGTGATGTCTAGGGCTGGAAAAGTGGCTGGATTTGACTCGGTCGAGTACCCATATGGAATTGGTGGAATTGGCTGTAGTTGACCTTTGGTGATAAATGCGTCTGATTGAACACTTGCTGGTATAGAAATAATAAGGTTTTAATGTCTTGAGTAAAGCATGAACTATTTTTGAAATGGCATACTGTGCTTGCTATTGAGTGTATAAAAAAGTTGTAAATATGAAAGTTATGTAGAATTTAGTCCTCTTTAAGATTGTAATTGACAAATAATATGCTATGACAATGGGTCGCGAGATATTTAAAAAATATATATAAAAAGACTCAAAATTTTGTTGTCTTTTTGGCAACAGAAAATTCTCCCTTAAGAAATTTTGTTGGAAAATTCGATTTTTCTATGCTGGCCTCAGTATATACAATTTGGAGAAGGAAAAAAAAAAAAATCTGCTACCCGACCTTTTGCAAGGTAACATGCACATTTCCCCTGGACTATGAAGGCATGCATTAAAAGATGTCCGAACCTGATTCTGAGCATGTTAAGAAAGTTTCAGTAAAGGCGTTATGATTGTAGCAAATTTATCTTGCAATGGGAAATTAAACTAAGAGTTTGAAAAAAAAATGTTAATACAAACTTATATTATGAAGAGAATGTGTTATGTCCTAAATTTACAGAAGTAATTTCATTCCTTTATCAAAATAAATTTCAAATCATACTGCCTACAGTAAATTGGAAATTAATTTCTTAACAATTACTTAGAAATAATATATGTATCCTAAATTGATTATATATATACATATATGTTTCTTCAATGAATATTGTTTATCCCTAATTTTTATTGTGTATATCAATCTCTACAAAAACATTGTGTCAGTTTCTCCTTTAGTAAAAATAAACATGAGTATAGTCATTATACAGTGATCTTTAAATTAGCTTAAAATTTGCTTTCTATATTTATTTTTTCATTTTTCAGGGAGGATAGTCGAGATAGACACACTTTCTTACAATATATGCTTGATGATCGGACAGAATCTTTATTTTCCTATTATGAGTTCCTGCAGCATATACGACAGCAAATTTCTAAGTGAAAAAGTTAAATTGTGCCTGAATGGAAAAGAGTACTGTATGAAATTAACTATGTTCACATTTATTATTGATGGCAGCATATTAATAAATACTATATTGAGAGTGACACAGCATGAATATTCAGTGGACCAAAGCTAATTTTTGATATGCAATCATTTGCATATGAATGTTTGATTTTTCTTTGAAAGAGGAAAAGCATGGCATTTTGAATCTGTAGACTGGAACTCAAATTTCCTCTACTCCCTCTTTCTTAAATCAGTTTTTCCTGATCTTTATCATTCAAAGCCAAATTAAGATTTTTGTCATTTTCGTTTGTGATTGGTGAAGCATTTGTTTTTAATCAATTGTAATACCTCTTCTTGGAATTATGATGATAATGAAATTTAGAAGAAATTTTAGAAGCAAAGGATTGTTATATTGTATATTTGTTATTTGTCCTTTTTCCAAAGCAAAATAAGATTATCTCTTCTAATATTGTATATATTAAAGAAAAACTACCTAAATTATGTATGCACCATAGGAAGAAATCAAAGTAATATGCTCCAAGGAAAAAAGAAAATCTTACGTTGAGGTGTGTTGTATAAATTGCCTTTTATCTGTGATTGCCTGCTACTGAAAGCCACAAGCAACAAGAGTGTATTTATTCTAATTTGTTAAAAGTGTCATTGAATGTATGCTAGCTACATATGTACAAAGACTGAAAAATTGTAGCGGATTGTATTGAGAACATTAAAGTCAGAGACTAAAGCAAAGCCTCCCTTTAAAATTTCTAAAGGTGATTATCTAAATCTTATATATATATATATAAAAAATTACAAAATTTTAACATTTTCATTCAGTGCAAATATGTTGACTCATCAAGATATAAATAAAAGTTGTTTGCTTTTCAAATATATAAGTATTAAAGGTGATTGGTCACTGTATTTGTTGAAGCACGAAGAAATTTTAATGATTTTTAACTAATTATGAGATTGTATTTATGCTCTCCTTTAATCTTTTATTATTATTATTTCTGTCTTGCTTCTTATATATATTTAATTGTTTAACAGATTATCTGAAAATTTATATTTATTAAAATTTGTTTTTGTGAAAATAGCTTTATTATTTTATTATATGATTTTGAAAAATTCTATATGCCCTTGAAAGTGTTTCTAGTGTTCTGTAAACTATGTCAAAAAAAGAATTTGTACAGAAATTTTATAGAACTTTGTGGACACTTAGATTGAATAAAAAAAATGTTTCAGATTGCTACTTGTTTTATTTATTTGTAATTTTTACAATTTTATTATCGCCTATGTTAGAACAACTGAACTGTTATTGAAAGGCCCAATTGTTAGCAAATAACTAAAATGTCTGATGGATGTTGAAATAGGGTTAACAATTTTAATCAGTTGATTTAAATCCGTGATTTTAATCAACCGATTTTTTAAAAAAAATCATTGATTAAAATCAAATATTTTCTAAATGTTTGAAATGTCAAAGTATTAAAATGATGAATGATAAAAAAAATGATAATAAAATGATGAACATAATTTGAAAGTTTCTACAGGTATTTTGACTTATGAATAAACAAAAAAAGAGCTCTAAATAATTGTTTCTAAGCTTAATTCTTGAGTATTGTAAAAAATTAAAAACAGTTAAATTTGTAAAATGCATTGTTTTTATCCAACATAAAACAGTTTTATTTTAAAAATGATATTTAAATCTAATATAATTTGTAATGTGATAATTTCCTTTATGTAATGAATTTATGCATTATCATATATATTATAAAGCAGTAAGCTCTAAAACTTCTGCTCGAGTGTTTTCAAAAACTACCCGGTGGATTTTTTTTGCAAATAGGGTTATTCGATAGAGAATATTCCCGCTGTGGTTTATGAGAAAATATACAGGGATAACCATAATTTTTGATAAAAAATTTCATATTTTCTTGATATTTTCGACGAAAGGGTTGCCAGTGGTCATTTTGGCGAAAATTATCTTTGATAAATGAATTGAAATGGCTATACCCGTTATAAAACAATATCTTGCAAACAAAAGAAGAAAATAATTACTAATATTTAATTTTTAAAAAGTGAAAGAGAAAACCGCTTTAATGAGGGAAAATATTTAATTTAAACATGAAAGGAATATTCGTAATGCTTAAAATATAATTTATTGTGAAATTTTACAATTGATACAATATTTGGCAAATTATCACCTGCGTTATGTTAAAAAAAATTAATCTGAAAATTTCATTAGACTAATTTTGAATCACAATTTTTTTATTTTTAGTTCTTTTCTTTTTATTTTTATCTAACTGCCTCATCATGTGATTTACAGGAGAAATAAATATAAGTAATTGTAAAAATTACTGTAATTGTGAATTACATATTATTTCTTTCTCTATGATTTCTATTTTACGTTTGTCACCAAACAATTTTCAGCCCTTTTTTTTTTTAAAGCCAAAAATGCATAAGCGCAACATTATAGCTTGATGATTTTCACAGTAATGGTGTTTTTTTAAGTGACCGAGATCATCTTTGGAGTACATTTTAATATTCAATTATAAATTATATAGATATCAGTTAATAAATAAAAAATGGAATCAAATACCTAAATTTTCGTTTGAATTTCTGCCACACATATATATTGTAAAATAATTTTGTACTTTTAAGAAAAGCTTTTTGCCGTACTTCCGGAAGCATATGAGTTTTATAGACTCCAACTCAGATCAACGAATATTATCCTTTTTTTTTCTGGCTTAAATGCCGTATATTCCCGCGACAGTAATGGTGGATGTTATGATATTTCTTGGCCATTTTTTGTTGGCGATCTCTATCAATATGACAAATCCGTTAAGGTATTTTTGTTAAGCCTAACATGTGCATAAATCGCTGTTTGACGACATTTACTATTTGGCGGAAAACGGGTTTTCACGGCGAGAAAAAATCCAAGATGGCGGCCACGGGAATATGACATCTGTTCCCTTTTTTTATATTATTGTTTTATTTCTTTGACCATAACGCCAAATTCACGTACAGGAAAATTCACAATTTCAAAATTTAGGAACTGAAAAATATTCTTAATGAAATTTATGCAATCATGTGTTATTATTATTACTATAAAAAAAAATTCCAAATCTTTTTTAATTCGTTATTTCTTCATATTTTCCTCTCTGTTAAGTAATATTTGAAAAGATAATGGACTAATATAAGATATTTAAAAGTACATAAATTATAGCCTAAATTCCAATTTTATATTATTATTATTATTATTTTTTTTTTTTTTTTGATATAAACAAAAGGACTACGTCTGAATTCATTCATATTTATAAAAACTTTTCAAAATAACACATTACATTACATTACATGATAAAAACAATATAAAAGGACGTTTCGGATTCATTCTGAATCCCTCATCAGCTAATTCCTAATGTAAAAGTCATACTAGGTTTTAAAGTTCGACAAATAGAAAAACATTACATCAAGTTGCCAAAAAATTATAGTTAAAACAAAACTGAATATTCTATTGGTAGAGATGCAGCCTCGTTAATTGCTTTATCAGCAGTTCTCGTGTACCAAGCTTCCAAAAACATATGACTTGCATAAATGCTGCAGCCTGATCTAATTATGTAAGCATTCTCAAAACTCGGAAAATGATGAGTTTTCATGGCGTGGTCAACAATTTTAGAATTTAAATTTTTATTTCTAAAAGCATGTTTATGCTCCTTAAGTCTAGTTTTATATAAAATAAACATAGCAGGTGTAATAAATTTCTGCAATTAAAAGAAGAAATAGTCAGTGTCTTAGTTTCTCGTTCTACTTTTGTAACAATAAATTAATAGCAATCTTGAGTTAAAGAAGAATAAATGAGTGATGTCTACTCAAAAGTTAAATTGTAAATGAATGCATAAGAGAAAAAGATCTAATTGGTATAAAAACGTTAAAGCACAGCAAGAGCTTCTTTTGGTATAGGTTGAATTAAATGGTTTTTTTTTTTTTTTTTTTTTTTTTTTTTACTTTGTAATTCCATATATACTAAATAAAAAAAAATAATTAGTGATTGAAAAGGCAGCAAAACTTTTCTTAAAAAGAAAACAAAAATGAACCACTGAAAACTGATAATCCCCACTGAGATGTAATAATGCTGTTATTTAAATATTTTGAGGATTTCAGATATTTAAATACTTTGAGAATTTCAGATATAACTGGCTATCCTTATATTTATTCTTTATGTGTGTATGAATGGGTTTAACCCATTTTCATAATTTTTTTGGTTAGCATACACATACATGTATGTAAGTTTAGATTTTGGTATTTGACAGTAATTTTAATAAGTGCAAAGAGCTGCAAATAATATTTGCTAGTTTTGTTATTTATGCTACTAACTAATGAAATTACCTATTTGCATTTTTTTTTAATTAATTCTGTAATTACTTGCTGTTTCTTCTAGGCTATTTTTTTTTCACCCTGCCCCTTTTGAAATTGGCAAAATGCACCTTGCCTTAAAAAAGTTAAATTCACCCATAGTTGTGCCAGACATTTCTTGTAAAAAACTGCCTCATTCAACAGTATTCCTAAATTCATGTGCCCAAGATCTTGCAAAAATAATAGAACTTTATTTCTTTAGAAAAAACAGGACATCATTCAACCATGTTGTTATTTAATTGTATTTTTCAATTTGATTCTTAAAATTGTTAAAAATTAAGGACATTTTATTTATCATACTAAAAATTATTCATTTTTTCTTATATCATTACTAAACACATTACTTATATATTTCCTCATGAAATAGTGCCCTTTTTTGGAATCCTGCCCCTTTTCTTTCTGAAATGAATTACATTATTAATTATCATTTTAATAATTAGAGCTTAAAATTTTATAATATGTTCCTAATTAGTGTGTTAATTGTTTAATAATTATTAATTTGAAGTAATGTTAACTATTTAATATCAAATGCAGTTATTAATAATTTTAATAAATGTTAAATATCACTAGTCTTTAATAAAGTTTTACATAATTATTACAATATTTATGTATATAACAATATTGTATGATACTAATTAATGAAACTACTAATTTGCAGTTTTTATAATTTCTGTAATTACTAATAATTATAATTTATTAATTAAAGTATAAAAACATAGATTATGTTAGCAATTTAGTGGTTTAACTGTTTTGGAAACCTAAAGTTCTCGGTAGTTATTCAGTATTTGAACGCTGGGAAAAAAATAAAAAAAAATCTGATTTAAATAAAAAAAAATCCGATTTTTTTTATTTTTTAAAAAAAATCATGATTTTTTTTACACCCTATGTTGAAATGACTATGGGAAATTTTTTTTCTAAACTGAAAAGGGGAGAAAATTAAAGAATAGTGTTTAATTTTTTATAGAAAGGTTTCACCTATCTAGGAAATCTATGGCTATTATTTTAACGTGAGTATAAAACTATTCCCTATTCCATTTTCAGGGTTCGTACAGACTACTTAGAAATGAAAAAGTTAACTCCTTTAGACATAAAAAATACTCCTTATAAACACCTTATAATTTCGAGAAGCAAAATCAAGTGACTTCATGCACTTAATTTAGGTATACAAGATTAGAAAATAGAAACGTACCTCATACACTCTGAATAATATTGCCTTAATTAATCATCTTTCTTAGATGTCATGAAAGCAATTCACTTTTAAAGGAAGTAAAATAAAAAAATCTTTTTCTGTTTACAAAAGTAAAATTCAAATGATTAGTGTGATTACAAGTTATTTTCTTTCCATTCAAAAGAGAAAAGAAGTTACCTTATTTTTTCCCCCTCCAAAATTTACTTAAAAATTATAAGTTCATGTGATGCATGATGACAATGAGCATTTGGGATTTGACTGGCCTCTATGTATATGACCAGTTTGGTTATTGCATAAAACAAAGGACTCGAAATTTTGTATTTAAATGTATGAAACCAGTAAGCAATACATTGTGAATACTGTGCAATTGTAGCACTGACATTAAATTCTATTAGTATACAAGATATTTTGGAATAGTTTTCTGTTAATGTTTTTGCTTATTAAAAATTGTGCATGTTACATAAGAGGACAGTATACTTACTTAATAATAATAATAATAACTCCTTTAAAATTCTTAGACTCCTTAGAATTCTTCTAGACTTCTTGGATTTTTTTCGTCTGAAGTCTGTATGAACCCTGCATTTTATTTTTAATATTATGCTTTACACTGCATTTATACATTATGTTAGCTTGAATGGCATTTAATTTAGTAAATACACATGTATGAATGATATGCAGATATACATGGATGAATATGCATGTTGGAGCAGGGTCTTTCATTATCAATTTGTAACCATTAATATTAAGTTCGGAAATCAATTTTGTATTTCTTGATTTTATAGAAATCGTAATTTAGAACATTTTTAGAACGCTTTTTGCTCATTTCACTCTTTTAAATTTGCAGATTTTTAGAAACAGTTTTTAGAGACCATTTATACCTTATAAGTATCTACTGCGCCAAATTTTTAATTTCTGTCTTTACCAATTGCATAGAAATTGTAATTTAGAATGTTTTTCGCGCATTTTCACCATTTTTAAAATTTTGTGCATATATATATACATATGTATATGCAAGATATAGTTTAAAATAATGGAAGTTACTGATCTAGAATTTTTTACATTTTTCTTACTTATGTAAAGAAGTAATGTTGGTTTGTAGGAGGTAATGTCTGGAACTACCGAATTGATTTAAAAAATAATGGTGGCAAATTGATGGTGACAGTCCCTGTTCCAACATAGGCTATTTTGTCAATGCCAATACCTCAAAGAGGTGCAGGAGCAAAAAGAGTTCTAAAAATGAGATTTGTCTAAGGGTTTAGAAACTTGAAATTTGGCATGGTAGTTACTTATAAATGTTCTCTAAGAAACGTTTAAAAAAAAAAAAAAATTAAAATGGGTGAAAATCACGCAAAGCATTCTAAATTACGATTTTTATGGAATTTCAGGAAATACCAAACCGATTTGAAAAGTAATGTTATTAATTATGGTGACAGTCCTTGCTCCAACATAGGCTATATTTTATATCAATGCCATTACCACTAAAGGGTTGTAAGAGCAAAAAACTTCCTAAATTGTGATTTTTGTGATACTGAAGGGGCTAGCAATTTGAAATTTGGCATGGTAGTTATTAATAAGAAGTGAAAGCTCTCTAAGAACAGCCGGGAAAAAAAAATGGTGAAAATGTGCGAAAAACATTCTAAATTACAATTTCAATGCTATTGCTAAAGATAGAAATTAAAAATTTGGCGTGGTAGATACTTATAAGGTATAAATGGTCTCTAAAAACTGTTTCTAAAAATCTGCAAATTTAAAAGAGTGAAATGAGCAAAAAGTGTTCTAAAAATGTTCTAAATTATGATTTCTATAAAATCTCAGGAAATACCAAACCAATTTTCGAACTTAATAGTTGCAAATCGATAATGACAGTTCCTGCTCCAACATAGGCTATATTTTATGTCAGTGCGACTACTAATGGGAGGTTACAGGAGAAAAAAAGCATTCTGAATTGCAATTTTTGTGATACTGAAAGGGCTAGAAACTTTAAATTTGGCATGGTAGTTACTTATAAGATACAAATGCTTTAAGAACAGTTTCTAAAAAATTTCACATTTAAAAAGGTGAAATCAGCAAAAAGCTTTCTAAATTTAGATTTCTATGGAATAGTTAAAGATAGAAACTTAAAATTTGGCATAAACCATACTTTTAAGATGTCAGTACTAAGAAAGAACAGTTTCTAAAAGATTCGAAATTTAAAGGGGTAAATTGAGCACAAAGCGTTTAAACTTTCTGTATTACGATTTCTATGGAATCTCAGAAAATACCAAACAGATTTCAAAATTAATGTTGACAAATTGATGGTGAACAGTCCCTGTTCCAACATGGCTATATTTTATGTTAGTGCCACTATCACCAGGTGGTGATAGACATTAGACTAAAAGCTTGGAATATGGTATGGTGGTTATTTTTCAGATGTTAGTGCGTACTAAGAACAGTTTTTAAAAGAATTCAAAACTTTAAATGAAAACTGAAATGAGTGTAAAAGCTTCAAAATACATTCTAAATTATTTATTTAGAATTAATTTTAGTTCTCATTAATTTATGTCTAATTTTCTTCTAATGCAGTGTAATAACGAAGTTTAGTCAAACTGTGGTATTAGTAATTTTTAAATTAATCATAGCAGTATAATTTCTTCCAATAAAAATAGGCACACAAATACCACTTGGCATATTTCAAGAATTAAGCGAGCAAAGCCACAGGTTTTGCTTGTATCTCTCTATTCTAAAAAAACGCAACTACCACTGTCACTGCTGCCGGTTTTGAAATTTTTGTGACCGGAGGTCTTTCTTCGTTAATATTAAGAAAAATATTGCATAAAAAATATGAAAATCGGTGGTATAATAGAGAAATTCTTGATAAACATACTGATGCAGACAGTTTTCAAATAGAAGAATTATTTTAAGAGATATTTAATGCTTTAGACCATTTTATACGTTTGAAGTCCCGGTGTGCAGACTGTATTTATTTTTTTAATTTGACTCATTGTTTGAGGTTTTATTTCTATTTTAAATTCAAATTTTCAGTGTTTCGAGAGATATTTTTTTCATATTTTAGAAATTTTACATATTTTACATATTTTATTCTAAATGTTAAACTCTTGCCAACTGTATAAACAGTACAAACAATAATGTTTGATTCAAATTAAAAATTTATTTACACGTGACTATTATAAACAGAAAAAAACCTTTCAAATTAGAATTAAATAATTACATATAAAAAGCAGGAACTTATTAAGAATTACGTCATAAAACTATATTTACATGTGAATTTTAAAATAGAAAGGATATTGTAAAATAAATTCATTCACATGCGTTAGAAGTCTTAAATAGGAGAAATTACGTCACATTACAGTTATTACATAAAATGAACAAAAAATAATATTGCAAAACAGTTTAAATTTAGAAATTGCGCTAGAAATTTTTTTAATTTATTTATTTATTGAACAACAAACATATGACTTGTGTGCTTGATATGACAGCCTGCTTATAAGTCAGAGACAAGATAGCACTAGGAAATATTACAACACAAGAGAAATACATCCTGGGAGTTCCGCACAAAGAGTGTGTGCAATGGAACCAGTGGGATTTGAGCCCACAATTTCCTACGCTCGCAAGCGATTAGCAGCGTGGTGCTTTGACCACTCGGCTACGGAGACCCCGTGATTTATTTGATATTTTCAACTAGTTTTCTGAGGACAGCACAAATAATATTTCATTTCTAACTACAGTATTTTCACGTGAATATTAGAAACACAAAGAATAGTTTGGTCAAAATTACATCAGATTAAAAATGATACACTTAAAATGTCTTATTTAAAAGAACTTTCTTTTCGCTTTGTTAAAAAATACCGGGAGACAAAGACTCTGTTTACTTAATTCATTTTATATTAGCTTATTTTGAAATGTTTAACTGATTTTATTTAATCAAAGACAAAAACAGCCATTGTATCTTTTAACAGCAGCTGATTTGGCCTTAAAATTCCCCAATCAAAGAGAAATGAATAGAAACCCGTGTATAGGGAGATCGCCACTGTTTTTTAAATTATAATTCAATTTTTCGAAATCTTTTTAAAGCCGATAAAATTAGCATGCTTTTAGAGTCTGTGGTGTCTGAACGGGGGTTGGCGAGTGTAGCTCGTAGGGGGCAGAGCCCCCTAGTATTAATAAAAAGATATAAGAATAAATGGAAAGACAGTAAATTTTATTACACACTTTTTATAAAGTATGTCTCTTGATAAAATTCTTTTATTATCTCTTTATAGAAGGAACAACTCATTATTATATTGTTTTTTTACAAGTGCATAATTAAAATTTTCTGCCCTGTATTTTATTCTATAATGTATTAATCATTTGTTTTTAAAAGAGGACTTCAGACAATTTTGGAATTTTACAAGTTTTTTAATGTCGCTCATTTTATTTTCCATAATTGTTCTTCTGGTGATCATTGATTCCGTGAGCAATCTTAAATTTGTTCTGTAATTTCATTAAAGTAAGCTTTTGCGAGTAGCACTCATGAGTTAGAGTTATAAATGATGTAACATGGAAATTTTAAGTCATTTTTTGTTATTTTGACATGTTTTTACCGTATGAAACATCACTCAGGCATATTTTCTCATAATATTTAGCGTACAACTTAGTCAAATCATTCACGTTAGTATGGGTTCTTTCTATAAAAATAAATTTCCTAGGTATGTTAAATGCTGTTTTAATAATGTTAGTATATTTATTCAATGTGCACAGCCTCTCATGCGTTTTTTTTTTTTTTTTTTATGGCAAAATTTCTAACACAAGACATAAGAGAGTAGCCTCATAAAAAAAATAGCATATCTCGACCAATTTGAACTTTCAAAACTTACCAAAGCCATTATTAGATATATTGAAACTTTGTTTTTTATTCAGACCCTTACAGTTATTACTAAAACTTACATGTTTTTTTATGTCTGGAGGAATTATGTTGGTGTGGTGATTGAGGTGTGAACAAATATCATAGCTCCTTTACCTTCTCGCTTTAGTGGTACACATAGCAAGTCATTTTTCCAGTTTTTATATTGTGGATTCTGGAAGTATTAACTGTTATTGGCAAACACGCTTTGGTCTTGAAATCTATTCAGATAGCATGTATTTTCTCATCTAATCCTTTTACTTTGTGCCATGTGTCTTTGGATCTCATAAATTAGAGTATGAATTTAAATCGGAAATGTAATTAGTTATGATAAATTAAGATATATTAAATATTTGTATTTAAAAATTGAACAAAAATATCTCTAACTCATGAATCCTAAAACACACCACTGCCGATCGTGTATAATATGCACTGCATTATGATTAAGGATTAGTAAAATTAAAATATCTAATTTAAATTATGGCCGAATAATAAATAAGTTCAAACACTGTTTAAAGTTGAGATTTGTTGAATTTTAAAATAGTCAATGATGAAGGATTTAAAATAACATATTTCCCAAAATGATTAAACTAGTCAGATATACCAATCCCAAAACTTTCTTCTATCTCATGCATGTTAATACTTGAAAATTAGCTATCACACTAACAAAATTAAACGGCAATCTATGCCCATCATGAGGATTCTATAGATATGAAATTCCATGCATTAGTTCTTGAGATATGGCTATGTACGAAATCGTGTAAATGCAGCAAAATTCAGCCTAGCAGCCCCTCCTATTGGGTGCTTTACACCAAAACCTATGTTAAACAAAACTACCAAGCAACTACTTACGTCAAAGTCTAACTGAATCTGAAGTTTGGGGAAAATCTGTGCATTAGTTTTTGAGATAGAGCTATTGCAGGAATTGTGCAAAATGCAGCACAGCAGCGCCACCTGTTAAGCGATTTACACCAACACGTAATCTGCATCAAGTCATATCAAGGACTAACTAAATCTGAAGTTTGATGAAAATCCGTGCATTAGTTCTTGAGATAGAGCCATTGCAGAAATCGTAAAAAATGCAGCGTAGCAGCGCCACCTGTTGAGCGATTTGCACCAACACGTAATCAGCATCAAGTCATATCAAGGACTAACTCATTCTGAAGTTTCATGAAAATCCGTGCATTAGTTCTTGAAATAGAGCCATTGCGGAAATCATAAAAAAATGCAGCACAGCAGCGCCACCTGTTGAGCGATTTACACCAACACCGAATCAGCATCAAGTCATATAAAGGACTAACTGAATCTGAAGTTTCATGAAAATCCGTGCATTAGTTCTTGAGATAGAGCCATTTCAGAAATCATAAATAATGCAGTATAGCAGCGCCACCTGTTGAGCGATTTGCACCAAAAACTAATCAGCATCAATTTGTATCGGGGACTAACTGAATATGAATTTTTATTAAATTCCGTACATTAGTTCTTGAGATAGAGCGCCCACAAAATTTGTGTCACACACAGACAGACTCACAGACAGACAT
Organism: Maratus speciosus; assembly: GCA_963932465.1. Taxonomy (NCBI): domain Eukaryota; kingdom Metazoa; phylum Arthropoda; class Arachnida; order Araneae; family Salticidae; genus Maratus; species Maratus speciosus. The sequence continues at coordinate 258,971,358 of OZ010791.1, forward strand.
TTTGTAAAAACATGTTTTTCGGGTTCTCTGACCTCTAAAACGTGTAAATCCGTCAAAAATCGGAATTCGAAAATTTTCATGAATCCAATACTTTCTTCTTGTAAAGATAGAAGAAAGTAACAAGAATAATTACCACCCTCATGTTGAAATAAGTAGACGAAGAACAATCCAGACGATATCGTCAAATTATCATTTATTTAATAATTATAACAATTGGTGTTGGATCCAAACACTTAAGATAATACTTACAGATTTCATTAAGGTATTTCCTACTCGTAATATTCATTCTTGAAGCACATTCATCATATATAGTAATTAATAATATTAATAGTTTCTGTTATTAAATAATTATAAACATGATAAACCTTTAAAGGTACACAATACACTGGATTTGATTTATTGTGGATTTATCTCTTCTTTTTAGTGGTACGATTAAATAAAATAATAGCAATATAACTGTCATCTTTATACATGGATTGATAGTTTCATCTATGAATGTTCACAGACAGATAGAAAAGGTTCAATTTCACCAGATTAAGATGTCAATCAAAACAGGGTAAAATTCCACTAAGAAAAAGAAGTTGAATCCAAAAGTCCACCAATATTAAACAGGGAAGTTGAAGAGATACTTCTAGGTATAATGAACACCAGGAATACAGGTAACAGAAGAACTGAAATCAGAACATTGTAATTTCTTCAATATTCCTGATTTGGAGCCATCTCCAAACAATGAATCCCAAACCAACCAGCTGGGCAAAAATAAGGAATAGATATTAGAAAATCTGGTAGAATGGTAGAACTGAAATCATATGCTGTAATTTCTTTGATGGGAGAAGATCTGTAAAGAAAACTATTTCAACCGGCAACAATTCAGTAATCAATTCTAATATTTTTATACTTTGGAACAAATTGAAGTTTCTCAAGACAATTTAGACGAATATATCTGGACAATATTCTGGCTCAAGCCACCTAAGTCATACGCCCACTGGACCCCTTGGGCCAGCGGCAAAATTCTTCCAAACTTTCATGAACTGTTGACATACTTTTCCAAGACTGACTTGACTTTGAAAATGACATTAGCCAAAAATGCAATTACGGTGATAAGAGCCAATCAGAAAACTCAAAAAGGCTCGTCGCAGCATTTCGGCTGAAGCGAGAGTTTTTAAGCTGACATTATGGTCAAAAACATTGCGGGTGGCAACAGCAAATTGGGTGGGATTCTCATAGACGCTAGAAGTTCAATAGACTAAAACAAGTGACAATGCTATCCCTTCACAGGATCTTACAAAATGGCATTCAAAAGGCTTCTTCCAGCAGGGTTTGGTACGGCCCTTGAAAATCCTTACATTTTTCAAATAGAATTTTTGGTGCTTAAAAGTACTTATTTTCATGCAAAATAATCCTTAAAAGTGCTTAATTTTATTCTTGTATTATTTCTTAATCAGGGGTGAAACTCTTCTGCCTTTCTTTGAATTTCTGATTTAAAAATAAATCTTAACCCCCCCTTGCCTCTCCTTCTTCCCAAATTTCACTTCCTCTTTTGCTCATTCCTCCACAATACCAAAGTTTAAAATCTTTAAAACTTAATTTTTGTAAACTTTTTCTACTCTATTTGGTACTTTATAGTGAATAAATAATCAGCCCTAAATTTCATTCACAGCTCATTTGATTAAAATTCCATTTGAATTTCACCCTTTCAAAATTTTGCTTCCCCATTTTTGCTCCCCCCCCCCCCCCCCCCACACACACAGTACTCAAAATTTAAAAACTCTTTAAAACTGTTAAGTTAAAAAATAAATAAATCTGCTCTATTTGTAATTTTATTGTCACAATAAATAATCAATCATGATTTCTTCCCACCTGAAATTGGCATTTTCCCTTTGCTCCAGATCCCCCTACTTAAAGAGTACTTGCATTTTTTTTACGATTTCCACAATAGCTCTATCTCAAGAACTAATGTATGAATTTTCATCGAACTTCAGATTCAGGTATACCTTGATAAATATTGGTACTAATTTGTTTTGGTGTAAATTGCCCAACAGGTGGCACTGCTATGCTGACTTTTTTATGATTTCCTCAATAGCTCTATCTCAAGAATTAATGCATGAATTTTCATCAAACTTCAGATTCAGGCATACCTTGATAAATATTGGTGCTGATTATGTTTCGGTGTAAACTGCCAACAGGTGGTACTGCAATGCTGGATTTTTCAAGATTTTTGCAATAGCTCTATCTGAAAAAGTATTGCACATATTTTCATCAAACTTCAGATTCAGCTAGATGTTGGTGTAAATCACCCAACAGGTGGAACTGCCATGCTGCATTTTGCAGTATTTACATGATTTTAGCAATAGTCATATCTCAAAAACTAATGCATGGAATTTCATATCTTTAGAATTCTCATGATGGGCATAGATTGTCATTTAATTTTGGTTATTGACATTGTTAAATTTGGATTGTTTTAACATGTATGAAATACAAGAAAGTTTTGAGATTGGCATATCCATCTAGTTTTTTCTTCTGCTGTATTTGTTATTTTAAAATTTTCAAAATTTCTACTGCCACACGCTAAAATTCCTCCCTTCCTGGCCATTTGAATGTTTGTGTTTGCAAAAATGAAACCCTTTAATAAAAAATGCATATTATAATTTATTAGTTTAATTTGTAGGTCCTTACATTTTTTTGGTTTTGGTCCTTGATTTTTATTTAAAGAAATGTGTTATGAGCACTGTAAGAAAAAGTTGATCTTTTGGGGTGCATGGGAGTAATGGCTAGACTATCTTCATAAGCCTAACGCCGTGCCATTTAAACTTGAGGAATGCGAAAAATACATTTTTTCGTTTATTAGCCAAGTACTTGCAGAATTTAGTTGGAATTTTTGTAGAGGAACTAGAATGAATATTTTAATCCATTAAATATATATTGAAACATGAAAATTAATAAATGAAGGTTTTAGGTTTTTAATATTTAAGACCGAGTTAATATTGCACTTAGCCTGACATTGCGATATTTTGAAAGGTAAATAAGAAGTTTGTAGATTGCAAAAATTAAATGATATTATTGTTTAATTTAATAAATACTGATAAATAATGGAAATTTAATTTGAATAGGAGATATTATTAGAAATATTTATTTTATTTTTTCAATTCCTACTATTAGCTCACACTCTCCCTATATTTATTTATATATTTATCTTGTTCAAATTTTCAATCGTTAATAAAATACTCATTATTCATCCTATCAAGTTGAAATAAATTTTTTTAAACTTGTACTGGATGACAATTGATGTTAATACAGTTTTTTTCAAATATTAATTAATTAATTAATTTTAGTTTTGCATGGGAAACAAAATGGCGGTCATTGGTTATTGAAGGTCAATGAAAGTATTTTCATTAAGGGGTTACCATAGGGGGGACCCTGTTCTGTCGCCAAATACCACCAAAGTTGTCGCCAAAAGTGACGCGAACATGGCGATATCTCTAATATTTCACCAAATTCCCATAGAGTTCCATTGTAAACCTACTTGCTTATAGAAAATCGACAAATTGAGATATTTTAATGCAACAAAAACTAATATTAGCTTAAGGGATTATGTTAAATTTTTCTTTGATGGCCTAAGTAGGAATTGACTTTAAAAACAAAATTTTTATATTACTTGTTGAGAGGTAAAGTTACTGAATTAAAAGGGTTTGTTTATTTTAAATTTAATAGAATAAATATTATTAAATATAAATATTTTAATTATTTAGAAAAGGAACTGTTGTGTTGTATTTTTATTTCACAACACTTTGAAGGCATAAAATTTTCAGCTTTACATTTTGTGAATCATTAATTCTACCCATAGCTGCCCTTTTGCACAATACATTGCTCTTAATGTTGATTTGTAGTTTCTCACACGTGGTATACATATTTTTTTTTTTTATTGTACTTACTTCAAATCCCAATTTTCCTTGAAATAAAACAAATAGCTTGAATATGGTACTTTGTGCGTGGAATATTACTTCTAGAAAAAAACTGAATACGACTTTGGTATTAATAGGTCATTTTTGCTCAAATAATCATATTCCTTGGTAGTGTAATGAGAGATTTTATGAGGAAAGAATGTGATCATTCAAATATCGTCTACAACATTAGCTGGAAGAGGATAGATTACATGTTTACCCCTCTTTTTTACTGGGACTTTATTAAGGTTTGAAAAATAAGTACAGTTACTAAATTATTTCTACAAATAAAGTGACTTGCTTTTATAAAATAAAATACAATGAATTTCAATAAATGATACATAACAAAACTATATTTAAATTGAACTCTAGTCTTCTATTCCTAGTGAACGAAAAATTTTAGAAGCATGATCCATCACCTTTTTTCCATGTTCACATGCTATTTTAAAGCTGATTCTTATTCATATTCATCGAAATCAATTGAGTGTTTAGGAATTTTTTCTCTTAGCTATATTCCTTTTTATGTAATACTGAAATTTTTCTAACCTGAGGAACACTAGGCAGATTTTTCTATTAATTCAATGTTTTCAGATTTTAGATAACCAGTTGCATTTTTTTAATAATGTGAAGGGGTCTTATCCGGCCAAAAAATTATTTTATCATTATTATAATGTTTCTTAATGAAAGGTATCTAATACATTGCACATGATAAATTTTAGCATTCAAAGAGACTTTACGAATGAACGGTTCTGATATATTTTCAGCTTCATCCAATTATTACCAGGCTAAAAATTTATTGAAAACATTTTGCCTACAATTGATTTTGATTATAACCAACTTAGCCTAATCAACCTAGTGTTAGAAGCATGGAAATATTTATGTACTGGTATAGCTGCTTGATCTTTAGGCACATGCACATAAGTCTTATCATCCAAAATGAGTTTTTCCAAACATTTTTCTATAGGCTCGATGACGCAATGATTTTACTCACTTGCTCACACGTTTATGATTCACAATCACACATCATGATTTTACTCACACTTAACATGTATTTTGAAGCAGTTCTTTTTTTTCAAATCATCTCTCTAATACAACGATTGCGTTAATTTAATTTTTTTGGCCAGTTGCTTGAAAGAAAATTGAAGGTTTTATCCTGAAGAGATTCTCTACTTTGTGAATGATTTTTAGTGTAGATTTAGATGATGCAAGTAGTTTTTTTGTATTCTGTTTTATTTTCTTCATTCTTAATTATTCAATAAGTAGTTATTTTAATCTTTCCTTTATTTGGAAATTGTTTAATTGTGATAATTTTATTTCTTTGAGCAATGTTTACCCAGTATTGGACAACGCATTTTGAAAATGTTTAATTTTCTTTTTGGCTCATGTTTTAAATAAAAAAGAAAACACAAGAATGTTGTTTTACCAATCAATAAGCTTCAAATTACCTGTTAAATATAATAAGCGTTGGATATAATTGCTTTGGTAATAAGACTAAAATTTAGTAACCCTACTTCTTTAATCCTATTAAGCTTTAATTTAATAATTCTTTCTGATCCTTTTTTGATTATATCTTAGATAGCCATAAACAGTTGACAACAACTGCCTCTGGGGCCCTTATTAAGATTCTTGGTTAGTGAAATCTCCAACTCCTTTTGCTAATGTTAATCTTATGGGAGTGGAATGTATTCTTTTCTAAAATGTCACCAAGAAATTAATATTTTTAACTTCTTTTTTCTGTGTACCCCTTCTGAATAGATGTTTAAGTTTTCAAAATATTTCTGAAATATTGCCATGCTTAATTTCATTTGAAGGGTTAACATATGTCATAAAATACTAACTTGGGAGTCTTACACAGTCTTCTTTCATCAAATTAACACCTTTTAATAGCTCATATTTTAAAATTAAATTTACTTATAGTACTTAAGAAAAAAAAAGCTTTATTACAGATCTTAAATTTAAAGGATTTCTACTTTGTTGAATAAGACGCCCACATTTAAAACTTTCATAAGCAATCAAAACATAATGACATAAGAATTTGTATCTGTTTTTTTTTTCAGTGATTAATTTATAAATTGATCATTTCTTTAGAAGTAATAATAAATACAATAGTTAAGCAATTTAAAATAAACCATGTTTTCTTCTAAAATTAACATATCAAATGCATTTTTTATTTTTTGCCAAGTGCTCAATCCAATTTTTAGTGTAGCTCCTGCTAAAACTATTACAAAAAGTATTGAAATCACTTCAGTAGTTTTCGAGAAAAAGATACATACATGAATGTCAGCTGTTTTACACGTCATTTTGCAATTGTTATCGCCATCCTATAAACCTTAGTTTTAAAAGAACGTTTTTTTTAATGTGAAGATTATGAATACTTTTCTTCAATATTCCAACGCTTTTAAACTTTTATGAATATAACTTAAAACGCTCATATACTGATCTATGATAATCTGTCAAAATCATTTTTATTTAAAATAGCTTAACCCTTTCCAGAAATTTAAAGGTGTTCTATTTGTTGACCTTGAATTCCCACTAGAAACAAGACTAGCAAACAATATTTCCCATCATTTAAAAAATATGCTTATATCTATGACAAAAATGTATTATTTTAGTTCTTAATTTGCTCGTAGCGGCTAAAACTCCAAAATAAAATTTTAAAATAGTTACAAAAACATTGTGAAAGCCTCAACAACTTAAAAAAGATACATGTACAATCAAACCCCGTTATAACGAACTTCAAGGGACCGAAGGTTTTGTTTGCAATATCCGAACCATTAAGAAAAATGTTAGAGTTCACAATTTGTATAACTCATTAGTTGCTATGTATATATTCAATAATGATGCATTAAAAAAGGGTAAAATCGATTAAATATAACCATTAAAGAATTAAATTGACTAAAATCGATTACATTAAACTGACACAATACTAATTAAATTAACTAACAATGAAGACAAACGTGAATAAATTAATTTTACCTTTAATTGTTTCTCACTGTTTTGATACAGAAATAATCAATTTTCTGCTGTGATGCCGATTTCAAAAACATGTTATGAATTGCTTTGTCTAGTACATCAAATGACTCCAACACTCTTTCTTCCACTGTTTGTGTAGACAAAAATTTATTAATTATACGCATTGCTGCTGTAGCATCTGAGATCGATGAGATTTCGTCATTTGTGTGCTCCTCTTCATCAGCATCAAATGCAGAATCTTCGATTTCAGAATGATTCATTTTAACTTCTTTCACAATCTCTTCATCAGTCCAGATCATCACATGTTTCAAACAATTGCATGTCACAAACTGAGAATGATGAAATTTTGTGTTTTTCTATCCACATCGCGATAGGTAAATTTTCATAATCCTCTTCTTCAACATTCTTTGCTTCTTCAACATTCGTTGTATCTTCAGTATTCTTTGCTAGGCCTGCATGTCGAAAACATTTTCTAATTGTAGAATCCATAACAAACCAGCAAGATTTTTTGAGCATTATAAGTGCATCAAGAAGATAATTACATTTCACATTTTTATCATATCCCTCTAAAATTCGTAAAATGAGCTGCTTCCTGTAATGGCATTTAACTTCTGATGACACCCTGGTCCATAGGCTGTACTACAGATGTTGCATTCTGCAGAAAGAGCACAATTCTAATCGATTGAAACTGTTTATCAATTTTGTGTGCACTACAATTGTCAAGCAGAAGTAGAATATTCCGTAGAATAATAGAGCTGAAGTAGAATATTTTTAGCTGACAGTTCACGATCCCACTTTTGAAGCTCTTTTTCGAACAGTTCCTTAATCATCCACACCTTGCAGTTTGTTTCATAAGCAACAGGAAGCCATTTGATATTTTTGAAGCATCTGGGGTGCTTAGATTTTCCTATCACTAGAAGCTTACGACGATCAGTACCACTCATATTGGCACACACAAGAAATGTCATTCTGTCTTTTGACAGTTTTCTGCCATTACATTTCTCTCCATTAAATTTTAATGTCTGGTTTGGTGTCATCTTGTAAAACAGTGCAGCTTCATGAGCATTATATATGTCATTCTTGTCATGTTCACGAGATTTCATTCCAAACTTTTTCTTTCCATGTATCGATGTCGGATGTTGAAACACCTCCCGATTCTCCGACAATTTTTCCGGAAGATATGTTGTTCCACTTTTTAAATCTGTCTAACCACCCATTAGAACAGGAAAATGGAATTCCAAATTTACTGGAAATTCATCAGCTTTTGACTGAAGCATTTGCCCAGAAACTGGTACATTTTGGCTTCTTTGAACGCTAAACCATTTTAATAAAGCCTCTTCCACATCTTGATGTTCAGCTTTTCTCAATTTTATTTTAGAGTTCAAATTTTTCTCTAAAGCAGGAAGTATGCTTTCTCTGTTTTTCCATATTGTTCCAACTGTAGATTTTGATAAATCTTTTTTTCGGCAAATGTCAGCTTGGCTACTGCCATTTTGTATTTCTCTTATGATGCTTACTTTTTCTTCGATGCAGAATGCTTTACGCTTGTTTGGCATGATGGACCTAATGATTTCTTAAAAGTGAATTTTTAACTTTGAAGTTTGGAACCAGAGATTATGACGCACAGGCTCTCTGGAGAGAAACATTAAAATGAGTGAACGAGATGAAACGACTGGAAATACTTGTTCTGACACGACTCTGAGACCACCTTTCCCTTTGCTCTTGTGATCCGATTTTTACTTCCTCCTTCCCCCTCACCTAGCACAGGTGCACATGTACTTACTGTTCATGCTTTCACTTGTTCTGTTTGAGCATTGCCCCCCTCCCAACATGTTGGCTGTTTTTTCTCTTTTTCGCATCCCCCTCCCCCTAATTTTCGGCTCTGTCTCCAATCTTGCACACAGCTGTGATCAGGAATAAGGAAAATGACTGACGGGTGGGCGGGATCACACCTGCAGAGTGGTTTTCGTAAAAGAGAAAGAATGCAGTTGTTTCGCCCTTTAAGGCTGTTCAATAAATCCAAAGGGTCAACTTTCTGACATAAGTTTTAATTCATTTTTGGTTGGAAACGCACAAGACTCGAAGGTGGTGTTATTCAGAAACTATGTCATTGAACTGTTTTTTCTGCTTTCTTGTAAACACAATAGATCTTTCAAAAAATACTGTCAAAGTTGCCATTTTGAACTGAACTTCCGAATGAAAGAAGAAAATCCAGTCAGTAAGGGAAGAAAAATGCTGTGTCACGTGATCAAAATCACTTATAACTCAATAGGTAATTGATTAATCAAAAAAGGGAAAAACAGTTCGATTCCAATTTGCTTCCATGGTCAGGCTTTCCAATTTTATATCTTTGCATTAAAAAATGAATTTGTAAATGTGGCAAAACATTTGCCGCTTGTTGAGCAGAGCAGTAGAGAACAGCCTTAAAAAAAAGACATTGCTGATTTGCACTATGTGTCACTAGCCGGCATACATTTTCTTATGAAATTGGAGTCGAAGTCTTGTTTTCACAACTGCGGGGGGGGGGGGGGGGGGTCGGGGGGGAAAAACAAAAAAAAAAACATGGTCGACTGGAAAAAAATGTTCATTATAGCTGATTCTTCAGATTTCGGAGGTTTGTTATAAAAGGATAAATTAGCATTAAATACAAAACGACGGGACCAAAATTTTCGTTCGTTATATCCAGGAGTTTGTTCGCTATAACGGGGTTTGACTGAATATAACAAATGGAGGCAGGGCGGATTGATAACTTGGTCTCTCCTGGCTTCAAGCTCTTGATTAGCGATTAAGGCAATATTTAGAAATAGAATTGCGATCTTAATGCTTAACAAAAATATTAATTTGAGTATTCATTTTATTCAGAATTTTAAGCTCTACAACATTTGCATTGACAATATTTTTGATAGAATTAGCTGTTTTGAGCTATTGTTAAAAAAAATTGTATTTTTCGACTATAAATCTGTACATATTTTCTAACATTCACCTAGTACGAGGAGGAAAACTAGTAAGTTCATTCTACACCTAAATTGAAGGGATTAAAACAATTCCCAGCTTTCCCTTAATTAATTCAGAATTCAACCCCCTAACCACTGGGCTATAGTGCAAAGTGTGCAGGTGCTGAACCGAAATGATGGGTCCACAAGTTAAAAAAGAAAAAGTTGATGTTTTGCCATGGTTCAGATTTGAGCTCCATGGAAAATCTTAGGGATACTTTAAGTCTCAGAATTTATGCCAATACGCAGTTTTCTTCTGTGAATGAACTGAAAGTTGCCATTTTAAGAGAATGGTGGCTCAGTATTCCTGAAACAGAACTTAAAAATCAGGTCACTTCAAGAAAGACAGTGCTTGATGTTATTAGAAAACAAACAAACAGAACACATCTATCATGTTAATTTTAATACATTTTTTGTTTTTGGTCAAGTGATCTTGAATTATAAGGTCACATAATTTCTTAACAATGATTTTTTTATTTATTTAATTAATTTAGTCATTCAGGATATTATTCAAATTTATTAAAATAATTATATTGTAGCATCAAATTTTATTATTTTTTAATTTTTATTAGAACCTTTATTAATTGTATAATTTACAAAATTCAAGATGCCTTATAATTTTGTAGCAGACAATATATGGGGCATTTTCACAATCTTTTGACTTTCGGGAATAAAAATCTGGTGAAATTAAACTTGCTAAAATAATATTTTAATCTGATAGACGAATACCTTAATGATTCAAAATAAAGAAAAAATGGTCAGCAGCGAAATTTTTTTTATTTAACTGAGGTTTATGTTAAACTTGCGAGTTTAATTTTCCTTACCATTTTACCACTAAAACTTTTCATTTTCTTCTAAATTTTTACTTATAATGAATTTGCATAGTACCCACAGGACATTCAAATAAGAAATAATAAAAATGTAGTATTTTTAGTACAGAATTTTGGTATAACACTGTCTTAAAGGGGTGTTAAAGAAGGGACGGTAAGGTAAAAAAAGGGGACGGTATAGGAAAAAAGTGACGAAATGGGAAAGAAAGGGATGGTAAGGATGAAATGGTAAAGAAAATTACCATCTACTTTAGGAAAATCATGTTAAAACTAAGTGGTAGCCACAATGTTCATTGATTTTTAGAAACAGTTATTTACATTGGATTAAATTTTAAAAATTTTTTTAATTTACCTCGAAAAGTGCAGGAATAAACCTTGGGGACGATAAGACTACCAATAAAGCCACGATCTTGAAATTGATATTTAAATGCTGATTTAAATTCTGCAGTAAATTTCCTGTCAAAGAATTTTAGACATTCTTTCTCTAGCATATTTCTGCATGAGGAAAACCTTGAAAAAAATTCTGAAGTGATTTTCTGTATAAGTTTAGCAAGAGGGACAGTAAGGATAAAAAACCCAGGGACAGAGTTAAAAAAGTAATATCAACCGTAAAAATGTGAGCTGGTTAATTTTTTGCTACATATTTATATAAAACAATTGTCCCTGTTTCGGAAAAAAAATTACATTGAATTACTTTTATTGAAACAATTTTATACAGACAGCTCCAAACTTAAAAATCAGCATCAGGGACACGGGACGGTATAGGGGTTTTCCTGGTATTTGGACCCTCAACATCATCCAAAACTTATTTATCTCATTAATATTGTTATGAAATCATGCAACGCGATATTCCCCAGTATATGAAATTAAAAAAAAACACAAGAAAATGTACTAAAATAAAAATTATTATTCAGGGACATAAAAGTCAAAATATTGTGAGAATGCCCCATATACATATCAAAACTTTCAAAACACTTTTTTTTTTTTTTTTTAATTGATGTACTAGTATATTAAATTTGTTCTATAGGCTTAAATGTTAACAGTGATTTCCATTTTTTATATCCCAAAGAGAATGATAGATTTTAGAGAATTACAGATTATACAGTGGCAGATCTTCAAATCTGCACTGCTTGGGACCAGAGGTCATTAGAATTTCTGGTCATTGATTTGTTTATGTCTTTAAAACATAATTTGAATATAATAATGCAGTTGAATATTAAAATAATTAAGTAAAGTAATAAACTAAAATAATAAAAATTAAGATGATTTTAAAAATGATTAAATTATTATAGCTAAATGTCAAGTAAATAATTAATAATGTATAATTAAACATGCGCCATAAAGATACATTTCTCTTGAATTTTTTAATGCAAGTTGCCTCATAAACGTACCCTACTAATTCACATATAAGGAAGTTTTATTTCAGGTTTAACCAGATTTAATAACCGAAATAGCTTGATGAATACATAAATATATTTCTTTAAGAGATTGTGATTACCAAAGATATCAGCAGTATCTTGAATTTTTTCAGAAATAAATTTATACTTCTTTCATGAAAAAGCATGAGTTCAGTCATATTAATGAGAATTACGTTTTAAATATGTACAGAATGATATAAAAATACAAAACTCAATAATTTTGATGTTTGATCTGAAAGTTTCCTTGTATACATCTGTAATGAAGTTGGATTTTATGTGTTTGCAGATTTGAGAGAGTCTACTGTATAATTATTTGATAAAAGTATATTTTTGTTAAATTTTGCATTTAAAAATATGTTAATATGAAAAAATAATCTATCAGATTACGAAATTTGTAACTTAATTACTGAATAACATATGCTTAAAAAATTACACAAATCATTTGGAAAAAAAAAAAAAAAATCAATTACTAAGAAACATATATTTTTTATTTTATTAAAATCAACATAATTTATATATACATTCAACAAAATAACCATCTCTTCCAAAAGAAGAAGGAAAAAAAAAATCTAAAAAGTTTATTATGTACACAAATATAATACAAAGAGACATTAAGATAGAATTCAATTCTGTCAACTTATACAAAGTAAATACAATTTACATAAATCTGTAAATGGGAATTTGAATATGTACAATGTGTACAGTACAGCAGCCCCTTATTATATCTATTTATTATTTTATTTTATTTTTTGCCTCCCCTATTCCTCAAAGAAAGAATGAAAGAACCTACCTAACCACATTTTTAAAGTTACATTTTATGTATGTCGATAACAATAAATTTTCCAAATTCTTAATTTTATTAAGAAAATTGCAATATATGCATATAAAATAATATTCAGAAAACATAAATAAAACATTTACAAGCAGGTTATCCCTTTCTTAATTGTAATGTCTTCAGTTATATTGCACATTTTTCTTATCTCCTAAAATGCACTACATAATGAGGGGCTATTGTATTATAAATAAAATTGTCTTTTATCTCATTTTTTTTTTTATGTAATTACGTAAATACAGAATTCTTTTCAGATTTAAATGTATTGATAACATAGCTAAAATATAATGCATTTAGAATTGCTTCCATTAAAAAAAAAAGATCTGGAAGGCAATTTTAGAATCGTGACTTGCAAAAACAGTTTAAAAGAATCATTGAAAAAGTTGCACACAACAAAAATTAGATGTAGAATATTTCTCAACGATACTGCTTATTTCTCAATGTCATTTCTAGCATTATTAAACTTTTAAAACTAAGTAGGAATGTTATCCCTTCATCTGTCAATCATCATTTTAAATATAGAATGAATGAAAATGTTCCAGAGTACAGAACTACAGTCTTACTTGTAGTTTTCAATGTTATATGAAGTAGTGATTTGTTTATTTACTACCTGCTTCCTTGATAGCATTCTAGAGTAATAGCTTAGTTAAATTTTGATTACTCAATTTTTGAGCTGGTTAAGCACAATTAAAAAAGAAAAAGATTTTCCTTGCTTAATTTTTCTTTCTAACTTTTCTTATTGTTAGGCGCTTTTGTTTTCTTCGCTTTTGTTTGACAGTTCTAATGGATTTTTTTACATGAGCCTTTTCCAAAGAATTACTGTTAACAATATCTTTTGTAGTCTTTAACACTGGTTTATCATATATATTACTAGTATTCTGCAGCAGAGAAGTTTCACTATCTATAATTTCAGATTTAATAGAAATTCCTTCCCCATATCCAGTCATATCAGCAATAATAATTGTGTTAGCAATTTTATTATTGTTTTTAAAGTTTCCCATTGGATAAGAATCATGCTGCTCTCCCATTTGTATGGATTTCGAAGAATCAGTTAAAGTATGAAAATTATCATGTAAGATTTGTCTTCTTTTATTGAGAATAGGAAGTTTTTCTAAACTTAAATTTCTTTTTTGTAAAGAATGACTATAACCATTAGTAGCTGATCTGAAATCAACAAGTAAAGTTTCCTCTAGATCAAAATCAATTTTACATACATCCTTTAATGAGTCATTACTTTCTTCAATAATTTCTGACTTTATAACTATACCACATTCTTTGTCATTTGGGTCAGAGATGTAATCTACAGATTTATTAACTTGCTTAGTAATTAAAGTATGTTTTGAAATATTTATATCTTGCTTATCATTCACACCAGGAGCAAATTCACAAGTCTGTGCTGTTTCAAAATCGTCTTTGATCTCTTGTTTGATATGATGAGGCTGGTCTAGTTTTGTTATTCCAAAAACAGATATGTCAGTTTTAACATCTTTATTTTCAATTTCCCTTTCCACAAAATTTGAATTTTGTTCATTGTTATGTTCATTTAATAAACTGGAACTTGGCATTTTTGTTGTATCACAATCATTAAAATTTGTATTTTGGGATGAATCACAAAGTTCATCTATAATTTCTGTTTTTATAACAATATCACTAGCAATGCTGGTTTTATCAAATTTATTATTAAGCCCATTTAAATGTGCAGTGATAGCTTTATCTGATACTGCATATTCTCCAACAATGATTTCCTTACTGCATTCATTGATTTTATCATTGAGCATAACTAAAGACTTATCTATGTATCGCATTTTGACTGTGTCATCAGTATTGTGACTTTCATCACCTACATCAAAGTGAAATTCTTCACTGTCTTTTACTATATCTTTGGGTAATATACGAGGTGGTTTAATAAAATTTCTTTTTATCACTTTTTTGATATTCAATTGTTGTGAAATAACAGGGTGAAGTATGTTATGATTTTGCATTATTATGGCTTTTGGTAATATAAACAGTGGTTTTGAAATTGTTTTCTTATGATTTGGATCAACTTTTACAAACTTTGATCTGTGTTGTGCCCTTGAAAATAAAGACATCTAAAAGAAAAAAGAAGTAAATATGTTACTTACAATTCAAAATCTAGTACTTGAATAAACACTATTTCATAAATTACTAATTAATGTAGAAAGCATGAAATGATATTTAAGGAAATCATTTAATTAGCTTCATGCATTTTTTTTTTTTTTTTTGTACTAAACTAAGTTAACTAAGTAATCCACACTTTCCAGAGGTGGCATGGGTGTACACTCACCCCCGAAAAATTGTCAAAAGTGGTATGTAAAAAAAGTGTTGATTACTTTTTTTCTTTTATAAAAAGAAGTTAAATTTATTTCTATCATACAGTGGACTAGCCATTCTCGTTAGTCCCATATTAGGCCGTGTTGACACCAAAGAAGAGAAAGGGGCCCGATGTGGCTACCCCCCCCCCCCCCAATCCTGAAATAGTTAGAATTTTAATGAAAAAAATGTTTTTCCTTACTTTTTTAGATAAATCTGTAATTTTTTTCTTCTTTCATACAGCAAAATAGCCATTCTCGTTAGCCCCATGTTAGTCCACTTCATTGACATCACAGGCCCAAAGAAGGGGAGGGTCCCGAAAATAGTCAAAAATCAAATGAATAAAATAGTGCTGATTTTTTTTTCTTTCTGTTTAAGATAAATTTGTATTTTTTCCCCTATCAAGGCCATTTGTATTTTTTCCTCATTTAACAGATTAGCTGCTCTCTTCTCTTTAGTTCCACATTAGTGCACCAAGATACCACATTATAACCAAAGAGGTGGAAGAGGGCTAATGGGGTTAGAGCTCCCTCCCAAAATCGTCGAAAATAAAATGAAAAAAGTGCTGATTTTTTTTTTATTTTTTTTTAAATAAATTTGTAAATTAGTTTTCTGCGATACAACGAACTAACCATTCTGGTTAGTCCCATATCAGTGCACAGTTACACCACTGTATACCCCGAGGGAAAGGATGCTGATGGGGTTACACATCCCCTTTCGAAATAGTCGTAAATGAAATAAAAAAAGGTGCTGATTTTTTTCCTTTCTGTTTGAGATAAATTTATAATTTAGTTTTCTGTCTTACATCAAATTAGTCATTCTTGCTAGTCCCATATTAGTCCACGTAGACACCATCGCATACTCAAAGAAAGAAGGGGAAGGAGACTCATGGGGTTACAGTCCCCTCCTCCCTTGCGAAATAGTCGAAAATGACATGAAAATAAAAATGCTGATTTTTTTCCCTTTCTGTTTGAGAGAAATTTGTTATTTTCCTCCCCTATCATTCTCTGATATTAGTGCACAATTGCACCACAGTATACCCAAAGAGGTTGAAGGGATTAATGGGGTTGCAGCTCCTCTCTCGAAATAGTCGAAAATTAAATGAAAAACTGCTGATTTTTTTTCTTTCTGTTTGAGATAAATTTGTAATTTAGTTTTCTGTCATACAGAGGATTAGCCATTCTCATTAGTCTACACTGACACTACAGCCTACCTTACGAAGGGGAAAGAGACTGATGAGCTTACAGTGCATCCATCTTTTCCAAAATTGTCGAAAATGACATGAAAAAATAGTGCTGATTTTTTAACCTTTCTATTTGAGAGAAAGTTGTAATTTCTTCCTCTATTATTCAAAGGAATAGCCACACTCTTCTCTTTAGTCCCATATTAGTGCACAGTGGCACCACACAGTATTACCAAAGAGCTAGAAGGGGACTAATAGGGTTACAGCTCCCCTCCCGAAATTCGTAAATTAAATGAAAAAAGGCTGATTTTTTTCTTTTCTGTTTGAGATAAATTTGTAATTTAGTTTTCTGCCATACAGCGGATTAGCCATTTTCGTTAGTCTCATATTAGTCCACATAGATTCCAAAGAAGAGGAAGAGGCTGATTGGGTTACAGTTCCCCCTTCCGAAATAGTAAAAAATGAAACAAAAAAAAATGCTGATTTTTCTTTTCTTTCTTTTGAGATAAATTTATAATTTTTCTTTCTGCCATATAGCCATTCTCATTAGTCCCATATATTAGTACCTAGTGACTCCCCAGCATACAATAACCAAAGAAGGTGACGGGGACAGAGGAGGGTTATGAGGTTATAGCTCCATTGGCCCCTGAAAGAGATCGCAGTGAAATGAAAAAAAAGGACTAATTTTGTTTACTTCTTTTTCAAATACATTTGTTTTATTTTCTGGCATGCAACAAACTTGTCTTTCCTGTTAATCCAATATCTTCCTCAGTCATGCAACCAAATTTACTTGGGACCACAAAATCCATTTTCAAATGACTGAAAAATAGCTCCATCCCTGTTTTACTAGATAAATATATATATACTAGAAAGATAGCCTGTCAAAAATGACGGAATATGAGATATAAAGATAATACAACACATGTGTAAGAATATGAGTTTTTCATGCTTGTTCCACAGTGATAAATGAACATAACAGATTTTAAAAATGAAACTCATTTATGAAAAACTGTAATACAGTAAAAGACCACTAATCCGTATAGCTTGGTTCCAAGTGTTGTGCGGATTTGAGGCTTTTTGCGGATTACAGGTCCTGATGAAGAAAGATGTTACTGTGATGGCTTTGAGATCCTTATAGCTTTTAGGACTATCGGAATGGGCAGGAATGACTGCCCCTACTTCGAGGAAAAGACAACATAAAATAAATTAGATATTAATATAAAATACATATTAATATTTTAAAAAAATACTGCAGTATTTTGAAGAGCAAAATATATCTTTAATTTGGTGTAGTTCGGTTATTCATATTTTGATTAATTTGGTGGATGTGTAATTCGTAAAACAGAGAAGAAAAAAAACATAAATTCGAGGTTTGATAAGTAATTTTTTTGAAAGAGTTAATGCTAATATTTTTTCGAATGGATTATGTCATTTAAAACACAAAAGTACAAAATTTAAGAATATATGAGGGGCTTACAACCATATTAGACCAAGTCCATTTCGAAAAAGGGAGTGGATAAAGCAGATTTTATGCACCTTCTAAATGGACTATCTCTTTTTTTTTTTTTTTTTTTTTGCAAAATGGACTTGGTCTACAATGGTTGTGAACCCCTCATATCATCTGTTTTTTCATATTTTGTACAGTTCAACTATAAGGTGTTAAGAAAAACAGCAAAGAAAAAAAGCCAATCTTGCACTTTTTAGTTTTTCTTTGTGTGGTTGCGTCAGAAAACTCTGAACTGAGCATGTGCCAGCACATTTGTGGAAAAAAAGAATGCTTTGTTGATGCATTTTTAATTAATATCTTGGCTAACTATCAAAAAATGAAAAATCTGATCCTTAGATACATCAGGACTTGCATTGGGATATCCCCATTGACTTCTATATGTGGTAGATTTTGCTAGCTATCGCGCACAGACATCCAAACAAACATATTTCTTTTATTAGTATAGATAAATTATAAAAGGCAAGTTTTATTGAATGATATTTTTTTTCCGTAATGGGTTGATGATTAAATAATATGGAATGATCTTTATTTTTTTTACTGTACATTATCCTAAAATGTAAAATACTTACAATCCATTCAGGCAAATCTTTAGAAGGCTTTAGATCTTGGGGTGCTTTAACTCCATTTGGATCAAATATTTGAACATTTCTAGGCATATTAGGAGCTTTTTTGTGTGTATAATAGTACTGTAATTAAAATTATAACGGATTATGTATTTAAAAATACACATATACAAGAAAAAAGTAGTAAACGAACATCCATAAAAATAATCATTGAGATAATTACAAAAAAAAAAAAAAAAAAAAAAAAAAGTAACTTCAGAAATACAGTTAAATGTCTAAATAAATGCTATCAATTAACCAGATATAAAAAGATCAAGCCAAGAAAGAAGAGGGAAAAAAGAGGAGGGAGAAGAAAACATTTGTGGATTACTAAAAAGCACAAGAAAACAAAACCGAAATATATAAATCGCAAGTTTTACTGTACCACCAATAATAGAAAATGGATAAAAAGTAAATGTAGTGTAAAAACTGCCAAAAAGTTTTAAAAAAAAGATACAAAGAAAAATAAAGGCAGAAAAATTAAAAATTCGTGAATCTGAGTTAAGGGAATTGATAACCTTCAAACAAAAGAAAAACTTCTGTAAATACTATTATATAATATATTATTATACATAGTAATAACTGTATTACTATTATTATAAATTAATAATACATTATTTAATATTTTCTCAAGAAAATGGACAAATCTGTTTGTATAAATAAAAAAATAAGAAGAAGATAGAAGACTAAGAATTTTTTTTTTTAATTTTTCACAGACATTAACATTTTTTAGTTTATTTTTTCTTGGAGATGTTGTCTACGATTTTGAACATAAGATTTAAAAACAAAACTAATGAATTTGGAGGGAGGGGGGGATTTTTTTTTTTAATGATGTACGAGGTGATCATAATTAAACTGTAGACAGTACTTAGCATGTTCGGTACTAGGATCTAATTGTGAGAATTAAATCAACAAAAATGCAAGAATGGGAAAAAAACCGTATTACATATGATCTAGTGACTTTGGAACTATTACTTACCCATCATACGTAGTATAGGGTAAGTCTTGTAATCGTTTTAAAAATTGAAAAAAAAAAATTTGATGGATTTACACATTTCAGACACTGGAGATTCCAAAAAACATATTTTTAGAAAAAAATTTTGGTGTCCGTCTGTATGTGTGTCTGTAATCGCTCTACCTCCCGAACAAATTGAGATAGAGGCTTGAAATTTGGTGTGTACTTAGGGAGTAATAATGGGAAGAAGCCTATTGAATATCAGTACCCTCGATTATCCGGAACTATATTTTTCGGACTCTCAAAATATTCATTCTGATAAAAGGTATACAAAAATTTTTGAAATTGTTTATTTGAAGGAGTGAATATAAAAGACAATAAAAAAACATAAATTTTGCATCATGAATGAACTTGATCGGATAATTAGTTGCCAAGATATTTGTAATCCTATTTTTCACACTCTTCGATTTTTCATGACCCTGTATTTTATTCAAATTTCAATTTAAAGATATATTTTAATTGGAAATGAGACGCTTAATCCGACACAGTAAACTGTTAGTTAATATTATTATAATTTTTCGAGTTATAAGGATGTTTCTTTTACGCAATTCGGTACTACTCGATTATCCCGCCGACCAAAAAACTATCGCCAAACTATAAGAAATGCCAATAATGGCTTATCATAAATGTCAAGCATTTAATACATCTCCATACCTACAAGGGGGGACCCTGTTCTGTCGCTAAATGCCATCAAGTTTGTCGCCAACTTGGCAGTATGTCACCAAAAGTGACGCGAAATTGCCGGTATCTCTAATATTTCACCAAATCCGATAGACTTCCATTATAAACCAATAGTGTTTACTTGCTTATAAAAAAATCAACAAATTGAGATATTTTAGTGCAACAAAAAGTAATATTAGCTTAAGGGATTATATTAATTATATTTATGGGAGTCCAAATTAAATTTTAAATAAAAGTAACATGATACAATGCTTAGCATGTATCACTTTTTTTATTCATTCAATTCCTACTATTAGTTCACACTCTCCTTATATTTATTAAACAAAAACATAATTTGCAAAACAAATTAAAAAAGAAAACAATTTATTTCTTACATTGTTTAAGCCCGAGAAGGGACAGATATTAAGATGCTTCACTCAGTTTAGCTGTACGTTTAAAGTTACATTTCTGTAACAAATAAGTTAAACCAATTGAACATTAAAAAATAAAAATAAAATTCAAACAATATACTTTAAACACACTAAAAACTTGGGTTCCATTCAAATGAAAGCGAAATAAATCTTAGAAAGGTTTGTATTTTAGATGTGTCTATTTTATGTACAATCATCATAAACATAATACAAAATCTGCAATACAAATATTTACAACTAATAAATGGAAAAAGTCCAAGATTTATTTTATGTTCATTTGAACGGAACCCAAGTTTTTAGAGTGTTTAAAGTATCATATTGTTTGAATTTTATTTTTATTTTTTAATGTTCAATTGGTTTAACTTATTTGTTACAAAAATGTAACATTAAACGTAGAGCTAACTGAGTGAAACATCTTAATATCTGTCCCTTCTTGGGCTTAAACAATGTAGGAAATAAATTGTTTTCTTTTTTAATTTGTTTTGCAAATTATGTTTTTGTTTAATATGTCAAGTTTTTTAATAACTACTGCATTCAGACAAACTCTCAGATGAATTCATTTCAAAATTAACAGAAGGTACCTTCATTAAGGTTTGATTATCGCATCACAATTTGTGGTGCAATTTACCAATGATTAATCCAAAATGGTTCATGAAAGCAATAATACAGGTTGTCGTTGTTTGGACAAAAACATCCAATCTGAGCATAAAAAATAAAAATTTACTTAAATTTAGTTACCCCCATTTTCCACTTGGGAACGCTATGAATGCAAAAATAATGTTATATCTTTAATGCTAATATTTAACAACAATATAGCTGTTATACAGTAGGACATAAAAAAAAGCGGCAGTTTTAATTAAAAAAATTTTTTACCCTTTTTCTTTGTAGGGAACGATGTAAACATAGAAGGAAATTGTTACCTAAGTTAAACTTCAGGTATTTATTTTGCGGCAACACCAGTCATTTCTGTGCCAGGCAAAAAAATGACAAAAGACCTTCAGGAAAATTTTTAGATAAAAAATGCCATAGACATAACGTTAAAAATCCCATCTTTTTAAAATTCATAAATAATGGACCCCATCAGTGGTGACGTCAAAGGCATTTCAATTCCGTGTACCAACCATAAATTGGATCCAATTAAACCACAGAGTTCAGAGACAGATAGGGAGAAAACATGATGGTTCGGCATGAAGGTAAAAAATGTAACCTTGAAATCAATTAAAACCTGTCACATTTCGGTCCAAACAATTGCGGGTAGCTATGAAAACCTCTCCCTCCCATTTCAAATAATTCAACCTTGGTTCCACATGCTCATCTTGTTTGGGCCGAATAATCTGAGCGATATCTGGCTTCATATTGTAAGCTGTTTTGACGCATAGTGCATCTCATATACACTCTGAACTTTCTGGGTTTGTTTGGATCCAATTTGCAGTTCATACGCGGAGTTCAGTTGACTGTGACATCACACTGATGGGGTCCATTATTTTTTATTTCTTGTTGATACAAAAAGAAATTGCCTATAAACAATACATATATCAAGCAAAGCAAATGTCCATGGATAACACTGACGTCATATTGACGATGTAGCCGGCAAAATAAATTTCACTTATTTGAAAATTTATTAACTTCTAAATGTCGGAAAAATTCAATTTTTATGCCATCTTAAAACAATAGAAACAGTTCAGAATTGGTTTCCAGCTAATATTCCTTAATGAAATTAAAACTTTATCTATAAATAAATAAAAGAAAACTTAAACAACAAAGTTAACACCTTTTTAATCGAACTACGCACTCATCTTTTTGTAACTTAAAGTCACGCTTAAAAATCAGTATCGGTAAAATTTATTTAAATTTTTTGACGTCGTATTCACCTACTTTCTGTATGTACTCATTTAGACACATGGCAGTGTGTCAGCCAAGTTCGCCTGACATAGCCGTGTGTTATTTACACGAACCATTTCGAGCTGTTTTCGTCAAATTTGGATGCTCTACTACTAAAAATCTATGAGACCTACGTACTTGTTATACGAAATGTGTAGTAAGGCCATCCTAATTACCTAAAATCCCAAATTTTATAAATAACGCATAATTAGTTTCCGAGATAATGACATTTGAAAATGTCTGATAATCGATAATTTTATCACTGACTGACTGACTCACTCACTCATCAAAAAGATCTCGTATATCTACTGCAGCTACAGACTTCAAATTTGGTGCGAAGTTCGTTTACACTATAAAACTGAGGAAAAAAATAAAAAAATTGTGAAAATCGATGAATTATCCACCTGGGGGTGCCCATTTTTACTTTAACTCGCCAACATGGCGATATATCGCCAAATTTGGCGACCAAAATTAGTTGCCAAAAGTGACACAATCTTGGCGATATCTCTAATATTTCGCCAAATTCCCATAGACTTCCATTGTAAACCTATCTACTTACTGGGAGTTTATCTGTATTTACTTGCTTACAGAAAATCAACAAATTGAGATATTTTAATAATTTTCTAATATTAGCTTAAGGGATTACATTGTTTTTTCAGAAACAATAAAAATTTCGAATCAATACATTTCGTTTCAAAACATGCATTCAATACAGCAGTATTAAAATATAGATTTCTGTCGCAAATTGACAGCCAAATACTTTCTTGGAGGAAATTTAAATTAAAATTTAATGTTGCTTGGCGAATCTAGACACACGGCAGTGTGTCAGCCAAGTTCCTCTGACATGCTCGTGGTGTTATATTACACGAACCATTTCGAGCTGTTTTCAGCAAATTTCGACACTCTACTACCCAAAATCTATTTGACCTATGTACTTGTAATACGAAATGCGTAGTAAGGCCACCCTAATTACCTAGAATCCAAAATTTTATAAATAACACATAATTAGTTTTTCGAGATAATGACATTTGAAAATATCTGATAGTCGATAATTTTATCATTGACTGACTGACTCACTCATCAAAAAAATTTCATATATCTACTGCACCTACAAATTTCAAATTTGGCGCGAAGTTCGTTTACTCTATAAAACTAAGGAATAAAAAAAAAAAATGTAAAAATAGATTAATTACCTATCTGGTGGTGTCCAATTTTTACATTAACAATACGTTTATTAGGCGAAATTTTAATTTGCCAAAAGAAGCGCCAAGTGCTGAATTCGAGCTAAACATGCAGCAACTGACTGTTTCCTTAACTGATTGTTCACAAAAATCATGTTTTCAAAAAGCACATTTAAAGTTTTTATTTCGTAAAATTTATTAGAAATATTCAACCTCCTCAAAAATCTCCCGATTTATACGTTGCACCTTCCTAATTTGAATATTGAAAGACATTATTTTTCTTTAGGTTACCTAAACTTACATATCCGTTTTTAGGGTTTCGTTCATATGACGAAACCCCATTCGTCTCGATCCTCTGTCTGTCCATCTGTCACAGATGCCGTTCTCAGAAACTATACATGTTGGAAACTTGAAATTTTGCATACGTATAGCTGAGTACCACACATAATACGACAAATCATAAAATTTGGAAAAAGTCGTAAATTTAACCCTTTGGGCTCCCACACGTGTATTTTAAACAATTCTTTCTAAGTGAGCCCTAATAAGGTTGGAGGTGTGAAATTTTACATACTTATAGCTGAACACCTCACATCAAACTACAAATCATAATTTTTTGAAAAAGTGGTACATTTAACCCTTTGGTCTCCCACATGTGTATTTAAGCAATTCTTTCTAACTGAGCTCCTCATTAAATTGGAGATTTGAAATTTTACATACCTATAGCTGAATACCACACATAATATGACAGATCATAAAATTTGAAAAAGTTGTACATTTAACCCTTTGGGCTCCCACATGTGTATTTTAAACAATTCTTTCTAAGTGAGTCCTTATTTAGGTTGGAGGCGTGGAATTTTGCATACTTATAGCTGAACACCACACATCATACGACAAATTATAAAATTTTGAAAAAATCGTACACTTAACCCTTTGGGCTCACACATGCGAATTTTAAGCAATTCTCTCTAACTGAGCCCTTTATTAAATTGGAGATTTGAAATTTTGCATACTTATAGCAGAACACCTGAGGCGAGGCGACAAATCATAAAAATCTTGAAAAAGTCTTATGTTTAACCCTTTGAGCTACCACATATGTATTTTAAGCAATCTTTCTAAGAGAGCCCCTAATTAAGTTGGAGACATGAATTTTTGCATACGTATAGCTGAATACCTCAGACCACATGGCAAATCATAAAATTTTCAAAAAGTCTTATATTATTTACCCCTCGGGGCTCTAACTTGTGTATTTTATGCAATTTTATTAACCTCCGACCATTTCAACGGGGAGTACATTTCCAACTTTTGTTGACACCACTTTCACCATTCTTTCATATTATGCACCATAGCCTTACATATTTTAGTTCCCCTTTTTACCACCAGGGGCGCCTACTTATCTCGGGTGCTATCGTCCCAATAATCCCCTCGACTAATATATCTACGGAGAGTACATAAAACGGAGTTTCGTTCGGATGGAGGTTTGTTTAGAATAGTGCGCCCCTGGTTGTGAAAGGTGGAACTAACAGATTTTTTAAAAGGATAAAGTGTTTTGAAAGGAATATTAAACGAAACCCTCTGTGTGATCTGTGATCACACTTAACCACTTGTATAAATAAAAACTTCTTGTTTGAGAACTGAAATAAAAAAAAAATAAAACAGTCATAGCTGCATTTCCAATGATCGAACAAAGAATACAAAAACAGTTTTGAATAGTTAAATGCAAAGTCTTTCATATGGAACAATAAAAATAATATTTTACATTTACCAAGAATTGGTTATTTAAACATACTAGGATATATTAAGTGGCCAGGGCACGTTGAAAATAAGCAAATTTGCACGAAATAATAATAAATAACTCTAAAAATCATTTTATCTTGAAATATTCCTTTAATGAATAAGGCCTGACTCATTTGAAACTAGTCGTATCTGAAGCCGATTAACATTGAGTAAATACTTTCTGCCTTTAATATTCACCTATTATGAAATACCAAAAACACTTAATGTCAGGTTTTTTTCTCTGAACCATTTCAAATTTTCAATGAACAGTTGCGATCTTATTTTTCAAAAACCCGAGTGTCCATTTCGAAAATAGGAAATTTTATAAAAAAATTAGAACTCTCAAATGCGATAGTACAGTACAAACTTGAAAAAACCCTGTTTGCAAACGAAATATCCAGTTAATTGTAGTAAAAAATTTCGGCTATAAGAAAAATTTTTATTACTTTTTTTCGCAGTGTTTTAATTATTTTAAATCACTTGAGAAGAATAAAGTTCATTTTTATTTTCAAAATCATCAGACAAAGAGAATATCTAGTTAATTAAATTTGAAAATCCAGGAGGGGCAATGTCCTTCCTCTGCACTGCCTCTTTGCCGGCACCCATGGGTGAATGAAACATAGTGTGGCATAAGCACATAACTTTATTTTTCACTTTCAGTACAAAAAATCAAGCCCAGCTATAGGAAATTTAATTGAAATATTTAATAGGAAAATTTAATATAGGAATTTGATAGGAATAAACTAGAAATAAACTAGATAGAAATAAAAAACAGGGTTTTTACAAGTTTGTACTGTACTATCGCATTTGAGAGTTCTGATTTTTTTATAAAATTTCCTATTTCAGAAATAATAAAAATTTCGAATCAATACATTTCATTTCAAAACATGCATTCAATATAGCAGTATTAAAATATAGATTCTGCCGCAAATTGACAGCCAAATACTTTGTTGTAGGAAATTTAAATTAAAATTGAATGTTGCTAGGTGAATAAAATAGTCACATGTAAACGCATTAAGTAAATTGTCTAAATATATTGTAACTTTACAAAAAGTAATGATGTCTAACAAAAACATAACTGTGAAAAAAGGGAGCCAAGTTCTGTAAAGACAATGGTAAGAAAAGAAGTGATATCTAAGTGGGCACCAAGTTCAAATAAAATTCACTCAAACTTACCTACTGAAGTATTATAGAATTTTTAAATTGTTTAGAAATAAAATTATTGATAGTATATTAATAATAAATCTAGAACTTGGCAAGTTTTTAATAAATGTTATGCCTATCAATTTCATGTCTTAATAAAATGATGATGTTAATATTAACAACAATGTCATTATAAAAAAAATTAATATAGTTATTATTATAAACAGATGACTCATGTTAAAGATTTGATAAACTAATAAATACACAAATACACTCCCACTCGTCTTTGGTTATCACTCTAGCACCCACCCTTCGGAAACCTCAATGCAAACAGACTAAAAGGCCTGACAAAGAGACAGATAC
Source organism: Maratus speciosus (assembly GCA_963932465.1). Taxonomy (NCBI): domain Eukaryota; kingdom Metazoa; phylum Arthropoda; class Arachnida; order Araneae; family Salticidae; genus Maratus; species Maratus speciosus. The sequence continues at coordinate 258,998,415 of OZ010791.1, forward strand.
CCTTACGCTTTTTCTTGGTCATCTCTCTAGAGACTGCACCCCTTTAACCCTTCAGGGGCAAAGAGCTTTTATTCGTGACATGCTGAAATGATTGAATCAGACCAGAATTTAAAAACAAATTTATTTCAAAATGGGTAAAAGCTTCTTTTCACGTATTTAATAAAATTAAACTTTTTAGTCATGAATTCTAGTGTCAATGTGGCATTTTGCTGTTAAAATTAGGTGGGATATATTTTATCCCACCACCCTTCAAGGGGAAGGAGCTCACTCAATCGAAGGCTTCCAAACATGAAATAACAAGTTTAGATATAATAATGTCATTAATAAAAATAAATGACTCGTAGGTAAAAACTTGCCAAGTTCTAGATTTATTATTAATATGCTATCAATAATTTTTATTTCTAAACAATTTAAAAAATGCTATAATACTTAAGTAGGTAAGTTTGAGTGAATTTTATTTGAACTTGGCACCCACTTAGATATCACTTCTTTTCTTGCCATTGTCTTTACAAAACTTGGCTCCCTTTTTTCACAGTTATGTTTTTGTTAGATATTAATGTTTCTTGTATTACTTTTATTTCCACTATGACGCCATATTCATCTTAATTTTAATTCTTAAAAAATATATATATTTTAATTGCACTTTTCACGTGGAAATCTTTCAACTGAAAATTAATTGCTGGAGGCAAAAATTTATCGCGTCTTTTGAATTTTTTGCAACAGTAAGAAATAATGTTAAATTTTATGGGAAAATGTCCATTGATTCTCAATAAATATAGCGAAATTTGTAATTATTAAGAAAAATATTTGAATAATTTAAATAAAACATAACCTGTGCTACTTTCTGGGTTATAATCCACCCATATGCACAGGCATTTTATCATCCGTTCTCTGTCTGATACCAGGCAAATGTTTTTACACTTTAAATTTACAATATTATTAAAATTAACAAAGAATAAAAAATGAGTGGCATCAGGGACAAAAAGGTGGGAAGAAAAAAATCAAAAAGTTGTGATCTCCATAGGCTTTTCTATGTTAAATTAACATTGAGAAGTGACACTGGAAATAAATAAGTATTGCGCTGCCGCGCAATACTTAAATATATCTTGTTCAAATTTTCAATCGTTAATAAAATATTTATTATTCATCCTATGAAGTTGAAATAAATTTTTTAAAACTTGTACTGGATGACAATTGATGATAATACAGATTTTTCAAATATTAATTCATTAATCAAATTTTAATTAATTTTAGTTTTATATGGGAGACAAAATGGTGGCCACTGGTTATTGAACAGCATTTAATGCATCTTCATATCTATAAGGAGGGTTACCATAGGGGGCACACTGTTCTGTCACCAAATACCATCAAGTTTCTCACCAACTCGGCGATATATCGCCAAACATGGTGACCAAAATGAGCCGCAAAAAGTGACGCCAACTTGGCAATATCTCTAATATTTCGCCAAATTCCCATAGACTTCCATTGTGAACCTACTTGCTTATAGAAAATCAACTAATTGAGTTATTTTAATGCAACAAAAACTAATATTAGCTTAAGGGATTATATTAAATTTTTCTTTGGTGACCTACTTAGAAATTGACTTTAAAAACAAAATTTTTATATTACTTGTTTCATATTTTATATTATGTATATCCATGATGGGTAAGTATTACGGTGGCCCCAAGACTAGTTTTTTTTGTGTGAAATCTTTCACCCCATCTCTTGCTTAATCATTCTGTAAATCATCTCAATAAGTATCTTTTGGAATGGCAACAACTCTCAGACCAAAGACGATGAAGGTAGTTGAAGCGTCATCTTGAACGTATGAAGAACTTACGCAAAAGTCTTGAATAAGAACTTGTGGATTCTGAAGTTTTTCAAGATGGAAGTCCAGCAGACTGGAATGCTACTGATGGGGTTGAATAATGGAACAAAAAGTCAATTACTTGATACTGGCCTTCCTGAGAACTTAGGTCTATGCAGCTCCAGCTGAAATAATGGCAGATGTGGTGAGCGAAGTCAATTTCAAAGAGATACAGTCCGACCTCTATTTAACGAACCTCTATTTTGCGAATTTCTCTATTTTGCAAACTTTTCCTTGGAACCAAGAACATTTTGCTGATTTCTTTGTAAAATAATCTCTAAATAGCGAAGTGCATTCTCTATTTAACGAACTTTTTCTTGTGATCAATTTTTTTTTTTCACCCCATTTCTCAAAATATTTCTGGATATTTCAAACTTATTATTTCTTTAAATACATTTTATGATGTTCAATGGCCTTGAACTAGTTTTACCAGGTGCCTTCTTTGTCAGCACAGGGTTCGTACACATTTATTTAAATACAAATTAAGTACTTTTAAGGACTTTCAAGGACCAAAACCAAAAAAATTTAAGGACCTTCAAATTAAATAAACTAATAAATTATGACATGCATTTTTTAATAAAGGGTTTCTTTCATTTTTGTAAAAGTTTTAAATATTCAAATGGAGGGAGGGGGGGGGGGGGGAATTTCACCATGTGGCAGTAGAAATTTAGAAAGTTTGAAAATAACATACAGCAGAAGAAAAAACTAGTCAGATGTGCCAATCCCAAAACTTTCTTCTATCTCATACAGGTTAATACTACAAAATTCATTATCAGAGTGCAAAAATTAAATGGTCTATGCCCCTCATGAGGATTCTAAAGATATGAAATTATGTGCATTAGTTCTTGAGATACGACTATTGTTAAAACCGTCCAAAACCTGGAAAATATAGCATAGCAGCGCCACCTGTAGGGTAATTTACGCCAAAACCTAATCAGCAACAACTTATGTAAACATCTAACTGAATCTGAAGTTTGATGAAAATCCGTGCATTAGTTCTTGCGATATAGCTATTGCAGAAAATGTGAAAAATGCAGCATAGCAGCGACATCTGTTGGGAGATTAACACCAAACCATAATCAGCAGCTATAATTATCAAGATATACCTGAATCTGAAGTCTGATGAAAATTCGTGCTTTAGTTCTTGAGATATAGCTATGGCGTAAATCATGAAAAATGCAGCATAGCAGCACCACCTGTTGGGCTATTTACATCAAAAACTAATCAACACTAATTTATATCGAGGATTAACTGAATATAAATTTTTGTTAAATTTTGTGCATTAGTTCTTGAGATACATCACCCACAAAATTTGTGACACATACAGACAAACAGAGTTAGACTCATTTTGTAAAAAAAATGTTTTTCAGGATATCTGATCCCTAAAATGTGTAAATCGGTCGAAAATTTTCCCGAATCCAATACTTTCTTATTGTAATGATAAACAAAGAGGAGAAACAATTTTTTCTTATTATTGAGGGGGGGGGGGGGGGTAGTTTAACAGACTTATAATTAACTTACAGTTTAAAGTTTAAAAGACTTTAAATTTTGTATGCTTGGTAAGGAGGGGGGAGGGCGGGGAAACGTCAATTTCGGTGGAAGGGGGGAGTAAAACTGTATGATCGATTATTTATTGTTACAATAAATTAACAAATGGAACAGAAAAAGTTTTAAAAAAAGCAATGATTTTTAAGATTTTAAACTTTATAAGTTGCAGGGGCAAAGGGACAAGCACATTTTTTAGGGAGAGAGGGAGTTTATTAGATGACTTATTTATTTACCTTTCTAAAAATTTACAAGAAAAAAAAAACTAAGAGGAGTTTTAAAGACTTTAAATTCCATGTGTTCTTTAAGTGTGTGTGAGGGGAAGGGGGGAGGGGTGCAAAAGGAAAATTCCAATTCCGGGTGGGAAGAGAAATCTTGATTGATTATTTATTGAGGCAATAAAATGACAAAGCAAAAAAAATTTTAATTAAACAGTTTCGAAGAGTTTTTAAACTTTGAGTACTGTGGGAGAGCAAAGAAAAACGGAGAAAAAAAATTTTTGAGGGTAAAATTCAGATGAAATTTTAATGAAATGTGATGGAAAGAATTGTTACTGAAATTTAGGACAGATTATTTATTCAGTATAAAGTAAGAAATAGAGTACAGGGATGAAAGTGCACTAAAGCCATTTTGTAGCAGCAGAAAACGAATTTTGTAGCAGTAAAATCTATTTTTGGAGCAGCAAAAACCTGATTTTGTAGAAGTAAATTCCATTTTTGTAGCAGCAAAAATTAATTTTGTAGCAATAAACTGTTTTTGGAGCAAATTGAAATTCTAAAGCTAATAAAAAAGAAATTTGCGTATTTTCGCGATCTTTTGATGAAATTTGCGTATTTCTTGCGATATTTTGGCGACATTTGCGTATTTCTCGCGATCTTTTGGCGAAATTCGCGTATTTTTCGCGATCGTTTGTCAAAGTTCGCGTATATTTTGCTATCCTTTGTTGAAATCAGTGTGCTGTTCGCTATTTTTTGACGAAATTAGAGTTTCTTTTTTAATCTTTTGACAAAATTTTCGGTCTTTTGTGACCTTTTGATGAAATTTGTGGATTTTTTCGAGATCTTTTAACGAAATTTGCGTTTTTTCACAATCTTTTGACCCCATTTTGTTCGTTTTTAGAAGTAATTGGTAATCTTTTGACAGAATTAACGGTGTGTTTTTTCGCTGTAACAAAATTCGCATATTTTTTGTTCTCGCGATCTTTTGACGGAATTCGCGTATTTTTGCAATCTTTTGACGATATTTGCGTATTTTTGGCAATCTTTTGTCAAAATTCGCGTATTTTTCGCGATCTTTTAACGAAATTCGCGTTTTTTCACAATCGTTTGACCCCGTTTTGTTCGTTTTTTTACGAAGTCAGCTATCCTTTGACAAAATGCACGTTTTTTTCGCGATATTTTGACGAAATTCGTGCGTTTTTTGAAACCTTTTGATGAAATTTGCGGAGTTTTTTCACCATCTTTTAATAAAATTAGCGTTTTTACGATCTTTTCATCGTGTTTAGTTCGTTTTTTGACGAAATTAGCGATCCTTTGGCAAAATTCGCGATCTTTCTACAAAATTTGCGCGTTTTTCGCGATCTTTCGACAAAATTTGTGTGTTTTTCGCGATCTTTTGACGAAATTTGCGTGTTTTTCGCGATCTTTTGACGAAATCGCGTTTTTTACAATCTTTTGACGAAATTTATGGTTTATTGCGACCTTTTGATGAAATTTGCGGGTTTTTTTCGTCATCTTTTAACAAAATTAGCGATCCTTTGACAAAATTCACGTTTTTTCGCGATCATTTGACAAACATCGCGTGTTTTCCGAGATCTTTTGACCGCGGTTTTTTGCTTTTTTTGACGCCATTAGCGGCCTAGAAAAAGGTTACAAATTGGATTTTTTTTTTTTTGTTTGTTTCTCGGATCGACGAAATCGTGTTAAATTTCATCTTGGCACTAAGTACGTTTTGGCGCAAAATGGAAAAAAAAAAATAGCTGTTTTGTAGAAGTTTGGCGCAGTAAAGCGATTTTGGCTTCGTCTGGCGCAATTGGCGCAGGTCTTACATCCCTGAGAGTAGAAAAAGGTTAAAAAAACGAAGTTTTTAACTTTGATATTACGAAGGGGGAAGTGAAATTTCAGAAGAAGGGGAGGCAAGGCGGAATTAAGATTTTTTTAAAATCGGAAATGAAAAGAAATGCTGAAGAGTTTCACCTTTGATTAAGAATTAATATGAGAGTAAAATTAAGCACTTTTAAGGACTTTTTTCAGATTTTGCATGAAAATAAGTACTTTTAAGCACCAAAAATTTCCTTTGAAAAATGTAAGCACTTTTAAGGACTTTCAAGGACCGTACGAACCCTGCAGCAGTGAGAATTCGGTAAGTACGGAGGACGAAGACGATAAACCCTTAGAGTAACTTAAAAAAAAATGAGGATATAGTGAGAAAAAAAGATGAAATTAACCATGATAAGCTGATTGTATTTCACTTAATTCTTAAACTGAGACCTCGGAAACACTATCCGAATTGGATATTTTTGACAGTGTGAAAAATAAAAACAATACAGCATTGAATTGCGATGAAGACGAATATGATGATGAATGAAATGATCATATGCAGGAATTAACAAAACTTCGTATGATGAAATGCTAAAATCATTTGAAACAATCCTACGTGGATTATAGTTAGAAGAGAATATGCATGAAGGGGTTTTTGGTGCATTGCAAAGATGCAAGACATATTATGAGAGAAAGCACTTTTTAAAAGAAAAAACTCAGGAGAAATTAACAGAGTTTTTCAGAAATTAAATTTAAGGATGCATATGCTAATGTATTGTCAAAATTATTTGTTATAATAATAATAAATATGATAATGTCATTAACATTCGTTAATTTTAATGTTATTTACTTTAAACAGAAAATATAGTGTATTCATGGACAATGTTTTGTTTTCCTTCTAGATTTCAAAGATTTAAACACATAGAAAAAATGAATTGATGATGGATATTGATGGGTAAAATAAATAAAACAAATCAATATAATTTATTAAATAAAATGTGATTAATTACTTTTAGAAAAAAATATTTAGTGTTTATGAATTTAAAATCTGTTTTATGTAGTTTAAAGTATTTTAAAAGGTGAATCTCTATTTAACGAATTTTCCATATACCGAACTTTTTTCCTGGATTTAGCGGCTTCGTTAAACAGAGGTTCGACTGTATAAAAATTTTTAAAGTCTTTGCAGGTCAAAGTGGGGCATGGTCTTCTTACATGTTCATATTTCATTTAATTCTGCAATATTTTAAAATTTAAGTTAAAAAAATTGTATTTGTTTTTGGTTTTCGTTATAAAATAGTCGGTTGCTTTTAGTTACATAGTAGTGGTTTTTGTTTTAACTAAGCTTAGTTAAGGGGAAAGTTTACCTCAAAAATGGTCAAAATGTAATTTAAAAAAAATATATTAAATGAAAACTTGTTTCATTGTGAATATTTTGACACCTCATTTTTACCCATACAGTAATTATATAGCGAGATATTGTAAATTTTGTTAATACAACCAGCGCAATTCCCCACACAAATGAAAACTTTAAATGGCTTTTTCTCCATGTTCATATTTCTTCACTGTCATGTTTTCAAAATGCTAAGGCTTTTTTTTTCTTTTCTTTTCTTTTCTTTTTTTTTTTTTTTTTTTTTGAGATAGAGATTTAAAATTTTTTGTACATGTTCTTTAATATATATATATAATACATCTGCGCATGGAATTAGCCTTCATGTTTTTTGTTATTTTTTTAAAAATAAAAGTAAATGAAGATGTGTTAGATTTCACCATTTTACACTATATATATCATTTAAAAAACATATATTAAATGTAATATTAGATGTATCTAAAAATCCATATGCAGTCTTGTGTAATATACATTTGAAAATCTTAGAAAAAAAAATTGGGCAAATATATTAATATTTAAAAAAATTGTAAGGATTTTAAAAAATTCAATTTTTTTTAACTTTTTAAAAAATGTAATTAAATATGCAGTTAATATATATATATATTTAAATGAATATATATATATATATTTTAACATTGAAATGCAGTGTGTTCACCCTTTGAACCATATTTTTAAAAATAAACAAAATTGTTGAAAAGGTAAACTGTCCCCTTAAGTTACACTAAATAATTTCCTTAAAATTTTCATTTATAATTTTGAGCTATTGTTGTTTAAGTTTTTTCTGTTTGAATTTATTACACTAATGGAGTATGTTGGTTGACCATACCTTGTGAAACCTGTGAGGATACATTTATTTGTCCGATGCTTCATTGCTCCTCCCACCTTCCGAAGAGCTGGGAGGTGTATTTATCGTTTTTGTTTCAATTGTTTAATTTTTTACAGTTATCTTGTTTTGCACCCTTATTTATCGAATGTTTCATGAAATTTCATACATTTTGGCAAAAAACTATATATATCACAGAATTTTCAACAGACGACAATACCAAGTTAATTTCTTATGCTAAAGTTTTATTTATCATTTAAGCAATATATCATTACTGTTAAAATGAACTTCATAAATTTTGAAAAATTAAAAAGGCTGGAAACATCCAAAAATATATTTCTACAAAAGTAAGTTCATATTTTTTACATTCTTGTGTTAAAAAGTTGGCAATATTTATGAGAGGTATGTAATTTTCTCTTGCAGATGTGAAAACAGTACCTTTTAGTCAATAAGTTTTTATTTTTATGTTCTAAATTTTGTTTGTTTTTGTTTTTACATGCTTAAAATGATATATTCTACCATCTGAGTAAATATTTTTTCAAATCAGAGTTATTGAATCACAAATAGTTAAAAGAAAAAATTTACTGATATTTATTAAATATTTGCTCACTTATATGCACACACACATGTATGTACGCACGTAACAGTGTCCACCAGTGTCAAATTCCCACCCAACTTGAGAAGATACTTGCGGAATTATCACCAAATTTGCTGATAAAAATAAGGCACCGTAAATGAAACTAACTTGGTGATAGTTGACTAATTTCTGGAAATTTCCATTCAAATTCAGTATTGATGAAAAATAGGAAATCTTCTATAATCAGATTCCATGCATTTTAATTTTGTGTTTTAAAGTAAAATTTGCTGAAATCTTAAAACCAAGGAATATGGAAGCTACTTATCTTCCTGATACAGGCCAGAAGGACTTTTCATAATTGCACCACAATAACGGCATTTTTACAGGCTTTTAATTCTACCTGCTCTAAAATTACAGATCAGAGACCCCAGTCTCAGTACTGTTGGAGTAAAATGTCAGTGGAAAATGATGCCATTTCAATAAGATTAATAAAATACAAGATTGCTCTCTGTGTGCATATGTGTCTGTCTGTCTATGATAGTTAGCGAAATCTACTGATTGTACAAGCCTGACAATTTATCTGAGGCAAGTCCTGATGCACCTGAAATTCAAATTTTTAATTTTTTGATATTTAGCTGAGATATTAATTAAAAACACATCAAAACACTTCAACTGAAGCCAAAGGTTCTGGGTTCAAGTCCCAGCCTGGATGCATTTTCAGTCCAATGGAAAAATTACTACTTGTACGAATTATTTACCAATCAGTTGATTGTGTTAAAAATAATTGTAAGTGTAATTACATAGTTTATTGGAGTTCCTTTACCTATGGTTTATTCTGCCGAGCTGCTTCAAACAGACCAGATGTCATTACCAAATGGTTGTTCTGGGCGAATATTGTTTTGGTTGGGATAGCGTCCAGATAGTTCAACTGAAGAATTGGCAATTGAAGGCAAAGGTTCTGGGTTTGAGTCCCAGCCTGGACACATGTCCTCCATATGCCATCCAAATGGTCATTCTGTTGTCCAGGACACATGTCGTCTACATGTCTGAACACATGATGTCCAAATAGTTGTTCTGAGCGAATATTGTGTTGGCTGGGATGTTATTCAAATAGCTTAACTAGAAGAGCATTGGCAATTGAAGCCAAAAGGTTTTGGGTTCGAGTCCCAGCCAGGGCACATTTTCCCTCAGATGGAAGAACTACTTACCAATCAGTTGATTGTATTAAAAATAATTATAAATATCACACATATATGTTGGAAGAGATATGATCCATAGTTTATTTATTTGGAAGTCAAATACGAAAATCTGGAAATTTTATCTTGTAGAGATAAGAATGTTTTGGATATAATAATTTAAAATAAATAAATAAATAAAGCTTGTTCATAAGTGAAGAAAAATGAAAGTTTTTAGACCAATTTTGAAAATTTAATATACAATGTAAAATTTGGTCAAACATAGAAATATATATATATTGGAAGACTTTGCATGCTTATTCAAAATCAAAGCTGTTTTTAAATCCAAATTATATTCTTTCTGTCACAAAATTATTCTTCACATTAACAAAAAAATAAACTTTCAGATAAAAAGAGGGACACAGAGAAAGACTGCGGAGACCCACTAGTGATTCAAATCTTAAGTATGTTACTAGAAAATGAACTTGATGAAATAGTAAGAGTTAAATTAAAAAAATACTACATTAACAAAATATATTTTTAAAAAAGCATAAGTGGTAAATTAATTTGAAGACACATGTCACTTTTTCATTAACAATTTGGGACAACATGAGCTGCTAGCACTTTGCCAGATTAACCATTTTGCAGCTGCACTACTGCTAGTGATTAATTATACATATATATACTTGGTTTATGGCGTCATATGCCGCCATCCGAAGAATCTACAATTGACTTTTTCCATTTTTTTCTGGTCGAGGGTCCATTCCTCCTCCAGACCTCTATCCCTCATTGCCCTTGCAATATCATCCATCCAGTTCTTTCGTGGTCTTCCCCATTTCCTTTTTTTATTTGTTTTATAATTGAATGTGATTTTGGTTAGCCTTTCATCATTCATTCTTTTAACATGACCATACCAGATTAATTGCTTTTTTTTTAATATCATCTAATATGGTTCCCTTTATTTTCATCATTTTCTTGATTCTTTCTATTTTTGATATCCTGAATGATCTTCTCCATCCATGAAGACATCTATTTCTACTGCCGCTAATTTCTTTCTTTCTGTCTCCATAATTCTCCATCCTTCTGTTCCATATAACAATATGCTCTTTACAATAGAGTTGTACATATTATACTTTCTTTTCCTAGAGATCTCCTTACTCCACCAAATAGAATTTAACAGCCTTTCTCCCCTGACAAATTCTGTATTTAATTTTCTGTTAGTCTCTTTCTTCTCTATTAATGTCTACACCTAGATATCTATAATGATTACAGCTTTCTATTTTTATGTTATTATTTAGATTTAGGTCTACCTCATTTCCTCCTATACATAGGTATTTGGTCTTGCTGACGTTCATGTGAAGTCTCCATCTCTCATATTCTCCCTTAATTTTTATCGTAATTTTCTCTAAATCATTTTTACTTTTGCAATTATAACTTGGTCATCTGCGAATTGTAGAGTAACGATTGACGTTCCATTCATATTAAGTCCCATTCCTCTGCATTTCTCCTCCCAAATTTTCAATGCTTCATCAACATAAATTTTAAAAAAGTGTTGGGGAGATACCACATCCCTGTCTGAGTCCTTTATCTGTTATAAAGCCTTTTCATAATCTTTGGCCTATTTTAATCTTTGTTTTTGATTGTCTGTAAAGTTCTTGAATTGCTCTAATAATACTTGGATTTGTGTCCATTTCATTTAATACATTCCATAATTTTGCAATTGGAACATTATGATATGCTTTCGTAAGATCAATAAATAGAAGATGAATTTGATTTTCCACTGTCATTTCCTTTTCAACAATTTGTTTAAGATAAAATATATTATCCATACATGATCTTCCTGCTCTAAATCCACTTTGCTCTTCACTTTCCTTCATTCTAATTTCTTCTTTAATGAAATCGTCCATATAAATTCGTCCATATAATTTCCTAAACATTGCTGTTACAGTAATGTCACAGTAATTCTTACATTTTTGTCAGTCTCCTTTCTTATATATTGATGTTAAATATCCAATTCTCCATTCTTCTGGTGTTTCCTCTCCATTTAAGCATTTTTCAAATAATTGTGTAATTAATCTGAACAATTTATCAGTTCCATTTTTGATCAGCTCTGCCGATATTCCACCGGGACCACTTGCTCTTTGATATTTTAATTCCACTTTTAATCCTCTGATTAATTAATTGATGGAAATTTTTATTCTAATTGCTCTTTTTATAAGGCTGTGTATTAATATTAGCACACATGTGACATGTCCAATTTTTGAGACTCAAGTTTTGACATTAATTTCTTTACATTGTCAGTCATTTTAATTTGAAAATTTTATGCAAATAGAAAGGTATTTGAATCTATTTCTTTGCTGATGTATGCAAAACTAGCAGACTCACCAGACATTGCTGGGGCCATGACAATAACCTTAAATATAACTAAAATATTTATTGATTTTTTTTTTTAAACTAAAGATGGTGTTAGAAAGAATGTAGCATCTGTAGATAGGTATTTTTTATTTTATTTTTTAAATTTTGTTCAGGAAAATGGAAGATTTTAAAAAATTGCAGAAAAAAAAAATGAAAAACCCCAAAACGGCTCTTTAAAAATATTTTTCTTGGAAGTATAAATATTGACATTGTTTCAACAAATAACACCAGTGGAAATAGAAGGGTACACTGAAGTAGGTATTTTAAATCGATTTCTGGAATATGAAAAGCATAAATAAAGCTACATTATAGATTACAGACTACTGATTATCATCAAAGTGTTATATACACATAATAGCAAAACGAATGAACAAAAATTTATGTCTTTTGAATCAATAAGGAAACTTGAAATTTAAAATATTCACCTTTACTGGATTGTCTTTAGGGCTTTTTGAAGATCGAAGATTCTTGATACGAATCTTTATTTGAGACACATCCTTGCAGGGCATTAGATGATTTTGTATCTTATGTATTGGATCAAACTCTCCCGAAAATCTCTCCAATCCCAAAGCAATGAGACTGTTAACAATTAATGTCATATTAAGCATTCACAATAGAAAATCATTAATTTATTTAAGAACAGATAAAATATAAAATAAAGATATAATAATGCAAATAAGAAAGATGGTAATTAACTAAATAAACAACAAAAAACACCACCACATAAACAAATAATAATAATGTAGATAGAATGCCATACAATAAAAAATAATTAATTACACACTTTTTCAGAGTAAAAATTATGCTTATCATCTATAGACCGAAAAATGCCTGTTTACATTGTGTATAATAATCTGACAAGAACAGTATTTTTTTGGTTTGAAAAATACATAAATTACTTGTCTGTTATTGTATGTAGCGAAACCTTTGCTTTCCCAACAGTAAAATATGTTACATGATGGCAACATATATACCAGGTTATTCAGAAGTCCCAAGAATTGTCAAAACTTAATAATTAATAAACTATGTATAATAGAAAGATACAGTTTTCACAGAAATATTTAGAAATATGTAGGATTTTTGTTTTTTATGAAGTTATAATAATTGCATTTTTTATCAACAGGTGGATCTGCAAATGAAAATATAGTTTTGCTATAGTATAGTACAGTTCACTCAGAAGAAGTAATCAGTGTCTAAATGTTACAACTCTTCTATCTGACGGCTACCACTTATAAGTACAGCTGTCAGGTGATGAAAAACAGTCTGCACAGGACTGAACAGCATTACAGGGAGTATACCTGAAATATGATGGCATATAGCAACTTTCAACTGGACCAATGACATACGACAATCTCTGTATACTTGAATGACTTCAAGTAGCCCCATAACCAAAAGTCAGAAAGTGTAAAATCTGGAGACTTTATGGGCCATTCATGCAGTAAACAGCCACACAGGACACATGTCTCTCCAATGTAGACCTAAGAATTTTTGTGACAAGGCCAGCGAAGCGTGGTGCCACTCCATCACGTACGCAGAGGTGGATTACCCATTAGACTAAGTAGGATGAAGCCTAGGGACCCGGAATGAAACGGGCCCTGCTGATAAGATTTTTTTTTGGAGGAGAATGTATTTTTTTTCATAACAAGCTGATATTTTATGCAAAAGAGAAATGATACACAGTATTATTTGTTTCACTGTTTTATTGAATCTTATGAGTATTGACATATAGATACTATTTTAAATGCTACTTTCCTCTTAATTTCTTCTTTATTTATAAGGTGAAAGAAAGTATTTGATTCTTCGTGTTTTTCGGCTTCCAGTTTGCGATGGATTTACATTAGACACAGGCAGCTTTTGTAGCCATGGTGGCCTGGGCGAGATTTTGTCAGCACCTCTACAAATGATATATTTTAAAGAAGCTATCAAGTTTTAATCAAGCCTTTTGCATATTTTTTGCCCTTAGTCTTTAGGGACTTGAGAATCAACTGCCCTCATTGCATTTATTCTAGTAAAATTCATTGTTAAACTAAATAAGTTCTTTTGAGATTAGACATTCCATATAAATGTCTATGTGTAAATGGATCAATTTGCAAATTTATTTACTGTAAATCCATTCTAAAAAAAAAGTATGCAAAAAATTTAAAAATGTTCTCAGAATTATTCTAATAAATATTCAAAATAGATGTCTTCTCAATTATCTCTGAAATCGCTGATGACAGAAACAGAAGTCATTCTCAAATCAAGAAGAACTTTTAGATATAGATTTGTCTTATATCAAGCTGCATATACATTAAAATTTGTATTTTTATTTTTTTTATATGGTGCCTGACTATAATAATTTATATTTAGAAAAATGTTGTCCTCTGCCTAGGACTGACATTTGTAAAATCCCATTCTTTTAAGACCAAAACTTACAGAATTATGACACTTTGAATTTTAACCAATTTTAATGTTCATCTGCACTAAAAGTGCTTCTTTCTGTTTCTAGTGCCAGAAAACACTAAAATATATTGCTTTGAAGGAGGGGAAGAGGTCTTTTAAAAAGTCAAGTCTAGGGGCCTGGGAGGTAGTTGATCCATCTCTGCCGAATGTTATGGAATAGGGCCCCTTTATGAGGGATAAATTTATTCTTTATAGCAAAATCTGAGCAATATTTTAGGAAAGATGTTGCACAATAAACTCAGCTGCATATAATGCATAGTATAGATACTTAAAGCATTGTTCTAAAAATGTAACTATATTATTAAAAAAAAAATTCATTATAAGCAAAGATCCTACATGTTTCTCAACATTTCTGTGAAAACTAAATTTTTCTATGGCACATAGTTTTCTAATTATTACATATTTTAAAGTCTTGGGATTTCTGGATCACCCAGTATTTTAAATGCAAATTTAATTAATATTTTGTGGCTACCATGTAATTTTCTTCTAATATAATACTTTAAACAGAACAGTTACATACCAACAATTATGAATATAAAGTATAGTACAATTTTTTTTTCATTTAACCTTGAGTTACAGTGATTAGTGACTAAATAAGAAAAAATAGCATGACACAACAGTGCCCTCCTCTTCTCTATTGGATATTCAAATCCAAAATTCAATAAACATATATATTTTTAATTAACTAGGGGGCTCTGCCTCCTACAATCTATACTTACGGACCCCCGTTCAGACACTGCAGACTTTAAAACAACAGTAATTTGATCTGCTTTACAAATATTACAGAAGATTGAATTATAATTAAACAACCAGTGGCGATATCCTGTAATCGGGTTTTCATTAATTTCCCTTTGACTGAGGGATTTTAAAGCCAAATCAGCTGCTGTTGAGACATCTAATGGCTGTTTTGCGATTGATTTTTAATATATAAATATAGGTAACTTTTTTTTTTTTTTTTTTTTTTTTAACAGAAATAAAAATAAAATTATTTAAATTTATTTTGTTGCTCAAAATTTTATAAACAGTTTGAATAGTGAAAGGTCAGGAGATATAATTAAATGTGGTTACGTATGACATAATTAGAAGTGAGAATTGCTTCGAAATTCTTATCACAATTGGTACAGGCAAATTTTTCTCAAGGGCAGAAAAATGTAATGTTACAGGTCAATGCCCGGGACGGTGCTGCACCCTTCTCTGAATACAACCTCACACAGATGTAGGGAGATGTTTAGTGGTACACGTTAAAGATGGGTTCTGTTTATGTCAAACATGTTCACAGGCAGATTTTGTTTTGTAAATTGTGGGGGAGCTTTAATCTCTTTCTGAAATATGTTCTGATGCTTTGACATTGCCTTTAACCTTTAGAGAAATAAAGTAATACATTTGGGATTAGTGGTGCCACTTCTAAATCTGGGCAGATATCTGTTACAGCCATAAAATTTAATGATATTAGACTGTGTCAATAGAGTTTTGCATTGCTTTAACATTAAAATTATATGTGTTTGCATCACAAGGAGGGGAAATATAAAGCCAATAATGGTGGACATGGTATTTGCTGGTTTGATGAGGGTGTGTTGTTAGGATAAAAAATGAGAGAGAAGTTAGTTTTAGAGAGATGAGGAGACAGAGTTCTTTTTTCTCTCTCGATTCCTGCATCTGGGTTTTTTCTTCTCTTGTTCTGATGACTGTCTTGGTAAACAACAGGGAGTTAGCTCAGTGTGTTATTTTGTGGCGGAAAGGATATTAGACTGATCCGGTGAATCAGGCTGATCTCTAGCACAGCTTGGGATGGGCGAGAAGTTTGGTTTCGTAAAGTCATTTATAACATCACATTAATAGAAATGATGAAGCAGTCTTCGTTTGTATCTTCTTTTGAAGAATTAAAAATTCTTTTTACTATCCCGAAATTTTATAAATGAGATAAAATTTAGTGATGTACTGGAAGATTGAAAAGTGTTGTGCTAAGGTGTGATTGGCAGTGGAAGACGAAATTGCACAGATTTATGAACTGACCACAGATGATTAAATGATTGTCTGGAGCTGACCAGTGATGATGCAGATAACCCGAAGTCCTCGTCGAGTGCAGGCATTCTAGGGGTAAGAAAAGAAGGATTCCTGTTTATGCTGACCAGAGATGATGCGAAATACCCGAGGTCTTCATCGAGTGCAGGTATTCTAGGGCTAAGAAATGAAGGATTCCTGTTTATGCTGACTGTTTTTCTGATGATGAAGATGCAGTGGCTGTCCGCATCAGGCGGGTCGAAGCTGCAGTATCAGTGAAATTGGATTGAATTAGAAGAGAACTTATACAGTGTTTTATTCACTTCTTACTAGAAACATTGGGGAATTATATGGAACTTAACTAATTATTAATGGATGCGCTAGGATTTTATGGTCAATTATGCAGATAGCTGTGTTACGAAAGACTTGTGTGCTGTATTGAATTAAATTAGATTTTATTCCTTCTGTATCCTGAAAGCTATGGTGAGTCATTCATGTTAAATATTATTAGTATGAGAAATATTAATTGAAATTTGTTTAAAATTGGATGAAAAGTATGATTTATAGTATTATGAATGTGTTTTCTTTTTAGTTGTAGCACATTATAATTATATAACATTGTGTGTTAATAGTGAATTTAAATATTGACAAATAATTAAAACTAATTGAGACAATTGTTTATAATGAGTGGTGCTGTAGCATGAAATTAAAATTTACTGAATTATTCTGTCACTGATGTTAATGATTAACTTAAGTATAAAGCATACTTACTGTCTTTAAATGTCCTTTTTTTTTTATGAACTAAATTGTTTCTATTAAATAAATTTATTTTCTTTATTTCAGTGTTCCCTTTAATTTTAAATTAAAAGAAAGAAAACGTACCGAAAGTATTTTGGTTTGAGAATATATCTTAAGTACTAAGTTAAAGCCAACTACTTCATTATATCTTGAATGATGAAACTTATAATTCATTATAATAAAAAAAGGAAATCTAATTTATAAGGTGATCTCTTGCTAAAATTTAAGTCATCTAAAAAATAATTAGTTAATTTAAAATTTACACAACTCAAACTTTTCTTTATAGAACTTTATATCTCTCTTTTCTATACTAGCCGCCCTTGGCGACCAGTTTGGTCTCCGTTAGATGTGTGCTAAGCATTGTACCATGTTACTTTTATCAAAAATTTAATTTACTTTCTCAATACTTCGCCAAATCAGAAGTTTCTAGTAGAGAAATCAAGAACTCCGTATTTTTATGGGTACTACTTGGTTATCCCGTCGATTAAAAATATATCGCTAAACTATAAGATTAAATATCAATAATGGTTGATCGTAAATGTCATATTTGCTTGTTTTTAAGAAAGTTACACATGTTTATGTCATCAAGTTATTTTTATTTCGACGCTTTATTTGTATTTTTATTAATGTTATACTAATTTATTTGTTCTTTCGCTATTTAAAATAAAAATCGTCAATTTGTATAATTTGGCAAGTGGTTTGGCGATTTATATAATTTGGCGAAATGGGTCGACGGTATAACTAAGTAGTACCTTTTTATGCTAGCCAGGCACAAGTGATAAATCATCAAACATTGTCTTTCCGATCGCATTTTTTCATATTTTATTAAATTCATCTAAAATATAGTAATTTCACTCATTTTATTTAAAATACATAATTTTAATTTGAAATTCATGACTTTCACTTTTTCTTTCCCTTTTTTAAGAAAAAGAAAAGAAAAATAATAAATAATACCAAAAACCATGACTTTTAATTTCAATATCAAAGCATTGTTTTAATTTAACACGCGAAAAATAAAAAATGGTGACCTGGCATATAAAAAGTGAAGCGGTCAGCCTGGAACTATTGATGACAGTCACATGACTTCAGGCTATTATTATAGAGATGATCAGGCAGTTGGGTCTCTTAATAATCTTGATTGACTTTTTATTCAGTTTTGCCTTTTTTTTTTTTCATGCATTCAAATTTTTAGAGTTATTTACTATTATTTTAACTTTTGGTGGGAGTTATTATACTGTTTACTGACGGGAATGTTTAAATTTTCTAGAATTTGTGTTCCTGCAACATATAAGTCAATCAGGATGGTTAATTAAAGTGAATATGATATACTTAAATAAAATAAAGACCCAACAAAATATGACCAACTAAACACTTGAAAATCAGCTTAATTAAATTGAACTAAGTAAACACTGGTGTTGCTTCCTGGAATGTTTTAACAGTGCTATAAGTAAATTGTTTTAAATAAGACATTTTAAATGTATCATTTTAAATCTGACAATTTTCATCAATGTTTTCTTTCTCTTTTTTAATATTCGTGTGACAGTACTTTTGTTGTTGGAAAGGAAATATTATTTGTGCTGCTTTAGAATTCACAACAATAGTTAAAAAGACCATCACAAAATATGAAATAAATGTCTTGTTAAATTGAAACTGTTTGGCAATATTATTATTTGGCCATTTTAAATATGTTGTAATTTTTCCCATGTACTGCTTTTAACACATGTAATTATTATTTTAAAGTTATCTTTCTTTTTAATATTCACATGTAAATACAATTTTTATTACGTAATTTTCTCTATTTCCTGCTTTTAACATGTGATCATTCAATTCTTATTTTAAAGTTTTCTTTCTTTTCTAATATGTAATATGTCACATATAAATACATTGTAATTGTGACTTTAATTGTATTGTGACATTAAAAATGACTTTTTACTATCAATTTACATAAAAAATTTTCAATTCCGCGATGACGGGATTTTCAATGTCACCGGCTCCCAGATTATAATAAAAGAAACTATGGAAAATTAATAAAAGCACGAACTTACTTATCTTCTGCTTTAGTGAAAGTCACTTTTTTATTCTGATTCTGCCTGACGAAGCCACAGTTAGGTAAAAGTTCTGGATACATAAAAACTTCATTACGAAAGATCGTCTTTCTAACTATATAAGAAATACCTAAAAGTGATAAATATCCAAAATTTAATCTCTGTCTCTTTTTCTTCAATATAAAAATATTTAGAAATAATAAAAACTTAAAAAAATATTCTTTTTAATGGTAAAAAATTAAATATTATGCAGAATCAATCACATCTTAAATTAATATTGTGCAAACATTATGGATGCATGAAATATTTAATATCTATTTGGTATTTGACTTATTCACATTCCACCATATTACAAAATATCAAAATATTTGGTCTACCAAATATTCAGTTTGGCTGAAGCGAATACTTAAAAAAACTTTTTTTTAGATATTTTTAATAATCTTACACAACTTCTACTTATAACTGTCAATTAATAATGATATTCAGAATAATTAAGAAATAAAATCATATTTAAATAAAAGAGATTGCTTTTGCATTATTTATATGCTGTTTGAGAAGTGATAATGAAGAAAATTAACCAATAATGGTGACCATCATAGGAATATGCAAGTTCTTGGATTTTTCAGAAACAAGGTGTTTCTAAACAACAATGAACAAAATTTCAGGGCACAATGAGCATCAAGACAGACAATTTTTGTTGAGAAAACCAGGATCGCAGTTCACTTATTCAGACAAAAATACAGTGCAATTCAATCCAGCCCGAAACACCCTGTATTCAGAGTCAGATAATATAGACGAACACGCGAACGCCATTCGCAGAAAATTTTCAAAGTTTGCAGACAGTTTTGATGGGTTTTCTTTTTTTACAAGTTTCTTTATTTAAAAAAAGAAATTAACAAGACCCCAGACGGAGAATTGGTGTAACGCATGTTGCAGACTATTGACAAGGTCTGTAGACTATTTTTCAACTGGAGAAAAAAAAAAGTTTGCTAGAAAGTATTTGCCATGACCATAGTACAGTATGTTTTGGAAGAAGTGGCGCAGCTCATACGAGTTAAAAACTTTAAAATATTGTAAGTGCGATGCTTATGCCGGAACGGAACAGCTGGTACAATTCCTTTTTTCTTCCCTCCTGCCAGGTCCGGTAGCAGAAACAGTGCAGCACCGACGTGGGTGCTGCAGATAATTATGTTAGGCTTTGCAGATTAATTTAACAGATTAAAAATAAATTTTGTGTTAAAAAAATGAATGTTAAATGATCTCTATTTAAATAAAGTTTATTTGGTTGGAAATTTTAGCGAATGTTTATGTGCTTGTATATAACTTTTCCTTTTTGCTGTTGGCGGCAATATAGGACTCGGGAGGAGCATGACTTTTTTTGCAGAAAATTTTAAAGAAATTATTTGAGTTCGCAGACAGTTTTACATTTTATCTAAGTCTGCCTGTATTGTCGATTGAATGTATTGTATTTTTCATAGAAAAAGTGAATTGAAATGCTGGTTTCCTGTACAAAATATGTTTGTCTTGACCATATTATTTTCCCTGAAAGTTTCTTCCAAGATTTCAGGAACAACTTGTATCTACAAACCCAACATCTGAAAATGATTGGTCGCTCCGGACATTGTTCTCTGGTGCATTTACAAACAGAATAGGAAAGTTATTCTTGCTGGGTTGCCACCATTTGAATAGATTGCATTACTTATTTTTTACTTTAGTCCCTTTCTGACAAATAAATGCTACATGACCAAAAAATTTTTTGATTTTAAAATATAAGAAAATTTTATTCATTTATTTTAATTGACAAAGGAAGCCATGAAATTCACAGAAGAAACCATTTTGGAACTATCCTCTTCTAAAATAGTAACTTAAAGCATAGATTTTTAAAAAAAGTATAATAAAGTTTACTTGTAAAAGTATCTTGTTTATCAAAATAGAAGTATTTGTGCTAAATATTATGTAAATTTGTTTTAAAATTTATCAGTTTAATACCTTTAAACTCTGAAATATAAGGGTGTTAAGCCTAGTAATTACTATTTGTCTAGCCGAATGAATATCCAGACCTGCCAACCTTTGAAAATGAGAAATCGTAGCACACAAAATTAAAATTAATCTGGAGGTTGATTGATTGGTTTTTCGTGTTTCGCAGCCATCTTTTGACATTCGTAAAAGGAATAAGGTCTTTCAACTCAATATAGTAAATTTTTTCCTCTGAAAATTTTTATACGATATGATTTTTAGTTTCTTCTCATTTCACAGCATTTATTTTACATTTGTAAAAGGAGCCTGGTTCCAATTTTTAAGCCCAGTGCAGTAAATTTTGACGAAATTCACAATTTTTTTCCCGCAGTCATTTCAGGATACTCACAATTTTTCCCCCCACAATCGTAATTCACATTTTTCTATAACGATTCTTTGTTGAAATCTGCATTTTTTGCCGTGAACTTTTGACAAAATTCGCATTTTTTACCGCGATCCTTTGAGGAATTTTGCATTTTTTACCACGATCCTTTGACGAAATTAATGTTTTCTTTCTGCGATCCTTCAGTGAAATTTGCTTTTCTTAAAAAATCTGATCTGAAAAATTTGATCTGTCGATGAAATTTGCATTTTTTTACTGATTTTTTGATGAAATTCGCGTTTTTTTTTTTCTGCGATATTTTGACAAAATTCACGTTTTTACCACAATCCTTTGACGAAATTAATTTTCTTCTGCAACCAATTGACGAAATTGATTTTTTGTACACGGTCATTTGTCTAAATTTGCAATAGTTTATCACAAATCGTGCAATTTTGCACACTATTTCAAACCTAGCCCCTCAAAGAACCTCCCTCCCTCCAGAAATTCTTAAAATGTCACCCATGTTTCTAAGGAAGGGAATTCTTGTATAAATATTTACAGAAGCACGATTCACTCGTGGTTAATATGCATACTGTTTTATGTTAAGAAGTTTGTTTTGCAGCCCAGATTCCCCCCCGCCCCAGGAGCATTTTTTAATGTCCGAATTTTTGGACTCATGGCCAATTTTTCAAAACTTTCGGAAGTGAATACTTTGAAAGTTTGGAAATTTCGGAGCAGAATCACTCCTGAAATATATGCTACGTGGTATAAAAATCGCAACTAGAAACAAAAAATGTGTTTGTGTTTTTTGCGAAAAAACGTAGTTTAAGACAGATTTTCGTAGCATCGTATTTTACAGGTAAAAATCATAGCAACTACGATCTTTTCGTAGCAGTTGGCAGGTCTGGAATATCCCATATACCTCTCTCTGCACCACTTTAACTGGGCGCATTTTGCTACCGGAGTTAGTGGAACACAAATCATGGGTTTTCTTGCATGCAGCCCATCACTCACAGTAAACCAGGATAGTCGAGTTCCTGTTGCTGCAGCAAACTCCTTTGCAATCTGAACAGACATCAGTTACCTATTTCTTTTATCAATCGTTGGAAGATAACAGTCCTGAGAGCCTATTGCGACACGTTTTCTACCTTGACCTGGTTGTCTGTGCACATTATACCAGTGTCTTTAACCACTTCACCGGTGAAGGGTATGGGGAAACAGTGCTTTTACCCCCGAGTTATCTCGGGGCAGCCGGTGAAGTGGTTAAACCGTTTCCAGATTTTTGACTTGATGCTTTTGGCTATTTTTAAGTCTTTAGAGACCCTTGAGAGTGTCTGCCCTGCTTCCATTCTCCCTATCATATGTAATTTCTCACAATCGGTCAGATGTCTTCTGGACGACATATTCCACCTACTACAAGCGAAATTTTTACCTAATTACACGTACAATCCTTAAAATTAGACTTCAAATTACCCACATGCACCCCTTTTTACACGTGAACTGAAATAACGGACTGAGGCTGAAAAATTTGCAATTTTTCTGTAGCGAATGTTAATTCCATTGGAATACGTGATAACATTGACATTGAGTTACCATCCAATAACCTTTCTGGTAGTTCCCTTAATAGAATTAACATAAAGCACCTTTTTATGGTTGTTCCTTTAATTTTTCTCGCTAGTATATTTTGAAAGTGGTAACAAATAACCAGTTCAAAAATAAAGTTACTTTTAATAATTGCAGGCAGAAGATTTAAAGTAATTGTTAAAATTGTCCGTTATAAAGTGAACAAAAACAAGGGCCACGAAATTCAACCAATGTACCGTTATTGCGTTCGTATAAACTCGTTCTTTCCCATAAGTGTCGGCAACAGTTGGCTCCATCAAAGTTAAAGATAAAGAAGTTTTACGTTTAATCTAGTTACAGGAAATTTCTGTAAATGGAATAGCAGGTATAATTGCATAGTTATCCTTCCATCTGGGGACATTAAAATGTTTTTGTTTATGAGAGGATTCCATGTTTACAGAAAACCTGCCAAGAAGGAATCACAATTGGAACAAGTTTCATTTCAGATAGGCTTCAAACGTTAGCCACGCATAAATATATAGTGTTGTTTTCGTCGAACCTTGAATTGTTTTCCTTTGTAATAGGTCATCTTCATATATTTATGCTGTTCAGAGGTGTGTTATAGCAGCGGTACCTGGGGTATGTGGCGTGTCTGCTGGGTGTATGTGAAAACAATATGGGTAATGGCAGAAGTCACAAAAATGTTAGAAATGTCAATGTAATTTGCATCAATTTATTATATGGTTGTGATAAGAAGATTACTAATGAAAAAAGCATGTTTACGTTATCTCCTTGAGTAGAGGGGGGAATGTTTATGAGAAATGGGGGTACTCCGAAATGAAAAACCTAAGAAAGTGAAAGAAAAAAGTTTGGGAAGTGAGTACCTTTTAGAAGTTTTAAGGGATATTGTGAAAACGGAAAGTGTTTATAACGGAAACCTGCCTAAAATGGAAAAGTTCATAGTTTCGAAGAAAGACATACCTTTGAATTATACCTTCTAAGACGAACACCTGTCTAAAACATAATTTTTCATAGATTTTTTGTGATTGTGTATTAGCAGTTTTTGCTGTTGTATCCATGATTCAGTAAACCAGTTCTTATTTCAGGGGGTGGGAGGGGGGGGGGACCTTGGCTACACCACTGTGCATAATCCTTTTTCTGTCTTTGGTTGTTCCTAAACTGAATTGATATTGAGTCTGTATTCAGAGGCGTTGCGATGGGGGGGGGGGGGGGGAGCCTCCCCTCCAATATATGTGAAATTGGGAAATTTGAGCTAGTTGGGAAATTCTACATTTTTGAAAGATCTTTTTCTTTTTAAAAATAATAGTAAAAAAAAAAAAAAAAAAAAAAAAAAAAAATGAAATTTTTATTGTTTTTCTTACTGCCTTTCTATGTTCTGTAACAATAAACAAGTTAAATTATCAAAAGGAGTACAAAAATCAGCTAGACTCATTTGTCATTGTGTTTTTCTGTGCTACGAAAATATCATACATCTATCAGGTCTGAATTTCCCTACGGTTGTCCATCAACAGTGTCTCTGATCTATTCCCTTTATTTCTTAAAAATCTTTGTTCCTTTCTTAAAATAACATGACGGTATTTTCATATGAAGTGTGATTATCACTCGTACGTAATAGAAGACAAAAAATGTGCAAACCTTAACTAATGCTGGTTTTCTCTAAATGTGTGCAATTTTTCTAGGTTTAAATCTTACATTTACTGTAGTCTTTGAAATTGCTTCGATAACTATTCATTTAGTAACTGGGTATCTTATTATTTTCATTCTCAATGATTCCAAGATAGGAAAACAGAAATTAATCTATTAATCTAATTTTGACTTTAATTATTTAAATGAAAGAGGTGTACTTAAACTTTCATTAAACAGACCAATAACTATAATTTTTATGTTTTTAGTTTTAGTATTTTTCTTTGGAAGGGATTTTTTACGTATAAGTATCTTTATCATAAACACACATTGGACATATCAATTCAGTTGGAATATAAAGCAATTTGTTTCAAGTTGGGAAATTTTTTAATTCTCCCTCCCGAAAAATTATTTGTAGCTACGTCCCTCTATATATAGAGCTCTGAATCTCTGTAAATAGAGCAATGTAAATGGCACGGTGCGATTGAACATGTAAAGCTACATCAATCTTTCAGAAACACGGATAAGCAGGGTTGGTACGTTTTTGACATAGGTAGAAAAAAACCTGGTTAAAACCGTCCGGCAAAAATAGGCTGTCTATTTAATTTTTTTTCCAGAAAAAGAGAAAAAAATATTTCATGAAAGAAAAAAGAAACTTAATACAGTAGACACCCTCAAATCCGAAACCCTAAAATCTGCAAATCATCACAGATGTAAACAATTCAACTTTCAGTTCAGATGTAGGTTCAAAATTACAGACCTTTTTCATATTTTTATATCATTCTGTACATATTTTAAACGTAATTTTCATTAATATAACTGAACTCATGGTTTTTCATGAAGGAAGTAAAAATTTAATTCTGAAAAAATTCGAGCTATTGCTGATATCTTTGGTCACAATAATTTTTATACACATAATTTTCATACATAGTCACAATAATTTTTACCAAATATATTTATTGTATTAATCAAGCTTTTTTAGTTATTACATCTGACTAAACCTGAAATAAAACTTTCCTATTTTATGATTTTGATGTGAGTTAGTAAGGTACCTTTATGAAGCAAGTTTCATCCAATAATTCAGGACAAATGTATCTCAGCTTTTATTATGTATATTTAATTATACACTATTACCTTTACTTTTAATAATTTAATCATTTTTAAAACTATTACTTTATTTAATTATTTTTAATATTTTAGTATATTGTAAGCGTTCTTTATAATTTTGATTGCATTATTAAATTCAAATTACTGTTTAAAAAATGAAAATAAATCAATGACCAGAAATCCGCTAAATTCTAAAATCTGTGCAACCTCTGGTCCCAAGCAGTGCCGATTTGAGAGAGTCTACTGTACTTAGTTAAAAAATCAATATTCTAAATTTATTTTTGAGCAGTAAGTTTAAATAAGTATAATTATGCATTTTATGAAAGAATACTAACTTTTATAACAAAATTATAAATGAAAAAAATACTAATTTTATATAAATAAATAGAAAACTTGATTATTTATTCATGTTTATACAATTATTAATGATTATTCACATAATAGAAGGAGGGAAAAAAATTCTAGTTTCCTAGCAAGACATAATAGTCTTTTTTTCAATATATAGTTTTCAATTTAATTTAATTACTTTTTTATCTGTAACAGACTAATTTCATCAGATAAATAATTATAAATTAGTACCAAAGACTTAAATATTTACAGATTTTTAAGACTCATTACATAAAACAAAAGTAGCAAGTTTATATAAAACCTTTCGATAATTAAAAAAGTATTAATGGCTGACAAAATACTTTACTTAAGAAAGAAAAATTAGATATCTGATTTTTTATTTGGTTCTTAAAATCCTAAGTATTAGACTGAATCCCATCTATTTTATAAAGATTTAAAATCTGTAAAAATATTTAATTATATTTAATTATTAGCAAATTAAATAAAAATATTAAATGATATGTTATTAAATTTAATTGTTTATATAATTATTATTCTTATTAGCTCATAGATTTTATTACACATTAAAGACATATAAGAATTTGCCATTTTTTTTTTCATTTTTGCCCTGGTTTTTTCCAGTTTTTACCACTGTCCTGGCAAAAATGCCAACCCTGCGGGATAAGTCTCGAGTGTATTGGCACACACACACACACACACAGAGCAGAAATTGAGCACTCTCAATTTGGCAAGTTTGATTGTTACTTTACTCACCAAATGAAACATTTTGTCGCGATTTCGCAAGTGGCAGCGAGAACCCTGATCTCAGACATACACAATGAATTTTGTTTTAAGAAGCATCTGCATTCCTACATTGTAAAAAATTGCTACTCTCTAGAGGACAGAATTTGATATATTAGTTTAACTTTATTTCCTAATTTAAGATCTTTTTAGTGAAAAAATTGCTATTAATATAATAATAAACATTTTTGAAAATGAGTAATATAATGAGTAATAATGAGTAATATATTTGGTCAAAGTATATTTGGACTATGTTTATAAAGTATATTTAACAATGTGTGAAATGATCCATATTATGCAAAAATTTATAATCTGGATAACTCCTGGCAACAAAGAATGCAGCATAAAGATATTCTAATGTATATTTTGATTTGTTTCACACATATTTGGCCATGTTTACAAGGGAAATTTAATGATGTATGGAAGGTGATCGATATAACACACAACCTTGCGTCTTTAGGTTTAGAAGGCATTATAAAGACCTTCTACTCTATTTAAATTATGTGTAGCCGTATAATTTTCACCTAATGTAAATAGGCACACAAATACCAATTCTGTATATTTCAACAACCATGCATGCAAAGCCATGGGTTTTGCTTACATATATATTTCTTTAAAACTTATCATATGCTTTAAGTAAAATTAAAATGAGTAAAATACAAAATATAACCAAAGAGAAATTTCATGTACAGTAGAACTTCTTTTATCCAAAACTCCCGATTAACCGAAATCCATTTTGAAAGTTTTTTTTTTTACTATCACTCCTTGTGTGCAAAATCCATTTTGAAAGTTTTTTTTTTTTTTTTTTAACTACCATATTTCTTATGTGCAAGCTGTTTTTACCAAACAACGAGTACATATAAATAATTTCAATCCCCTTTTCTAGAGTTCCTTTGAATTTAACTTGAGCTCCTGTAAGCTGCGGAGTTGAATGAAGAAAACGAACAAATTAGCAATTCTGAAGCTTTTGAATGTTTTGCAAAAAGTTTGGCATGGCTGGAGTAGCAGAAAGACTGGGATACTGGTGAACTAATAATATTAAAAAACTCTGTGGTAGAGCTTCAAAGCAAAGGCAATCGAAACTGCGATAAATAAAATAGTTCTTCAAACCCTTGTAATATATGTAAAAGGTACTTAATCTCAAAATTACAATTCCGGTAATTTATTCTTGTTTCTATTTTGCTATTGCTTCATTTTTATTAAGCATTTGTCACCATAATTCGAAATATTGCATATATTTCTCCTTATTCTGAAAATTGAAACTTTCTCGATTTTTCGAAAGAGGGTTGGTCCCAATTCCTTCGGATAATCGAGGTTCTACTGCATATGAATTTTATCAGATTTATTTAATAAATAGCTTTAAATCATTGCTGAACATATCTTAAAAGGACATGATAATTTATGTACATAAATTTCAACAATTAGAAAATCAACTGAATTCACATGCATACATTATAGTTAAAAAGACCTAAAATGAACATTTAAAATAATAGAAAATTAAATACCTCTTGGACACTTAGCCTTGGAATAAGTATCCTTCAGTTGTTCACATTCATTAATAATACCTAAAGCACCTTCCAAATTATATGCAGCAAACAAGCTGTTCCTTAATGCAATGTCCTTAAGCTCTAACTGAAAGAAAAAAAAAAAAAAACAGATTTAATTAATACACTTTGTGCATAAATCTACTAGAGTTTAAAAAAAAAATTTCTAAATAACATTTTTTTACCACACAGTAAAAGTTTCCCCCACTCCACAAATTATGAATTTTATAAGACTGAATTAGAATGCTCATGATAGCTAAATAAAACTATACAATCTGCTAATCCTGCTAACAACAATTGCTGCAGTGAAAATCCAGTAGTTGCACATATATATAAATTACACCTAATTATAAAACTATAAAAAATAAAATTTATAAATAGTATTACCAGAATTTGTTTACTTGATTCTTTGATTAAATTCAACTCAAAATTCCATTCAGAAATTTTAGATTCTCCACATGAAAGTAAATAAGACTGGGTGACTAGCTGTACAAACTAAAAAAAAATGGGAAAATTTATTGTTTTTTACTGATTTTTTAAATATTTAAAAATAACACAGGCAACACACAAAAGTTATATATAAACACTATTTCAAATTTTGTATGTGACAAAAATCTGAACACTTACTTTTCTAAGTTGTTCTTCCAGCAAAAGTTTTTCCTCATTATTTAAGGTGAAGTCATTTTTCATTCTTACATTTTCATTACTGCTAATAGATTCTTCCTCAATAGAATTCTCTGAACTATATATAAAATGAAATATTTATCATTTTTTAAATAATAATAATAATAATAATTACAATGCATTTTTTTTAGGTTAGAATTTAGGCATAGGTTAGAATATTTTAGGCATTATTTTCAAGGTTAGAAGAACATTTTTAAAAATGTTCTTCTAACTTTGATCTTGATTTTTGAGAAGCTTATCACATTATTAAAAATTCTCACTCTTTAGTCAACGGCTTATCTAGTATTCCTGATTTTCCAAGTATTTGGAAAGCATTAATTTAATTTCCCCGTTTTTGGTTTCTTTTTCTTTCATTCTCTGGTAGATGTCGCTACTTGTCCACTCAGTCGTTTCCTCTGCTTCTCTCTCATTGGTTGTTTTTGGCACATTCGTTACCCGCATCGGGTATATAATCATTGTCATTATCATGCCGGGTGTATAATCTCTGTCATTTTGCTCAGCCTTGCTTTTTCTAGCATGCTGTGCTTTGCCCTATCTTGCATTGAAGAAGAATCTCGCTAGTAGATTTAAAACAGCTGTTTGCTGCTTTTCATGTGTTATTTGTTGTTTTGAATGTTGGTTTTCTGTTTTTTAATTTTGCTTTAGTCTTGTGAAGAGTATGGAAATTTTGAAGCAAATATATCTGTTCCAAAATTGGCTTCTCTATCTAAATTAATAATGCATATAGAAATAGGCAATAATGGGAGATTCAAGGAAGGATCACATAGAAAAATTTATCTAAATTTCAATTTTAATTATGCTTTTAAAATGCATGGGTGCTCTTTTAAATTAGATTACAGTACAGCAAAGTTTATACATCTATCATTTATATGTCTTTTACACTTATATGTTGTTTCAGTGTGGTCCCAATTTATCCATATGTATTTTAATGCTGTACTTTTTCATTTATACATCTTTTCTTTCATGCCGTAACAGATTTTCTCAGAATTTTTTCTCCCAGTGTTGTTTTTTTTAATTTTTTTCTGCTAACAATATTTGTGGAAAGATAAAAGACAGAGAACATGTATGACTGCTACAGAAATTTTTTCAAGTTGGTGGAACCTTTGGAGGGGGGGGGGGGGGCAAAAAGAATAGACAGTGGGCAGACTGCATTGACACTAACACAATTAAAACCTTTCTTATTTCACACAGTACTAGTGAGAAAATTTTCCAGGAACCCCATACATAATGCTTTGCTTAAGTCTCAAAATAAATCGACATGTCAGACAACGATTAAAGATTAGTTTAATTAAAATCTGTTTGTACGTTCAATAAGGGAATTAAAAAAGTATAATTCAAGAAGAGCAACTGATATAAGGTTTGAGAATTCTCACTTTTATTTATCAATTTTAGAAATAATTTTTTAATAATTTTTTTTCAATGTTTTAAGTTTTTTTTTTTTTTTTTTTTTTCAATATATAGTGCATTTTAAACAACCGAAAAAGGTAGCAAAATTAAATTTGTATGATTGCAGCATTATATTTCTACAATCAAAGATTTTACACCTTAGGCAACTACAATTTTGATTGTACATCTTTTTCAGTTCAGGATGGTTCCCTAAAAGATGTATAATTGGTGCTTTACTGTATCTGTTAAAATACAGAACAAAAATGATTTCAATGTTCAAGTCAGGGGTGTAAAAATATTTTGAAAATCTAGGAGCCAGTTACTATCGAACAAATTTGTAAAATGAAATTAAAGTATAAGTTAATAATAGTACATACAAATTACTCTTTTTAATTAAATATATCTGACACATGACATAAATTTTTCTTGTATAAAAAAGTAATGTTACATGAAATTATAAATATTGATATTAAAAAATTGGAAGTGCTGATGTAAAATACAAATAATAATCACTAAAAACTTCTTTAAACACCTCAGAAGTACAAATATGTAATGCACTTCAAGCACTGTAATATATGCCATAAATCAATACTGTTAACTTATTGTTTGTCCTCATTTGCTTTTAAATTTTTATGATGTTTATAACCGCTCATGTGCCTTGTTGTTTTTGATGTAAAGTACCAGCGTTCAACTGCTTTTGTAGGATCAAATGTTTTTGTAGTATAAAATCCTCCCGATAGCGATTTGCAATGTCTTAATTTTTCCAACATTTCTGTAAATATCAGTCCAGTTCAGTGAAAGAGAACTTTTGTTTTGTTTTCCTTTGCGCACGGAAATAAAAGAAAAAAAAATCCATAAATAATCAAGGTTATAAATATGAATTATTTTTCATTTCCTAAGACATATCTAGGCGCCAGTGTGGAAAATTTAGTGGCGCAGACGACATGGCGCCTGGTTTTTTTACACCCCTGGTTCAAAGTACTATATAAAATACATTGTCACTTGCCATCACCCAATTTGTTTTACATTGTTTCTTTTATTGGTCTTTTTCTGAAGAGGCGTTACATTAAGTTACTTATGGCAATTTCAATTAATTCGTAAAGCAGAATAGACTGATGAGATTTCTTTTATAAAATTTGGTAGTTAAACTGATTTTTCTAATTAAAAAAAAAGAAAAAAAATCCTTTGTGCCTGTACCTGGAGGAAAAGGTAGCTTCCTTATTCTTTGTTTTTAAGAATTCAGCTAATTTTACTTGAAAACATGAAAGTTAAAATGAGTGGAACCTGATTGTCCGAGATTTCCAGTTTTCGTCAATATCAAATTTAATTTTAATGGGAATTTCAAAAAAATTAGTCATCTGTCATATTTTTCTCATTTTCAAATTATTTAAATTTTTATTTTTAACATCATGTGACTGTACAATGTTTTTTTTTTTTTTTTTTTTTTTTTTTGGGGGGGGGGGGGGGTCACAGTTGTGACATAACATGCTTTAAAAGTAGTTTTTTTATTGTTAAAAAGCACATTTAAACATTTAAGGCTGTATTTTAATTTTTCAAAAAAGCTTGGAATAGGTATATTTAAGAGTATAAAGTTTGTATATTTGCAAATAAAATTTATTTTCGACTTATTATTCGTAATATCATGATTAATTTACTAATATACTGTACTTTAAAACTATTATTAAAAGCAATTCTACAAATACTATCAAATCCATTTTCCAAATTATTTTCAGAACATACTAAAATAAAGGCTCGTCTTAAGAAAAATCTGTAGGCTGAAGTTTTATACATAAATGGAGAACATGCATTATTTGTTATGGTAGATTGGTTTACCATGTGTTTTCTGAAAACAGATCTGTTGCTAAATTGATTTGTTCTTGTTAACATTACATCAAGAAATGGAAGATTTTTGTTACGTTTGATTTCAATAGTGAATTTAATGTTATTATCTACTGAATTCAGGTGATTTATAAAAATGTTAAGTTCTTCAAGACTAAACTCATAAATTATAAACCATTTGATTTCAATGAATATATTCATTGAAATCAAATGGTTTATAATTGCAGAGTGCAGTGAATTTAATGTTATTATAATAACATTAAATTCACTGCACTCTTGGCATTTCAAAGTTTATTAAAACTTTTTTTACTGTTTTTAGAGTTTTTATTTAACACCTTTTAGCAATTAATGAAATGTATACAGTACAGAACCATTTATCCGGAATGCTTGGGGTCAGATGTATTCCGGATAACTGGTTTTTCCGGTTAACTGGTTGTGCATTAAAGCAGCAACTTTTTGATAAGTTTTGTGGAATATGGGTGGTTGTGGCATTATTTCTGATTTTAAATTATTAGATTACTTGCTTAAAAATCAATGCAAGAAAGATCAAAAGTTAACCAGATTTTAAAAGAAGGTAATTTATGGGAAACCTTTAGGAACAAAAATTCTTCTGTTTCCTCTGCATAAAATTAAAACATCTAAAATACAACTAAATATGCTTTAATTTCAAATACTAGATGTTGTCATCAAATTATACAATTGTTTCAAGCAAAGCCTGTGTCAAACTGGTTGTGTATGACACCTTTTTCTGCAAAGATTCTGAAATCAGTCTATCAGAAATATCATTCCGGATAACTGGTTTTCCAGTTAACTGGTTTCCGGATAAATGGTTCCATACTGTAATCTCTGGGTGTTGGGATTTGTTACATATTTCTTTTATCTGAATTTTTGAAATAGATTGCTTTCATATTTTTCTTGTGTACTAATTTTATAATTATTTTAAAACATACAGGAAGTATTTAATACTATGATAGTACATTTAATTTACTGAAGAGAAAATATGACCTTAAGAAGCTTTGAGCTTAAAAAATAAATCATATTTTAAATCAAAGCAAAACTTACCTCCGCCGTTTCCTTAACATCTTCCCAATCATTTAAAACAGACAACATATTATCTACCTAGAAGAAAAGAAAATATTAAAATACTTTGATACAACAGTTGTTTTTAAACTAAATTAGCGACTCCACCAAATATTCAAATCTAGCAATTATCAAAAAAAAAAAAAAAAATAAAAAAAAAATAAATAAATAAATTTAAAAATAAATTAAAAAAAAAATAAGTATCTCTCTATTCTAAAAAAAAAGTAACTACCGCTGTCACCGCCGCCGCCGGTTTTGATTTTTTTGTGACCGGAGGCCTTTCTTCTTTAATATTAACAAAAATAATGCATACAAAAATATGAAAATCGGTGGTTTTATACAGAAATGTTTGATAAATACGCTGATGCAGACAGTTTTTAAATCGAAGAATTATTTTAAGAGTTATTTAATGCTAAAGTTGGACAAAATTGTTTCACTAAAAAAGTTTTATAGCAGCAAAAACTATACATGGCAGTGTAATCATTTTTAGATCATTTTATGCGTTAGAATTTGCCGGAGTGCAGATTGCATTAATTTTTTTATTTTGACTCATTTTTTCAGGTTTTATTTCTATTTTAAATTCAAATTTTCAGCATTTCTAGAGATATTTTTTACAGATTTCAGAAAATTGTACTAATTTAAACTGTTGCCAACTGTATAAAAAGCGCAAGCAATAATGTTTGCTTCAAATTAAAAATTTATTTACACGTGACTATTATAAACAGGAAAAAAACTTTCAAATTAGAATTAAATAATTACGTATAAAAAGCAGGAACTTATTAAAAATTACGTCATAAAAAGTATACACGTGAATTTTAAAAGAGAAAGGATATTGTAAAATAATAAATTCATTAACATGCGTTAGAAGTCTTAGGAGAAATTACGTCATATTTACGTCACATTATAGTTATTACATAAAATGAACACAAAATAATATTGCAAAAAAGTTTAAATTTAGAAATTGCGCTAGACATTTATTTGATATTTTGAGAATTAATTTAAAATGTCTCATTTAAAAGAACTTTCTTTTCGCTTTGTTAAAAAATACCACGAGACAAAGACTCTCTTTACTTAATTCCTTTTATATTAGCTTATTTTGAAATGTTGTTACACGTGTATACGTCATCAAGTTATGTTTATTTCGACGTTTTATTTGTGTTTTTATTAATGTTGTACGAATTTATTTGTTCTTTTGTTATTTAAAATAAAAATTATATCAATTTGTATAATTTGGCGAAATTGGTCGACAGGATAATCAAGTAGTACAGCAGCGGATTTGGCGTTAAAATTCCCCAATCAAAGAGAAATGAATAGAAATTTGTTTATAGGGAGATCGCCACTGTTTTTTAAATTATAATTCAATCTTTCGAAATCTTTTTAAAGCCGATCTAATTAGCGTGCATTTAGAGTCTGCGGTGTCTGGACGAGGGTTGGCGAGCATAGCTCGTAGGGGGCCGAGCCCCCTAGTTAGTAAAAAAAAAGTAAAGTATAAGTAAAAAAAAAAAAAAAGTATTTTAAATGTGTGTAATGAATGCAGGGTTGCAAAAAAAAGCTGGCTAAAATTAAAAAAAGCCAGGCCGGTGGCTTTTATTGGTTTTAACCGGTTTTTTTTGGCCAAAATTGGCCTTTTATGGCCATAATTGGCTTTTATACAATGAAGCATTGTAATTATAAACTACACATTTTAAAGTGTTTTTAATTAGTTTTAATGACATTTAATTGATTTAGAGTTTAATAAGTAACCTAATTTCTCAATAATGAGGACATTAATACTGGAATAAAACTAGGATAATTTTGCTCAGAATTTGTAGTCAGAATTGCAAAAATATGTCAGCAAAAATTTAAAAGGGCCATACCAACTGCCAATTTTTTCATTTTTACTGCTTTATAAAATTAAAGAGGGCAATGGTTATTTAGTTACATGTTTTATTACTTAATTAATTTTAAGAGCTATTAATATACAAGTCTTATTTTATTTCTAGCAAACATTTAAAATTATATATAGTCATATTAATAAAAACACCATTTCTCACTTAAAAATGTTATGAATAGCATATGCATGAATATGCTTAGCAACAAACTTTTCAAAATTTTATTTAGAGATCTTTTTCTTTTCTTGTTAAATGCTCTATTTGTTATACACTTATGTACCACACTCCTCAAATATTACATCCTTTCCATTTTCTCTTTTAACATAACTTAATCTCTCCATATGATCACATGAGAATATTTCCATTTTGATGTGCTACATTTTGTCATTAATTAAATATAATCTTTAAAATGTGTAGTATAATGTCGAGCTATGTAATATAGAATTTCAAAACACCAGTTTGGAGCTTAACTTATATTCTTTTCAATGTTTATATATATATATATATATATATATTTTTTTTTTTTTTTTCAGACATAATGCCTTCACAGTTGCCTTCTAGAAGTTATTTATTGAACAAAATTTGACTTATTTATTTGACAAAATTTCATAGAAATTCATAACTTCTTTTAGTAGAAAATATTTATAAGTGTATTAAAAATTAAGTGATCCAAATTTAAAACAAATTAACTGTAAACCAACTTCAAAAAATAAAACCCGGCTTTTTTCAATAAAAGCCGGCTTTTTTAAAGTGGTTAAAACCAAAAAAAGCTCCAGCTTTTTTTGGCCTGGCTAAAAGCCAGCAACCCTGGTGCAAGCAGAAAAGACTGTATATGCATATCTCTGGGCCATTCAAGATCACACCTTATCAGTAGCAGCAAAATAACTAGAGCAAAACGAGCTTCGCTTTGAAAAAACGCAGAACTTTCCGGATGAACCAATACTACTAAATAAGCAATATATTTCGATGAAACTATATATATTTTGCTTAATAAAAACTCTTAAAAATACTTAATATATTTTTTTAATGAGCAAATAAGATATCAAAAATAGTAGCAACACTGAGTATAAATTCTGAATACTTTATAATTGAAAGATCCTGGTACCTCTTTGTTATATAGTGCTATGTGACAGGGATATATCATATCATTTAGTTAGGTTTTAAAATCTTGACAAATTGTTTTCAGCCCTAAAGAAAAGCCCTTATTTATGCTATCGTCATATTGCTTTTTCGTTGATGTTCCAGAACAAGTTTCATGTTTTTTTAATGGCATGTTGTATTATTTTTTCTTTAATCGCCAGTATTTATTTTTATAAATATGGCAATAAGCTTTGATTTAGCTAATACTGAGATATATTCAATTTTTTCTTTTTAAGCGAGGGCTTTTAACTAAGAAGAAACTATCCAAAAATGTCCATGATATGAAAAAGTATGTAACTAATGATTAAGCTATATTGAGATACAATGTAAAATGTTGAAGAAAAAAGGAGGTTTCTGTTCTGGAAATTGTTTTAGAGCTGTGAATGTAATGTAAGTGAAGTGTGTTTATGTATTACTTGGTGCTAATTTTTGCCGTAAAAATACCTAGAGAAAAAGTTTTTGAAGAATTATTAAAAGCAATTTCAGAAATATAGACTACAATGCAAGCCGTAATAACAAAAAAGTTATTATTCTAGTAAAGCATTGTAAGAAATTGTTGTGGAACATTGCTATGAATCATTGAAATATACTATCCTTATTACGATGCAAGATTATAATTTAACGCTCTGACTTTACGCTTTACGAATATTACATAATCATAATTGTGAGGGCCGCTATAACAAAGAATTAAAAAAAAATTCCATTTTCAGGACATGAAATAGGCGTGTAAATTTAAAATACCCCTGTGGTAGAATCAATTTTAAAACCAAATAAAAATGCACACAGCAAGTTTCTAGAAAACATCTTACAATGATATCTGTTAAGTAATTAGAGCTGCTTCAGACTATAAAAACTATTCTTGCACAATTTAAACACTCCGTCAGAAGAATAAATTTTGTCAACAAACAAATTTGTTGGTTGGTTGGTTTTCAGTGTCTCCTCATAACGGGGAGACCTTTCTCCGTGGTGTCTCCTCATAGAGTAAAGAAAAATAATGGAGATGAAGTGTGGTGGCTGGGGACGACGCTAAAAATGTAACCATAAAATCTGCTACGTTCGGCACAAACACAACCACGTGCTTTCGCAATAAAAGAAGAAAACTTTTAATAATACAGTTTTTAATTCATAATACAATGAAATATTACTTTAGAATGCTTAAACATAAACAGATCATTTCCATTTAGAGAAAAAATGTACGGGCGATGTCAAAGAATTCGGTCCTTGTTCCACGTATTTGTTTTGCTTGGGCCGAATGAGGACATTTAAATTTGAGTGATAATTCGCATCACATAAGGAAAAGGCAGCTGACGTCACTGTTGGTACTGCTGGTGAGCAAGAAAAATCTGTTCATTGGGAATTAAAACGGCCTATAGAGGCGCTGCTCGCAGCCTTTGCTACAGGAAAATTGTCCCTTTAATTAATGCTAAAGTGCCACTGAAATAATTCTTTATTGTGAATGCATTTAAAAGTTTTAGATATTCAAATTCGGATAATTTTTACTTTGTCAGAACACAAATTTCGCTGGAAATCTGAAATTGTGCAAAAGAATAATCATTCTGAACAACTTTAAAATGCATGTAATGCAATGCCCTTTCACGGCAGTATCCTGAAGCGACAAGTTACATCTTTTCTCCACCAGATGGTCTATTTTGATCACGTGATCAAGGTAAAAACTTCTAATGTAAAGAAGGGAAGGGTCCGTAGACATGTAATATAAATCCCCGCTAGCCAATGAAACAGTTCATGAGGCAAAGAAGTAGTATCTTCCCTTGTTATCAGTTAAGGTGCGTTTTCACTGGTCGTTCTAACGACCTAAAAAATCCTAATGACCCAAAACCTTAACCTAAGAGCGTTTTCACTGGTTACATATAAAATCTTTACGCCAACCAATCAAAGGCAAGTTTTTACTGCGCAAGCGTCTACTTTACGGCTTTACTGTCTGCAGATCGAACAGATGTCAAAAAATGTAAACAAATAATTGTTGTTTGTTGTTGTCAGTTTAATTAGTAGTAGCAAATATTTTGTATAGAAATTAATCGAAAGTTTCGACTGTTTTCCCCACTAAAGGGTCTTAAAAAATGCCCCACAAATCATTGTTTATTCAAACTTTAAATTGTGGCTATGGATTTATACTCCTAAATTAAATAAAAACACTAGGTCACCATGATTTATGTATATTTAAAAACATACTGAATAAATTATTTTTCACACAAGTACGTGTGAAAAACGTTACGTACGTTAGTGGCACATGTGTAATAGAGATCGACTATAAATTTAATGTTGCTTTTTGAATTTCCTTTTAAAGAAATTGAGTAGAATTAGATTTGTTAAATAAATCAACGAATTAAATAAAACATTAAGGCAATGTAAAAATTTGAATGTTCCGACCCGCTTATAAAGTGATATACTCACTGTTTTTTGTGAATCGTTTTTCATATTTCACAAGAAAAGTTAACATTTAAGAATGTTTATTTTTATTTTATTATTTTTTTAAATATGGAATTTTTTTTATATTTTAGTTTTTTTTATAAAACTTTAAACGTTTAACATTTTATTATATTTTTTAAAAAATGGCACATTTAGAGAAATAGAAATTCCTAATAATGTTTATCTCTGTAACAAAAGAAAAAGAACAAAATTTAAGGGAAAAAAATCTTTAAAACTTAAATAAAATCTAAAATAAAACCTTTTTTATATTAGAGTGAAAAAGAATATTTTAGAAATTAATGGTGGAACTTGGGACCCATGAGCATATACAACTGTACCAGTGGTGTAATCGTAAAAAAAGCAGAAGGCATACGCTCAAGGCAGAGAGTATACCCTACAGTGTATATACTATAGCTTTTTTGAGAAACAGACGGTATACGGTGTTTCCTAAAAAAATCCCGAAGTTATACGGCGTATACCACCATATACCCTCCATACATCCCTGAACCATACGCCTGTGACACTGGCAGATTCTCTTATACATATCATCACTACAACAGTCAGTATAAAATTATCCAATTTAGTTAAATCTACTTTTTGTGACAACCCCCCCCCCCCCCCCCAAAAAAAAAAAAAAAAAATTAACAGTAAAATGCAAAATAAATGTACTTAAAATTGTAAATTTTACCTTATGATTTCACATCAGGGGTGAAAGTTTTTCTTTTTTTTTGGGGGGGGGGGGGGACCCGTTTTTGTTACAGAATTGAGAAAAATAAATTTCTGTAAAGAAAAATCAAATTCAGTTGTTTAAATTCAAAGTAAACATTTAATCATCCTTTTTTTAAATGTCTTCCTGCTATACTTTTCTTCTGAGCTTATTTTGTTTGTAAATTACACATTTTAAATCCCAACAATTTTTTCTTATTGTGTGAAGTCGCTTTTATGGAGAATAATTTTGTGAAGGGGCTTCTTTTATTAAGAAGAATAAAGGGGTATAAATGTTTGCCGGGGCAATCCCTGTTTTTGTGAATAGATCACAAAAAGGTACTTTTATCTTGGATATTTTTTTTTCTTCCAGCAATAATTCCTGTTAGTGTTCACTTGTATAAATTAGAAACGATGTACTGAGGTTGAAATAACAATTTTGGTTCATCGTATTATTTCTCCTTATTGTTTTATTCCCTTTTTTTAATGAAATAAGTGAAAGGCACTTATTTTAAATGTATGTAATATATGTATTTTAAATGAAAATTTTGTATTTCAAATAAAATGAATGAGGGGTTTATATTAAAAAAAAAGAATACAAATGATGACATTATTTAATGGTTTATCTCAGGATCGAAACTAGAGGGGGGGGGGCAGAGGAGGCATGTTCCCTGGTCGCCATAAGGAAAGCGAAGGGGGTGTCAAATGAATTTTGGTTTTTGATTTCTTAAGAAGCTACACTAGTCACATGAAGAAACTCACAAGCTAATGTTAAATATGGGAGCATTCTTTTCAAATTTCTCGCTTGCATTTTAATATTTTTAAATATTTTTTTTTTCTTAAGATAGCTGAGTTTGATCTTTAACATTGTTAGGTTGTACGTTTTCGATTTTGGTTCAAGTTTTTTTAGGAGGCTACTTAAACTTTCAGAACCGGTTCAAAAAGTGAAAGTAATTTTATATATATATTTAAAAAAACTGCAAACAAAATTTAAAAAGTAAACATTTATCCTGTTAGAAACAATCTCAGCTGTCCCAAACAGAAAAAATCATTTAAAAATATTAAAGTGCAAGCGAGGAATTTGAAAAGAATGCTCCTATAAGTTTAACATTAGCTTGCGAATCTGCATAGTTTCTTCATGTGACTTCCTTTGGATTTCGTTTTCAAAGTTTTAATGAATCAATATTTGACAAAGTTGATTACGTATTTTTTTATTACATATTTTAAATTTGAAATAAGTCAGCGATTAGAATTAAAATTCTCTTCGTAAATTTACTTTGCGGAGGCCGGGGGCAAAATCTATGTTTGTGCTGGGTGCAAAAAAGGCTAGTTTCAGCCCTGGTTTATTTCATGTGCCTGGCTGACATAAAGTACCTACCCAAAAATGTTGTGAATTTGATAAATTTCACTGGATCAAATGGCATAGCAATGATTTCACTAATAAATATATCTCCAACCGTAACATGCCAATGAAACGCATCATGTTGCCTCTCTGTAAGTTTAAATGTTAAACTATGATAAAAATGATAGAGTTACTACTAAATAAGTATAAAAGTAAAAAAGTTTTTTTTTAACCACTTTTTTATAAACATTGAATGTTTATAAAAATCATCCCTAATTTCAGGACTATAATTCATGTTGGTTCAAAAAACTTCTGTTACAATACATTAATTTGGCATGAGTCTAATTATGGAAAATTCACCACTTCGACTTGGTAGAAAGCATGAACTACTGAATTTATTAAAATGATTATTTTTTCTCCCGTTTTTTCAAGTATGACAACAGAAAAGGCGAAAAAAACATTTTTGAAACTATGTATTGAGAATTTTTAAATTATTTTTTTGAAGTTTAATTATAATTTACTTAATATTAAATTATCATTTGATAAAAGCAGATTAAAAAAATTATTTCTTTATTATTGTAATTAAAAATTATCTTTATTTTTTATTTATATTTCATTTGTTACCTAATATTTCGCTGCTACAGTTTCACAGCCAGTTGGCATGTTTTAATGACATGATTTGATGCAAACCCTGTTATTTTAACCATAGAGAATATTTGGAGATTTATCACCTGTGACTCTAACAGAAAAATGCATTAAAATTCATTTATCACTTTATAATTAAGTTCCTAAAGATACTAAAATTTATTGCCAAAAGAAGCACTCAGGTGTACATCATTTTTACAATTCTGGAGTATTAGGTAACACGAGTCTACTCTTGGTTAGGGATGCACCGAATATCAAACTATCTGGTTAAGCTGAATATCAAAGTATTCAGCCGAACCGAATACTTAAAAAAACCTTTTGAAACACATTTTAAAAAACTTTTCACAATTTCTACCTTTAACTGTCAACTTATAAATATATTTAAAATAATTAGAAACAAGTTCATATTTAAATAAAATAAGATGTTTTTAGATTATTTGTTTGCTGTAACTTAAAAAAATAACCATGATGAGGATTAAAATGATGATTAATTTGGATTTTCATAGGAATTAATGATGTACAAATACAAGTTTCTAAATTTTGTTTACTAAATAATATGTTTCTTGCTTTTTTACAAAAAAGAGTTTCTAACAAAATGGAAAAACTTTTGCGGTTGATGATGGTTACAAAGGCAGACAATTTTTGTTCAGAAAACCATAATCCACTTTTTGAGTCATCATAAATACATTATATCTCATCTCACTCAATCTTGAATTTTCGTTTGTTACTTTAACAATAATGAAGACATCATAACTATAGAAACAGATGTCATAAATTCCCGGAGCCGCCATCTTGGAATTTTTCTTGGAGTGAAAACCCTTTTTCCGCCAAGTAGTAAATGTCGCCAAACACCGGTTTATACGCATGTTAGACTTAACGAAAATAAAATGTAAATAATAAACAAAACTCGTTAAAGTGGCATTCACTAAACGTTGTATGAGTGCTATGCGCTCATTAACCGAAAAAAAAATCACTGGATTCCGCAAACTCCTGCCGCGACCACAAAAATGCACGAAACTCATTAAGTGCCAATCAGTAATCGCGCTCATTAACTGAAAAAAAAAAACATCACTGGATTCAGCAGTTCTTGCTGTGTAGCATTCTCAAAATTCAGCAGTTCTCACTGTGTAGTAATCTCAAAATGTAAAAAACTCGAAAGGCAACAAAATATACATAAAATTATTAACATACCTTAACAGACGTCTGCTTTCTTGAAAGCTCAAGCATGAAATACTGTCATAGCATCACCATCATTTTCAAAAATAGGCTTATGAATACGCATTGATACACTATAAACAAACCTCCTTTTTTCGTCAAAATTTCCTCAAATTTATTAATTACTTCAGCAAGAGTGTTTAAACAGACTACAGAAACCATAGTCAATCAAATACATCCAATAAATTTAACAAAAATAAAAAGACAGAATAATACAACACAATATCAAAACACATCCACAAAATCCTAAGCGAAAATGAGCTTCTCAGGGATTCCCAGAACACGACACGCCAGAACTCACATGGGGTTCCACATATCGATAAAGATTGCCAACATAAAATCACCAAGAAATCTCAAAACATCCAAGATAGCGGCCACCTGGGAATATAAGGCATCTAAGCCTAACTAACTATTAATTAGCTAAGAAATTTAAGTACGCTTATAGACAAAAACAGAAATAGTTATGCTACTGTATTATCTAAATATTTATTACAGAATGCTAATTATGAAAAAACACTTTTAAAATGCTTTAAATATTTATAAATATAAATTTATTATAACAATATAAATTATGGAATAAATTTATTGCATGGTATTTTAAAAAAGATATGATACTGCAAAACAGTTTTTTTGTTTACATTACATTTTCATCAAATTTTAGGATAAAGTTATAATATAGATTCCCAAAAGGCAAATCTCAACACCTTAGAAATTTTAAATCAAAATATCTTACACATAATTATATTAAAAAAAAAATAAAAGCACTTTAAACATATTAATATTTAAAAAATGAAAGGCAAAATATAATACAAATATAAATAAATATTTGATTCAAATGGTAAATGTTGATTTTTTATTAAAGTACTACTCAAAATCAAGTATGGGAAACTGAAAATAGCTGACTATATATATATTTATTAAAATAGTATATCACTTTTAACATTAAGAAAAACTTCATAAAAGAATTTTAGCCCTAAGCAATGATTTATAAAATTACACATGCTTCCACTTAGATTAGGGCCTAAATTCTATCAACTGTCAGAAGACTAATAAAGCTACGTTTAAATACAAAAACAGTTATATTAATTTTAAAAGTTGCAGAAATTTGTCTTACCTGCATATACTTAAAGTTGTTCTGGTGGACTCTAAAATCTTTCTACAAAACATT
Organism: Maratus speciosus; assembly: GCA_963932465.1. Taxonomy (NCBI): domain Eukaryota; kingdom Metazoa; phylum Arthropoda; class Arachnida; order Araneae; family Salticidae; genus Maratus; species Maratus speciosus. Next base: position 259,042,355 of record OZ010791.1, read on the forward strand.
AAGTTTATTATACACATAAAGGTGGCAACCTCTAATTATAAAAATGTTTCTGTCATAACTTTAATTTTTGAAAGATTACCTTACCATTAATTTTTTAAACATTATTTGCAATGGATAGTTTGTTTATTTAGGTTAATACAATGTGACAATTTATTTAAGTATGCAATGTTGTTGACAGTTTGTTTATTTAGGTTTTTTTTTTCTTTTGCACGTTGCATGCTTTATAAATCACTGTTTTCAATCTAATTTTTTAAATTTTCCTAACGAAAAATAAAGATTTCTCATTTAATTTTTTTTTTTTCCTGCCTTCATAATTATTAACAAAACAATAAGACTAAAAAGCAATCGAAGAATCAAAATTTAACAAGTTTCAGTTTCGGTCGATACTTAATTTTAAATCATACCAACCGTATCATGTAACTGCTCTGATGACAATAAATATAATTAACATAAGGAAAAAAGAAGACACTTTGTCGTCTTAAAACAACAAACTCTATCTTTATTATTATTATTATTATTTTACTTTCAAAAACACTTAGTCTCATATGAATATAAACAACAAACTATTTTTTGCATCTTTTAAGAACACTTTTTTACTTTAAAAAAGAAAACACTAGAAACTTTTATTATCTAAAAACATATCTCCCCTTTCCCTCGCCTTTTTTTTTTTTCATCTTTTAAAATAAAACCAAATAGTGCAATTGCCCTGGTAACAAACAAAATGAAGATATACGTAAGGCTGGCCCACACTTTTTTTTTTACTTAGCAGCAGACTTTATTTATGCCCCAGACTGAAACATATAAATGCTTATTTCACATTATATTTGCAATATGGGCATTTAAAAATATTTTCAGCTAAATAATTTTTGTACTTACTCATTGAGTAATATATTTTGTTCTCATAGTTTGTAGTGCAGCATGCTATTTTTGGAAAATGTAATTAAAAAAAGAATAGTTTGTAGGGAGCACAAATATTATTTTTGATGTTACTTAAATAAACTTACTTTACTGTCTCCTCTTTTGACATAGAAGTGGTACTCACAGATTTTTTAAAATCTTCTTTTCTGAAGTCCAAGGGCTTGGGTCTGAAGTCCAGTTGCTTGCAGACGATCACTAATGGTAGTCACTTATTATACAATAAAACTACACACTTGTGATTTTCTGAAAGCATTCAAGATGTATCCCGGATTTGAAGATGTATCCTGGCACCAGCTGATCTGCCAGACGCTTACCTCCACTGGTATACTTTGTATTGATTGATATATACAATTTCTGTATGTAACATCAAAAATATTGATGCTTCTTACAAACAAGTTTATTTTTATTACATTACTCGCAAAATTATATTTTCCAAAAAACAGCATATTACACAACAAACAATGACAAAACTAGGACCTACTATAGTTTCATTACTTCTAATATACTATTTTGACCACTGAATTTATATACATCATGAATTCATGATTCGTCTAAAACTTTAATATACACTCAAACATATAGACTGAAAGAATCTCCCACAGAGAGCATTTTATTTTTTGATAATGAATTCCATTTTCAAAAATAGTAAGAATAATAAATAATGATTTTTGAAAAAAAAAAAAAATGAATAAATAGTTCTTTACTTTAATAGATAAATAGGTACATTTAAAACCGATGACCTATGCTGTAAGATAAATCTGTAGCCATACTTGTAAAAGAAATGCACCTAAATAACAATTTAAACAAAATTTTATAAATATGCATTTCAAATGGAGAATCTCCTATTATTTTGATAGCAATACTTTTTTAATAAATGAAAATAATTGCTAACAAGACATGCAGATTTAACTTAAAATACATTGAATATGCATTTATAACTGCTTATCGAATTGGAATGGTAATGTGTACAAATTCTTCAAAATGGGCACATAGAAAAGCTCTACACATGGTCTGAATATCTCTCAATTGATTTAAATTTCATACAAAGTTATAAATCTTCATAAAAGTTTCAGGATTAATCTTAACAACAAAAAGAAAAATTGCACATCTGCAGGTGAAAAGCATTAAAATTAAAATAAAAAATAGATTACCAGTGTTTTCCTTACATGACAAAGTTCACAAGTAAATATCTGAAAAGGAGTAAAGAGCAAACTGTTTTGCAATCAGATGTTTCTTGCTTAAAAGAGAACAGGAAAATACAAAATACAACGGCTTGTTTATTTTATAGAAACTTTGTTTACATGCTCGCTTAAACATGCATAATCAAATACCTACTATTAGCAAAACTGGATTAAAGTTTGCCTGTAACTAATTTTCCATTTAAAAATCAATGGGCTACAGTATACAATATCCTTCTTAACAATTACGATTATTTTAAGTGAGTAAATGGAAATTTAAATCTAAATTGATCGGAAATACCCTATCAAGTAACCAAGTATAATCAATGAAGCAAGTAATTCATCTTAAGAAACAAACATTCTTAAAAAATACTTTTAATCTTTGTATACTATTAACGTTCAATAAAAATAAAATAATTTTGAGAACTGGACATATCTTCATCCTTATATCCGCAACAAAATCCTTAAACAAACTATATAATTAGTATTCTAATATTAATAAAATGTAGAATGATTACCAAAAATAACAACAATTTAAAGAATCCATATGGATTACCCACAATTTATTAAATTAAAAGACAATAATAATCACAAAAAATAGATTCCTCTTTGACGTAAAACAAAATAAATAAATAAAACGATATAAAACATAAATATCACTTAGTAAATTGACAACACCGCCATTATTATCAAAAGCTCTATTTTAATTGGCTGCGCTTAGGTAAGCCGTGCTTAGGATTGATCACGAATCAAACCTACAAAATCGCGTTCTAACGACCTAAAATCTTGTGTTTAGGTAAAAAGTTAGGTAAGTTAGACCTTGGGTAGACCAGTGAAAACGCACCTTTAGAAGTTCCTTAAGTAAATGGAGGATATTCCATCTGCGTTTTGATCACGTGATCAAGGTAAAAACGTCTAGCGTAAAGAAGGGAAGGCCTCGTAGACGTGTAATGTAAATCCCCGCTAGCCAATGAAACAGTTCATCAGGCAAAGCAGTAGCATCTTCCCTTCTTATCAATTAGAAGTTCCTTGGTTAAATTACCGGTATTACGCGAGGTATTACGAGACTTTTTTCAGCCACGAACCCATATTTGGAATATCCTCCATTACCGGTATCACGTGACTTTTTTTAGCCTCGAACCTAGATTTGGAATATCCTCCATTCATTCAATGGAGGATATTCCGTCTACATTTTGATCACGTGGTCAAGGTAAAAACTTCTAGCGTAAAGAAGGGAAGGCTCCGTAGACGTGTAATATAAATCCCCGCTAGCCAATGAAACAGTTCATGAGGCAAAGCAATAGTATCTTCCCTTCTTATCAGTTAGAAGTTCCTTGGGTAAATTACCGGTATCACGTGACTTTTTTCAGCCTCGAACCCAGATTTGGAATATCCCCCATTACCGCCATGCAAAATTTCAAGTTTCTAGTCACTTTAGTATCACAAAAATAGAAAGTTTAGAATTTTCTTTTCTCCTGTGCCCTTTTAAATTTCGAATTTTCTAAAGAAACTGTTCCGCGCCTGTATTTGTGTCTTAAAAGTAGCAGCCATGTCAAATTTCAAGTTTATGACCTTGTGACCTTAACAATTCCATAGAAATCGTAATTTAGAACCCTTTCTGCGCATTTCACCTTTTAAATTTCGATATTTTTTAAAAACTGTTCTACGCGAGCATTTACGTCTTAAAAGTAACAGTTGTGTTAAATTTCAAGTTTTTTTTTCTAACAATTCCATAGAAATCTTAATTTACAACATTTTTCGACCATTTCACACTTTTAATTTTCGAGTTTTTTTTAGAAACCATTCTTAGCAAACATTATTGTCCTAAAAGTAACCACCATGCTCAATTTCAAGTTTCTAGTCTTTTCACATCACAAAAATAGAAGTTTAGAGCGTTTTTTTCTCCAACACCCTTTTAAATTTAAGTTTTTTAAAGAAAGTGTTTTGTGCGCGTATTTGGGTCTTAAAGATAGCAACCGTGTCTTTCTATCTTTAACAATTCCATAAAAATCTTAATTTAGAACGCTTCTCGCGTACTTCACACTTTTAAAGTTAGAATTATATTTCAAACTGTTTTGTGCGAGTATTTACGGCTTAAAAGTAGCAGCCATGTCAAATTTCGAGTTTCTAACCCTAACAATTCCATAAAAATCGTAATTTAGAACGCTTTTGGCGCACTTCACCTATTTAAATTTCGATTTTTTTAGAAACCGTTCTTAAAGAGCATTTACATCTTGTAACTACCACACTAGCTTTCAAGTTTCTAGATCCTTCAGTACCACATAAATCGAAATTTTAGAATGTTTTTCGCTTTTGTAACCCCTTTGGTGTAGTGTCACCGACATTAAATTAAGCCATTATTGAAGCAAGGGCGGTCGCTATCAATTTGCCATCATTACCTTTGGAATATGCTCGGTAGTGACCGAGATTACCCCTACTAACAAACAAACGTTACCTATTTATAACATTAGCATAGATAAATAAAGAGATGCTGACTTTAAATATAACTAAAATTACCTTAAATGTGATGTACAAACGAACCTAGTGGTGGGCGTCGCACTGCCTTCGGAATAAATTAATTCCAGATCCAGGATCCAATCTACAGAAAAAATGAGCCTGTGATCGAATCTGCCCAGGAAAATTAAGCATGAATGCGGCCCCAGTCTAATGAAAGAAAATCGGCCTGAGACATGAGAAAAAACAAATTTCCATTTAAAAATAATGCCATACGCAACTGAATTTCACTAATGCTACGATGGTTGCGTGAATTTTTTGCATTTATTTTTCAATATTGTCAAATAAATCGTATATTTTTCTGTAACACGCACCGAACAAAACATCTCATTTATAAAGTCAGAGATTTTACTATGATTACGTCAAAGTAAAGTCATTATTTCTGATTGCAGTTTTATCGATTTATGGGCGCGAATGCATAGACTTCGTTATTGTGATCATCGTAATTTTAGTTCATTGCATTTTCGTTTATTTTACCAGTAAGCAGTGGTGTATTCGTAAAAAAAACAGCGTATTCGTTATAGGCAGTATATATACACTAGAGAGTATATACACTATGACGCAAAAGTTTAGACAATGAAGAAATTTTTACATACTTTGAAAAATATTTATTCAATTTTCAAATCACTGCTTGAAATTAATGTGCTGTACATATAAACAATATTTATAACAAAGAAAAGTGGAATTGTGCATATTGCAATAAATTAAATGGTAACAAAAATAAACTGCTGTCTCAAAAGTTTAGACACAAATTAAATAAAATCGAAATAAACAATTTTTAAAACCTGGTTGCGCATCCATGCTTATGTATTACGTCATATACACGAGATTGCATGGAAGAAACTAAATCTTGCATAGTTTGTGGATCGATATCGTACCATGCATTCTCAATAGATGTCTTAAGTTCCTTTTCAGAAGAGTATTGTCTAGCGTTGCTATAAACTTTGCGACACATGATGCTCCAAAGGTTTTCTATAGGGTTAAGATCTGGGCTACATGCTGGCCAGTCGAGAACTCTTATATTATGGGAATTAAACCAAGATTTTGAATGTTTTGCAGTGTGAATTGAAGCATTGTCTTGCTGAAATTCCCACTGAGGACCCCCTAGAAGCTCAGCAAATGGCAGTAGGTTTTCTTCTAATGTCTGTGTATAATGCTGTGAAGTTTGACGACCACTGGTGAAGGTCAGAGATACTTGTCCATTATAGCAAAAGGTTGCCCAAACCATCACCGAGCCCCCTCCTTGTCTGCGACTAAAAAAACGTCGAGGTTCCTTCCGCAAGTCATGCCAATACGATATACAACCATCTGGACCATCCAGATTCCACTTTTTTCATCGCTAAATATGACTGACTGCCATTTCTCTCCATATGACATATGCTTTCGAGCCCACATAAGTCTTTGTAACTTATGATATGGTTTCAGAGCTGGTTTCTTCTGCATTTTGCTATAAACGATTGTTCCTTTTTCCAAAATTCGTCTACGAATCGTATCCTTTGATACAGAGAGTCCCGATGAGCTTTGAACTCTACGTACGCTCATTTGTTGAGTACTCGATAGTCTTTGTATCAGGCGATCCTCTCGTACATTTGTCACACGTGGCCTCCCAGACCGACATTTTGCTTTATATTCGGAACCACTCGATAAAACTCGATAAATAGATTTTTTTGACCTATTAATAATAGCAGAAATTTCAGAAACGCTCTTCCCTTCACCTTTCAACTGCCAAATCCTTGAAACCTCATTCACTTGAATTTCTTTAGCTCTCGGCATGTCGACTATGAAGCGCAATCGTTTGCAGAACTTAAGTACTCCAAATTTGTGACATCATCGATTCTAAATTTGCATATGCCAGCGAATATTCAAAGAAATTTAGAATAGTGTCTAAACTTTTGCGACAAGCACATTTGAATTTTTATGAAAAAAATTAGTATTATAGCAAATAAAACGACTGTCTTTTGTACATAGCATTTTAAATCAGTTTTTGAATATATTTACAGGTTTTTGTAATTCTGACGTCATAATTCTACATTTTAAAGCTGAATGACGTCATTGTCTAAACTTTTGCGTCATAGTGTACTATAGGGTCATTCCATGGTAAGCAGCTTAAGGGGAATCTTCACGCGCTTGAAAATACATGCTCTGTAATGTTAATCCTATGGGCAGGTTATTTTCGAATTTCTCGTTTCAATTAGAAACTTTTTAAACATTTTTTTTTTTTTTTTTTTTTTTTTTTTTTTGCGTAGGATAGCTGAGCTTAATCTTTAATATGTCTCTTTTTTACTTTTTCGATTTTGGTTGCGGATTTTTTTTAAAAAGGTACTTTCAGTTTCCAAACCGCTTTCGAAACTGAAAGTATCTTTTAAAAAAAAATCTGCAACGAAAATCGAAAAAATAAAAAAGAGTCATATTAAAGATTAAGCTCAGCTATCCTATACAAAAAAAAAAATCGTTTAAAAATGTTCAAATTGAAACGAGAAATTCGAAAATAACCTGCCCATAGGATTAACATTACAGAGCGTGTATTTTCAAGTGCGCTTTATTATAATTATCGTAGATCGATGTAATAGTAAAATCTATTCATCGTTGTCAGGTCATCCAAGGCTGTCGTATAGATGGCTGGTGACTCCCCCAACATGGTTTATTAGTGAGAAATTGCAGACTCAGGCATCGGCCGGAGTAGCTCAGTGGTTAGAGCAGCAGTCTTGTATACTGTGGTCCCGGGTTTGATTCCTGGCTCTGGCTAGTTTTTCACTCCAGTTGGGTTTATTGTATTTATTGTATGTATATCTGTAAAATATTTATATATACCTTTAGACACATATGAGCTTATCATTCCCTTCTTCAGCACTTGAACAGGCTTCATGTGCTCAACCTCTACAATTGCAACACTGAATCCACTCTTCTTTGTTTTTTGAGTTTACATACAGTTCAAGATAAAAGCATCATCATTATGATTTATCTGTCATCCTTATCAGATGATAGCACTGGTTCTTCAAATGCCCCGTTTTATCTGACATTGACGTATGCTGATAAACATGGCGTGACATTGTATAGATGTAAGATAATTTAATAAGCAATATGTAAAAATGTAACTTAAACTAGAAGAATCATTCCTGTACTTATCAAAATCGAATGTTCAAAGATGACTTGATCAGTTCCAATACAGTCCACGATGAAAATCGAAAAGAAAAACAGCTAAACTTTGAAACTTTTGTAGCAAACAACATATTAGGGAAGATTATCATTAGCACGATTCAAAATGGCATATAGTCAACCCAGTGTTTCCAGATAGTCAAAAGTGAATTTCCCCAAAATTTCTGAAATTTTCCCCAAATCAGTGTTTTTTCCCGCAAAAGTCCCCAACTCAGTTTTTACTCAAAAAGGGAATTTTTAAATTTTCAATTTACCACTATAAAAATATTTAAGTAATTTAAGCTCAAAAATTTTCCCCAAATCAAGCCTTCTTTTGAAAAAATTCCCCATTTACAAAAAACAACCTTTTAAACTGGGCTGAATGCATATTCTGTAGCTACATTAAGAGAATGAGAGATATATTTTGCAGTGACAATTATTTTACCTTTGTTTTTAAAAGTATTGTCTAACAATTTTGGACTACTGTCTTATCAGTTGGGATTTGAATGAATCCAAGATGGTACGCTGTTTTAATTTTTTTGTCATCCCTATACTGAAGTACATAATCATAATGCAAAGTATTTTCGCTGTATCAATCGATGTGCTTTTGTATATCATAAAAGAGAAAAATATCTGCTTTCGACATATTTAAATTTTTTTTAAAGTACAGCGAAGGAATTTTTCGTTAGAGTCCTGCAGATTTAGTCACACGCAGGTTTAAGCTGCTTAAGACTTTAGATTCTCATGCATATGTAATATGTGTAAACTGTAATGTAGTAAACAATGAACACGACCACATCCAAGAGAATAATGATTGACATTTCCGCTTTCTGGATTGTATTTTCGTTTTTCAAATCAAAATTGAGTCCGAGACAGATCCAGGACTAAAAAAAATCTTTACGAAAAATTATAAAAAAAAAATCCCCAAGTTTTTCCCCAAAATTTTTGTAGTCCCCAAAAATTTTCCCACGAACTACTTGTCCCCAAAAAATTCCCCTAGATGTTCAAAATCCCCCAAAATGGGGACAAAATCCCCAATCTGGCAACACTGAGTCAACCGTGAATGATAGTAACACGTTGGATCTTAAGATGGCAGCATTTATTAGTGATAATTCTAACGTTCTCATTTGACCAGCCGTCCTCGTTTTAGACGACTTTCCACTGCATGCAGTTTTGATGAATTTCCGTGCATTACTTCTTGAGATATCGTTGTCACAGGTATCGTGAAAAACACAGCATAGTGGCGCCTCCTCTTGAAGAGATGTACACCTAAACCAACATCAATTTTTGTCGAGATTCAGTTGAATATGCAGTTTGATGAAATTCCGTGCAATAGTTCTTTAGATACGAGGAAAAGTTATCAGGAAATATGTGAAACATAAATAACTTTCTCGTTTAGTTATTATGGAATTTGCAAAATATAAATAACTTCTCGTTTAATTATCATGGGATTTGTGAAAAACATAGCAAAACGGTGCCACTTGTTGGGAATATACAACAAAACCTAATTTGCACCAAATTATGCCAAGGTTAAATTAAATATGTAGTTTGGTGAAATATCGTGCATTATTTCTTCTGTTAAAGCGACTACAAAATTTGTGTCACTCATAGACACACGGACAGACATTTTCCAAAAAAAGTCAAATCGTATTCAAAACATCCCAAAACATACGAAATCATGAAAAAACTGAAGTTGAAAATTTTCACGTTTCCAATACTTTCTTCTTATGTATATAAAAAACAAATTGGAGATTGTACGTCAAACGTGGCAAATGAGGCGTGTTCGTACTGTGACTAGGTTTATAAATATTCAGATCTTTGTGCAATAGCTGTTGCACTCTTATGCAAAAAGGTATGAAATTTGTTACAATTATATACAGTGTTCTCGCTGGCTTTTGACCATAACATTAGCGATTTGGCGAATAAGAAATAAAAAACAGTAGCCAAATGAAAAGAAATGTTAGCAAAATAGATTCGGCGTGAAATACTGAAAAATCTATCTTTAACCCCTTATTGTATCCATTTTTGGAATATGTCCTAAAAAAACCTAATTTTTTGTAATTACTCAAAAAATAGAAATTCAACTATCGGCTACAAATACTATTAAAAATAAATACATTCTAAATGCTTCCTAAATGTGTAAATGTTTCAGACATTCTTTTAGCAGTCTGAATAAAAGTTAAAAACATCTATCTTTGATTTACCGTTGTGAAAACATATGTACTAAAAATTGCTATGAGATTTCGACCGATAGAAAAAATTGACCGGCCAATGATACTTTACGTACAACTAATAAAAGTATGGTTAATTTCAACACCACATTCCAGCAAAACTTTTCAATATTTGGCACTTGTTGCGAGCAATTTTGTTTATGTTTTTACAAGAGCGATGCCGGCTCATAGACAGTGATTAACTGACAAAAATCTATCGCATAATCCTTTTTCTGTCTTTGGCTGTTCCTAAACTGAATTGATATATTGAGTCTGTATTCAAAGGCGTCGCGATGGGGGGTTATGGGGGGGGGGGGGAGCCTCCCCCTCCAATATATGTGAAGTTGGGAAATTTGAGCTTAGAGTTGGGAAATTCTACATTTTTGAAAGATATTTTTCTTATAAAAAAAAAAAAAATAGTAAAAAAAAAAAAAAAAAAATGAAATTTTTATTGTTTTCCTTACTGCCTTTCTATGTTCTGTAACAGTAAACAAGTTAAATTATCAAAAGGAGTACAAAAAGCAGCCAGACTCATTTGTCATTGTGTTTTTCTGTACTACGAAAATATCATACATCTATCAGATCTGAATTTCCCTACGGTTGTCCATCAACAGTGTCTCTGATCTATTCCCTTTATTTCTTACAAATCTCTGTTCCTTTCTTTAAATAACATGACGGTATTTTCATATGAAGTGCGATTGTGACTCGTACGTAATAGAAGACAAAAAATGTGCAAACCTTAACTAATGCTAGTTTTCTCTAAATGTGTGCAATTTTTCTAGGTTTAAATCTTACATTTACAGTAGTCTTTGAAATTACTTCGATAACTATTCATTTAGCAATTGGGTATCTTATTATTTTCATTCTCAATGATTGCAAGATAGGAAAGCAGAAATTAATCTAGTTTTGACTTTAATTATTTAAATGAAAGAGGTGTACTTAAACTTTCATTAAACAGACCAATAACTATAATTTTTATGTTTTTAGTTTCAGTATTTTTCTTTGGAAAGGATTTTTTACGTATAAGTATCTTTATCATAAACACACATTGGACATATCAATTCAGTTGGAATATAAAGCAATTTGTTTCAAGTTGGGAAATTTTTTAATTCTCCCCCCCCCCCCCCCCCGAAAAAATATTTGTAGCTACGTCCCTCTATATATATAGAGCTCTGCATCTCTATAAATAGAGCAATGTAAATGGCACGCTGCGATTGAACATGTAAAGATACATCAATCTTTAAGAAACACGGATAAGTCTCAAGTGTATTGGCACACACACACACAGAGCAGAAATTGAGCACTCGCAATTTGGCGAGTCTGATTGTTACTTTACTCCCCAAATGAAACATTTTGTCGCGATTTGGCGCAATGGCGAGCGGCAGCGAGAACACTGAATATAGTATATTAAATTCAGTTATACGGAAATAAAAGGGCTCCATCTTAAATAGGACGTAATAATCATGGAAGCCTAGAATCATTATCTATCATGGGATATCATTGAATTAATTACGTACGACAGGACTTAATAGAATGAAGAAAACTTTTATTAATATATATCTTTTAAGGGGACGAGGGACCTTAAAAATAATTTTTTTATTTTTTGTAAATTTCACTTTAAATATTACTCAAAGGTACATTATATGCATTATGGCATGCATTTATTACAAAAAAAAAATGTTATTTTTGAGAAAAAAGTGGAATTTTACGCGTCGTCTTAGAAATCTCCGAAATGCCCCCTGCGCGTTTCATATCAATGAAAATCCCCAATATTTTTTATAAAAGTTTGGTTTATATATATAAATAAAACTGTGCATAGAATTTCAAATATTTGAATATAAAGGTTAAAAAAATTTTTTTTTTGAAAAATTTTGAAAATTTTCGAAAAAAATTCAAAATTTCAAATTTTTTCAATTTTTTTTTTTTTTTTTTTTTTTTTTTTTTTTGTAGATTTCACTTTAAATATTACTCAAGGGTACATTATATGCATTATGGCATGCATTTATCACAAAAAAATTAAAAAAAAAAATTTTTGAGAAAAAAATGGCATTTTACGCGTCGTCGTAGAAATCTTCGAAATGCCCCCTGCGCATTCCATATCAATGAAAATCCCCAATATTTTTTTTTTTTTTTTTATAAAAGTTTGGTTTATACATATAAATAAAACTGTGCATCGAATTTTAAATATTTGAATATAAAAGTATAAAAAAAAAAAAATTCAAAATTTTTTTAAAAAAATTTTTAAATTTTTCAATTTTTTTTTTTTTTTACCTTTATATTCAAATATATAAAATTAGATGCACAGTTTTATTTATATATATAAAACAAATTTTTATAAAAGATATTGGAGATTTTCATTGATATGCAACGCGCAGGGGGCATTTTTAATATTTCTAAGAAATATTTCTAAAACTCCATTTTTTTTTCTCAAAAATAAAATTTAATTTATATTTTTTTTTGCGATAAATGCAAAAAATGCATAATGCATATAATGTACCCTTGAATAATATTTAAAGTGAAATTTACAAAAAATAGATTTTTAAGGTTTTTAAGGTCCCTTGTCCACTTAAGGTTTTGATTCGATTTTCATAAAATTTGAAATGACTAGACAAAATTCTACAACGATTATACATATTAAATTTCAAACCATTCGATTTGGTAGTCTTTGCGCTGTTATATGTGGACAGACAGACGGACGGACCAGACGGCGATTATAGGCGCTAAGCATTTATATAATTACGAAAGCACCCAAAAAAGTCGTAAAAAACATGACTACTCTCTAAACACGAAAATTTTCATGGAAATGCATTTAATGTGAGAAGAGAAAATCATACGATTTTGTATTTCGCAATAATATTGTTATAAAGACGAATTAAAATAATCCACAAATAATCTAAATGGTAAACAAAAGTTTTCGATGAATCATTTTGGGAAGGAAATTGCATCGACTGCTTTTTTTTTCTGATTTTTCGAAACTTAATCAAGCATTAAAATAAGCCATTCTATATTCCGCCAAATGAGATAGTTCACGTGTGGCTTGCATCAGATAAATTTGTTCATTATTCTACCGTAAGTTTTTCTGATAAAACTTTCGAACCGTAATTAATATAATTAATATCTATTTTTAGCTAATCTAGAACTTTCTGTTTCCTGAGCAGTATCGTAAAGGGAACGGAGAAGGGAGGAAAAAAAATAGTTTTAGTCGATCTGTCACCTGGACTAATTGAGTTTATTTTCATTATTTGCATAGTCAATTAAACATGAAACAATTACTCTGCTTTTACTTTAACGTTACTGAAATAAAACTTTACGATATTTTCTATAACTGCAACAAAGCCTATAAAACGTTACAAAAAAAGATTAAATATTATTTTTATAACAAAATATTAAATTTTGCCCGAAGGATGAATATAAGTAGATCTCAATATAATTAGTATAGATCAATATAAGTAGAGAAGGATCAATATAGGTCCGAAGGATCAATATAACTTCAATTCTGATTAAAATAAGAATAAAGGAAAAGAGATATTTAATTTGTATAAGATAAGATTCTTTATAATTGTAAATGGTTTATTTGTCATAACTGATCGTATATATGTAAAATATTGCGCCATCTTTCATTTTTTAAAAATCTAATTTTCACATTTGATTTGAGTTCTTTAAGTTCCAAAGCAGCCTGGACACGTATGTAGTTTATAATTTTTTCTTAAATCTTCATAGAGTTAGAAGGGTTCAGTCTATGAGCATGCTAATGTTACATCTGAGGGCTCATAACCATAGTAGAACAAATCCATTTTGAAATAAACGGCCAAATGCGAATATTACTCGCACTCAGAGGGTTCCGTAATATAAATATATGAATTATTAACTGTACTTTTAAAAGAAATCGTTGCTAAAAGAATAATATGACTTTGTAAAAAACTATACAACGTAGGGTTGGGTATAGCTGTATACACTAGAAAAGTATGAATGGGTATACCATGAAAGCTCAAAGAGATATGAAAGTCTAAATAATATCATATATTGCTATTCTGTATAGCTCTTTTTTTAATCTTATCCTAAACTGTTTTTTTTTAATGAACTTAATTCGGTACGAACAATAAAAGTAGTGCATATTTAAACTTCATTTGGCATTTCATAAAACTATATTTAGCACGGTAATAATCTTTTCTTTTTACAGTGTAGCTAAAACAAAATCTTTGTTCAAAGTTTAAACTTGACATTGTGCTAAGCGCGCTACGAAAGGAGGTCGCGAAGTTGCAACGACTCCTTGATCCGTTCCAACGTTTTTCCAGATAGGTTTTTAGTTAACTTTTAAAGACACTGGAGGCGTATTGAGAGATCCACTCAATGCAAACTAGTCGCAAATCCCATAGTATTTATGTGATTAGCTCTTATTTAATTAGTTTGTTTTTAACAATTTGACGTTTTTTGATATTTTATACTGCTACTGGACTTTGAATTACACAAATATATCAGCCATCTGGGCTTCAAAAGCCGATGGTATATAGAATATGCCATCTCTGTCGTTATGTATGTCCAAACCGCCCGTGTCTTTAAGGGTTAATATGTCGGCTAATTATTGGAATTTCAGAAAATATTTTTGCAGATCTACACCGATCATGATCCCTAGAACCCCAAACCACCCTCAGTAAAAAACTTTATCAATCTATCTATCTATATCTATATCTATCTATCTATATCTATATCTATCTATCTATCTATATCTATCTATCTATCTATATCACTTTCTTCTGGACACGATAACTTCCACAATTCTGCACAAATCTCTTCCAAACTGATACATAAAATCAAGGGCATAAAATCTCGGTCAAGTTCGTTAATGGGAAAAATTGAATCAAGGGGATGGAAATAAGGAGGGGTTTTGTGAAAAACGAAAAAAACCCCATAACTTCTTAAATTTTGTACATATCAAATCAGTTTAAAGTTTTTATTGCTTCTAAGAATAGGGCAAAAAATTTATGTATCACAGATTTTTGATAAAATTAAAAATGGGCTCAAGGGGCGCAAAAAAATTGGGTTTTTGGGAGAAAAAAGTCATGACTTCGTCAATTTTCAAGCTATCAAATCCAATTAATATTATTATAAATCTCCTTAATATTATCTATAACTTTTATATTCACAAGTTTTTGATAAGACCAATTCGTATCGAAAAAAAAAAAAGAAATTAAAAACGAAAATAAAAAGGGGGGTTGAAGAAGAAAAAAATCCATAACTTCGTCAATTCACAAGATATAAAATACCCATGAATTTATCATATATCTTCTTAATATTGTCTAAAACATTTATGCAGATAAGTTTTTGATAGGACCAATTCTTACAGCAAAAACAAATAAAAAATATATAACGGTTGAAGAAAAAAAATCATCTTATTGTGTATGTATTCAAATCCAAACTGCTTATTTTCTTACTCATTTTTCAATTCATTTTTGCTCTCAAACGCATCCAATTGGTAGATTCTCTTATTCAGAAACTATATAATGTACCGTAATGATCGATTTTTTGATAGAGGCAGAATATATTTCAAAAAATGATGTCAAAGTGGGCATTTTGAACAGAATTTCCCGAAGCGATTGTGTTAGAAACGAAAAATATTGCCCTACTGAGAAAATAATTGTTTATAAATCAAGTTTGAATTAATTGAACGAAAAATAAAAACACAGGTCGCTTATAAATCTCTTCAAAAATCACGTCAGCAAGTTTCATATTTTTTCTTTTAAAAATGAATCTGCAAATGTGCCATAAAATTTCGAGTTGTTGAGCATGGAAAAGTATTTTTTTGAATACCGTCTTAACCTTAACATGATTCTAATAAAACCAGCTCTTATACAAAAATGAAATAAAAACTCGTCAAAAGCGGCCAGATAAAATTGTTAAAGTGGGTTTATCTCTAATCATGATTTAGTTTCTGTTGGTGAAATTAATATACTTAACTTCGAAATCTACCTTCGCCTGTAGGCCGGGCCAGAAGGGATTTTTATTTTTAAGTACGGAACCCTAAAAAAAAATGATACAGTCCATTTAGTAGATGCATACAATCTGTTTTCTTCACTCCCACAGTGAACGTGAACCAAGTCTGTAAGTAGATGCCATATATGAGAAAGTACGTGAAAACAGACTTGGTTCTGTGGGAGTAGATAAAAAAGATTCTATGCATCTACTAAACAGACTATCTCATTTTTTTTTTCAAAATGGATTTGGTCTGTACTATGGTTGTGGATCGCTATCTATGACATACGTTAAATTATAGCTCCCCCAAAATCATCCAAATGAAATGTTTCTTTCATAATGAGATACATTTTGAATGAATACAAACGTAATCTAGGAACTCATTGTTTCAAAAACATATCGTTTTATTAGGAAAATTATTAGTAAATTCACATTCAGACTTATGAAGTATGACCTATATTGGTGTTTACATAAAAAGGAATAATCGCCATCAAAAGCATGGTTATATGCTTTTGTAGCTCATTTCTATAATTAGTTTTCGAGATATAGAGAAATTTTCTTTTCGATGGTAAGTCAGTGGTTTTTAACGTGAAAAGTACACCCAACAGGAAGGCAATTTGAATTTTAAGGGGGCAATTTCATATTTGTTACTATTTCATTTCCTTTTAGGTTTGTCTTTCCCCCCTTAAATTAATGTTATAAAATTAAAATTATTACATGCAGATTTTTAAAATAAAATGAAATAATAATAATAAAAAAATCCATTTTTTAAAAATAGTTCCCATATAAAATTCCAAAATACAATAATAACCGGACTAATTGTATGACGAATGTTTAAAGTCGTTGATAAATTTATTTTATATCGAAAAGTTTTTGTAATTTTTTTGGGAATATTGTATTATATATATATATTTTGAAATAGATGAGAATGAGTCTTGCATTTCTAGTTGATCTGCAATATATCACATGAAGAAATTTTTAATGAGGCGGCAATTTTCGGTTTTATCTAAATCTGAGCGACCGCGTCTCCCGTTTTCGTTTGCATACGAAAAAAAAAAAGTAACGTGAAAATTTTCCTAATTTAATTCTAATTATATTCTAATTAATTTATATATTATTTTATCTGTCTACCTTATAAAAAAAGTAACTGTGCTGCTGCCACCGCCGCCGTTGCAGTAATTAAATTTACTGTCACCTTTTTATATTATGAGCTCATAATAGTAAAAAAGTCTATTGCCTTGCCTATCAAAACGAGAAAACTGGTTGCTTTTATAAAAAAATGTATGATAAATGCGGGAAACAGACAGCTTTTAAATAGAAGAATTATTTGAAGAGATATTTAATGCTAAAATCGGGCAAGTTTTACAGGATAAAAAACGATGCTTAGCAATTTACCAACCTTTCGTAAGCACACACTTGACTAGATTGTACTGCGCAGTGTGCAATCATTTTTTAAATTTGACTAGTTTGTTATTTTTTTTTTACTTATTTAAAATTCCAAAATTTCATTACTTGAATAAAGATTTAATTCATAGTTTGAATTAACCAATTTTTACTTAATAATAAAAAAGATTAAAAAGAGGCCAAATAATAATATTTACAGACATTTTAGATAAAAGGTATTGTTGGCGTATGCGAATATAGCTATTAAATGTTCGAATTGCTTGTCCACATCTGTATTGCAATTGTTAGGAAAGTAATTTTGAAAGACTAGGAGGCAACTATGAACTGCTTTATCTAGTATAGTCACATTTAAATGAGGACAGAAGTAAATAAGAAATCAAATTAAATTCCCTATCCACATAAACCAAGAAAATCATGCAGAATTAACTATTACAAATTGCTCACAAAAAATGTAGAGGATACCACGAATACAATTCCTGAACGTCAAAAATTAATTTGAAGGCAGAGGAGGTATTCGAAAATCTCTATATAATAAAAGGCAGTGTAACGCTGGACGGGGCGAATCCATCAATCTTACCAGTCTCCCAGGAAGAGACTCAAGGGGAAAAGGATCCATTCTCCCATTGGTTGACAAGAAACAAGAATCCCGCGATTACTTCTCAAGGTTACAAGTCCTGATAATTGAGCAGTGGTAGACACTTCTTCCTAACAAATCAGTGCAAGGCACATCGCATTACACCACCAAAATAAATCGCCAAGTGTCACTTGAGATTATTTCAAGTATTAAGTTGCAATCATATTAAATTTTCTTTGCGACATGTAAGGAATTTTAATTTATTTCTCATATAAAGTGATTCACGGAAAACAATGATATGGTATTTTTAAAAATATCCCTTTTTTTCCTGCGAAAAATTGATAAAACTTTCTTTTAAAAAAGTAATCAATTTAAATATTTTAGGCTTATTATTTTGTAACTTATTTTTAAATTACGCATTACTTATATTTTCCTTTTCTATATACAGGCATGTATATAGACATGTATGTAAGTTTAAACTTAAAAAAAAAACAAAAAAACAAACAAAAAAAAAACATATTCAATATTTTAAAAGTAAAAAATTAATATTTATACGAAAAGTAAAATTAATATTTTTTGATTTATAGCTTTGCATCAGGAGGACAGAAGCTTAGGGGGATTAGACCCACACCCGCCCTGAAATAATATCCTGGCATTTTGTAACTTATTTTTAAATTATATTTTCCTTTTCTATATACAGGTGTATGTAAATTTCTCTCTATTCTAAAAAAAAGTAACTACCGCTGTCACCGCCGCCGCCTCCGCCGGTTTTGATTTTTTTGTGACCGGAGGCCTTTCTTCGTTAATATTAACAAAAATAATGCATACAAAAATATGAAAATCGGTGGTTTTATACAGAAATATTTGATAAACACGCTGATGCAGTCAGTTTTCAAATCGACGAATTATTTTAAGAGTTATTTAATGCTAAAGTTGGACAAAATCGTTCCACTAAAAAAGTTTTATAGCAGCAAAAACTATACATGGCAGTGTAATCATTTTTAGATCATTTTAGGCGTTAGAATTTGCCGGAGTGCAGATTGCATTAATTTTTTTATTTTGACTCATTTTTTCAGGTTTTATTTCTATTTTAAATTCAAATTTTCAGCATTTCTAGAGATATTTTTTACAGATTTCAGAAAATTGTACTAATTTAAACTGTTGCCAACGGTATAAAAAGCGCAAGCAATAATGTTTGCTTCAAATTAAAAATTTATTTACACGTGACTATTATAAACAGAAAAAAAACTTTCAAATTAGAATTAAATAATTACGTATAAAAAGCAGAAACTTATTAAAAATTACGTCTTTAAAAGTATACACGTGAATTTTAAAAGAGAAAGGATATTGTAAAATAATAAATTCATTAACATGCGTTAGAAGTCTTAGGAGAAATTACGTCATATTTACGTCACATTATAGTTATTACATAAAATGAAC
Organism: Maratus speciosus; assembly: GCA_963932465.1. Lineage (NCBI taxonomy): Eukaryota > Metazoa > Arthropoda > Arachnida > Araneae > Salticidae > Maratus > Maratus speciosus. The sequence continues at coordinate 259,061,698 of OZ010791.1, forward strand.
ACAAAATAATATTGCAAAAAAGTTTAAATTTAGAAATTGCGCTAGACATTTATTTGATATTTTGAGAATTAATTTAAAATGTCTCATCTGGAAGCACGGCAGTGCGTCCGCCAAGTTCGCACAAGCCGTAAGCGACCTTTTCCTGAACCATTTCGGCATACTTTTCACCCCCTCATAACGCCGTTTTAGGGAGAGATATAGAAATTTTTCTTTTATACACATGTTCGTATGGTCAAACTGAACTAAGGTTCCACGATTTCATGTTTCTGTACTTAGTAGTTTTCGAAATATTGAATTCCGAAAAAGCGCTTTTTTGTCACTGACTCATTTCGCATCATCAAATAACTAAGGTACTTCTAAAAGTCGTAGAATTATGAAATTTCACAAGTAAGTCGGGTTTGTAGCACAATTAACCAGAAAAATCTGAAAACACAGAATTTCCGTCTCTAAACCCTTCAAATAGGGGGTGTTCATTTGGCCGTAAACAATTCCTACACATTCAATTGTGCCAATGTTGGTCGCCAAAACTCGATTACAGAGCTTTGAAGGCGGTCACGTGATTTCAAGCAGAATAACATTTTATATATATGCTTTTCCAAAGATGTTTGTTAAATAGAAAAAATGAATGTACCTAAAAATTTTAATCAGTATAGGTTATGATATATTTACGATATTAAAACAATAAAACATTTAACAAAATATAACCGCAATTCGGTACGTTTCCGATATAGTAGCTTTGCCGAAATACAGAAAATAGCCTTGACGAGAAAAGAAATTCGATAATATATTTTCTGGCAACCTATTTACTGTGTCATATACACAAGCAATTTTTTTCCATATGTATACAATTTATTTAATGTAAGGAACCCGTATATTTATTTTTATATACCAACATAAATAATCTGTATATAAAAAATAATATTTTATACATGTATAAATAAAATGTTTATATGTATATAAATACGTATAAATAACATAAAAGTTCATCAGGTTTGTTTTCGTAGTTGTTTATATCATTTGGCAACATATCTCAGTTTCTGAAGTCCGAATTGCGCCAAGATTTTTAAAAAATGCCAAGGTCCCTATAGTGAAAAATATCCTAATTCCATATCAAAGTTTAAAAATCTCCTTTTAATTAAATGAAATGTGTAACTTATAAACTGTCTTTAACGATGTGCGACAGATGCGGCGTCCGAAGTCCGCTACTAATGTTATTATATTGTATTATTAGCCTACATACTGTTAATTTATTGTTAATTTTAAATCTGTAAAAGAAAGATTATAGTTATAGATAAGATATGTTGGTCGCCAAAACCCGATTACAGAAAATTAGCCTGAGTTATAAAGGTATTACATGATTTCAAGCTGAATGAATTTTTGGTACTTGTTAGTTATCCCGTCGACCAATTTCGCCAAATTATATAAATCGCCAAATTATACAAATTGACATAATTTTTATTTTAAAGAACGAAAAAACAAATAAATTAGTATAATATTAATAAAAATACAAATAAAACGTCGAAATAAAAATCATTTATGACGTAAACACGTGTTGTCAAGTGAATGTGACATTTACGATCAACTATTATTGGCATTTAATCTTACAATTTGGCGACAGAAATTTGGTCGACGGGATAACTAACAAGTACCGAATTTTTATATCCTTTTAAGGCAAATCTTTCAGTTTATCTGTCCATCTTTCTATCTTTTACTTCCTTAAAATAAATTTTATTAAAGACCGGGAGGCGTCTGCACAGATCATCACCTCATCGAGTTGACGGCTGAAATTTCAGGATTAGTTAAATATCGATTAGCGTATTGAAATGTAACTGGTCTGCCAAGCCATATCTTTGTGGAAACCACCTACAGACCCGATTTTACGGGTTAATTGGTGGATTTTCCATTGTGTTTTCCTGCACCCATTCCTCCATGTTTCCAAACTTTTGGATGCAGGATAGTAAACCTATCAGTTAACCACTAAAATTAGGTCTTCAGGTGGTTTCTACCAAGATATGACTTAACAGACCAGTTGCATTTAAATATGCTAATCTAGTTTTAACTAGGCTGGGATTACGGTGCCTCGCTATCTTAAATCTTACGCTCGATCGTAGGATGGGCGTTCCTGCAATCGATCGTAACTTGGTATTACGGTGCCTCAGCGTAAGTCCTCGTGCTTCGGCGTAAGTCCTCTTGCAGTCAGCCAATCAGAGGCCGCAGTTACATTTGTTGTGGCTGCGCGCGCATTCACTTGCGTCTTATCTTACGGCTGCTTCCAAGCTGTCGTAAGATCGTGGGGTACCGTAATGCCGTTTACGTTTGTTTATATCGTAAGTCTCTAAGTTGATCTTAAGTGAAGCACCGTAATCCCAGCCCTAATCCTAAAATTTTAGCTGTAAACTCGATGAGGTGATGGTGTGTGCAGACGCCTCCCGGTCTATTATGAATGTCGGAATTCTAATCTCAATAGCACTTAGGTCAATCTGGCAACTATCCCTACTATTTATGAAACTCTATTCCTTTAAGTGCGTTTTAGTGATTTTAATGAACTTATGCATATGCATCATACATATTATACATATGCATATAATACGTAATACATTTGCATCATACATATCATAGGTATGTGTATAATACATAATACATATGCATCATTATGACGTCAGAATAAACAAAACATTTTTTGTCTCCAAATTTGAGAACTGACATGATATATTACCAAATTTGACGAAACTTTGCTAAATGTCCTCAAGCTTGGCGAATATTTGACGCTAGTGACTATTTTTCAATCAGTTAATTATTAATGCAAGCCATCTATTTTTATTTTTCCGCATATCATCAGAATAGTTAAATGATATAACGTACTAATATTTCCAAAGTGCTAATAGTTTCGTCACTGTCAAAAACGTCTGCTATTGTTGTTATATTGTACTGTTATCATGGAAGACGGTAGTATTCCGAGTGACGCAGCCTTAAGCCTAAAATCGTATGGTATCGTATCGTAGAATTCGTAGATGGCGGAACTCATATATACAGCTAACTCGACATCAAAGAAATTGCGAAAAGCCGCCTGTTAATAACTCACCAAATATAGGTCCTATTGTTCTGATTTTTTAAAAACAGTCTTATATCTGCAGTCTAATCCTATTCTGATTTTTTTACAATTCTACGTGCAGTATATTTTCAGATCTGTAAACCCATTTTGAAAGCAATTTCGATGGTGTAAGTTTGTCTTTTTTTTTTCTCCGAAAAGGTCTAGATTTTTTTAAAAACAGTAATATATAAAATGAATCTGTTTTTGACGAAGTGGATAAGACTAACCTAGTATCTAGGAAAACTCTTAATTTTTATATAATCCGCATGAAAAATTGGACTTCTTAGGATCGCGGATTACATGTTATTCTATGGGCTAGCAGACAGAACGTTGCACATCGGTTTTGCGCGGTTTAGGTCACAGTTAAAAATCTGAATATTGGCAATAAATCTTTTTTTAAACTACAAAAACAGTTTATTATGTGCTTTAAAATACTTAGACTGATTTTTTAAAATGAGCAGTATTTTGTAATTATATGTATTTTATTTCATTGTTATTCATAGTAAGTAAACATTTTTTAAGGAGAAAATATTTCACATTTAAAAAAAAATTCTCGTATCGAAATTCGATATTTATCGAAAATTCTCGTATCGAAATGAAAATTCATCGCGTTCGCCATAAGACTTCGCCATGTATCACTACGCGATACGCGAAGTTGACTGAAGAAATAAGAAATATCAAATATCTTGAAATGGTATTCCAAGGGAGAAAGTGAGTACAATTTCTAATTATCCAGACAGCATTCTTTGCAACCGATCCTTTCTAATTAGTATAATGTTCTGAATTGTTTTTATTTTCAACAATATTTATAACTGTTTTCCTTACAAAATAACGTTCATGTGTGGCATAGGTATTTCTTGTGATATGTGAGTGTAATACAGATAGATTACTAATTTAATTTTGTGTTTTGAGTTTTCTTTTAAAGAAATTAAACAAAATCTTTCATTTTTAAAGAACGCACAATTTAAATAAAAGGTATGACGAAATCAAAATTAAGATTTCCATTCCCGTTTATAAAATGATTCATTTGCGAATCGTTTCTAATAATATTATAAACGAAAATGGACTTAAAATGACATCTTTTTCGAAATATGGGTATCTTTCGTTTATTTATTTTTTTTATATAACTCTTTTCAGCTTCAAAAATTAAAGCATCGTAGTATTTTATTTTTATAAAATTTAACCTAAAGGGAAAAAAAAATTCTTATTGCCGTTTATCTCTGTAACAAAAGCAAAACAGAAAAACAAAACAAAAAAAAAACCTGAAGCATTTCTCTTAGGCTAATTGATTACAGCCATGGGTGCAAGACCTTCAGTCTTGGACATATTTTTCACTGATAGTAAATTCTACTTTATATACTTAAATTATCACGATTAGCTCAAAATGAACCATTTTATCCTGACTGGTTGTTTTGAGCTCCTAAAAGTAAAAAATTTCATCATGATACTTTTCCTTATTTAGTAATTAAAGTTTATAGATAAATAAGATAAAACAGCTTTTTTGCAAAAGTAAGATACTTGTTTTTATTTAATTTTAAAGTTAATATGCTTAAAAGAAAGCTTTAAATAATTTACTTTTAAAAAATATAAAAGTAGCCAGCTCCCTTATATGGTATTTGTGGTAATGAAGTATTATTGTAAATAAGAACAATTCAGAACATGTTACTATTTAGAAAAGATTGGTTTCACAAAATTTCATTAGCAGCTGCATTGTAGCTGTCATGATAATTAGACTTTGTATAAACTAATAAAGTGATTACTCAGTAACCATTTCAATTAATATATTAATCTGACTCGCATCTTAAATTAAATATTAAGTTTTTATTCTGCTTTCATTAAACCATTCACTATTCTTTAACATTCCGCATATTCCGACTACAAAAACTCTTTTTATCAATTCCTCCTGTACACTGGAGGGTTGCCGTGCCACTTACAGTGTAGCGCGCTTATCGCCTCGTTGTGCAATAGCATTTGAAAGATCACCACACTCATAAAAAAGTAGCAATAAAAGAAAAACAAAATTAATCAATTGATTGTAAAAAGCCCGCTCCATTCTCGGTCGGGGGAGGAACATCACAAGAAAAAAAACCCTCGTGAAATTTGACAGTATGTCAGGGGGGGGGGGGGGGATCCAAAACTTCATCAAAATAGTTGTAACTTTTCTAATAAATATGTTACATCTAACATATGGTAGTAATAATCGGTATGTCTGATGAAAATACAAATAATTTTTTTTAAATGAACTATTTAATGATTTTTTTATCCCTATTACTGTATTGGATTAATAGTAGTTTAAGAGCCATAATTTTATATTGTAAAATCCTTAAAAGCACTCTGCAAGCAGTCCTTGTTCAGTCACAAAAGCCTGCCACTAAAAAATTTTAATGCAGAAGATGTAATGTATTTCTCAGATATAAACAATGAATTTTGCAGTTAAGAAGCACATGCATTTGCACATTATTTTGGAGTAATGAAAACATTGTTATTATATTAAATTTTTTTGTAAATGAGTGTTATAATCAGAGCAGCTCATGACAGGTTTTTCTAGCAGCACTAAAATGCATGCTTTCCAAAAGTTTTTTATAATAATTTTTTGCTTTATTTAGGAAGAAAATTCTGCTAAAAATAAGGCAAAGATTTCATTATTAAAAATAGTGAAAAAGAATAAATTGGCCAGCCATGCATTTAGTGTTCCCAAAACTGTCAGTCATGAGTTACCACTGTTTATAATGATTTTGCCCAGGCATATTTGGATGTTATATTTCAAGGTAATATCTTTAAGGTAATTTAATAATGTGTGATCTATACCTATTATGTAAAATTTTATAATTTGCACATTTTCTGGTTCCAAGGATAAGGAATGTAATTTAAAGCATGTATACGAAGTAAATTTAATGATGTATGAAATATGATCTATATGATGCAAAATTCTATAATACGCACAACTTCTCATACCAAAGTGTGCATTATAAAGATCTTCTACTATATTCATATGTAGTTCACACATCAAAAACATTAAAGATTTAGTATCTGTAAGAGGACATTATTACAGCTTTATATTTTTTTCATTCTGTAGCACAAATTACTCAGGTTAGAATTTGCCAATCAAAACATTGCCATCTTGATTTTTTTTCCACTGTCTTTATTTACCTCAGAAGTGATTAACATTTTTTTATATTGCAAATCCTAAAGGTTATAATAGCAAAAAAGCATCTTTAAGCCCTTGGGGATGAGCGACCGGTATACTTGGCCACTTAAGGTGTTCAGAATCTTTCATTATTCTCACCACTTATTTTTAATTGTAAAGTTTACATTCTTTAATGGGAGCATTTCTGTGATTCAATTACAGAAAATTTTCTGTTTTTAAAAACCTGTAGTAAAAGGTTAAAAATTAACCAAAGGGCTCTTGTCGCGAAGAGGTTAAACATCTTGAATTACAGTGAACTTTAATGACCCTTGGCTTTAATTGCCAGTACTCTTCCAATTGAACTATCTGTACGACAGCCCAGCCAACACAATATTCGCTCAGAACAACTATTATCATGACATCAATTGATTGTGTGAAAAATAATTAAAAGTGTACATGGTTGTATATTTTATTATTAAGCAACAGACTTTGCAGATCCGATTTTCTAAAAAGCTTTAAAGATTGAAATTTCTAGGCTGGAGGAGTGGGAAAGTGGTAATTTTGAGGAATAGGAGGATAATTTATATAGAAGAATTTTCTGTATAAAAATAAAGATTTAAATTTTTTTAATGTTGGGGAGTAGGGAGAGGGAGAAGAGGTGAAATGTACAGTCGTGGAAAAAAAAAAGTAAACACCCTCTACTAACTCCTTAACAAATTATTATCGTAGACGAAAGTTATTGGTACCGAACGATTGGAAATAAAGTCTATTTTTAAATGATGTATATAAAATTTGCTTAGGGGGCCATCTACATATTAAAACAAATCCAAACTTCATTTTTTTTCAATGGCAATACCCAATTTTAACGAGATATTTCAAATCTTCGGTTCAAACTATGCCTAGGCACCAAATTTCAAGTCATTTGAATAATAAGTTTTTGAATTATAAACATTCAAAATTTAGTGCTTCTAATGTTAAATTACATTTTCATATTTTTATTCATATCTCCTGAAATTATGCTCCTAATGTGCTAATTTTTTGTGTAGCAGTAATACTAACATACCCAAACATAAATACGTTGAATTTGCAATTTTTATAATTTTATGATATGAATTATGAAATTAATATTCGAAAAAATTATGAATTGTAACCTAAAATTTTTTTGATGGATTTAGATTTATGAAGTCCTGCTTTATAGAAATCCAAAATTTCACATTTTTATTCCAAATAGTTTTCAAATTATGCTTAAAAAACGGCAAAATGATAGTTTAAGGGGCCGTCTATGATAGAAGTGGCTAGATATTTTGAAATGTCTTACGCTGTCCTGTAATCTAGCAGACTTCATTGACTGCTTGAGTGACGCTTAAGGTGCCTTGATCAAGAAGGGGGCTCTCTCGGTTAACAATCGAGTACCGAACTTCAATTTGGATACAGCCCTTAAAATAAGCTTGTTTTAAAATAATTAATTTCTCGGGAACTTATAGTACGATTTGCATAAAAATTTGTTTTTAGGCTAATTAAATCGTGTAGAATTCATTTATGCTGTAAGAATTGTGTACTGCTATTGAAAAAAACAAAGTTATGGTTCGTTTTAATATGTAGATGACCCCTTAAGCAAATTTTATATACATCATTTAAAAGTAGACTTTATTTCCAATCGTTCGGTACCAGTAACTTTCTTCTACGGCAATTTGTTGAGGAGTTAGTAGGGGGTGTTTACTTCTTTTTTTTTCATGACTGTACATTAGGGAAGTTAGTGCTTATTTATTTATTCATGTCAGTGAGCAACAAATGTTGCAGATTTTTTTTTTTTTTTTTTTTTTCAAGCTAATTTTTGAAAGATTTTATTATTTAGGTAAGCTGGAGAGGTGGGTGCAAAAGCAGAAATGGAATCTTCGGAGCTCGGGGGATTATTTTATGATATATTATTATTGTTAATAAAGAATTTTAAATAGGGATGGTGAAAGATTATTTTATATAAAATTAAAGAATATTTAATTTTTTTGCACTAGGAATGAGAAAAGGGAGAAGCAGAAATTTGTAGTTTTGGATTTAATATAAATATATGTAATTACTTTTATAAGTGATCGATGATTGTTATATATATATATATATATATATATATATATATAAAGGTTTAAAGAGTAATATTTCTTGTTATTTTTCTTAACAAAGTAATTTTTTATATAGTAAAATTTAACATAGCTTTTTATATCTCTGAAACAAACCAACAGAAATACCCTTTAAACATGCATGTTGTACATTACTTCCATATCTTACCAAAGAGTTCTTATAAAAATCTCATTGCACGGTGCTCTTTAAAATTGAAGTATGATCATCCTTTTTTGCGGGGAAGGAGGGGGGAGAGATTGAAGGTGAATTGAAATCCTGACTATGAATTCTTTGTATTGGTCTTTAATTTTTTTTGTGTGTGTTTATTGTTTTATTTATATTTTTCAATAACCTCAAAAAAGTAATGATATCAATACAAAAACCCTTAACGGGTTAAAAGTTTGTGACGCAGCACTTTATCTTATGCTCTAAGATTTTTAAATGTGGAACTTAAAAATAATGATATCAAATTTTGAGTGACGCTATGTTATTAATTATAATCTCTCTATATATTATTTATTTCATCTTTTTATTTTTTTATAATCGCATGTGCAAAAATTATGTTCAATTTAAAAAAATGTATAAAAGTTTATTCATTGATGCTTTAACATTTACACCTCTCATAAATTCCAAGTATGAGTTTTAAAAGATATGATATCAAAATTTTAGTGACGCTTTGATTTGGCTTTAAACGATTTGTTTTAAAATTAAATTAAAATTATTTTTGTTTTGGCTAAGATATATATGCACACATCTAAATAATAGTTTTAATTTTCCAATATACTTTAAATATGTCACTTTCACTGAATTTATATAATGCATTTAAATGTATTTATTTGAATAAATTGATTTATCCTTTGTCCAATGCTATTAAAAATTTAAAATAAGATTTGAGTAAATAATTTTTTTTGCGTCATTGTATCCAAACTAAGTGAAATGTATTCAAATGGATACTATGAGGCAAAAAAATTATTTACGCAAATCTTATTTTAAATTTTTAATAGCATTGGACAAAGGATAAATCAATTTATTCAAATAAATACATTTAAATGCATTATATAAATTCAGTGAAAGTGACATATTTAAAGTATATTGGAAAATTAAAACTATTATTTAGATGTGTGCATATATATCTTAGCCAAAACAAAAATAATTTAAATTTAATTTTAAAACAAATCGTTTAAAGCCAAATCAAAGCGTCACTAAAATTTTGATATCATATCTTTTAAAACTCATACTTGGAATTTATGAGAGGTGTAAATGTTAAAGCATCAATGAATAAACTTTTATACATTTTTTTAAATTGAACATAATTTTTGCACATGCGATTATAAAAAAATAAAAAGATGAAATAAATAATATATAGAGAGATTATAATTAATAACATAGCGTCACTCAAAATTTGATATCATTATTTTTAAGTTCCACATTTAAAAATCTTAGAGCATAAGATAAAGTGCTGCGTCACAAACTTTTAACCCGTTAAGGGTTTTTGTATTGATTATACTTACTGTGACTATGTTGTTAACCTTTACACCGCTAAAACTTCTGTATTATATAAAGAGAATTTACGGAAACTATTAAAGCATTGAAACTGCCAGTTCTCCTTATGATTATTATAATTCTATAATATGTAACCTGTTAATCAATATGTACGTTAGAATGAATCTTCTATAATCCGATTCCTCGCATTTTAGTTTTCAGGTTTCGAGTAAAATTAGCTAAAATCTTAAAACCATGGCACATTGACTAATTCTTCAACACGATCAGATGGAAGAATGATAGATTTTCAAATGGATCATGGCAGTGAGCCGGTAGACCTTCTATTCTTCCGTAATCGAGTCTATTGAAAAGGCTAACGTGAAACAAAAAGATATTAGCATCAATATGGTTTAATTCAAATGCAGATATTGTCAAAGGATTTCATAAGAACCATTTCACTTGTACCCAGTCGTATCAGTTAAAATAAAACAATTGGTAGTGAGCCCAATTAGAAAAGATTACTTAATAGGATTAAAAATTTCCGCATTAGAGAACGAATCGTAACAGCTAAGGAAACATGCATAAGTGAGTTAAGAGATATTTGTCATGAAAGATGAAATACATCACACAAAATATATGATGTGCTTCCATGATCGTAAAGAGTTCATGATTTCTCTATCAAAAGCTTCCGAATTGGCGAAAGAATGGGCAAGTAAATTAAATTATGAATAACAGTAACATGATGCAACGTTTAACATGGAAGTAATACGGTAAATACTGCTTGCTAGAGGCGGCTAGTACTTTAATATAAAAAGAAATAAAGTATAAATTTGTAAAGCTCAATAAAATAAATTTAGGTATTTTTATGTTAGCCGGGCGCAAGTGGCAAATCGCCAAATACTGTTCCCAACTCCATTGTTCATATTGCATTAATTTCATTAAAAAAATATATACTTTTCAGTCATCTCATTTAAAATAGATGCATTTCCCTCATTTTATTTAATAGAATATTTAACATAGAAATAAATAAATAAGAAATAATAACATAAACCAAAATATTTTATTTGAAAATCAAAGCATTGTTTCTAATTTACACATATGAAAAATGAAAACTGCTATTGGCAAAAAAACAAAAGGCTAACGAGGAGATTTACTTCTGGCTAACATAAAAGTACCGAAATTTAAGTTTTTCATATTAATATAGTTTAGAATAACAAACTTGAAAAAACATACAAAAAGTAGTGATATCCCAACAAAAAGTTTTCGGTAAAAAAAAAAGCGCCAAGTTTTCCTTAATGTTTCGGCCAGAAAAAAGTAGTGATATCTGAAGTTCGCACAAGTTAAAAGCCAAACATCACAAATCTTTCATTGAAAATGGCTTCCTGCGACTTGGCCGTTAATGCCTTCGTGAGAGTTTTTCAAATTTTAAAATATGTACAAATGAGCTACATGCCAACTACATTTTTTGATTATTTTAGGCATTTTGTGACGCAGAATACAGAAATAAAATACACATTTAAAAAAAAACATTTAAACAACTTCAGTCTATTTAAATGCTTAGAAGTTAAAAATAACAAAATACTTGTATTCAGGAGATAATATTCCTAATTGCTAAAACATAATTAGTATCAGCTTTTAACAGTTTATAAATCGAATACCTCTTAATGTTTGCAAATAAACTATAATAAATGTTCAAACGAAAAAAATCTCTTTCGCCAATACACAAGATTTCAATATTATACAATAAAATATAATGTAATATATTGTGAGATTTGATGTAAGTAAATTTTGTTTTATTTATTGGGCTTTACGTTAATGACTTTAGCTTTAGACTGTACAAAATGGCAATTAAACTGCAAATGGACTAAATGATCTGTAATCAAAACTAATGTTTGTTGAAACTGAATGGTAGTTATCAGAAATCTTTTACTTATAATGTCTTTATGTGAATTTGCCTTTTTGCATTCTAATATTACTTTTAATATTTAAATAATTCATAAATGCGTAATTTCCAATCAGTAATTTTGAAATGCTGTAGAAGGCATTAACGGCCAAGTCGCAGGAAGCCATTTTCAATGAAAGATTTGGCATGTTTGGCTTTTAACTTGTGCGAACTTCAGATATCACTACTTTTTTCTGGCCGAAACATTAAGGAAAACTTGGCGCTTTTTTTTTTACCGAAAACTTTTTGTTGGGATTTATAAGAACTTTCTTTTCGCTTTGTTAAAAAATACCAGGAGACAAAGACTCTCTTTACTCAATTCCTTTTATATTAGCTTATTTTGAAATGTTGTTACACGTGTATACGTCATCAAGTTATTTTTATTTCGACGTTTTATTTGTGTTTTTATTAATGTTGTACGAATTTATTTGTTCTTTCGTTATTTAAAATAAAAATTATATCAATTTGTATAATTTGGCGAGTGGTTTGGCGATTTATATAATTTGGCGAAATTGGTCGACAGGATAATCAAGTAGTACCCATAGGCGTAACCAGCCTTTTGAACGGGGGGGTGCCCAGACTTTTTACCCTGAATATGTTGGATACAAACAATATTTCATATAGTAAAACCTGCTAAAACGGAACTCCATGAAACAGGTCGAATTTCCGTTTTAGGTAGGTTTTCCTGTTAGAATTCATAATTGTGTGGTATTTCTTTTAAAAAGGGCTCAAACGCGATTTTTGTTTGCGTGAAGGGGTGTGAGAAGGGGTTCAAAACATCAAAACTAAATCTAATGGTAAAAAAAAAAAAAGATATGTAAATCTTCTTGCAACAGTGAAATAAGACAGTGACTAAGTGTGGTCACAAGTGTAAAACCTTTTGGCACCGTAAATTCTTATAAAGATTTAAAAAGGCCTTTAATCATGCTGGAAACTTCTATAGGCACAAGGGCATTGCACGAGACGTAACATTATCTATGTCAAAGTATTGTAGATGAAATTGTGCCGGATGATAAATCTCAGATAATACATGCTGTACACCAGTACATACCCACGAAAGTTTTTCAGAATGTGACTCCATGACTGCTTAGGGATCACCGGGGGGGGGGGGGGGACACAAGAAATTTTGGAGGAAAGTGCATATAAATAATTATTATTATTATAAATAATTACAATATTCATTAATAATTCATGTTTTTACCTTAGAATGTGTCCAATGTATTAGGTAAAGCAGGTCATGATAATATATACACTAAATTTTGTCAAGATGATAAAAATTATATTATCATGATGCGACTGTAATAATAAAGATAGGTGCTTGTCTGTCTCTGGGTGTGGGTGTGTACACATGCGCGCTGAACTCTGAAAAAACAATGCAGTCCTCACAACCGCAAGATTTGACAGGAAAGTACTTGTTTGCCAGAAGTCGTGCATATCGAAGACAATTTGTAGAATTTATCAATTAATTTTTTATGCGAATTTTTTCAAATTAGTAAAAAAGAATCCGATTTATATATTTTATCCAGTAAACTTTGTCTTCTTTTCAATAAAGTTTTTTCAAGATTCTTACAGCGATTTTCAATGGCAAATTTTTCAATGTTATTTTTGGAGGGTTTTTTTCGCGTACCTAAAAAGAATCCGGTTTAAATATTTTACCCAATTAGTTAATTTCGTTTCCTGCTGTTTTTTTAATCTTATCCGAATTTTCAATGCGATTTTTAGCGGGGGTTTTTTGCACTTTGAGGCGATTTTTTTACTTTTTTTTTAAACAAAAAAAACTCTTCGGTAATTTTTGCAATTGCCGTGATTAAATTCGAAATGGTAGAATGTCAAATCAGTTCTTATAAGAAAGCTGAAAATTTAAATTGGCTCGAAAAAAAAAATCGCGATAATTCAGGATTCGTTTGTTTCGAGACGGAAGTGGTCGTAGCTTGGTCGGGGGTACGTAGCCGAAGGCAGTCCCCCCCCCCCCCCAAATCCTAGATTTCTTTAATTCTATGTTCGTTAAAAAAAAAAAAAAAAAAAAAAAAACAGCGAAACTCACCTACTAACAAAGTTTTCTTTAAGGGGCAGGGTTTGAAATAACGTGCGGGGTCGCGCAATTTGTGCACAGAAAAGGAAAATCCCGCATAATAAAAAATGCTGTGCAGTATTTCCGCCCTAAAAATTCTTTCACAGATCTGTGATTCTTCAGTGATCTGAAGTCCGCGATTTTTATTTCTTTTGTGGAACTTCTCAAAATCAATTCGTGACTCGGTCACGAGAAAATTTGAGAATTTCTTCAAACTATCGTAAAAAATATCGTGAATTTCGATAAAAGAGTGCAGAAGAAATCACGAATTTCGTCAAAGATTGCGCAAAAAAATCACGAAATTCGATAAATGATTGACGAGAAAATGTTGCAAATTTCGTCAAAAAGTCGCGGAAAAGAGTAGAGGATTTTGATAATTGGTGCGGAAAGATATCGAGAATTTTCCCGATTGGTCGTGCAAAACTATCACGAATTTCGACAAATGACTCCTGTAAAAAAATCAGTTTCGTGAATAGGTCGCCAAAAAAAAAAAAAAAAAAAAATTCGTCAAAGGATCCCGGTGAACGCAAGAATTTCGTCAAAGGATCGATGAAAGAAAATGCGAATTTCATGAAAAGATCGCGGAAAGAAAAAGCGAATTTCATCGAAGGATCGTGCTAAAGAAATCCCGATTTCGTCAAAATATCGCGATAAAAAATGCGCATTTCGTCAAAGGGTCGCAGTGAAAAACACGAATTTTTTCAAAGGTTAGCGGTGAAAAGTGCGGATTTCGAGAAAAAATAGCGTAGAAAGAAGACGTGAATTTGTCAAATGATTTTGGAAAAAATTGTAAATATCATGAAATGATCGCAGAATAAAATCGCGAATTTCGTCAAAATTTACTGCACTGGGCTAAAAGATTGAAACCGGGTCCTTTTCCTAGTTTCAAAAGAACTCCGCAAAACGAGAAGAAACTCCAAAAATCGCATAAAAATTTTCAGAGGAAAAAAATTACTATATTGGCTTGAAAGACTGCAACCATATTCCTTTTACGAATGTCAAAATATGGTCGTGAAACACGAAATTCAACCAACCAACCAACTTCAGATTAATTTTAATTTTCTGTGCTATTATTCCTCATTTTCAACGGAAGCAGGGTCTGTGCACCCCCACCTTTCTCCGGCTAATCGCATTTTGCAATTACTGTTTCACATCTGTATTCCCTTTCAAATTTTTTTGCTGCTTTCTAGACTTTAGACTGCGAAATCAAAGAGACAAATAATTTCTGTTTCTATCCTTGTCAAAAACTTGCGTTAATTTCTCATGAAATTGCAGAAACATGCAATAGAAAGAATGGTGTTAAGAAAAATCTCTTACAAAAAAAAAAGACGTCAAAATGGGATTATAAAACCTTCTTTTTGACTTACTATGACTATACAAATTCTTGTAAATATTCTAGTTTTAAGGGTGTATTCCGATCCAAACTGCTTATTTTCTGATTCATTTTAAAATTCATTTTTACTCTCAAACGCATCAAACTTGGAAATTCTCTTATTTAGAAACTAAAATGTGCGGTGCTTCTTAATTTTTTGATAAATGCAGAAAATACTGTAAAAGACGCTGTCAAAGTTGGCGTTTTGAACCGAATTTTCCGAAGCGGGCGATCTGGGAATGAAAAAAATGGTCATACTGAGAAAATAATTGTTTAGAAATCAAATTCTAATTAATTGAGCTGAAAATGAAATCACACGGCATGTTAAACATGTCTTCAGAAATCACCCCAGCAAGTTTCATGTTTTTACTTTTAAAAATGAGTCTGAAAATATCTCAGAAAATTTCGAGCTGTTGAGGGTGGACAAATATTTTTTCGAATACACCCTTAAGGCTAATGTCAGACGAACGTCTTTTTGCACGCATTTTTCCCTACGTATCATCCCTACACAATGCTAGTGTCATTGTATAGGGATGATACGTAGGGAAAAAAATCGTGCAAAAAGATGTTCGTCTGAAAGATAAAGTACATAATTTAAAAACTAGTTGGATGTGCCAATCCTAAAACTTTCTTCCATCTTATACATCTTAATGTTTCAAAAAGTAGTTACACATGTTAATACTTCAATATTATTAGTTCAATACTATACCAACTTTGATTTTCGTCCTAAATTTCTGCTTTAGTCAATTAAACGGACTGAAAACGAGTTAATCTATATCATGATATCTGTTAAAATTAATAGTTTTTCCTTATTCTGTTGTTATCAGCTGTTTGCGAATAGCCGGCTTAGCAGGAAGCGAGTTCCCGCCGCTGCACGAGCCGCCAATGGACAATAGAACTACGAAAAATCAAGAAACGTATATAAAAATCGCTATCACAGAGCCCCTTTACCGCGCAATATTTCCAAATCCAAGGACGACCTGTTGGCCAAAGCCAAAAATATGCACAAAAAATTTGGTTCAATAATGAAAATGGCACAGACATCGCAATTATAGCGCCCCCCTTCCGGCAGATTTTGTTCAAATGCAGGGATGACTTGCTTGCCTAAACCAAAAACATACAAAAAAAATTTGGTTCAATTCTATGCATAACTTCATACGCTTTTCGATGGTACAATAATGAAAATGGTACAGACATTGCAATTATTGCGCCCCTTCTGGTGGAATTTTTCCAAATTCAGGGAGGACCTTCGTGCCATGACCAAAAACATACACAAAAAATTTGGTTCAATTCTATGCATAACTTCATACACTTTTCGATGGTACAATATTCAAAATGGCACAAAAATCGCTATTACAGCGCCCCCTACCGGCGATTTTTTCCCAAATTAAGGAAGGACCTGCTTGCCATAGTCAAGAACTTAAAAATTTTTGTTGGTTTATTTCTATGCATAACTTAATACACTTTTCGATGGTACAATAATCAAAATGGCACAAAAATCGCTATTACAGCGCCCCCTTCCAGCCGATTTTTTCCAAATTAAGGTAGGATCTGCTTGCTGCTACAGACAAAAACTTAAAAAAAAAATTCGTTCAATTCTATGCATAACTTCATACACTTTTCGATGGTACAATATTCAAAATGGCACAAAAATCGCTATTACAGCGCGAATTTTTTCCAAATTAATGAAGGACCTGCTTGCCATAGCTAAAAACTTAAAAAATATATTGGTTCAATTCTATGCGTAACTTCATACACTTTTTGATCGTACAATGGCGGTAGACAGACGGACAGATAGACATTTTCTATAAACATGTTTTTTGGGATCTCTGACCCCTAAAACGTGTAAATCCGTCGAAAACCGGAAGTCGAAAAATAATTTCGATTTCAGTACTTTCTTCTATTGAAGATAGAAGAAATTAAAAAGAACGTGGAATTCTTTTTTTTATCACAGTTCAAAACTTTATGTTGTTAGTTTTCTGAACTAAACTAACTTGCTAAACTAATTGAACTCTGCTTTCGCTTCTTTTTTCTTTTGTAGATTTCGATTTTTTAAAATGATTGTACTTGAGGCTGCGCAAGCGGGGGGGTGCCCGGGCACCCAGGGCACCCCCCCTGGTTACGCCTATGGTACCGCAGCGGATTTGGTGTTAAAATTCCCCAATCAAAGAGAAATGAATAGAAATTCGTTTATAGGGAGATCGCCACTGTTTTTTAAATTATAATTCAATCTTTCGAAATCTTTTTAAAGCCGATCAAATTAGCGTGCATTTAGAGTCTGCGGTGTCTGGACGGGGGTTGGCGAGCGTAGCTCGTAGGGGGCCGAGCCCCCTAGTAAACTTAAAAAAAAAACAACAAAAAAAACCCCCCATATTTTAAAAGTAAAAAATTAATATTTATACGAAAAGTAAAATTAATAATTTTTGATTTATAGCTTTGCATCAGGAGGACAGAAGCTTAGGGGATTAGACGGTTGGGATTCAACCCGAGATACTTATTTATTAATCAATATACATATTAAAAAATTTTTGGAGGGGGGGGGGAGGAAGGGGGGTGGTAAACGATAAAATACAATTTCAAAGTGTTATTAAAAAAAATAGTATTATTTCAATAGTTGCAGCAGACTGTTTTAAGTACGCACTTTTATTGCATATTTACTAAATTTTTGCTTTATTGAGAAATCTTAATTTTGTTATAGTATATTAGCCGGAAAACCTGGTTTACCCAGAAATATTGCAAATGCTGATTATGTGTTTATTAGAACATAAACTAGCCGAACTTTGCTCATCTAAACGCTTCCATATTGTCAATTATTTTTTTATCAGTTTTTCAAATTTTAAGTGAAAAACACAATTTTTACCCACCGTCCTAGGACGGGCATTTATACTAGTCTATATAATAAAAGACAAACATATCCGTGCGTAACGCTGACGTCATTTTGTGACTGGCATTATTTGACGATGAAATTTCGGTCGATGAAATTCGGCAATTTTGGTACAATTTTTTAAATTTCTAAACATTGCGCATTTTCAATTTTTACACCATCATATAGGAAAAAACATACTTTCAAATGAAATTTGTTTGAAAGCTCTATCTTAATTGACTGATTTATTATGGTTTTCAAAATAATTTTCAAGTGCAGGTTTTATTACGAAATAGCCCATTTGCACTTAAAAAAATATAAACAGTTTAGCATTTGTCTCTGACTAATTTTCCATAACGAAATTAAAACTTCACCAACCTATTATATTAGAAAGTGACCGTCCGTTTGTATTTCACAGCTATTCTTCCGAGATCCAGAATATGAAACGTTGGGCGATCAGATTAACGCCAGTTATCCGCATGGATCCCAGAACGTTAAAAGTGGCCTTAGAATTTTAAAATTTGAATTCGTTTTAAAGATATTGAAGCCCAGTTGCGTAGTGGTCGGAGCATCTGATTGCCGCGTTGCATGCCGAGAGTTCGATTCCCGGCTGAGCAAGGTTCATTCAGCCTTTCATCCCTTCGAGTTCGATAAAATGAGTGCCAAGCTTGTTTGTGAACTAAACACCGAGGGTCCCACGTTAGACTGACCGCCTGACCGGGACATATGCTGTATAGTACCTCGAGGTTCAAGGTCAAGAAAACAGAGATTTGCACTGTGGGCCTAGATCCTTTATGGATCGTATAGCCACAGAGTTTAATTTTTTAGTTTAGAGATGTTATTTTTTTCGTAAATGATATTTTTGTAATGATGAGCAACTAAATTCCTCCATTTTTGTGTATAAAAGGGAGAAAAAAGAAAAACGATAGGGATTATTAAATTTCTTTGTTTGACATAATTTTCAAATTGAAATTAATTTTTATGTGAATAGCTAGTGAAAAAATATTGTGATTGAATTGTATTTCCCAAGAAAATTTCAAGAAATACAAACTTATTTTCACATATTCAAGCTTCAGTTTATAGCTCATTTTAGAAAGCAAAAATCGTCTGTCGACTTGAACATTGAGATAAATTCCATTAGTGATGGGCGATAACGAGATGTTTTTCTCGATTTTCTCGATTGTATGGACATCTCGATGTTTTTCGATTGTGTAAATTTTTTCTCGATGACTACAGTTTGCAAATTTCTTTTATAAATCATATATTATGTATTATATACGTCATACATTTATCAAGAATCGTCTGCGGGTGAACTGGAATGAGTCGATGTTAATAAAGACTAGGTGACTTCGACCGCTAGCGGGCCCCTCCTTTAATCGGGGTCCCTAATTTATACGTAATCTTGTAATATGAAATCACGAACAGGTTACCCGCTATATACGGCACTGATATATGATAGCAGGCGGGTGTGGTGTGCACGCACTATAAAATCTTGTAAAAAATATAATATCGAAACGAATGAATCTCGGACCAGATCTCTTGGGGGAGGGGTCAAAGCGAGCGGAGGGGCACAGCAGCTGCATAATATGATTAAGTCGTCACAGGTCTTTAGGCCTTTCCAATTACATGTTACATGAGAAGTCTGGATCTGAATTCATAAAAATGCCCTCCCCGTGGGGGCAAAGGGGGGGGGGAGGGGTGCGGGAGGTGGATAACATGAGTAAGTGGTCATAAGCCTTTCCAACAATATGTCACATGAGGGGTCTCGGCTAAATTTAGAAAAACACCCCCGTGGAGGAAAAGTGGGGGGGGGGCGGTCACCGGAGGTGCTTACATCAATAAGTAGTCACATACCTTTCCAACGATATCTCAGATGTGGGGTATTGGCTAAATTTGGAAAAGTGTCCCCCGGGGGGGTGCAAAATGGGGCGATGGACACCGGAGGAGCATAACATCAATAAGTAGTCACAGACCTTTCCAACGATATCTCACATGAGATGTCTTGGCTAAATTTGAAAAAGTGTCCCCCGGGAGGGGCAAATTGGGGGAGACTGTCACCGGAGGTGCATAACATCAATGAATAGTTGCAGACCTTTCCAACGATATCTCACATGAGGGGTCTTGGCTAAATTTGGAAAAGTGCCCCCTGGGAGGGCAAAGTGGTGGTGGGGACACCGTAGGTACATAACATCAATAAGTAGTCACAGACCTTTCCAACGATATCTCACACGAGGGGTCTTGACTAAATTTGAAAAAGTGTCTCCGGGGGGGGGGCAAAGAGTGGGGGGGACTGTCACCGGAAGTGCATAACATCAATAAGTAGTCACAGACCTTTTCAACAATATCTCACAAGAGGGGTATTGACTAAATTTGGAAAAGTGTCCTCCGGGGGGGGCAAAGTGGGGGGGGGCTGCCACCGGAAGTGCATAGCATCAATAAGTAGTCACAAACCTTTCCAACTATATGTCACATGAGGGGTCTTGGCTAAATTTGGAAAAGTGTCCTGAAATTTCATATATTATAAATAATATTTAGCGGAGGGCTCCATAAAAAAATCCGATCTAAAATGATAAAAACGGAAAAACTACCCTCGCAGTGGGGGCCAAATTGGGGAGGGGAGGAAGAAAGTCTCATAATATGAAAGAGTCATCCGAGAGCTTACCGATGACATATCACATGACTGGTCCAAAAAAAGTTTGAAAATTGCTCCCCCTCCCTCCCCCCGTGGGCCCACTCTTTCGCCCCGGAATTCACACAGCCGCCACTTTAAAATTTTTATGTTCAATAAATAATATTTACCGGAAGACTGCATAAAAAACCCACATCTAAAGTGATGTTTAAATTTATTATAGAAATCGGCTACGATTTTAAAAATTTGTTCACCCCTTCCCCATCCCCCTTTGGGCGAAGAAAGGTTCATAGTATGAAAGAGTGGTCAAAGGGCTTTTCGATTATATGCAACAGGAAGGGTTCGGTAAAATTTTTAAAATTGCACCCCGCATGAGTTTACTCTCATGTCCTCCTCCCTCGAAATCACCCGACCCACCTTCCTCTTTGAAATTTTTATATTTAATAAATAATTTTTATCGGAGGGCTCCAGGTATGTGACATCTTGGTAGGGCTAAAATAAGAGAAACTTTGAAAATTAGGGCTTCATTTCACAGCTCATTGTCATGCCTTTTTCTCTATCTCGTCTCTTGGTACTCTCGATAAATTTTCTTACTTTTCTTCTCTGCCGAGGACGAGAGAAATCCTCGAAAAGCTTCTATAGCGAAATGTTGAAAAGCGCCAAAGAAATCCTCGAAAGGTTTTTCATTGGGAGATTTCGAAAAGGACGAGAGAAACCAGCGAGAGGCTTCCCATCGGGAAAGGTTGAAAAGGGCGAGAGCAACTCTCGAGAGACTTCCCATCCCGAAAGGTTTAAAACCGCGAGAGAACCAACCATCGAGCAGTTTCCCATCTGGAAGCGTCGAAATGCTGGTAAAATCATCGAGATGATATTTACCGAAAAACGAGATGGAAATGAAGCTTTCAGAGTCAAACTAACCGCATTTCTGGTTTAAGTCATAATTTCTCAAAGGAGTCCATCTGCTTATCCAATCTCTCACAGGCTATCTAAGCCTGAGAGCTAATGTACCAGTCGGTTCTGTGTGTATGCATGTACGTACGTTCGTACGTATGTATGTACGTAACGCGATAACTCTTGATTAAAATGTACGATTTGCTTCAATTTTTTTTTATGTTCATTCTGATAAGGCGTTCCGCTGATTAGTTTTGACGGTTCATTGGTTAAGGATAAAGGGAGAGAAGGGGGCTGGTCCCCCCCCCCTCCTTAATTTAGATAAATAGGTTTTTCATGCAGAATTATTCGATTTGCTCCAAATTTCGTATACCGGTTTATTATGTTAAAGAGCTTCCCTGATTAAACTTGGAGGTTCATTAGTTAAGTATGAAGGGGGGAAAGGGGGGTAGACCCCTCCTTAATTTAAATAAATGTGTTTTTCATGCAGAATTATTCGATTTGCTCCAAATTTGGTATACCGGTTCATTATGTTAAGAAGTTACCTTGATTAGATTTGGAGGTTTACGGGTTAAGTATAAAGGGGGAGAAGGGGGCTGGACCCCCCCCCCCTTAATTTAGATAAATGGGTTTTTCATGCAGAATTATTCGATTTGCTCCAAACTTGGCACCGGTTTATTATGTTAAGGAGCTTCTCTGATTAAACTTGGAAGTTCTTTGGTTAAGGATAAAGGGGGAGAAGGCGGCTGGTCCCCCCCCCCCCCCTTAATTTAGATGAATGGATTTTTCATGCAGAATTATTCGATTTGTTCCAAATTTGGTATACCGGTTTATTATGTTAAGGAGCTTCCCTGATTAAACTTGGAAGTTCATTAGTTAAGTATAAAGGGGGGAAAGCGGGGTAGACCCCCTCCTTAATTTAGATAAATGGGTTTTTCATGCGATTCGCTCCAAATTTGGTATACCGGTTTATTATGTTAAGAAGTTGCCTTGATTAGATTTGGAGGTTTACGGGTTTAGTATAAAGGGGGAGAAGGGGGGCTGGTCCCCCTTAATTTAGATAAATGGGTTTTTCATGCAGAATTATTCGATTTGCTCCAAATTTGGTATACCGGTTTATTATGTTAAGGAGCTTCCCTGATTAAACTTGGAAGTTCATTAGTTAAGTATAAAGGGGGGAAAGGGGGGTAGACCCCCTCCTTAATTTAGATAAATGGGTTTTTCATGCGATTCGCTCCAAATTTGGTATACCGGTTTATTATGTTAAGAAGTTGCCTTGATTAGATTTGGAGGTTTACGGGTTTAGTATAAAGGGGGAGAAGGGGGGCTGGTCCCCCTTAATTTAGATAAATGGGTTTTTCATGCAGAATTATTCGATTTGCTCCAAATTTGGTATACCGGTTTATTATGTTAAGGAGCTTCCCTGATTAAACTTGGAAGTTCATTGGTTAAGGATAAAGGGGGAGAAGGGGGGCTGGTCCCCCACTTAATTTAGATAAATGGGTTTTTCATGCAGAATTACTCGATTTGTTCCAAATTTGGTATACCGGTTTATTATGTTAAGGAGCTTTCCTGATTAAACTTGGAGGTTCATTAGTTAAGTATAAAGGGGGAAAAGGGGGGTAGACCTCCTCCTTAATTTAGATAAATGGGTTTTTCATGCAGAATTATTCGATTTGCTCCAAATTTGGGATACCCGTTTATTATGTTAAGAAGCTGCCTTGATTAGATTTGGAGGTTTAAGGGTTAAGTATAAAGGGGAGGGGCTTGTCGCCCCCTTAATTTAGATAAAAGTGCATTCATGCAGAATTATTCGATTTGCTTCAAATTTAATATACCGATTTATTCCGATATGGCGCTTCCTTCATTAGATTTAGAGGTTCATTGCTAAGTATACAAGGGCGAAAAGGGGACAAGTCCCCTCCCCTTAATTTAGATAAATGGATTTTCATGGAGAATTATTCAATTTACTTTAATTTTTTTCTTCTATGTTCGTTCTGATAAGGAGCTTTCCTGATTAGATTTAAAGGTTCATTAGTTAAGTATAAAAGGGTTAAAGGGGTTAGACCACCCTTAATTTAGCGATATGTTTCTTTTTTTCCTGCAGAACTATCTGATTTGCTTCAAATTTGATATACTGATTTATTATAGTTAAGGAGTTTCCCTGATTAGATTTGGAGGTTCATTGGTTAAGTATAAAAGGGGCAAATGGGGGATATTTCCCTTCATTTATTTTTTGAGGGACATTATTCTTTGAAATAAGAGTATAATATACAATTAGTGTGAATAACCTGTGAGCTCAATTCCATCAGTTTAACTGGCACTTATCTTTTTATTGCTATTAACCGATGTGGGTTATGAAGCATAGTGATTTATGTATTCAGTTCTGTATAGTCCTAGTTTCAAACTTTACTGTTAAATTTAGTGTCATTTTGCCCCGAATTTTCAATGTTTCTCTTATTTTAGCTCTGCCAAGCTGCCCCATACCTGGAGACTCAGATAAATACTATTTATTAAATATAAAAAGTTCAAAGAGGAAGGTGAGTGAATTCTGGGGGGCGCGAGAGTGGACAAAGGGGAGGCGAGTAATTTTCAAACTTTTAGCAAACCTCTCCTTGACATATCATCGGAAAGTCCTTTCACCACTCTTTCATATTATGAACCTTTCTCCTCCCAGAGTTAAATTCCGAAAGGGGGCGGGGGTGGGGAGCGGTGCGGGGGTGAATTTTTTTTTTTAATTGTAGAGATTTCTACAATAAATATCATTAAATGAGGTTTTTTAATGGAGCTCTCCGATAAATATTATTTATTAAATATAAAATTTTAAAAGTGGGGCTACGTGATTTCCGGGTATATTCTGTGATAAAAGAGGAAACCCACGTGGGAGGGGTAGATTTCAAACTTTTTTTGGACCAGTCATTTGATATATCATCGGAAAGTTTTCGGTTATCATCGGAAAGTTACTCTTTCATATTATGAACCTTTCTTCTTCCCTCCCTAGTTTGGCGCCCGAGAGAGGCACTTTATGAACTTTTTTGAAATCGTAGCGTTTTTAAACATTTTAGATCGGATTTTTTTACGGAGCCCTCCGATAAATAATTTTTAATATATGAAAATTTCAAAGAGAAGGATGGGCAGGGTATATTTCGGGGGCACGATAATTGGAATCCTGGGAGTTGGGACTCTTTTCTATCTTTTGCTGACAC
The DNA here is from genome assembly GCA_963932465.1 of Maratus speciosus. Classification (NCBI taxonomy): domain Eukaryota; kingdom Metazoa; phylum Arthropoda; class Arachnida; order Araneae; family Salticidae; genus Maratus; species Maratus speciosus. Next base: position 259,086,484 of record OZ010791.1, read on the forward strand.
CCCTCATGTGATATATCATTGGAAAGCTCTGTGACTACTATTTCATTTTATATATCGCCCGTGCCCCTCCCCTTACTTTGCCCCCGCGCGGGGCACTTTTCTAAATTTAGCCGACACCCCTCATGTGACATATCTTTGGAAAGTCCTGTGACTACTTATTCATATTATGCACTTTCCTTACCCCTCCCCCCTACTTTGCTCCCCGCGGGGGTTCGTTTAATGTATTCCAGTCGAAGACTTTCTTAAAATGGGGAAATTAAAGATCCAATCTCAAATGACGTAGAAAAATCAATAAAAAATTTTGATCCATTTTATCATCCTTTAGTTCAGGTTTTTGCCACTAGGGGGTGCTTTTGATTCTTATTTCTTTGGCCATTTTGGTGCTAATTACCGAAAAATTCTAATTTTTGATACTTAAACTCCCCTTACCGCTTCATAGCGACTCGCGTTTTTTCAGCTTTTTTCAACCAGGGGGCAACCTTACAAGACTTTTCCAGTCTTACGGCTCCTTTATAGCCTCCCTTTGGTTTGTTGTTTTTTTATTCCATCTGTTTTCAGTTACCCTATATTTAATAAAATCTGCCTTATATATATGTAAAAATGATGATTTCAATAATCGATTCTAGAACATCTCTTTTGTAGATTCTCGAAAGTAATCGATGACTGTATCGATTGTGTATTTTACGATAACGATTTTTTTCGATTGATAAATTTTAGAGAATAGCCCATCACTACTATGAAACTGTCGGCCAAAATAATAGCTAAGTTTTCCAATAACTGTTTTTAGCTTTTCTCGTTATAATCGATTGTAAAACATCTCGATTGTAGATTCTAGGAATTAATCGATGGCTGTATCGATTGTGATTTTTTACGATGACGATTTTTCTCGATTGTCGAATTCTCGAGAATCGCCCATCACTAAATTCCATTGCTATAAAAAAAAAATTCCATCGTAGCTCTTTTTAAATTTAATTTGAAGTAGAAAAAGAGATTTTCAAGCATTTCCTTAAGATGTCTATTAAAACTTTTCACAAGGACGTTAAAAACAAAATGTTTGAGTGAGAAAAATTATATTTCTCTAAGCATTTATTTTAATTCATAAATATAAAACGCTTTTGAGTAAATTCGCCAAAACAAAGTCATTTTTATATAACTTTCTCGTTTTTACCAGCTCCGAAATTGGAAGCCAAATCTTGGAAGAACGAAAAGCTTTTGGCTAATAAAGAATATGTGCATTTTTATTGGGTAAGATTTTGCTTAAATTGTAAATATAATTTATCATTGTAAATATTGTATTTAGTAAAATTAATACTACAATTGCCTTCTAAATTTACAATAAAATTAGATTTCATTTTATCCAAAAGAATCGAATGATGAAATGCAATTCAAAAGCGACACATCGGGTTGCCACGCAACGAGTATTAATAAAAGAAAGATGTTTGTCTGCCAGTCTCTCTGTCTCTCTCTTTCGGAACTAATATTTTTGCGAGGAGGGAGAGAGAGAGAGAGAGAGAGAGAGAGAGAGAGGGCGGAGTATGGGTCGTTCTTGGTGAAGGTACAGTAAGTAATATTTTCATCAGCTTCTTGCTAAATATCTTACTTAGTATGCCCTCATTCCCCTCATAAAATATCCTAGTTACGCTCATGATTGAAGGGAACTGAAATATATAATCTATAGCGTTAATAATAATTTGATCTAAGAAGGGGAGGTAGGTATAATGAACTTGTCGACGAGAATCGTCACAAAATTTTTAAATATATTATTTTAAAATAGATGGGAAAGAAATAATATTATAATATTTAAAAAGTTCTCTACTTCAATAATAAATATAATTAATGATAATGAATTGCTTAAGCCTAATTAATAGTTAATTCTTAAACTAGCAATAAAGATAACTTATAAAGTCACAGTTTCCTATCATATTGGGAAACTTTTGTATATTTCTTTTTTTAACAATCAAAATCTTAACATTAATTACAATAAATAAATAAATAAATAAAATCTGTTATTAAATTGCATCATATCCTATGCATAAGGGATCATGTTTTTTGTAAGTGCTGCAAGCACATGTGATAATTACAGATTCAGTATTATATGCAAGTAATCTGCTCCTCAGTCTCATAAAATTTTTGCTTTAAAATGTTTTCTAGTTGTACTCATCAGTAAATTGTTCAGTTATCTTTTTTGAAAAAAAAAAAAAAAAAAAAAATATATATATATATATACCTGAGGACGTTTTTCCGATTTTTGAGAAAGGCTAACTCCCTGGGTCCCTATTTAGTTACGGCCGTTCTTTAATCAATATCATGTCCTTGTTTCATGATACAAATAGATCTAAATTTACTGAACGGAAAATGGTCTATATCTATACATTGTCCAGTGAACCAGTGAAGTCGTTCATCCACATTCATTTATGCACTGACAAATGGGAAAATCAACCAGTAGTCAAAATAAGCTTATTTCACTTTTGTGATTCGAATCACCAATTTTAATATTGTTCGCGAAAATCCATTACACTAACAAATTTACCAGTGCTGTTTTAGAGAGAGCGAAAAAAAAAAAAAACATTCCATAAACATATCACATCTAAGAGAAAAAGAGAACTAAAAATTTAATCAATATTCTCTTAATGTTTATTCAGCTCCTGTTCAAACAAGCTGCAGGCATGTTGCTGGTTTCTGAAAACTAATTATTCTAATTTAGTGAATCGCAATTTGCTGTTTCAATAAAGCATCTCATTGTATTTTTATCCTGTTATTCTCTTTAACTGTGACTAATTTTTTAAAAAGAATACAGGACATTTGTTAATCACAATGGAATTACTCTGATTCGTATTTGAAGCGATATTTTGTTTAAAAAATGAATTATTTTAACACTGGATTTTGTTATATTTATGATAATTTTAAAATTTTGCCTGAGGGAAATGAAAAGTACAATTAAGCATCGAATATTAAGTGACATTTTTGCTGATACTCAAAATTCAAATGTTAATAAATAATTTTGTAAATTATTTTCTTTTACTGTTTAAATGAGTTTCAAGTCAAGAACTTCAAAATATTAATTATATTGTTAAAAATATGTTAAAGGCTGCTTTTGAATTTTGCTATATATATTACGAGCGAGCGACCATCTCCAGGTGGTCCCAAATCAGCCTGGCTTCGGCGCAGGATTATTCGGATATTGTGTTAATTTATTCACATCGAATACAATTTTATCAAGTGTAATATCAGCACCTCTATGTTTTGCTTCTTTAGCTTTTAGATTTATATAATTCTAAAAATTTGTAAAAAGGAATTTTTCTCTATATGTAATTTTATTATTATTTCCTATATGTTAATATGATAACTATTATTGAACTTGTACGTTATTTACATTAAAAACAATCTTTTTATTTTGTCTGTGAGAAAGTGAAAATGCGCAAATTTTAAAAGATTATTGTGACGATTGTTTAATACATTAAACTTCATAAATTAAGTTAACATCGGCTGTAAAATTGGAGCTAGAATATTTATGATATTTTCTGGGACTTGTAGCGTGCAATATTTCGTATATTTTTACATTACACCATCGCTTTAAGTAGTTTTAAATACAATTATATCATATTTTCTTGACGTATAATATTTAAGACAAAATTTTTAGCTTGTTTTTCGTTGCACTTAAATCGTTCACCGATCATGTACGAAAAAAAAAAAAATATATATATATATCCGTGAATGGACATAGAATGGATAATAGATATATAGAATAGAATATCTATTCTATATTCATGTATCGGTGTAGTACTCTGTTGAAAACGTAAACATGCAACATTAAAAAAAGAAAGATCACAATAAGGTAGACGCTCAATAACGAAAATATTACAAGGATGGGAAGTTTCTTCCCCATTGTCACTAAAGGCGCTATGATCGCAATCGCATTACCATTACACTCTATGGAAGTGTCCTATCTTTTATGTTAATCTATGGACTGCAGAACAGGACCTCTTCCAGTCCCTCTCCATGCATTGATGCCCAGAATTGACCGCGTAAATTTGCGGACTTTTCATATACAGGGTGATATCGTTCAAATTTCGTGGGGAGGTAGGGAATACGTCAGGAAACCGATTTTACATCGGAAAGTATGTCCGCAAATCAGAGGCGTCGCCATGGGGGGTTATGAAGGGGGGGGGGGGGGAGTTTCCCCCTCCAATATTTGTAAACTTGGGAAATTTTAGCTTAGAGTTGGGAAATTCTAGATTTTTTAAAGAACTTTTTTCTTTTAAAAAATATTAGTAAAATAAATATGAAATTTTTATTGTTTTGGTGACTTCTTTTCTGAGAGCTGTAACTGTAAAAAAGTCAAATAATAGAAAGAAATACAAAACGAAAGCAGCCAGACTCAGTCTGCAATTGTGTTTCACTGTTCTATGAAAAAATACATTCACCAGACCTCAATTTTCTACTCCTGTCTATCAATAGCTGACTCTGGTCCATGTCGTTTATTTCCCACAAAATTTTGTTCTATACAGTACAATTTCAAGATCACGTCAGTAATTTTTTTTATTAAGAATCATTGACATTATTTTCATATGAAAAGCGATGAATGATTCGTTCACAATAAGAAGACAAAGAATTCACAAACTAATGCTAAGCTAGTTGCCAAAAAAGAAAAAAAGAAATAGTCATTTCACGTTAGATCTTCTAAAAATAAAAAACATAAAATAAACGTTCCAAAAAAAAAAAAAAAAAAAAAAAACATATTCTACTGTCACAAACGAAAATCGGACAACAAATTATTCACGTGTCTTCCGATTGGCGCTATACCAATAGGTCGTTGCCAGAGTGCGTATAGAAGGTTCTTAGTCGTTGCCATCAATGCCAAGCATTATCTGCAAATATCACAAATTTTCTTTTAAATAGCGTTCTATTCTAATACTAGAAATGAAAAACACGATGTCTCTCTCCCCTTCATTTTGATCTCAAATAGCATTAAAATAAATTGAATTTACATTGCACATATCATTTGAGTTGGAAATTAGAGTAGTTTGGTTCAAGTTGGGATTTTTTTTAATCCCCTCCCCCCAATAAATATCTGTCGCTACACCCCTGCCGCAAATGTACGCATGCGTATGTAGAGGGGCTGTGTGTATCCCAGTGGCGCACCCAGGGAGGGGGCCAGGGGGCCCTGGCCCCCTCCAAAAGAAAAGGGAGAAAACACTAGAAAAATATCTAAAATATTTACGAGATCAAAGTTCGTTTTTCATGTGTGTGCGTTTGTGTAAAAAGTTAATTGACGCCCTATAAATACCGGGTCTCCCCAGCCAATTTCAAAGATACACAACCAGAGAAATGCGTTTGCTTGAGACCACATTTCTATATATATCATTGGTAATTCTCATTACACGGCTGGCTACACTGCAATACTACCATGCAGTTAAAAAAAATAGGCTTCAACAGTTTTTTCCCCATTATTGCATGCAGTTTTAGAAAACATTTTTTAAATTGCGAGAATGAAAACAGAAGGTTACAAAGAAAGCTATCATCACCAAAGAAATGACATCCTTTTGGTGATTAAAGCTGAATCATGTTTGTTTCATGTTTCTCCCAGTCAAACAATTGAGATCCAGCGTCTAGACTCAGAAGGTCCAGATGTAATATAGTGAACTTCGGTTTGGATCATTATAGTCCAAAACCCTCACTTGGCTCGGTTGCATCCTTACCCATTCCTTTTCCTTTTGCTTGGACTTTGAATACTATACAGAGTTATATGCGAGTACACAAAAGTTACACAAAAATTTATTTTGTATTTTACATGGCTATTTTGCAGTGACTTTATTGACAATCATATACAGTCGGCTCTCATTAATTCGAAATCGGATAAATCGAATCTTCGCTTAATTCGAACTAATCATGAAGTCCCGAAATTTTCAATGGCAGAATAACGTTAAAAATTTTCGTTTATTCGAACTCGATTTCTCTTGACTTCGTTTAATTCGAACTAACGAAAATTCCATTTTTTTATTTTTCCTTTCTTTTTCACGGAATTTGGATCCTTGAAATAACTTTCTTTCATTTTTGTCAGAATTGTTCTGAAGTATACATATAATCCCATGCATTTGATATCCGCTTTCTTAGCGCCCTGTCTGTCCATCAATGATACCTCCACCCCTTTTTCCATTATGCTTCTTCCTAATCCCTTCTCTAGCATTTAACCCAGTGACATTCCCAGAAATCCACATGGTGGACATCTTTTAAAGATAGGGAAAACCTCTTTTCAAAAGTCAAAAATGTATAGGACTAAGCAAACAACAATTGATAAATTTTATCATAGTGATGATAAATAGTGTAAATAATTTCTTAAATGTTTATCTCATTTCAGGCAAGAAAATTATAGTACAATTAATAAAAATTTTAAAATGCAGTTGGTTTATACTGTACGAGGGTGGTTCAATAATTATTGTCCCGAGTGTGTATAAAACATTTGTACTGCGATTGTTGATGTGGAATATTGAAGTCTATTGTCTTAGATGCCTATATGCTCAATTCCAGAGCCCTAGCTGCTATATTAACGAATATTTTTCGTTTTAGGTGTGAGAGGTGGAACCTAGCTTGAAAGGGCGGGGGTGGGGGGAAAGGCTGGTATGGAGCCAGACATGAAACAGTTCTGCGATAGTTTTGTGACAGTGGATGAACGTCACTACATCACTATGATCCCGAGTCCAAACGACAGTAGCCACGTCTCATTTACTGTTACCCCCCCCCCCTTTCAAGCTAGGTGCGGCTTCTCATACCAAAAAGGAAAAAAAAATATGTTAATACAGCAGCTACAGTTCTGAAATCGGTAATATAAGCATCTAAGACACCAGGCTTCAATATTCCACATCACCCATCGCAGTACAAATATTTTATACACATTTGGGACAGTAATTATTGAACCACCCTCGTATTACTATTTTTTATGTTTTATTTATATTCTTTTAATATTAATAATAAATTTATGTATTTATATCGTTTAATTTATATTAAGTCATATTCTAACGATAGCAGTCAAAATAAATAAATAAAAAATATTATACATTAATTCCTTTGTAATAGTACCCCTTTAAATATGTTTTTCTCTCATTCTTTTCATAATTCGAACTCTGGATAATTCGAACATTTCTTGTGGTCCCGACGAGTTCGAATTAACGAGAGCCGACTATTAATCTTCAAACAAGTTTTTCAGCTATTAAAGGTAATCTGCATGGAAACTCTTCAGTGACATTTGCAAATTAAATTTGTAAAATATTATTTTGAAATTGAATTATTTCAAAATATAAAAAAATGGATGATTTAAATGCTAGTAGTAATGACATTATTAACACTATAAATACCGATTTGGATTCCGTTTCCCTAGTCGCAAATCAGCCAAAGCCATCAAACAACCATGAAGAATAGTATTTCCTTAGATGATAGCAATTAGTAAGACATCGTACTGTTGAAAGAACAAACATTCAATACTGACGATAATTTAAATATTATGAAAAAGTTGTGGGAACCAGAAACAGATTTTAATTTTCCCGCAACCTGTGCTACAGCTGCAAATCACAAACAAAGTTTTCAATACACATGGTTTAAAAAATATACTTGGCTTGTATATTCTCAAGTTGAAAATAGTGCACGTTGTAAATATTGCGTATTTTTTGCACCTCTTAACGGTGGAAAATCTAAATCGGAAGTAGCTGGGTAGTTGGTCAAGCAAAGTTATAATAATTGGAAGAAAGCCATTGAGAAATTTAATAATCAACAAAAAATAATATCATTTCAGGGCTGTTGCAACTTACGAAAAGCTACAGAATATTCAAGGAGGAAATACATTTCAGTCGATAGAAAAATTAATGTGGGTCAGGCGTCACAAGTTGCAGTAAATCGGAACCGATTAGAACCGATTATAATAATTGTAATTTTATGCGACTGAGCAGGTGGCAATCGCCAATGTAGTCAACTTTCGAACTTTACTAAGAACAAGAGTCGATGCGGGGAATGAAAATCTCACTGAACATTTTAAACATTCTTCCAAAAACGTTACCTTTATCAGCTGGAACATACAAAAACAAAGTGTAAATGCGAGTAACAATATCATCTTGAATCGTTTGGTGGAAAAAATTAATTTGGCAAAATGTTTCTCATTTCTTGATGGTGAAACTTGTGACATTCCTACTACTGAACATCTTTCCTTGTGTGTCTGATACATATATGAAGAGAATGACAACAAAATTTGTGAAGAATTCTTACAATTTATTCCTGTAGCAAGAACTGGAGGAAAAAACTTGCCCGGCAAAATATTAGAAGGATTAAAGACATATGATATCGGTTTGTCCTATTTACGTAGGTTACGTAAGGCAAGGTTATGATGGTGCCCATCAATGAGCGGAAAGTTTAACGGATTTAGGTCTCACGTACAAGTATATATCCGCAAGCTTTATATGCTCATTGTGTCTCACATAATTTAAATTTAGCACGTGAAATGTTGTATCTGGGACAGAAATAAGAAATTGCATTGGCATAATTGAAATGACACACAATTTTTCAATACTCCTAAATAGACAAAACGCCGTCCTTTTCAACAACATTGACAAACATACACCGGAAATTAATAACCAAAAACTACAAAAAGTTTGTCCAACTAGGTGGGTAAGACGCCATAAAGCCATCATGACCATGGTAGAAGTATATGATGCAGTGATTGATCGTTTTGAAACAATCGCATCTTGGGAAGACAGAGATTCGTCTTCTAAGGCGAAACTTTTTAAAAATTCGTTATGTGAATTTGGTTTCCTAATTTCTTTATTTATATAAATATAGAAAAATATTTTTATCCCATTCGTTGATCAAACGTTCACTCAACTTAATGGACGTTTCACTCGACTTTTGATTTTTTTCTACATAATGGAAAAAGTGCTCTAACATCTAGTGAAATAAAAGATTTTTGTCAATTGTGTGAATTTCATATGCATGATTTACTTTCTACAAATTCAGAAATTCTGAATGCCGAATTCAAAAATTTGACAGAAAATTTGAGAAATAGCTTTCAATAACCCGATGCAAGAATGCCATTGAAGCAGTTTCAAAATGGGACAAAAAATTGTACCCCAACACCTACAAATAACTAAAGATTTTTGCAACACTTCCAGTTACAACCTGTCTCAGCGAAAGGTAATTTTTGACATTACACATTGTAAAAACTCACTTAAGATCCACAATGACAGAATCAAGATTAAATGGGCTGGCTTTGTTATATATACACAGAAAGATTAATGTAACTTCGACTGAAGTAATTCAAGAGCTTTGTTAAAAAAAAAAAATAGATTTTATGTGTAACAATATTTTAATTGAATTTTTGAAGTAATTTTTTTATCCATTTAACTCTGCCCCATAGTCGGTGAAGCCACGGGGCTATAGGGGCATCTAACCTTTCCACGACTAGAGACAATGCCTCTACAAGAATTTACTGTCATACCCCACAAGAGATTAAATTCTCTATTAGTTTATTAATTCCCATATAATTCTGAGTGACGAGTTAAATTTAAATGAACAAGCCCAAAAATTTGCATCCAATAATTCATCTCGTCAAAGCTATTTTGGATATTTTTCTTAAACTACAATATGTCTGACAATCAGATAGATATAAATGGGAAATTCTATAAATGTTTATTTAAGAGGCCTTTAAATGTTTAACTTATGCACATTCAAAAATTAGTACTTTCTTAAATTATTAATAAAATTAAACTTTAAGTATAATAATTTTAATTAAAATAAATAACCAATTAATTGATACTGAATTAATTACGGTAATTTTATGATTAATTAGTGTCTCCTTGTAATTTCCTTCTGTAATCAAAACTTGAGAAATTTTGCCCCCACTAATTTTATTTTGTTTCGCTGCCAACGTTCGGCCCCCTCCAAGATAAAATCCTGGGTGCGCCACTGGTGCATCCAACCTTTTATTGCGTCTCAATCATTGTTATGACTTTCTTAAAGCTAATATTATTTCTTATCCCATTTCCACTTCTCATTTGGACTACCACGAAACCTTTTACATCTTTAAAAAACTTCAAAAATCTCGTTAATGACCTTTATTCAACGCCTGCATTATCGAACATCGAATTCATGAACGAAGAAAGTAAAAACAAAGAATAAAATAAACTAACAAAAAATAAATAAAATACAAATGAAAACAAAAAGTAAAAACCAAACAAATAATAATAATAATAAAAAAAAAGGTTAAAAGAACCGGAAATAACAAAATTGAACGAGAAGTTTCCAGATAATAAAAGGCGTTAAATAAAGGTCATTAACGAGATTTTTGGAATTTTTAAAGATATAAAAGTGTTCGTGGAAGTGAAAATGAGAAGTGGAAATAGGAGAAGAAATAATAGTAGCTTCAGGAAAGTCAAAACAATGATTGGAACGCAATGGAAGGTTGGGTACACACAGCGCCCTCTACATACGCATGCGTACGTTTGCGGGAGTACTTTCGTATGCAAAATTGGTTTCCTGACGTATTCCCTACCTCCCCACGAAATTTGAACGATAAGCTTTAAATCACCCGCAAGCCGCCCCCCCCCCCCAAAAAAAAAAAAAAAAAAAAGAAAAAAAAAAAGCTGACATTGATTTAATTTGACTTTGGCAATGAACTTAATAAGGTTGGCACCAAAATTTGGCGGCCAACGTTTACCTTGAAATTTAGAGCAATCAGACTGCTACGATCAAAAGCAATCGATTTATTGAAAATATTCTAGAAAACCTAAGACACATTTAAATCACACATTTCCCATCAAGGAAAGAAACAATCTTGAAAAAAGTAATCTCTCTTTACTTATTCCCTTTCAAATAAACGTATAAAAAAAGAGATAGGTACCAATCGACTGTTTGAATAATGTCTACTATTAACCCTCTCGCCGCGTAATTGTTTTATCAAAATAGCTTCAAAAATTGCGTATTTAACCTCTACGCAATGAGCGTCTTTTAAGAATTTTTATTCCTTTGTCACCGGTTTTTCAAAACAAAAATTTTTGTCTAATTTAATCAGGAAAATGCTCCGATTAAATAAGGCAAAATTTACAATAAAAAAATAACTGGTGGGAATAATTAAGGAAGGTTAATTAGCCGGAAAAATGCATCCCCGAGGAAATCGGGTTGCGCAAATTTTGCTATTTTTACGTTTCCCGAGGAAATCCTGCGCAGCGAGAGGGTTAAATGCTGTCAATAAAATTTGCTCTAGGGATTTTATTCATATCAGAAGTTGCAGGAAGTTTGATTTCTAAAATGGTAACAGCCAATTTTGACACCATATTTGAATTCCTTGGATTAAGGCAGTACGGAAAAAGTTATAGTAGTTTTTCTAATTTTCTTAAATATTTATAAAGATATAAATGAAACTGTGTTAAAATTGTCATCAATAAATTTCGGAAAAGAAAAACTATGATCTTACAAAAAAAAAAAAAAAAAAAAAAAAAAAAAAGAAAAGCCATAAACGCTTAATTACCAGTAAAATTATACAGAAATTTTAAATGTATAATAAACTCGCTTTATAAAATATAAAATTAAACAAAATATTTCTCGTAGAAATTGAATTTTTTTTTTTTTCATGTAGATCTTTTGATAACAGAAGATGATTCCCTTAGGCCAGGGACGGTAAACCTTTTTACATCCGGGTGTCAATTTTTAGCAAAAATGTTTTACGTCACCATGACGTGCCAACAAATGAAAAAAAAAATAGTGGATCAAAATTTATGAATCTAAATAATTGAATTTTTGTTTATCAGATTAAAAATATGGAGGAAACACACATGTAGGTATTACATTGTAATAATAAAGGTAACAATTGTAATTTAGAAAATAATAAAAGAGTAATTGCGATTTCTGTTATTGCCTCTGCGACGGGAAATACTTAATATCAGATACATACCGGGTGTCCCAAAAAGGACTGACTGATTTTAAAATTCAATAACTTCCAAACGGTGACAGATATTAAAAAAATTCTTGCAGGAGGGTTATGCATAAAGTCAAAAGTTTTTTTACAGTGATTTTCGATTTTAGTTCGAATTACAAACAATAGATGGCGCTGCGATCAATAGAGGCTAAATTCAAGCTCGATTTTTGGTACTTCGTGGCCCGGATAATGCATTTCCATCTCCTTTTTCTGCATGGAACAACAGAAAGGACCAAACATCGAGCCTGTATTTAGCGACTATTGCTTACAGCGCCATCTATTGTTTGTAATTCGAACTAAAATCGAAAATCACTGTAATAAAACTTTTGACTTTATGCATAACCCTCCTGCAAGAATTTTTCTAATATCTGTCACCGTTTGCAAGTTATTGAATTTTAAAATCAGTCAGTCCTTTTTGGGACACCCGGTACCTAGTAAGCTTAATATAATGCATGCAAGTTGAATTGGAGTCATGTGACAAAAGGCTCCTATTTGAGTTTTTCATATCATTCATTTTCGAAAATAATGACTATTGACTAGCAGGCATAAGCAGAGAGGAAAATTGTCAAAACAGCAAATTTCATGCCAAGTCGCTATAATATTATCAATGGTCTTTTCTTCTTATAATGCCTTAACGATCTTTCTTTTTCATTTTCCCCTTATCTGGTCTTAATTTAAAAATAAATTAAAAAAAGTATAATGTATAAAGTTGATATTAAAATGAGTTGGAATTCAATAAATTGCCTTTCAACATCAGAAAAAAGTTAAATAAACGCCATCCTTTTAAAATTCGTGCAAATTGTTTCATTTCATTCTATTTTGCTTTAGAACCACAATCAACGTCTTGCCGAAAATATTCTCTCGCACGCCACTTATGGCACGCGGGCTACAGGTCCCTGCCTTAGACCGTTGAAAAGAAAAAAAAAAACCCTATCTCTATCATAAAAACTCATGATTCAAATAAGATGTGAACTCATACACCCAGATGGTTACTGATGATAGTAGTTCGTTTATGCAAAAATTTATGTAGATAGTCAATTTTTTCATATGATTTTATTCATTATTTTCAACATAAAAAAAATGTTTTTGAATAGGAAAAATGCCTAGAATTTGTTTAGGTCAGATGGGATATCCACATCATTGTAACTCATGAAAAGAAAAAAAAAAATCGGTTAATTTTTTGGGAATACATAAATTTAAGTTTGTCTCATGGATTTAACATTAGCATGCTAAACATTTGAACTTTTTTTAACACTATGAAGATTTAAGCTATATAAACTAGTATATAAACCATATTTTGAGTTGTAGCAAGCCAAGGAACTCAAATTTGGTGTCGTTCACTGTAAGAAAATTTATGAAAAGCTACTCCATAAATTTTATTGACTAATTTAATCGATGTAAGTGTTGTTACGTTACACTAATGTGTAATATTATACCAGTTATATCAGTTTAAATTACACCATCATATAAGTTTACTTACACCATAAAATTGGAGGCAGTATGTTGCCATTAATTTCATGGAGTAACATTACATAGCTTTCTTACAGTGTTGATATAATTTTTAATACGTAGACATTTTGCGAAGCTATAATCTATGTACAGTGAAACCTCCCTGTGTGACCACCTCCCTGAACGACCATTTTTTCATGGAACGAAATTTATTCCCATAGGCTCAATACTAATTTTACCTCTATTCAGAGACCACCCCAGTTGAACTCCCTCCATGATCGATCCATTTCTTTGAAGAAAATGAAACAAATTCCGTTTTTTCCTGGTCGCTTGAAGAAGGTTTTATTAGAATAATAATTCCGGAGAGCACATTATTCATCAAACTTCTAAGCTAAGTTTAGAATTTTTATTTATTCCGGTTATTTTTAGGTGTTTAAACCCCTTTGCGCCTTTTTAGACAATGAATCTAACTCTGATGACAAAGCAAGGATGGCGGTCAATAAACTCTCCTGCCCTATTCTGTCAGGAAACTTTCAAAGAAATAGATAAATTAATGAAATCGTCATAATTTGTGCCAGTCCAAAAAGAAAAAAAAAATTGCATTTATTTATTGAACTTCGAAACGACTTGGAAATAAAAATTATAGAAAATAAAACCTTAAAATCAAAGCAAACGTCAAAGTATTAATTTTTTAAACTCTGCACTAATTAACTTATGTAATTAACTTTCGCTTTGATATTTGAGTTTTCATATTTTTTACTAATGTGAAAAATAAATTTTAGTAACATTAATTGTTACCTTTTTTCAACAATTAAAATCTAGATTTAAACATGACCTCCATTAAGAGTTCACCCCTCGGAGCGACTACTTTTTATTGGAATGGAACGTGGTCGCTTTAGGGAGGTTTTACTGTATAGCATTAATTATTAGACATTTCCCTAAATCGATTGACACCTAAAAGATTTTTTTACGATTATTTCTATCTGAATTAATAGGGGCGATCACATGTTTTTACAAATAGAAGGTCGCACCTAACTGGAGTATGTGCAGCGGAAAGCTATCGCCTGTGATATTAGAAACTTTCTTGTGCCTTTTGTATGGAAAGAGTTGTTGCTAGCTAGTTGCTTGAAAGTTGCTACCTGACTGAGCTTGGAATCTCTGCTAATTTTTGTGCTCGGCTTATGCACCATGCTGTTTTTAAGGATTTTGGGATATGAATTGAGATATGCACTTCAGAAGGTGCATACATTCCTTGGCATTTCTAAGGGGTCTATCATCACTATTAAATTTTCTATTTAACCTTTTGCACTCCATTGTCCGCGTTGCGGCGACATTTTAAGGTAAGTGAAAAACTCCGTTGTCGCCGCTGCGTCGATAATGTAAGATAAGTGAAAAACTCCGTTGTCCCCGCTGCGTCGACACAGTAAGGTAAGTGGAAAACTCCGTTGTTGCCTCTGCGACGACATCATCTTGCCTCGAAAATTTTGTTTTTGGCATCAGTAATAATTTGGCATCAGTAAAATTTGCGTTATATTATGAGAGCATTTTTTAAATTGTGTACTTGAAGGAAACAGGGCCGAAACTAGCCTTTTTTTTGCACCCGGGGCAAGCATGGATTTTGTCGCCCCCCCCCCCCCTCTTCCGCAAAGTATATTTACAAAGAGAATTTTACTAATTTTCTAATAGCCGACTTATTTTAAAATTTAAAATATGTAATCATAAAATATGTAATACTGAACTACGTAATCTACAATGGCGGATCCAAGGGGGAGGTCAAGGGGGTCATGAACCCCCTCTGAACACCAACAAAAATAGTCTAAAAATCATTTTTAAAATGTAATATACAGTAGAGTCCCGATTATCCGAGTCCCGCTTAACCGAGTTTCCGCTTTAACCGAGTTATTTACTTCTGAATTAATTATGGCCATTTTTTTTCTTCCCATTCTGACCAGAAAATCTTCTAAAGAGTTCTAACTTTTTACGACTGTTCTTTCATCTTCACCTAACACTTCATTTATAATGGCTGTTTCATAATAATGGAAGCCATCAGTCCACCAGAAGAAAATTATCCATTCCAAAGGTATAATCTTTCATTTGGCGCCCCTTCGTTCCGGCGCCCGGGGCACATGCCCCCTCTGCCCCCCCCCTTAATTTCGGCCCTGGAAGGAAACTTCTTTTAAATAAGTGGTGCCGATCGAGTAAAATATTTATGTAACAGCGTGGAGTTGCTGGTAGTCCACAGTCAAAATTACGCGGAGTGGCTGGTAGCCCATAAACTCAAAATAACGCGGAGTGCAAATGGTTAATATTTAAACTGCAGAATATACAATCGCCTCATTTATTTACAGAATTTGTAATATTGCGGTTAAAGGAGACAAGAAAAATTCTACTAAACTATTTTAGTTAATCTGTACTCTCTCTCAACAAAGTTCTTTGTCCTGACTTATTTTTTAAATGCACTATATGGGCAAAAGTCACCAGAGAATTTCAGTTTTAGGCATTTTGTCGAATATCAACAGAAATACTTGGAACCTTAGCGGCATAAAGAACATGTTTGGCTTCCTATGTTTCAGCAAAAGTTTGATCACTAGGGAAATTAGAGGACCAACATTAAATTTAGTAAAAAATAATATTTTTGATCACTCTGTGTAATAAAATGCTCAAAATGATCTGCAAATGACTATATCGATCTTTAGCAACATATCTGTTCCTTTGTGTAAGAATAGGACGTATTTTCACGGATATATAAAAATTTATTTAAAAAATTAAAGAAATTTCTGCATGTTTTCAGTGTTGCAGTAGTAAAAGAACCAGATGATATACGCCATAGGCATAGAGTACACTCTATAACAGAGGGTATACGCTATAGCTTTATTTCGGAAACAGAGGGTATACGGATCTTACAAAATCTAGAAAATGTACGGCGTATACCTGAGTATACGCGTATACCTCCGGCGTATACCTCCACTACAGAGTACGGCGCATACCTCCATACAGAATACGGCGTATACCTCCACTACATCCTTCCATGTTTTTTGTTTATAGCATTCAAGGTTTTATCCCAAATTTACACCACTTTTAGGAATAATGACAAAGTACAGTTAAAACAACATACTGCAATTAGAATATAAATATTTATTGAAATATGAGCATTTTTATGAAATAAATTTTATTTGCACATGCGCTAAAGATAACGAAACATTTTTTGCATAATTTCATAGTAAAGTATATAGGACAACTAGTATCCAAAAACCTTACCCAAATGTCATTTTTTACTGTTTTCTAACAAAGGAAATTAGTGTTTAATGAATGTCATTGAGTAGCTTTGGAAAGGCTAATTCAATTTTCATTAATTCCTTTTTTGTTGGGATGTGCTCGTCCAGATGATTTTACAAGAAGAACTGAAGCATTAATAAAAAATAAAAAAATGACAATTTGTGCGTAAAATCCATAGTCATCCAACTACTTTTAGAATGCAACTGGAATTCAGCTCAATATATTGCCAATATCTTTCTGAATATTTCACAATATCTAGTGCATATTTCAAAAAAATGCACTAGATTTATAAACATGAGATCGATGTGAGGCATCCCCCCCGGAATAAGTTTTTAATTTTTTTTTGTACGATGTACCCTGTGTACGAATTTGAAACTTACTCCAAATGTGCATCATACCTCGTAATATTTGCTGCAAAAAAAAAATGAAGGTGATCACTGAAATATTTAGATAGGTTCTTGATTAAAATTTTCAGTTAGAAACAAGAAAAATGTAATAAAACTTAAGAGCCATTATTCAGAAAATCAGACAAAGTGCGATAGTTGTATTTTTTAATTAGCTTGATTTTTTTTATGTTGAAGTAGATCATATTTAATAAATGATGTGCAATTTTGAAGCCCTGGAAAAATTTCCTGTTTTCTGTAGAAAATGTCAAAGTTCAAGATCATGAATCCCATTTTTCATGAAAAGTGAAAAGTCAGTATGTTTGGATTGCTATATCCCTGGAAAGCGACAACATCCAAAAATTCAATCAGAAAATGAAATACCCCGTTTCTCTTTCCCTTTCCTATGTATTTCCCCTATGAGGAAATGGAACATCCCTTTTCTCTTTCTCCTTCTAGGGGAAAAGCCTGAACATTGCACTGCCTTTTTGTAATTTTTTTCCATTTTTTTTCTTCTGAAAATAGCATGAAACCCCACTTTTTTTTCGTTTTCATATTTTTGTACATATGTTCAACTACTACCTGATATACTTTGTTTCATTCAACTGTGACGCTGTTTTGAGATAGCACTAATTCAAAAGTTGCAGATTTTGAATTTTTTGAATATTTAACAGATTAGGGTAATTCCGGGATTTATGTCGCACATTTTTCTTGAATGTGTGTATAAAGTCCCATGGTGGACATAAAAAAAAAAAAATCATGCTCTGCTATTTAATGTTAAATATACAACGCGTGTACAGCGACAAAAAAATTAAAAACAAATTATTAATATTTTTTAACAAATTTTTTTCTAAAACATTACATTGCGGCGCGTCACCCGTACATTCAGGCTGAGACGCCGCACTTGTGCGGTAGTTAGGCCGCGCTTGTAATAACAATAGGATGAAGTTATAAATAAAAATATTAAAAAAATCATTCATATCTGGACTATAATTATGGATGTAATAACAAAATGAAACTAAATGAGTACAATGAAACGTATTAGTAGATTCAAATTAATAATTGTTGCCTAATTTCACTATTAAAATTATCGACTTATTTTTTAACATTAAATTTTAATTGTTATTTCAGCAACAACGTAACATCAATGTATTAGAAAGGGAAAAGAAAAAAATGTAACATTGTGTTTACATGATTTATTTGTTAACCCTTTCGGGACCGATGCCTTTTACACAAATTTTATTCGGTTGGTACCACTTTTTTAAAAGAAGTTACGTTTAATTAAATAATCTTGAAAATGCTCTAATTAAACAAAGTAAATATTACTTTTCTTTTTTACTGGTGTCAAAAACAAATTTTGTAAGCTTTTTATGAAGGTGCGTAAATGCACCTATGGTCCCGAATGGTTAAGAGATCGACTTCAATCCACAGAAAAAGTGTCGAAAAAGTATAGTCTTTATGTAACTACATTTAAACACATGATGTAACGGAGCCAATTACACTTCCTCTTTTTTTGAGTATGCAAAGAATGTCTGCGTTACGCGTAATCCAGTTTTTCATTATTATTATCTTGACTTGCATCTTTCTTGCCCTTCTTACTTTTTATTTTCCCCCTTTTCTCCTTTGGTTTAGTAAACTTGATAACATGCCTAACAGGGTTAGTCTGTGCAAAAGAAAAGGAAAAGTTAATAACGCTTAATCATCCCGTACAAAAGAAACTGCGGCATGTATACCGGAATAGTAGTGCGGCATGTATCCCATTTTGCATGGTGCAGACGTCGGACATCACAGTTACCTGCCATCGCTAAGGGGAATGGCGTAATCATACACACAGTACTCTATACAAACGCTACACTTAGTTTTGACTTTGAAATCATGCATGCATTTAGTAATTAGTGCATAAAAAGTATTTAAACATGACGTGTTTAAAAGTTTGGACAGTGAAATCATGCGTTTACGTCAAATTAAGGATTGTACTTCTACAAGTAAACATCGAAATGGGATTCACGCTATACACTGGTTAAAATAATCTCATTGCGCACCTAACTGTGCGTTTGACGACCATATATCGATAATTACAATAAATAAAAGGGGTGCGGCATCTATACCGTATGCGGCGACTCTCCTGGAGTTACCCTGTACCTGCTATCAGCATCGATATTCCGGTAAAGTTCTATATCACTTAGCTTGTCCTAATAGTATTAACTTTCATATTCTATAAGAAAAATTTTCGGGTACTGTTGCTTAAATAAGATAATAAGTGCAGAAAACGGACAAAAACGTCATTTTGATTGCCTGTTGTGACAACATAACAATGAAAATTAACAATGCCCCATGGAACCAAGTAAATTTTACTAACAGTACTGTTATACTAATAGTTTATGACAAAAGAATTTTGGGATGTTGTTGATTTTCAGAGATATAGCAATCCAAACATACTGGCATTTCAATTTTCATGAAAAATGGGATTCATGATCTTGAGCTTTGACATTTTCTACAGAAAACAGGAAATTTTTTCAGGGCTTCAAAATTGCACATCATTCATTAAATATGATCTACTTCAACATAAAAAAAATCAAGCGAATTAAAAGATACAACTATCAAAATATCACATTTTTGTCTGAATTTTAAAATAATGGCTCTTAATTTTTTGCTGAAAAAAAAATATCTACCATATGGTTGGTAATATTGCACATACCTTATTTTTTTTCGGTGAAATTTTACCACAAGTTTCATCACAATGCACTTTTACCGAAAACGGACATTAAAGGGTCATTCATACCCCGCTATGAGCTTTAGGTATATGCTGCAAACTTAGGAGAAACGCATCTCTTTTGAAGGGCTATTGATTTATGTAGGACTCGACCTGATGACTCCAAGAGCATATTTTACTATGAAACCCGACTGTACCCTTTACCCAAGTTTATTAGACAAATATTTGTCTAATAACCTTGTCCTTTACCATTGGAAACCTATGTTTCTAGGAGAATGATCCAAACAGTGGTGTAGTCGTAAAAAAAAAAACAGAGGGTATACGTTCTAAGCAGAGGGTATACGTTCAAGGCAGAGGGTACACTCTAGTGTATATATACTGCAGCTTTCTTGAGAAACAGAGGGTATACGGCTATCCTTAAAAAAATCTAGAGTGTATACGGCGTATACCCCCGTATACCCTCCACTACATCCCTGGATCCAAACAGCATGAAAATCAATATTATTTAAAACTGCTGAACAACTTTATTGTTTCTGAAAACATTATATGTTATGTAAATCGAATAAACGGATATTTTCTTAAAAATAATTGTGGATTTTTAAATTAATGACATAGTCGACATTTTAAGCTTCAATAAGCTACATTAACACATTTTGTAATAATAATAATAATAACAATAATAAATAAATAAATATATATCTATATATATATGTATATTCAATTGAATTTTTCATAATTCATTCTATAGGACTGCATAATTTAACTAGCATTTTGCCTCTGCTGTTTAGTATAGTGATTTCATAATATTTGGTCAATATATGTTTCAATGGTTTAATTGTACAGAAAGTTTATATATATATATATACATACATATATATATATATATATATATATAAGGACTAATGTAACTTTAATCTTCAAAGTTGCTTAAAAAAAGATGAAAGGAACTCAGCAACTTTTTAAAAACATCGGATTTGAAAAAGGAGGAAGGATGTAGTTGGAAAATTTCTCACATTTTGAAAAAAAAAAGTTATATAACAGATCGACATAAAAATATTTGAAAAAAGAATATTTTCAGGGAATTTCGCTATTTATCCGTGTAGCTGTCAGTTAACCATGTAATGGATATTCTTTAACTTTTTTCTGATATAAAGAAATAAAAAATAAAAGAATTACTGTTTTTTGAAAATTTATTTTATTATTATTATTTTTAAATTCATTTAATGCCCAAGGCATTAAATGAATGCAGAAATGAAAGAATATGTGTAATATGTTTTGCATTTGTCTTTTTAAAAGAAATAAAGATTTTAAACTGGAAGATGGAATTTTTGATAAAAAATCTGCATTTAGTTTCATGCATTATTTCATTTATTTTTTCAAGCAATAACATTAAGAGAAATATTTTTTTTTAAATTTTGAAATCTTGTTACCATCTTGCGTACCAGTAACTTTTACCATGTCAAATCTTCATGCTTCGTATCAGAAATAAAGTATTAAACATATGCTGCCTTTATTTGTGTCATAGCTTTGTCAACATGAGCACCATTTGTTTTAACCGACTCCCAAGAAAACCTAGTTTCAATATATATTTTTGTCTATGTATGCCCTCTCATAACTTTTGAAAGTACTCTCAGATTTTGATTCTTCTTCTTTTGTCGAAGAGGGCTCATGCACGGCGAACTTCAGTACCGGCCTAAAAAGGGCTTGTTTGGTAGGGCGAGTGCTTTGGATCAAAGCCACCTCAAGACTACAAGCCAGACACGCCCTTCATCCCCCCCACATGTGACGTCACAGCCCGGGGCTGGCTAGCTGCCAACGCGCCAGCCCCGAACATTTGAATTTTGTATCTTACTATTTTACGTGCATGTGCGTTTTACTTAGCCTAATAACATATTTTTTTCAAGGTAAGTTTTATTTTCAAATCATATTTATATGCTATCAGCACAAGTTTTATTTCTTGTGTTCAAAATCTTTTATTTTTAATTTCTTTGAAATAAATTAACTAGCAAATCCTAGTGCGATTCTATCAATAATACCGTATCTCAAAACGAAACGATATTATTGTAGTTCTGTTTCTTTCCACATAGAGCAATAATTTAAAATGGCAAACATCCCTAAATCGTGTCAAGACTTATATCATTTAATTTGTATCTTGTCACACCATTCTCTCTTTATAATTTGTTCTGTTTTCTCTAATTCATTAGAGTGACCTTTAATTAACGCCCATTTATTAAAAGACACTTGTCGTGTGAATAGTAACTCGGGTTATTTTGTATGCAGAATTAGTTGGACTTTAATTTGACAACAAATTTATGTATTTATATATATATATATATCTATTCATACTTAAAAATTTAAATATTCTAGAAATTTTCATAAAAGTCGCTATGAATACATAGCATTTTTATCTTGTTTACTTCTTTTAAAGCAAACCCCGATCGATATACTTGTATCAATTTATTGTTGTTTTTTAATCTTAAACGTTTGCTATCTTAGTAAAAATTCTTTTTATAATTTTTTGTTAAATTATAAATGCTTATGTACTGTGTAAATAGAGCTATGGGGATAATGTTTTTGAATCTCTCTATTTTTGCCACAACTGTAAACAATTTATTTACAAGACTAGAGGAAGGGTTGTTAGTACCCTTATTCAAAACAGTAGCCCCCCCCCCCCCCACACACACACCTTCTTCGCAAAAATCCTATGTGTTTTCATATACATTTTAATGTTTAATTAAAAATAACAATAAATAAAATTATTATTCTATAATTATAAATTTACTTTTAGATCTAGTCAGGAAATAACTTTCATCTCATAAAAATTGATTATTTTAAGCTTAAAAGATGTGAACAAACATTTAAGAACCCACACAACATTATTTTGGAAATGAAATATTTTCGTGGAAGGTTTTTGTGTTTTTCGATGTTTTTTTTTTTATCAGCTATTACCTAAACATTCGAGGAAAATGAACATAAATTAGGAATACTTTAATTCCAATTGATGAAAGTCTTTTCTTTCTTTCTTTTACTTTTCTCTTCATATGTCAATACATTTAAAAAAAAATCTATTGCTTGTACCTTGCATAATATATCAAACGAATACAAAACTAAATAATAATTTTCTGTTTCATGAAGTTGTGTTGTTTTAGTATTATGACAGTTTTATGTTTTTTAATTTAATGGATTTTATGTGAAAATTACCCATTTCTGATAAGTAAAGTTTACAGTACGAAAATTTATTTATAAGAATTCTTAATTTCATGTATACTTTAATTTTACTATTTATTATATGCAGGTTTCAAATCACTTAATATTTAATAGGATATTTACTGTATAATTTCAAGCCCAATTAAAAATAAAAATAGAACACAACTTGAATTTGTTTTCATTTAACATTCACTTTTCTTCCACTTTAATTTAATTTTTAAATGTGGGTTTTGATTGGCACACTTATTCTTATTTATTTATTTTGAAATAATTGAAAGCAAAATAATTCAATTTATGTGTTTAAACTGATAATTTATATATATATATATATGTAATAATGTATAATGTCTTGTTTTTGAATATATACCAAATAGATAATTGATATTGTTTCTAAATTTCAAAGTAGAATAAATAATAAAAACTGTCTACTAAAATAAATTTAATACTTGGGATTTTTTTTTTTATTATTAACGAACGAATTTTCTTTAATGTATCTTTAATTCTGATGCACATTTTCATTGACACAGTGATATTGTTTCATAAATATTGTTTTTGTGTTATCGTTATTATTGTTTCGAGTGATCGAAATTGATTAAAAAGCACTTAATTAGCGTCTTTAAACTATAAGTTTTTATTTTTTTCCCCATATGCTGTGATAATAAGTTGAAATATGGAGGAAAAAATTAATGTTTTAAATAACGCATGTGCTCTCCACGGCTGATCTAAGCCCCGCGTCATGACGTCATGAAACCTTGTGTTTGGCTTGTAGTCTTGAGGCGGCTTTGTTTGGATGGAGTTCATGACGTCAGAACACGTGATCTCTACCGGTCCAATACGTCGAGAAAGCCGCTCTAGGGAAGAAAGAAGTTTTCTCGGTAAATTGGGTTGGCGTTAGATGACGTGACCTGACGTTATGTACTCCTTCTTAAGGTAGGAGAAACAAACAATAGCTTTTTACATGACGTCAGGCACGTTATCTCTACGGACCCAATTTGCTGGGAAAGCCGCTCTAGGGAGGGAGAAAAAAGCTTTCCCGGCAGATTGAGTCGGCGTTAGATCACGTGATCTGACGTTATGTACTCCGTAGGAGAAACAAACAATAGCTTTCTCGGCCGCTACTGATGTTGGTCATGGCTCCTATTGGTGGTGGTTCCGTTACAGGGCTCGATGAAGCCAAAGAGACTCCCAGGGTATGGTATTACAACAAAGGTCAACATTGCTATATTGTCACAAAAAAATAAACATTTTCTATGCCTTAGGATACAGATATGTATATATGAATACACAATTATATAAATATATGTTTTTTTAATCTATTTTACTCTAAAAGTAAAAAATATTAATTATATTCAGCACAAGGTCAAAATAAATTTAAAATATCACATTAACAAAAATTAAATTGCATACCAAAGCTCGGAGTCAAAAGTCAGGGGACCCAGACCATGAAGAAATTAGACTAAATTTCGTCCCGCTTTTTTTCGAATATATTTAGAAGAAAATTTAAATAAAAAATTGCTTAGTGTTCGAGTAGTTAAAGTAAGACAAACTATTTACACATATACATCTTTATTCTGCGAGTCGTTTTCTACAACAGTGCATTGTATTTATAACACAAAATATTTGTCAAAATTGGAATTTAAAAAAGTATGTAATATAGAAACTACAGAAAATACATCATAGTTATTATCTATGTATTAATTGAAAATGTAAGAATTTTTTTTTTCAAAAATTTTTATACCGTCGTAAATTTTAAATGTATAAATGTTTAAAAGTTATATATTAATTAGATTTATAGAATTATATGAGAAAACATAACTTTTTATCATTGAAATAAAATAAAAGGTTGAGACCCCCCAGTTATTGACACCTAACCGGTAACTGATACTTCAGCAAAAGTCTAACTCAAATAAGCATTTTCTTGTAAAATTCTGCAAAGTAATGTCATCCAGTGGTAACTTAGATACGACAACTTAGTCCAATAGCGTAGTGGTCAGCCCGCTGTCTGTTGCAGGTCACGAGTTCGACTCCCAGCTGGGGAAGGTTAACCCAACTTTTCATCCTTTTGTGGTCGATAAAAGGGTATAGCTTGCTTGGGAGCTAAACACTAGGTTGACCACCTGACAGGGACATAACAATATGCTATGTAGCACCTCATGGCCCAGGGTCAAATAAACAGCGTTGGACACTGTAGGTCCACATTATTCTTGGATAACAAAGCCACAGGTTTAGTTTTTAACCTCTCACTCACGTCGTACATTTTGAAATGAAAAAAAAAAAATGGAATTTCATTTGACATCTAACAAAAAACGCTTAATAACGCATCAAAACAAATTTTCTCCCAAAATCTATCGGAAAACCGCCCAGATGGCTATAATGATCGGCAGACCAAATAATATAAAATAGTAGTCGGTGGCAACCTTGTTCATACTCAATCATGTATCAATACTGTACTGGTTGTACTGGTTATGTAGTATGTGTGCGTTGCCATATGTACAGAGTGGTGCTTCTAAAAGAACTACTATTACAAAAGAGATAATTATATAGAATTTATGATAATAAACTTAAATATTACGGGGAAAAATGTATATCTTTATATTAATCAAATGCTGGGGTCGATCCAGGCAAAATTGGGGCCCTATTTAGGACCCCTGCACAAAATTCCAATTAATAGAAGAGGCTAATTCATTTGCAATCAAAATAAATTTACTAGAAAGAAAAACTTTAGCATTAAGACTTAAACTATTTAATAAATATTTGGTTCGGATTTGTGTAACTAAATTTCATTTTTCGTTAAAAAAATTTATAAAAAAAAAATAAATTTCACAAAAGTACGTTTTACTTTTCACAAAATGGGCCCCGAGAAAAAAACCCTACATCGACCTTTGAAATACAAAATGAGAATTACCCAATTAATGCAGCGCCTGTACACTAGCATATATAACATTTATTGCCTATGCTATTCAAATGACTTATGCACGACTTACATTAACATTAATAATGTATTAATTTGGTTCTCGAACGTGAAAGATTGAAGACCTATTTTTAATTTAAAGCATAGTTCTTTTGACAATAAATCTTATAGAAAGATTTAATGAGTGTCAACGTAGCTTCATCCTTCATTTACTTTAAAAATTCAGAATGGCTGTAGGCAGAAAGGCGAATAAGTAGTTTACCCCAAAAAACTAATTAGTAGTAATCGTAATATTAAAGGACTGTAATTATCTCAGCTAAACTAAATCTAGTTTTAATTAATTATTTAAAAATATATTTGTCACAAGTTTAAAGAGTTCAAAAGAATACTTTTATTTTGGAAATCGTAAGTACTACATAAACAAATTTAGTTCAAGAATTTATTTTCTTATTCTTAATTTTGAAACACATTTTAAAATTAAAACAAGAACGAAAAATTAAGCGTCAAACATAAATTAGGAAATATCTTCCAAAAGATTAAAATTACTATAAGAAAACTTTCCAGATAAACAGGGAGACAGGCGGTGTAAGTAAACAATTTAAAAAACGCGTAGCACACCTGAAAACCCAATTTCAGCAATTACCGTAAATAGTCAGAAACGTATTAGAATTATTTTGTGCAACTCTGTAATGAATTACACATGTTTGCATATGATACATAATATAGGGTGTCCATAAAAGAATGTTCCAGTTTCAATGGTATATTATAACAGTCTAATTTACACTATTTACAACATATCATACACCAAATGACCAAATTGAAGGTAAACTAACCAGTCCAATTCTTCCCACACATCATTTAACAAGTTCAGAGCAATGGAAGCAATAGCCTCTTCAATTAAGTGTCTCAACTCTGGCAAATAGTTAGGTAGCGGTGGAACGTAGACTCGATCTTTTATAAAGCCCCCAGGAAAAAAAATCATATGGAGTACACCAGTAGTGTACGCTTTTAAATAATCAGCCCAGCAATAACGCTTAGGATTCGCCATTTTGCGTATGTGGCACTGCAAGCGAGTCAATAACAAAGCAGTACTCGCGCATGCGCTTATCTAAAACTGTTTGAGTTTACTCTTTATTCGTGATCTTGAAATAACACTCTACAATACTTACAGTTGATACAATGAAAATTTATAACTGGGACATTCTTTTATTCTAAATTTTATTCTTGTATTCTAAAATTTAGTTCAGATAGGAAACGCATAGCAAATTTGGAAATTCCCATTCAGCAATTTCCGTCAATAAACGGATATGTATTAGAGATTTTTTTGTGCAGCTCTGTATAGGATCTATAGAATTCATACAAAGTAAGCAATATGCAAAAAATAAAATTAAAAAACCCGTACCAAAATTGAAAACGCACTTCGAGCAATTATTACGCATAGACAGTAATGTAACCGAATTTTTTGTTTGTCTCTGTAAATGAACGACTAATGCTATACATACGACGTTCTACAGTAAGTATCTTGTAGTACACCTAAGTGGTGTAAGTCAATTTCAATATGTTTGAGAAAGTGTAACAACATTAAAATAAACCGCAAACGATTTTCCCCATAGGCATTAATATAACGGAATTGTTTTGAGAGTCCCTGTCCCTGTAAACGAATTATAAATGCTACACACTTCAATTTCAATACGAAACATGCTATAGTAAAGCTCATTAAAATATATCAATTTCATGCAATCCGAATATATTTACGCAAGTTAGAGAACGGAGAGACAGACACAAAGGCAGGCAGGCAATCCGAATTCGCAAACACTTTTCAACTATATTGCAACTTTTCAACACGATTTTCAATTATTTTGGGAAAAGTTAAACAAATCATTAATTTAAAACAAATATGTATAAGTACTTCAAAGAAAATTTAATGTCGTATGCCTTTTCAGATTTTAAAGTTTATTCAATGCATATGTAAACGCTTTTTTTTTTCGGGAATGTTTCATCAAACATCGTCTAAGCTTCATAAGGAAATGTTTTTAACAAATGTTCAGTTTTTGTTGCTTTGAAAATGACTTTCAAAGCAACGCTACTTTACATAATAATAATAATAAAATAGAGTCAACAAGTATTTCATGGTTTATAGTTTATAATAAAAGCTTCTTAGCGGAGAAATGTCCGAGATAGCTTAAGGCGTCGTCAAATACATTTTTCACAATATCTCCTTTCAAGGAGAAAAGCAAAGTAAAAAAAAAAAAAAGCCAGAAAGCTATTTGTTTAATTTTGAAGTTTAAAATTTAAATAAAGCATTGTTATTGAAGAAAATACACTGGCTTTAGCTTCCTTAGATTTTTTTTTTACATAGCTTAAAATAGGATTAATTATTTAGTTACTTTAAATTTACTCGAAAAACTAACAAGAATAGGACAATAAATTTCTTTAGTGTTGGATTTTATTTGTCTTCTCAATAGAGTAATTAAGATAAAACAAGAAAGAAAGAAATCACGTGTCAAGCATAGATTATGTAACACTTTCCAACACATTCACAATAATGTAACAAAACGGCACCAATTAATAAGTTAAAAAGTTATGTCTAATTCAATCATATAGAAACGCATAACACATTTGAAAAAACCCAATTTCAGCTGTTTCGATCTACAGTCGGAAAATTCTCCGAATTCTTTGAGCAGCCCTGTATATAATATATAGATTTGTTTTTATTAACTACATGCATGCAAAATTTAGTTCAGTTAGAAAATACATTCTTCAGTTGAAAATTCCCCTTCGGCAATTTCCACTAATAATTTCCACTGATTCAAGTTAAATCTTCCAAAAGTTAAATTCAATCCCCATTTCTCCTATATATCTAAGCAAATTTCCGCCATCCTTAGCGCTGAGGACCGTATGCTATATGCTACCGAAACCGGTATGCTCAAAATTTAAAATTTTTGGCGCATTTAACGTTGTTATTTTTACATTTCTATTACATTGCACCAAGAACCATCTTAATAATTATTAATAACGAAATTCTTGCAGGAGGGTTATGTAAGATGTCACGAGTTTTTTTTCTTTTTTAAACTACGATTCCTGATTTTAGTTCAAGAAAGTAGCGATAGATTGGCGCTGCAAGCAATAGACGCTATATTCAGGCCCGATTTTTTGTTTCTCTCTTCTCGCAGTACTCATGTGAAAGAAGGAGGTTAAATATATGGAGTGACTCTTAGCTGCCAATGCAATCTTGTTCTTAGAGATCCAATCTATTATATCACCACACTCTTATTATAACTCTTAACTAATTACTCTTAACTAAGGAAGAATGCATAACTATAAGATTACTTATAGGTTATTATTTACAGCAGCTGCTAAACGCAGCTCTCAGACAAAACACATCTTACAACTTCGCGGAATACTCTCGGCTACATGCAAAGCCTTCACAATTCAGACTGTGTAGTGCTGCCATCTATTAACATAGATCGCTACTATTTCGGATTCTTGGTTTGGGATATAACACCCCTCCCCTTATAGTTCAAACGAACTACAGGCAATCTTGTTCTTCGACTTCTTCGAACTGGAGCACTTTTCTTACAGTCCTCGTCATCAGTTTTAGTCAAATTGTCTTTCACAGATTTATCTGTCGTAACATCATTTTTATTACTCACAACTGTACCTGTTACAATATCATGCGAAGGCTGAGATTGGCTTGGTTCTATAGTATTATCATTATTAAGCTATTCTTTTATTTTTCCATTAATTTCCGAAAAACGGATTTGGTTAACCCTTTCATACCTATCATAATTACTGTAATTTTTACAACTATGTCCCATATTTTCAACTTTGTCTGACATTAGTTTATCATTTCGATTCATCTCTACAACTTTCTCTGGTATTTCATAACTTATCTCTGTATTACGTCTCAACTGATCAACGTGACGTTTACACATTATTCCGTCACATCTATTTACTAAAACCCATCTACTCCCCAATAATTTCATGATTTTTCCTTTTACCCATTTCTCCCCTTTTCCAAAATTTTTAACAAAAACAAAATCATGAAGCTTATATTTGTGAAGGGGTTGCTGTATTTTAGGTTTTGATGGTAATACCAAGTGAAGGGCTGTTCGAACTGGCCTTCCAAACATTAATTCTGCAGGAGTTTTTACCAGTCACCGAATGAGGAGTGGAATGATTTTCTAACAAAAATCTTGAAATTGACAATGTTATGTCACTTTTATCTAGCTTTTTAAGACAATTTTTCACAGTTTGGACATGCCTTTCCGATTGTCCGTTCGAAGACGGATGATAAGGTGGAACAGGCGTATGTTTAATTCCATTATTTTTAAGAAATTCCTCAAATTCATCTCTTGTGAATGCGGGACCATTATCACTGGCCAATTCAACAGGTAATCCAAATGTAGCAAAAATTCTCCTTAATACCTTAATTGTAGTTTTGCTATCAGACCTGGGTACTACCTCTGCCTCCAACCATTTAGTATAACAATCGACTACTATTAAAAACATTTTACCTTCAAAAGGACCGGCATGATCTATATGGATCCTTTCCCAGGGCGGTTCAGATTTCCATTTTGGGACAATCCCTCGCAAACATCTGACATCTCATAGGCGTAACCAGCCTTTTGAACGGGGGGGGGGGGGGGGGGGGGGCCCAGACCTTCTAACCTAAATATGTTGGATACAAACAATATCTTATATAGTAAAACCTGTTGAAACGGAACCTCATAAAACCGGTCAAATTTCCGTTTTAGACAGGTTTTTATCTTAGAGGGTATAATTGTGTGGCATTTCTTTTAAAAAGGGCTCAAACGCAATTTCTGTTTGCGTGAGGGGGGATAAGAAGGGTTCAAAACATCAAAACTAAATCTAATAGTAAAAAAAAAAATATATATATATATATATGTAAATCGCCTAGCTGCAGTGACATAAGACAGTGACTAAGTGGGTCACAAGTGTAAAACCTTTTGGCACCCTAACTTCTTATAAAGATTTAAAAAGGCCTTTAATCATGCTGGAAACTTCTATAGACACAGGAGAACACTGTATGAGATCTAAAATTATCTCAGTCAAAGTCTTGTGTATATGAAATTTTGACGGATAATAAATCTCAGATAATACATGCAGTACACCAGTACATGCACGAAAGTTTTTCAGAATGTGACTCCCTGACTTCTTAGGGATCACCGGAGGGACCCAAGAAATTTTTAAGGAAAGTCTATACTTATTATAATAATATAAATAATTATAATATTCATTAATAATTCATGTTTTTGCCTCAGAATGCGTCGAATATGTTAGGTAGTCATGATAATATACACTAAATTTTATCAAGATGATAAAAATTATACTATCATGATGCCACTGTAATAATAAAGATAGGTACTTGTTTGTGTGTATGTGTGTACGCGCGTTCGCTGAACTCTGAAAAGACAATGCAGCCCGCATAGCCGCAAGATTTGACATCAAAGTACCTGTATGCGTGAAGTCATGCATATTGAAGACATTTTCTGGAATTTTTCAGTTAATCTTTTCGCATTTTGCAGCAGTTTTTTCAAATTAGTAAAAAAGAATCCGATTTCAATATTTTACCCAGTAAATTTTGTCTTCTTTTCAATAAGTTTTTTCGAGATTCTTACAGTGATTTTTCAATTTTTAACAATTTTTTAATGCTATTTTTAGAGGGTTTTTTTTTCGCATTTCGCGGTGATTTTTTTTTTTACATTCCTAAAAGGAATCCGGTTCAAATCCTTTATCGAATTAGTTAATTTCATTCCCTGCGGTTTTTTAATCTTTTCGGAATTTTTAATGCGATTTTCAGCGGGTTTTTTCGTGCTTTGAGGTAATTTTTTGACTTTTTTTTAAATAGATAAAACTCCGGTAATTTTTGCAATTGCCGTGATTAAATTTGAATTGGAAGAGTGTGAAATCAGTTTTTATAAGGGAGCTGAAAATTTAATTTTACTCGAAATAAAAAATCGCAATAATTCAAGATTCGCTTGTTTTCGAGACAGAAGTGGTCGTAGCTTTCTCGAGAGTGCGTTGCCGAAGGCAGTCCCCCCCCCCCCCCCCCCAATCCCCAATGTTTAATTTTATGTTCGTTCAAAAAAATTAAGCTGCGAAACTCCACTATAGTAATGGAGTTTTCTTTGAGGGGCAGGGTTTGAAATAATGTGCGGGATCGCGCAATTTGTGCACAGAAAAGGAAAGTCCTGCATAATAAGAAATGTTGTGCAGTATTTCTCCCTCCAAATTCTTTCACACACCTGTGATTCTTCAGTGGGTATTTAAAAATTTTCGAAGTCCGTGATTTTTATTTCTTCTATGGAATTTCTCAAAATCAATTTGTGAATCGGCTCCGGAAAAAAATTGAGAAATTCTTCAAACGACTACGGAAAAATATCATGAATTTAGATAAAAGAGTGCAGAAAGAAATCGCGAATTTCGTCATAAATTTGCGCAAAAATTCACGAATTTCGATAAACGATTGACGAAAAAAATGTTGCGGCAAAAGGTCGCGGAAAAGAGTAGAGAATTTTGTTAATTGCTACTTAAAGATATCGAGAACTTTCCCGATCGGTCGTGCAATACCATCGCGAATTTCGACAAATGACCCCTGTAAAAAAATCAGTTTCGGCAATCGGTCGCAAAAGAAAACAAATTTCGTCAAAGGATCGCGGTAAAAACGAGAATTGTCTACGGATCGCAGAAAGAAAGCGTGAATTTCGTCAAAAGATTGCGGAGAGAAAAAGTGAATTTCGTCAAAAGATTGCGGAGAGAAAAAGTGAATTTCGTCAAAAGATCGTGGAAAGAAAACGCGAATTTCATTGAAGGTTCGTGCGAAAGAAATGCCAATTTCGTCAAAATATCGTTGTAAAAAACATGAATTTTGTCAAAGATCAGTGGTGAAAATGCAGATTTCGACAAAAAATCGGATAAAAAGATGTGAATTTCGTCAAACGATTTTGGGAAAAAATTGTAAATATCATAAATATAATCGCGAATTTCGTCAAAAGTTTACTGCACTGGGCCAAAAGATTGAAACCGGTTCCTTTTCCTAGTTTCAAAAGAAGGCTGCGAAACGAGAAGTATCTCTAAAAATCGTATAATTTTTTTCAGAGGAAAAAAAAAATATTATATTGACCTTAAAGACCGCAGCCATATTGATTTACGAATGCCAAAAAATGGCTGCAAAACAGGAAATTCAACCAACCAACCTCAGTATTCGTTTGAATTTTTCTGTGCCATTATTTCTCATATTCAAAGGAGGCAGGGTCTGTGTACCCTTTCCTTTCCCCCGGTTAATCGCATTTTGAAATTATCGTTTCACATCTGCATTCCCTTTCAAAAATTTTCGCTTCTTTCTAGACTTTAGACTACGACAGCAAAGAGGCAAGTAGTTTTTATCCTCGTCAAGAACTTGCGATAATTTCTTATGAAATTGAAGAAACATGCAATGGAAAGAACGGCGTTAAAAAAATCTTCCATAAACAAAAGACGTCAAAGTGGGATTATAAAACCACCTTTTTGACTTACTATTCACTAATACAAACTCTTGTAAATATTCTAGTTTTAAAAAAGATAAACAACATAATTTTCTTTAAAAAATAAGGGGGTTTCTTCAAAACTTAGGCTGTTAGTTTTCTGAACTAAACTAATTGAACTCTGCTTTCACCTTTTTTTTCTTTTATAGATTTCGATTTTTAAAAATAATTGTGCTTGCGTCTGCGCAAGCGCGGGGGGTGGGGGGGGGGTGCCCGGGCACCCAGGGCACCCCCCTTGGTTACGCCTATGCATCTATTACAAGAATTTACCATTTGTTCAATTTCTTCATCCACATTTGGCCACCAAACTACCCCCCTAGCTTTCGCTTTCATGCTCGATATACCCTGATGAACGGAATGCAGTAATTTTAATATATATTCACGGCCTTCCTCTGGTAAGATCACTCTATGTCCCCACAATAGACAATTTTCTAGACAGGAAATTTCCTCCCTTCTACGAAAATATGGTTGATATTCTTCTTGTTTAACCTTCCGCGGCCACCCATGTAACACCC
Organism: Maratus speciosus; assembly: GCA_963932465.1. NCBI lineage: Eukaryota > Metazoa > Arthropoda > Arachnida > Araneae > Salticidae > Maratus > Maratus speciosus. Next base: position 259,120,438 of record OZ010791.1, read on the forward strand.
ACTCTAAAATTTGTTTAGTTACAGGATTTTCAGTTGTCCACTTTGCAATAGTTTTAGACGTAATAGGCCAATTATAATTATTTGAAACGAACATTATTTCCGCAGGATTACTCACTATATTTACAGTTTCTGGGAGAGGTAATCTACTTAATGCGTCAGCATTTTTATTATTTTTACCTTCGCGATACTCAATTGTATAATCATACCCAGCTAACATTAACGACCATCTCAGCATTCTAGGTGATAATGTATCAGGTACCTTTTTAACAGATCAAACAGTCTAATTAAAGGTTTATGATCTGTTATAATTTTAAAATATTTTCCAGCTAAATATTGGTGAAATTTAGTGACACCAAACATTACAGATAAATCTTCTTTATCAATCATTGCATAATTTCTTTTAGTTTTATTTAAAGTTCTCGAAGCATAAGCAATAGGTTTCTCTTTACCCTCAACAATTTGACTTAAAACTGACCCTATACGATATTCAGAAGTATCACAATTTAAAACTATCTCTTTGTTTACATCATATAATTCTAAAACAGGAGATGTACATAATAATTGTTTAACTTTTTGAAACGCTTTTTCATGCTTTTCTGACCATATCCAGTTTACATTATTATCTAATAATCTATGTAAAGGTTCTAAAACATCTGAAATATTAGGCAGGAAGTTTCTATAATAAGAAATTAAGCCTAAAAATGAACGCAATTGTGACATATTATTTGGAATAGGAGCATTCAAAATAGCATTAACTTTTTCTGGAATAGGTCTAATTCCTTCCTAAGATATTTTATGACCTAAGTAAGAAACTTCGTAAAACCATAAATTTTAATTTTTCCTTATTTAATCTTATACCATGCTCAGAAAAGCATTTCAGAACATTTTCAACTCTTTCAGAATGTTCTGATTCATTACTAGCACTAATGATAACATAATCTAAAAATACACTAACATATTCAAATTTTTTTTAAATATGTTAAATTTTTCTTTGGAAAATACCAGGAGCACACTTTACCCCAAATGCTAATCGTAACACATTAAATAATCTTTTATGCGCAGTTATAGTCAAAATTTTACAATTTTCGTTATCTACAGGTTGCTGTAAATAAGCATTTTTTAAATCAAAAACAGTAAAAAATTTACCACCTGATAATTTAAAAAATAATTCTTCCATTCTAGGAAGAGGATAATTATCATTTTCAGTATTAGCATTAACTGTTGCTCTATAATCACCACATATTCTAACAGAGCCCTTAGGCTTAGGAACAATTACTATAGAACTAGCCCATTCTGAATGATCAACAGGTTTCAAAATACCCTCATTAGTTAATCGTTCCAATTCAACATCAGTAGCTTTCCTTAAAGCAAAAGGAACAGCTCGAGACTTAAGAAAAACTGGTTTTGCATCTTTTTTCAATTTTATTCACACGGCAGGACCCTTGATTGTCCCGATCCCGTCAGCAAAAATATAAGGAAAATTTCTAATTAAATCATCTTTCGAAATGCTTTTAATCATATTTACATTAGGCCAAAATAATTTTGATGCTTTTAACCAAGTTTTTCCGATTAGACTCGGACCCTCCTCTTTAATTACTAATATTCTTAAATCCGGAATACAATAATCATTAACAACAGCATTTACTTTTAATTCCCCTAAAACAGTTAAAGAGTCTTTAGTATAAGTTTGTAATTTAATATTAGATTTAATTAAAGGCAGCTTACCTGAGAACAATTTATGAGCAACACTTTTACTTACGATAGTATGAGCCGGACCACTATGAATTTCAAATTGTATATTTACACCAATTATTTTAACCGATTTTATCCATGACACCTTATTGGAGTTGTCGTCCATAAAATTTAAACAATATTCTTCCTGAACAGTTTTAATTTTTCTGTTCTTAAAAGGTTTCTCACTTTTCATTCCAAATTTCCTATTTCGACAGCAAATTTTTAAATGACCCAATCGATGGCAGAAATGACATTCTGCAGATTTAAAAGGGCATAATTTTGGATTATGATTTTTAGAACATCTGTAACACGGTTTCTCAGGCGCGAATTTATCTTCTTTAGGCTTAGGTGCATGATCGAACTTCTCCACTTTCGTTTTCTCTCCTTTCGAAACACGCACTTGATTGACAGTCGTACTATTTCCGATGTGTAGGGATTTCACTCCAGTCTCAGCTATCTCAAATGACTCAGCTATTTCTATCGCTGTTTGGAACGTTAAGTCTCTAGAATCCAGTAATTTTTGCTGTATCTTCTCATCCTGTATCCCAAATACCAACTGATCACGGAGGCGGTCATTAAGCGTATTTCCGAAGTTGTAATGTTCGGATAAACGACGTAACTCTCTTATGAAAGCGGCTATATTCTCTCCTTGCTTCCTTAGTCGTTTCTGGAACTTAAATCGTTCCACAATTTCACTAGGGCGTGGTGAAAAATGATCCTTAGCTTTCTTTAAAAGATTCTTGTAACTGATTTCTTTCAGCGTATTCGGAACAATAATATCTCGTAAAATAGTAAAAGTTGTTGTTCCAACGGAACTTAGTAAAATATTCTTCTTCATTTCATCATTTTGATGCTATTCGCTGAGAAATAAAAGTCTATTTTTTCGACATAAATATTCCAAGGAACATTTGCATTATATTCTTCCAAGCGTCCCTGAGAAATTATTTCTTTATCAGCCATTTTCCGTTCTCTTTTTCTTTTTCGAAAAAAAAAAAAAAAAAAAAAAAAATTCACAACATTTCGGTTTGGGTTAAATCCCATGGTCGCCACTATTATATATCGCCACACTCTTATTATAACTCTTAACTAATTACTCTTAATTAAGGAAGAATGCATAACTATAAGATTACTTATAGTTTATTATTTACATTATTTACAGCAGCTGCTAAACGCAGCTCTCAGAACAAAACACATCTTACAACTGCGCGGAATACTCTCGACTACATGCAAAGCCTTCACAATTCAGACTGTGTAGTGCTGCCATCTATTAACATAGATCGCTACTATTTCGGATTCTTGGTTTGGGATATAACACAATCCATATATTTAACCTCATTCTTTCGCACGAGTACTGCGAGAAGAGAGAAACAAAAGATCGTGCCTGGATATAGCGCCTATTGCTTGCAGCGCCATCTACTGCTGCTATTTTGAACTAAAATCGGGAATCGCAGCAAAAAAACTCTTAACATTTTACATAACTCACCCGCAAGAAAGCTGTCACCATTTGCAAGTTATTGAATTTTAGAATCAGTCAGTCCATTTTAGAACACCCGGTTTGTGTTTCTGCGCCAGTTTAATAATGTAGTGTAACAAAAATTTCCAAGCTACTATAGTTTTATATCGGTTTCACAAGTAGGAAAACTAAGATAGGTGTAAGTTAATTACTGCAGTCAGATTGTATTTGTTACAAGGGTCTTGAATTTAGTCTGACATCTAGGAGCTGAGCTATTAATTTTTTCGTTGTTTTTAACCCCCAAATTAAGACAAAAAAATGCTCTTTGGAGTAGATATGAACAAAACAGCTATTTTCTGTTAACCCCTTGAGGGGCAAGCAAAAATGTCTCTAAATATTGAATTCTCACCGGAATAATCGAAAAATTTTATTTTTAAATAAGGAAAAGCAATTTTTCATCGATTTACCTTCAAAGTTAAAAATAGAAAATTTAGTTAAAATTTTCTGGTGAGAATCTTGTTTAAATTAGGTGGGATATATTTTATCCCATCGCCCCTTAAGGGGTTAACATATTTCATTACTTTTAATAGCTACTTTTACTACTACTTTATACTTTTTTATTACTTTTAATACTACATTGATTGCTTCTTTTTTCTTTATTTAACGATTTGTCTAAAGTATCTTTAATGGGCCAAAATTTTGCATTAAAATAAAGTTTTGAAATTTATTAAAAGCGATACCTTCGTATGAGTTAATAGCCGAAGAAATCGCTAAAGATTTCGTTACTTATAGAAGTCCGTTTTTGATTCCGATCAATTCAGTTGTTTAAGCTTGTAATTCGATTACATGTCTGTTAAATTTTTGTTTTATTTCTATTATTTTATGATTTTATTTTACTGATTAAGTTTTAACTCCGTTATTTAATGTAAGTTGGAAACAAAGGCTGAACTATTTATATTAACTAAAGTTTTTATTTTTCATAATCGTCTACACGTGTTAAAGATAGATTTAAAAAAAAAATCATTCTTGAAAATAATTTTTAAAACATAAAAAATGAGTAAATTGTGATACTGTTTTCAAACAAATTTCAATATAGCTGTGGGACAAACTGCATTTGTAAGAACATTTTTTTCTTTATTCGATGGTGTAAAAATTAAAAATGTGCGATGTTTAGAAGTTAAAACTAGTTGGATCTGCCAATCCCAAAAACCTTCTTCTATCTCATACAGTTTAATATTTCAAAATGTTGTTACAAATGTCAATATTTCATTTATTAGTTCAATGCTAAATATACTTCGACTTTCATCTTAAATTTCTGCTCCAGTCAAATAAGCTGAGTAAAAACGAGTTAATCTCCATCATGATATTTATTAAAATTATTAGTTTTTCGTTATTCTGTTGGATATCAGCTGTCCACGAATAGCCGGCTTATCAGGATTGGAAATTCCCGTCACTTCACAAGCCGCCGGTGTATAATAGAACTTCGAAAAGTAAAAACAAATACACAAAAATCGCTATTATAGTGCCCACTTTCGGCGGAATATTTCCTAATTCAGAGAGAACATAAAAATTTGGTTCAATTCTATGCACAACTTCATACCTTTTTCGATGGTACAATATTGAAAATGGCACAAAAGTCGCTATTCCAGCGCCCCCTTTCGACGGTATTTTTCCAAATACAGGGAGGACCTTCTTGCCTTGGCCAAAAACATACACAAAAAATTGATTCAGTTCTATACATAACTTCATACACTTTTTGATGGTACAATATTCAAAATCACACAAAATTCGCTATTACAGCGCCCTCTTCCGGTGGAATTTTTCCAAATTCAAGGAGGACCAGTTTGTCATAGCTCAAAACTTAAAAAAAAAATTCGGTTCAACTCTATGTATAACTTCATACACTTTTTGATGGTACAATGACGACAGACAGACGGACACACGGATAGGCAGACATTTTCTATAAATATGTATTTTGGGATCTCTGATCCCTAAAACGTGTAAATCCGTCGAAAACCGGAAGTTGAAAAAAATTTCGATTACAATACTTTCTTCTATTGAAGATAGAAGAAAGTAAAAACTGCAGTAAAAGTGAAATTTAATCGTCTGCTGTTGCCAACATCAAAATAACGTTACCGTTACGAATGGACACGTTTATCCTTCATAATATATACAAGACACAACTTTTAAAATTGAGTGCAATTCTTGCGACTTCTTTCTTAAAAAAATATTTTTTTAAACGTATTTCGTTTTTATAAAATATGGAATACACATTTGAAGAAAATTCTTAGAAATAGAACATAAAGTCCTACGAGTAGTTTTCTTATTTTCTTGTTAAATTTTGTTGATATTTAAGACGTATACTATTACTTGGATGTCAAACACGCAAAGGTCTTACATCTCCTACCACACACACAATATTTTATAGCATTGCATAATTTTTATTTTAAAATTTCATTTTTCTATGTCAAATACGGAAGTTTATTTTTTAATATTGTATTTGATCATCTTTTCAAATATTTGTACAGAAATCAAAGTATTCCTTTGAAGATAAAATAGTGAAAAGAAGTCTGATAAAAGGTAAACATTTTACTTTCTTTTTCTATTTTTTTTCTACATTTATTCAAATTCTTTAACTGGTAAAAAATCTACTATTTAATAAAAAACTCTTTTATACAGAAAGGCATTTTAATTCAAAATTTCTTATATCAGACAACATACCAGTTTTCTTTATTTTTATGAAATATAATGTCGTTTGAAAGAGAAAAATAATATTTGTTGTTGTAACGATAAAGTATGGGATTTTTATAGCGCCAACAAGATGTATTTTCTCTAAAATAATAGTGATGGCTTACTTAACCCCTTAACCTACGATTTACTTTTAACAGCTCCACAGTTTGGCAAATCCATAGCTACCACTAAAATTTAATAGAGATTTTTGCCTTGTTTAATCATGGAATTTTGACGATTAAATTAAACTATATTTGCTGTGAAATTTTAGTGGTAAGAAGAATTTACATTTGGCTCGATCATCGTACGCGGGCTATGCCCGTCATTGTAGGTTAAGGGGTTAAGTAAGTTCTTTTAGCATTTCATAAAGTATAAGTTCATTGTTTAATAACAATATAGAGGAGATATAAATTATTTTTTTATAACATTTATGTTTTACACTTTCAAGATATTTGTAAATCTGAATGACAATGAAGGACGTTGATGACTTTTTATGGCAGTCATCACTATCAAGCTTAAAAGTGGGAATTTATATTAAACCTCTGAGCGGTTTGGACGTATTTTTCCGTTTCCCCAAAACAACTTAAATCTATTGTAGAAAAAAAATATTTTAAACAGAATTATATTTTAAAATATAATATCAAATTAAGGGGCATGAAGTGTATTTTAGAAACAAACATGGAAAGAAAATTTACATTAAGGTAATTTTTATAAGCATTTTTATGAAAATGCAGGAAAGTCCTCAAGACGCTAAGAGAGATTTTTCTCATCAATCATGTAATAAAAATAATAAGAGTAATAGTAAAAACATTTATCAGAAATTTGCATTATGGTATGTTTTTTGTATTTCAGAATAAAAATGTGCATCAGTATTCACAAATGAATTATCATATGAAGTACAATATGCTTATTATATTCAGAAAATTTTGTAAATAGTTACTGCAATCAAAAATATATTTTGTAATATATTTCAAAATACAGTCGAGTCTCTCTATAACGAAACTCCATCCATCGAATTTCTCTATATAACGAATTTTTACTAGGAACGGTCCCTTTTCCCATGATCTCATTAAAAACAGTCTCCATGTAGCGAAATATCTATGTCCATATAACGAATTTTTTCATAAAATGTTCTTTATTTATTCAGTTTTAAAAAAGCTTCCAAATCACATGGAATCAATTTTCCATCACTGCTTCCGGATTTATCGTCCAGTGCTGGGTTTTTTATCTTACAGCCCATCGACTTAGGAATAATAAAAAATCTAAAGGTGCATTATAAGAAAATAATTCTTATAGAAATGATCATAACTACTGAAAAAAATGATTCCACCGAAGATTTCATTAGTCTTAGAAAGTGTGTTGCGGAACTTTATGAAGCCTAGAGATTTGATGTAATTGAAAAAAGAATTTAAAATTGCTTCAAAAAGGCTGGCTTTTCTAAACTGGAGAATAATGCGGATTCTGATGACGAAAAAGATGTAGCTTTACCAAACTTAAAAGATAAATGGACATTAATTAAGGAACGCGGAAATGTCGAAGAAAATGTTATACTCTCTCTGATTTTTTGGAAGTGGATGACAATCTCACTATTGCGCAGTATCCTATTGATAGTGATATTTTAAGCAGCGTTATGAACAATGATGGGGAGAGTGACAATGAGCATGAAAACGAAAACGTACAACAAGAGAAAAAAACCATCACGCAGTGAAATGATGACTTCTTTTGATCTTATAAGGACAGGACTTCAAGTGGAGGAAAATGTTCCCATACAATTTTTCATTCCTTGCTAAAGTGTGAACATTTTTTCGAGAGCCTAACAATTTTGAAATCACAACCGCGAAAAATTACAGATTTTTTCGTATAAAATTAATGTAAGTATTCCTTATGTGATTTTTATTATGCTTTCGAAATAAATGTGTGTTTTCTTTTTTGAAACTGTTTAATTAATAAATACAATATTAGGTCAATATTTATAGTTAAACAGTTCAAATTCTTAATTAAGAAATACAATATTAGGTTCATATTTATTTTCAAATTCTTAATTAAACACCTCAAAAATAATTTTTGTTCAAAATTTACACATTAAATAGGAATTTTTAACCATTTGGAAAAATGGTTATAGTTCTCTGTCAGGGTAGGAAATCAAAAACATATCTGAAGAGTTTTATTGGTTGAATCCGCATTTTATTCTTTTTCTGATTGGTCTATACAGTAATCTGTTTTTCCATTTACTTTCAACAGAGATGGATACATCTGTTGCCACTATGACAAAAAAGTAATAAAAAGTAAAAAAAAAAAAAATAATAATAATTCAGAAACAAATTGAGATACAGCTTTCAAACAAATTGCATTTAAAAGTACATTTTTTTCTCTCTATACGACGGTATAAAAAGTAATATTGTGGGATGTTTAGAAGTTTAAGAATGAAATTTCCTTTAAAATTTGTCGTCAGATTTCTACGATGGAAAAGCCTTTTCCCGAACAGCCAATGAAATGCTTAGAAAATACGTAAGATTCAGGAAATCTGACGAGTCGCAGGCGATTTTTGTCGCTTGCAATTTTTACGTGTAATAACACTATTAATGTTTAATTCATGGCGTACGTAATGCATGATCGACTCCGTGCGATTTTTTATGTCTTAAATTTTAGTCTGAAAAAATCATTTTCCAAATGGTCGTTGTAATTTGTTAAATTGCATTTTAGGTAGCTTTCTTTACAAAAAAGCTACCTATTGCAGCCGTTCGGAGGAAAGCGATTTCAAAAAATTTTGGTATATTTTCATCGATCATGACCCCCAGACCCCGAAACCACCCTCCGTTCAAAATTGATATATATATATATATATATATCTGACCTATGTCACACTGTAACTCCCGTAATTATGAACCGATTTCGATGTAATTCGGTGTGTACATAGTACATACCAATGTCTCGACCGAGTTCGTTGGCCAGCTTCATCCGCCATTTTGTTTCAAAATGGCGGCCATTTAAAATTTTTAAAAAAATTTAAAACTTGAAATGTGGTACCAAAAAATTAAAAATGGAAACATATTTTTTTCTTATGTATTTGACCTTTATACAAAGTTTCCGGAGCAGTTTTTGTTTCGTCTCTATCTTAAAAAATGGCTGAGTTATAGCATTTTGAATTTCTAGCGTGGCTGACATTTTGAAACGTCCTGAATTTTGTCACGCGATAAAAGGCGTATTTATGAACCGATTTGGATGTAATTCGGTGTGTACATAGTACATACCAATCTCTCGACCGAGTTCGTTGGCCAGCTTCATCCGCCATTTTGTTTCAAAATGGCGGCCATTTAAAATATTTTTAAAAATTTAAAATTTGAAATGTGGTACCAAAAAATTGAAAATGGTAAAATATTTTTTTCTTATGTATTTGACCTTTATACAAAGATTTCGGAGCAGTTTTTGTTTTGTCTATATCTTAAAAAATGGCTGAGTTATAGCATTTTGAATTTCTAGCGTGGCTGACATTTTGAAACGTCCTGAATTTTGTCACGCGATAAAAGGCGTATTTATGAACCGATTTGGATGTAACTTCGTTTATACATAGTACATACCAATGTCTCGACCGGGTTCGTTGGCCAGCTTCACCCGCCATTTTGTTTAAAAATGGCGGCCATTTAAATTTTTAAGAAAAATTTAAATTTGAAATGTGGTACCAAAAATTGAAAATTGAAAAAATATTTTCTTCTTATGTGTTTGACCTTGATAAAAAGATTCGGGAGCAGTTCTTGTTTCGTCTATATCTTAAGAAATGGCTGAGTTATAGCATTTTGAATTTCTAGCGTGGCTGACATTTTGAAACGTCTCACGTCATATTTTTCTCACGTAATAACAGGCGTATTTATGAACCGACTTGGATGTACCTTGGTGTGTACATAGTACATACAAATATCTCGACCGAGTTCGTTGGCCAGCTTCATCCGCCATCTTGTTTCAAAATGGCGGCCATTTAAAAAAATTAAAAAATAAAAAAAATTAAATGAGATACCAAAAAATTGGAAAATGAAAAAGATTTTTTTTTGTATGTGTTTGACCTTAATACAAAGATTCCGGAACAGTTTTTCTTTCGTCTATATCTAAAAAAAAAATGGCTGAGTAATAGCATTTTGAATTTCTCTTGTGGCTGACATTTTAAAACGACCTGATTTTTGTCACGCGATAACAGGCGTATTTATGAACCTATTTAGATGTAACTTGGTCTGTACATAGTACATACCAATGTCTCGACCGAGTTCGTTGGCCAGCTTCATTCGCCATCTTGTTTCAAAAGGGTTGCCATTAAAAAAAATTTAAATTTAAAATTCAAAATGAGGTATTAAAAAATTGGAAAATGAAAATGATTTTTTTTATGTGTTTAGCCTTGATACAAAGATTCCGGAGCAGTTTTTGTTTCTGAAAATTTGTTCTTTTGTTGATATCTTAAAAAAGGGTTGATTTATAGCATTTTGAATTTCTAGCATGGCTAACATTTTGAAACGATCTTGTATTTGTCACGCGATAACACACGTATTCGCCTATTTCGATGTAAGAAGGCATGTGGATAGTATACACCAACACCTCGACCAAGTTCGCTGGCCAGATTCATCAGCCATCTTGCTTCAAAATGGCGGCCATTAAATTAATATATATATATATATTTAAAGTGAGGTGCAAAAAAATTAGAAATTGAAAAAGGTTTCTTTCTTAAGTATTTGATCTTGATATAAGGATTCAGGAGCATTTTTTGTTTGTCTTTACCTTAAAAAATGGCTCAGATATAGCAGTTTCAATTTCTATTGTGGGTGACATTTTGAAAAATCTGATTTTTTGCATGCGACAGCACTCCTATATATTAACCGATTCCGATGTGAGTGAGCATGTGCACAGCAATGACTAAGGTCTCGACCAAGTTCACTGCTTAGCCTCATCCACCATGTTGTCTTAAAATGACAGGCACTTTAAGAAATTGCCGAATTTGGCAGCCAAATATAAGTTACTTTAAAGAAAAGCAGCTTGGATAAAGCTGACTAATTTCGCGAAATTCTCATTCATTATATTGATAAAAATTAGTATTGAATCTCCTATATTCGGTTTCCATCCACTAAATTGAGCTTCGTGTGTTTGCATGATATAAGTTGGCTTTTTTTAAATAAGGATTATGAAAGCTACCTCTTCCTCCCGGCACTGGCCGGAAGGACTTTTTTACTTATTCTGTATATAACGAATTCTTTACTGGAACAATGGATTTCATTATATCGATACTCGACTGTATTTTTGCTAAGTTATGTTAATTGACCTTTATAATAAAGAAAATGGCTTATAATTTATAACTTTTAACATCAATCTCAATGAATTTGCTACATAATACATTGATTACAAAATATTACATTGCTATAATAATTGGAAAATATTATTAATAAATAATTATAAAGAATAACTATTGGTTCTACAATTTAAGTTTGTCAAATATTTTTATTTCGAGTTATTTCTTCAGTACTTTTTATGACATTAAGATTAAAATATAAAGCGCAGAAGAACCGATAATTAAAAGAAAATAATGATTTACCAAAGAAATCTTGAAAATCATCTTACCACGAAACTAATTTTTACTCCCTACCTTCTAAAAAATGTTGCAAGCAACCAGGAAGTATTTTGAAATTATTATAAGAACATTCAAATCTTAATTGCATTATATTATACTTTGATTAATTTTAATCAATTTTAAAAAGTATTTTATAGTGTTTAATTATGTTCTTAAGAATGAAAAGGTTATATTTTTCTTGGATAAAATTTCCATTATAAATTTAATTGCAATGTAACATTAAGCGCAAAAATATTATCAATAAATAATGATAAAAAATAACTATTGGCTCTATAATTTAACTTTGTCACATATTTGTTTATGTAAGAGTTCTTTAAAAAAAATTTTAAAATTAAGATTAAGAAATTATAAGGCACACAAGAACCGATAATTAAGAGAAAATATTGATTTACTCAAGAATATTTTTAAAATTATAGTACCATAAAACAAAATTTTACTCCCTCCCTTCTAAAAAAAGTCACATGCAATCAGGAAGTATTTTTAAATTATTATAACACCATTCAAATCTTAATTGCATTATGTTATATTTTGATTAATTTTACACTAATATACTTTTAAAAATATTTTAAGGTGTTTAATTATTTTCTTAGAAATATAAAGTATATTTTCTTTGCATAAAATTTCCATATGCCTTAAAATAACTGCTTTTGTTTGAGAACAAGGAGTAAAAACTTAGAAATTCATGACTATTATTTTTATTTATTTATGTATCTCATATAATAGTTTTATTACTTTAACCATGTTATTTAGTGGTTATAGACTTGAGAGCCATTGACCATTTTCAAGTAAGTGTTTGAAGCAGGGACATCGTATAACACATTTTTTGAACTTGAACTACGAATGACTGACTTGGCAATCATTACCAGTTATTTTTGTATCACTGACTTTCAAATAAATAAATAAATAATATCCCTCCCCCCCCAACACACCCACAACAGAAAAGTATTTAAAGCTCACTGATATTTAAATGATACTAAAGAGTGGAATGTCCTGGGGCACCATTTGATTGATTTTTGTACATTTTATTTTTTGCTAACAATGTTTTCGTACAATATCACTACTTGATCCATTGGTTTAGTAGAAAACAAGTCGGAAATTGTCCGTCAAACGTGGAAAATGAGGTGCGTTCGTACATAACTAGTTTTATAAGTATTCAGATCTTGGTGCAATAGCTGTTGTACTCTTATGTAAAAATGCATGAATATAAAATTTATTATGAATATATATATTAATTTCAGTAATACGGAAATAATATTACCCCCATTTTAAATAATACGTAATCAACATGGCAAACTAGAATCATTACCTATCATGGGATATCATTGAATTAATTACGTATGATAGAATTTAATAGAATGAAGAAAACTTTTGTTAAGTCTTTTATTAATCTTTTTAAGTTTTGATTCGATTTTCATAAAATTTGACATGACTCGTCAAAATTCTGAAACGATTATATACATTGAATTTCAAACCATTTGGTTGGGTATTTTTTGCGCTGTTATATGCAAAAAGACAGAGAGACGGACGGACCAGATGACGACTATAGGTGCTATGTATTTATGTAATCACGAACGCACCTAAAAAGGTAACTGAAATAGATGCTCTTGTGATAATTGCTTACATTTTAACATTTATCTAATAAACATTAAATGTATAATATTTATCTTTGTTGAACTGTGAAAGTTCAGCACATATAAGTATTAAAATGTGAACATGTGCAAAACCCCCAGGCAACCAAAGAAAGTTAATTTATTTAATCATTGAACGTAGTAGTGAGTAATTAACCCATTTTCGGCTAAAGGTGCGTAAACGCACCATTTCAATAAGTATTTTTTAATTAACACTGTGACGTATATTATTCACCAATTTTATTTTTCTGCTATATTTAAGGGTTCTGAAGACATTATAAAATATTAGTAATTCAGTTGGAGTAAACACTTTCTGTTGAGAAATTTTTAAAATATGCTACTTTTTAAACTTGAAACGGTCATTGACAAATTCGACTTTTTGAAAATGTATAATTATTCCACTTGAGATTAATTATATGTTTTTATAATGAATTAAAGCTGCAAGTTCTGTAAATGAAATAAAAATAAAACAAATATCATAAAAAAAACTTAAATTTTTATTTAAATTTAATGGTGCGTTAACGCACCATTGGCCGAAAGCACGAAAAGGAGGCAAAAATGGAAAACCCACTTTTTATGGAAGGTTTCAGAGTTTTATTGCAAATTTAGTGTAATTTATGTGTGCCTCAAATGCCAAGTCCATTTGCATTCAAAATGTTTCGAAAATTTCCATAAAAAAATACAAAAATTCGACTATAATACAATTGTTCAACTGACTGATTTGTTCATTGATTTGGCCAATGGTGCATATACGCACTATTTTATTTCTCAAATAAAATATTATTTTTCATGCATGAAACTTTTTTTGTGTCTTAATGAATGTAATTTAAGCATATTTCAATGAAAACAATACCATATTTTATAAAAATTTTATGCTTGGCCTAAAATGGGTTAAGTGCTCTTTAGCATGTTATATTTTACGTGATTGAATTGTTCTTCCTCAAATTCTAATAAAAAATATTTTTGACTTAATGGCTTTTTTTTTTTTGATAAAATATAAGTGCCCCATAAATTGTTTTTCTCTTATATTAGCATAAATAAATGTTTCACTCGTAACATCGTCTTGAAAATTTATTCTTATTTACCATCTTTAGTGATCCTTAATTGTTATTGATCCTTTCATGATCCTTAATTGTTATTAAAAATTTCCAAAGATTCTGGTGTCTCTCTTACCGTGTTGATAGGTGATATTGAATGTATATCAAATGTATATGTATATAAAATCTGTTATCACTATTGACATTGTTCAATAAAGAAGGATTTAATCAAGTGACATATGATGATGAAATCCATCAGTCATTAAATAATAAAATTAAAATCGTTAAGGATAAATTATTTACTTAAAATACTGTAAGACCATATAAATATCATTTTCGAAGTTTGAATTGTTTATACCATAATTTAAAGAGTCGAAATCATTCACGAATGCATTCTCTTGTATTTAACGTAATAGCCGACGTACTTTGTGACACATTTTGAAGTTTTTCTCACACCAGCTAGTCTGCTTTATAAGTAAACCAAAACTGACTATTGATAAATATCGATATATGCTTTTGCTTATATACTACATATCAACTGAAAAATTTAGGTTTAACCTTTTAATGCGCAGCTTTGCATACATGCAAACAACAGTGTTTTGAATTTAATTGATTTGTTTATTTGCATTTACCTAATTCACACTAGAAAATTAAAATAGCGATATTTACTTTAAATAATAACAGACTTTCCCGTATTAAAATAAAGCGAAATTAACCATTAAAACTTTCTGGTGTAAAGTCAGATTCTTTGGACTACGTAATTTATAGAACGTATTCTATCATGGGAATTAAAGGGTTAAAGGTTAAGCTTTATAAGATAAATAATTATGTAAAATAAGGTATTTGGAGACATACTTATTAAAATACGCACTAATTTGCAATATTTTAGCGTAAAACAGCCGCACGATAGTAGTTGTATATTGCAGATATATTGTAGATATATTGCAGATGTGCAACAGAAGAAAAGATTGACGTAATATATGAAAAGCGTATCTCTGATTTTTTTCATTATTTTTCCTGTGTAATAAACCTTTCAGAGAATCATACATAATTTTTTCGAAATAAAATAAAAAATCACGCATTTACGGGTTAAAGACGTCACAAAGTTACCCCATCGAGTGGGGTGACTTTGCGTTTTTGCCTAGGACAGGTGTGTTTCTGCCTTGAAATACAAGAGATAGAATTCGTAAATGATTTCAACTCTGAAAATTATGCTATTAAATAATTCAACTTCGAAAATGATATATGTCATTGATCCACCCCCTTCTCTGCAAAGAATCAAATAGCGTTTCGCAGTTTCCTGTAAATGTGTCGCATCGCTAATTATAATGACGCTTTCATAATAATTCATATACATATTTTCTCTCAAAATATAGCAGATACTCTTTAATTAGATACTTCGAATTTACAATTAAAAAATTGCATGTTGGAATGTTTTTCGAAGTCATACAAAACAAAAGAAAAGCACAATATAATTGCTATTAATTAATACGAAAATAAGGATTACAAGATAAACGATGAAATTATATAAAATGAGGAAACATTCAACAAGATACAATTATATCTTACGTTTTAGTAGATGACAGTGTACAAAATATATGAAACGAAAAAAAAGTACAAATAGTGTTTTTATTTTCCGATCGAGCCCAAAATAGATAAAGATCCAAAATTGATTTCACCAAAAGCCCTAATCCCCTATCACTCGCTGATTTTTCCAAACAACCATAACCTTGAACAGAAATGAAAGGTTTCGGCATAAACTCTCTCTCGCCAAACGATGAGGAAAAATTCCGAGACTGTTCCGTATCCCGTCTGAAACGTATTGCCTAAGTGGTAAAATTTAACGGTTTCTTTTCTGGAAGATTGCATCTATCTCTTTGTTCTTTTCCTTCCGGTGCCAGACGTTGACTATTTGCTTCCTCTAGACGACATAGCCACGTCGCTTCCTCTGGCTTTTTCGACATCAGTAGCACTAATGCTTCAAACCCGGCGGAACATTTAAATTTTTAAGTCTCTAGTGACTCGACTTTTTGTTATTTTTTCCCACTTCTTGTTCAACTCTTTCAAAAATATTTTTACGCCACGTGTTCCATCATCGATATTAAGATTTCTTCGAAGATTGCTTTTGGAAGCTTTTTCAAAGTTCCTGAATAGGTGAGAGATTCTGGTCGTCCAAAATCCCGGGTTGAGATTTTTCTTGACATGAGCACTTTTAGAAGAAGCGGAAATTCGTTCTTTGATACGTTTGTGCATCTACTACCAGAGGATTTTTTTTTAAAACTTCATAATACTCCTCACCAGTGGGATTTTAGAGGACGGAAACATGCCACATCAGGCGGCTGCATGAGATGAGTCGAATTTGGAGGGAGTGCGAGATAAACTTAATGTTATTTTTCTCCCAAACATGTAGCACTTCTAGACGTACATGAGAACTTAATTTGTCCCAGATTATTACCATTGGGTCATCTTACTTCTCGTTTCACGCCTGTCTTGATTTGAAAATAGAAAAGATATCTTTGTGGAGTTAATTTACAAGAAAATCGTTGTGTCACAATGTAACCTCATTAAGGATCGATATTTTGATTAAGCTGTTATATCTCTCAGAAATATTACTTGACAAAGGTTATATTACTCCACATTCGAACTGACAGAATAACAATAAAGAACATTTGCCTGTGTTAGGTAGTTATCATATGCTTTAGGGTTTAGCACACAAAGTATCTGGTTTTCGAGACAACAATGCAGGAGCCGGTTACAAGCTTACACCGGCCAGAAAGAACAAGCCAAGTGTTGGAGCTTCGGGAAATGGTCGTCAAGTGACGTGGCACACCGTACTAAGAGGTGCATGGTGGGTGATTTACCGATTCTAGCTGGCCAAAAGTAGATTTTTAAAAGTTTATCCTAGCGTAATGTATTTTTTGCCTGATATAGTTCAATAGTTAGGACGTTGTACCCTGCTATTGGTTTTGATATAAATATAATTGTATGGTCCATAGACTAATGCAAAGTTGGTGTTTCTTAGTTGGGAATGAATGAATCAATTTGAGTATAGTTCTTTATTCTGTTACTTGAAGCCGAATAAAATATACTGCTCGATTATGGGCGCTTCCAAACACAATATGGACTTTATTTTATCGGATTTATGTGCATAAAGTTTGCACATATCAGCTCTTATTTCATATTTAATGTCTCAAAAATCTCTGTATTTTTTTACAATTTTGTTCTGAATTTATGCTATGCACCTCCCGAGCCCCTCCCCCCAAATTTGCCCCCGGGGGCATAAATGATGCCTGCAAAATTTAGAAAAGTGCCCCCCGGAGGCCAAATTTGGGGGAGGGGCTTGGGAGGTACATACTATGAATAAGCGGTCACAGGCCTTTCCAACAATATGTCATATGTGGGGGTCGGTAAAAGTTAGAAAAATGCGCCCCTTTGTGTCTACTATCGCGCCTCCTGGAAAACATTCTCCCATCTCTCTTTGAAATACCGATTGCACAAATGTATTACTGTGAACACTGACTATATATAAAATGACTCATAAAATGTAGCAATTTCATAAATATCACTGAATTATTTCTATGTGAGGGAAAAAACTTATTGATACACGCTCGTATTACTAAAATATGAACTACCATAATAATTCAAGACATTTTCACAACAAGTTGTAGTGTAAAATGTGTTAAAACTTTAGATGGTAATTGATATGCAAGTTTGTGGCTGATGTGACAATTCATATCTTGTTTTGGAAATCATGAAAACTTTTTTAGGTACGCATTTACAGCAATGTCTTTCATTACTCTGTTTGTTCTTGCAGCTTGGGTAATAAGACATAACAGTCTCTTATTGTTTCTCTATATTTCTTTGTGTAACGTTTCAGATTTAGTCCTTCATTTCAGCCCATGCTTAACGTGCGGGCATTCATATTTTTTATGAATAAAATATGCAGACCTGTATATTAATTTGTAGGAAAAATGAATGAACTTTCTTGCATAATTCAAGAAAACTACTTTTTAGGCTTCTATAACTGAAAAATGATGCGTTTGAGAGAATTTATTTTAAATGTTTTTTTTATAACACCGTACATTTTACACAGTTTTTAGAATAGAAGATCAGTGTCTTAGTACCTCACAGGAGGTAATAAGAGATAGAAGATTTCGATATAATAATAATATAAAAAAGCAACAGAAAAATGGGCTTTAAAATTTTTAATTCTACAATTGATGTTGTAATAATATTAACAATATTATACTAAGTTACAACTACGTGGTCTTAATAATTTTCTAAAGAAAAATATCTTTTTGCGACAATTTTCCCTCTATGTAAGCTATATTATTACCTCAGTTAAAATTTTCCATTATATAAATTTTTAGAATAAAAAAATGAACTATAATATAAAGTTTTTCACTCTAATCACCATGGAAAATTTGTTTTCTTAACTTCAATTTCTGATGAGAATGTGCATAAAAGCGAAAAATGTAACATAGCAAAGATAGGTATCTCCCAGCTTTCTTAATTAGTGCATATTATACTAAAAATAATTAAATACCTTGATTTGAGATAACTTTTTAACAGCTTGGTTATCAAAGCGTGTAATTAGTTTTATAATGTCAAAAAATTAAGCAATTTTCCCCTTTTGTACCATACCCTATTTAAAGACATTTCATTACGAGCATAAATGAGAAATAAACTATAAATTTAATTTCTAACACCTTAGTCACTTGTCTGACATTAAATTGATCTGAACCAAGAGTTAGTTGCATTGAATATATTTCTTTACAGTTCTCATTAACTACCTTCTGTGCACACTTAAAGTAATTTAAATAACATATCACCTTCATTTCCTGCGCTTTTGAAAACTTGAATGTGACCCATGATTGAAATGTGACAGAAGTAGTTATGCAGATTTGTAGCTTACCTGTTTAATGTGACAATTTCCCAGTTATATCCACACAGTTTGTTCGATGATAGATAAAACAGTACTATTTAAAATATGCTAAATGCTTTAATATATATGTTTTGTGATGCAATATATTATATGTCATACATGAATAAAAATAATTTATTTTTGTACAAAAGTCTCACCAGCGAGGAAGAGCGAGCTACGCTCGGTCAAAGTTAGCTTTGTGTTCCAACTCGATATAGCAATAAATTCTCGCTGTATTATTGCTATAAAGCATTTTATTTTATAACATTACTATTTACAGAAACAATCTTTGCACTCTGACTGGTTGAATTCTATGAACGTTCCATAGACTCTGATTGGTTGATTCATGTATCTCGGGTCCGATTGGGAATAGAAAATTCCTTTAGATTCTGAATGTCAATTTTTTCGCCAAATGTCGCTAAAACTTCGCCAAATATAGTCAAAGTTGGCGCCAAGCATGTGTTGAGAAAGTTCTATGTACCCTGATTGGTTGAATTCTGTTTTCGAGAACAGTCTATGGACACTCACTGGTTGAATTATGTATCTCGGCTCATGCTGGGAATTTCTATAAAATTCCTTTAGATTCTAAAAGCCAATTTTTCCGCCAAATATAGCCAAATTTGGCGACATTTTTTTCATTTGGCGTCAAGCATGTCTTTCGGCATTCGTAATCTTGAAAGTCGGTTTTCCAGCCAAATCTCTTTAATGTCGCCAAATTTGGCGAAATGTTGCCAACTTTGTGATTTTATTTGCTGCCAACTGATCAGCAACTTAATAACGGTTTCAGCTTCATTCCCATTGAAATGCATCGCCCGTAGTAACCTCAAAATGACCCACTAATAGAATTTTCACAAACATGTGACCTAGCCCTATGGTTTTTTCGTACCCCAAAACAGTAGGATACAAAATTTAGTCAAAATCGTTAGACCATTTTTTAGATAAAATTTGCACACAAACATTCCGTTTTTGGTCATTATGTACAATGCAAGAAAAGACAAACATTTCATAATGTAACCGTGTACGAAATTATTCAGAAACCAATATATTTTCTAGATTTAAAGAAGCATTTATGAAAACAAAGTTTCTTGTGTTGCCACTGCTTTTTGGAAACGTTTCCGAGTAGTTTTTATAGTTTATTAATCAGTTTTTTAAAATTGGAATATCGGTTTTTAGGATGCTATCAATTCTCAATTAAACAGTTTCAGCCGCATAACTGAATTTATAGATGCAAGACTACCAAAATAATGTTAATTATTATTAATATTGATGCTAATGTTAATTTTGCTTTTTTATCATGTTTGTTGAACATGAAAATGTTTACTCGAGAATTGATAGTATTAAAAAAAATTATATTCCTGTTGAGAACTCTTAATAATATACTCTAAAACTACACGGAAAAACTTTTCCGAAAATCAGTGGTAGCGAAAGAAACTTTCTTTTTATAAGTATTTCTGTAAATCTTGAAAATATATTGGTTTTTGAGGCTTCTAAAGGTAACGAACGCTTGTCGGAATCGTGGGTAACTCGGAAGAGGTTATTGTATATTTTCGTTTCTGGTTATTTACATTTTCGTAGTTTGAGAAACATTTGTCTTTTTTTACAGTGTATGTATGTATTGTATATATATATATGTATGTATGTATGTACAACATTTTCTCAATAAGTGCTGTACGGATTTAAATGTAACCTTTTACACTATGATTTTAGTATCTCAGGGAAGGTTTTAAGCTAAAAATAATCACTGTATCATGTAAGAATTTAGAAGAGATCAGTATTCTCTCCTGGATGAAAAAAACGTATACGAAGACCTTTGTCAGCTGTAGTTCCGGAAAATGTGTCGGCCATGCGAAAAATGTTATCCGATGAAAATATTGTTATACCTACCAATTGATTACAGAAGGAACTTAACATTGGATCCGCTATACATAAAATCACACATTACGAACTGCATATGAAAAATTATTTTGTCGTTGAGTCTCCCATAATTTAACAGAACAACAAAAATCGGAGCGTGTCAGAATCAGTAAAGAAACCATAAAATTACTTAATGATGGTAAACGCCGATTTTTTTCTAAAATCATAACTGGTGATGAGACGTACATACCTTTTTTTGACGTTCCAACACGTCAAGAAAGTAAAGTATGGCTTCCTGAAGATGATCACGGACCAACAATTTTGAAAAGACGAAGAGCATAAAAAAAGTAACATATGTCATTTTCTTCAGAAGTGAATGGTTGTTTAAAGCTATAAAACTAGAGGGACAGAAGACAGTTATTGCTAATTAGTACACCACTAAGTGTCTTCCAGAAATTCTTCAAGAGATGTATGTTAGGGGAATCATGCTTTATCATGACAATGCATCTTCTCACTTAGCAAATATCACAGTCAATTTCTCGAAGGAAACAAAAATGATAGAACATCCACGCTATTCTCCTGATCTTGTTATGGGTGACTTATGGCTATTTTTTAATCGAAAAAAATGACGCAGGCGTCGTCTTCATACTGAAGATGGTATATAAAAGCATGTTTTTATTTATTACAAGAAATGAATGGCTTGAGGCAATTAATCTTTGAAAAATTCGCCTACAAAAATGCATTGATCTTGTAGAGAACTACTTTGAAAACTCCTAAGAGTTGGCAAGTTTAACTCGTACCATTTAGCTGTATCTCAGAATTTTCAGTGTGAACCTTATGCACTAAGAGATATTCGTAAAATGTAAATAAATTCCTGTACGGAGATATGTAAAGAACTGGGTACATTACCATCTTTGGAGGGTAATAACCGGAAGTGCTTGTTAAGTTGTGTTTTACACATTCTATCTGTATTACCTAGATTGCAGCTTAATATGTGGTGTGGATAAAAATTGTAAGTAATATACAGCGGTGTACAAAAGAATTCGAGTATAGATCCCATTATTGACGGAAATTGCTGAAGATGGGTTTCCAACTAAGTAATGCGTTTGCTCCCCAAATTAAATTTCAACATACTATATATAGTGTATTTGCAAATCTACAGACAATATACATGTTTGCACAAAAATATTGGAATAGCTTTCCGACTATAGATGGTAATTACTGAAATTTTGATTTATAAATGTGTTATGCATTTTCTAAATTGTTTGTTTAGATATTATTCTTCCCTTGATTGAACGTGGAAGCTTCGTTACAGTATTCTAAATAAGTTAGGAAGTTTTTCATAATCTATGCTTGACGCATGATTTCCCTTTCTTGACAGTTTATAGTTTGGATACTGACAAAATTGTATATCTATTTTTTTGTAATGCGAACTTGCATGTGCTTTTTTATTTCAATAGTACGTATATATAAGGAAATCGCCTCAGTAGTTCACAAAAAAGGTATAAACTGTTTTACATAGGATTTCGCGTGTTTTTGCCCCCCTTAATTTGGTGTAAATGTTACATGCCATTATCAAAGTTTAGTGAATGAGTATTGAATTACATCTAGTTTGAAGGTCAATAGGTAAATTAACATTAAAATGTTTTTGGCTCGTATGACATTATTTCTATAAAATATTATTTTAACAAAAATGCATTAGAAACAATCTGATTACTATTCTTAATAAGATTTACTTTAGAAATTTAAGATGAAATTATTTTTCAATTCATGACATATATATCAAATTCAGTAAAACTGAAAATCACATTTCAGACTGCCAATATACTTTAAGCTGTCAATTAAAATAAAATATGATAAGATTATTGGCTGTTTAAACGTTTATCCGATATAACTGCAGTCATTTATTAAAATGGTAATTTCTTAAATCACGATTTTTCATTTCTAACTTCATGTCAAGCTATTATCTCAAATTACGCCAGATATATTCTAAGGTCGATTTTCTGATATTTCAACCCGTCTTTAGTTTCCATTTACAAACAAGATAATAGCATATTAAGAATGATATTAAATGTAATGAGCAGGAGCTTTATTTTTGGGTAAAAAAGAAAGACATAAAGTGATTTAGTTGTACCCTTTTGAGTATTAAATCATATTATTTCTCTTTTCGTGAATCTAATTTATAATTTTTTACTATATATAGAATATATTCCGTTCATTTTAAAAATCCATGAATTTGTTTTTCCCCCAAATATCCTGTTTCAATATTGTAAAATGTTATTTCAAAACCCATAATCATAATATTTCTAGCCTTCATGGTGTAATATAATTTTTTTCTCTCTCATTAATACCCTATAAGGGTGACGGAATGAGTTCACTAGGCTCTCAGTGGCGGTGATAAAGATGTAAGTGCATAGCAACAATCCTGGTCAGCATAAAATGGAGCTGAGTGGACGATACTTTCTTTGTATGAAATGCAGCAACCTCAGCAATTGTTGTCATGCCATAACACTGGACAACAGTGGTTTTGTCCTAGAACTGAAATTAGTTGATTCTAGATCAGTTTTTGGCGCTGATTCCTAATATGCTTTCCGTTTATCTCTAGGTGGTCCAGGTTTTGAGAAATTTGCATATTTAAATTTATGCAAATTTAAGCTTTTTTGTGCTATTTTATGCAAATTTTAGATACAATATATGTGACATCTAATTACGTTTTCTAGATAATGACTACTTGACTATTTGCTTCAGATAAACGTCACGATTTGCATATTCTTAACATTTATTTATCAGTTATTAAGACTAATTTGCATATTTTTCAATGGTGTGATGTTTACATCACAATCAAATTTTAAATAGTTGTCACAGAATTGGCGTAATGTTGTTTTAGACTAGATTTTTATGCTGATTACAAATCGGCAGTCTGTTTTCTTATGCCATGTCTAGTTTTTGAGTAAGATCAATTTCTACATTTGCACGGCATTAACACAGGTTTGATATAAGATGCTTTTTGTGGGGGGGGGGGGGTGGTGGGGGGGGGGTGTAATTCATTGAAAAGAAGGTGAACAGGGTCAGATTCATATCAGAGACATAAACAAAAATTTATATAATCGAAAAAAAAAAGTAGTAGAATCTATCCTAACTAGTTGAAGTTTATCATACAAAGTATCATAAAAAGCTATTTCTGGCTTTTTTGACCAAAAACTAAAATTTCACTTTTTTCAAAAACTAGACGTAATAGAAAGAAACAGATACAAGATTTGAAATCAGCTCAAAAAACTGGTTTAGAAACATATTAGCGTACTCGTGCGGCAGAAATATTTGAACGTCAAGAAACATTATTAGAAAAACATGAAAAATATGCAAATTAGGTACAATATTTCACAGTCACATGTCAGTATAATCTCAGAAACAACGTTTTTGTGAAGTAAATTAGGTAGCAATCATAACATAAAAAAAACCCTTGTCTGATATTACTTTATACCTTAAATTTGCAAATAATTGTATAAAATTTACTAAATTTGCATAAATTGAAATATGCAAATATCTCTCAAACTTGACGTGCTGGAGTAAATCTAAAACTAGATTCGGAATCAGCACAAAAAACACATAAAACAACTAATTTCTGTTTTAGGACAGAGCAGAAGTTCAAATTTGTTGACCAGTGTAATTGTTGCTTGCTCGACAGAATCCCCTTGTTGAGATGTAACAAGTTCAGCAGTTAATCTGTTATAAATAGTGGTGAAAATCCATTGTCTGCGTCACTTCTTCTCCTTCTTAGCTGAGTGGCGGAGATGGAGTTAAACTGCCTATAACTTACTAATTTGTATCTAGCATATTTTTTGTATTATATCTAATCAATATAACTAAAATCATGAAAAGCAACCAAGCTTCGTCATTGAAGTGCACCAACATCACTGCTATAGAGTAATCAGCAGTAAGATTGTTAAGAACATTGTTTTCGAAAAAATTGTAACGGTATGATCGCCCTGAATTTTTGTAGTAACTGATGCCATCTCTTAGAAGTTCAGTTCGCCTCTAATATTCTAAAATCTATATTTATAATAATATTATAAAGAAGTAACATTTGTTTGTACATTTGTGTGTTTGTTTGTAGGGTGTAATATCTGGAACTACAAGCCGGTTAAAAGAATAATGGTGGCAGAATACTGGTGAACATCTCTGCTCCAAAATAGGCTGCAATTTATGTCGATACAACAACCACCGAGGGGGGGGGGGGGCAGAAGCAAAAAGCTTTCTAAAATTCCGATTTCTGTGATATTGATGGGGCTAAAAACCATCGGGTGTGGTGGTTACTTTAAAGATGTAAATACTCGTTATGAACAGTATCTAAAAAGTTCGTAATTTAAAAGGGATAAATGAGCGGAAAACGCTATAAAAACGTTCTAAATTACGATTTATTTGAAACTGTTGCAGCTAGAAACTTGAAATTTGACATGGCTATTACTTTTGAGACGTAAATCCTTCACAGAATAGTTTCTAAAAAATTCGAAATGTAAAAGGGTGCAGGAACAAAAGACGTTCAAATTTGTTACTGAAATTGTTAGGTCTAAAAGCATGATATTTGGCGTGGTAAATACTTTTAAGATGTAAATATGTTCCCAAAGAACGGTTTATAAAATAAATGAAATTTAAAAGGCTAAAACGAGCAGATACTGTTTTGAAAACTTTCTATATTACTATTAATTTTGGACTGTTAAAACTAGAAACTCTAAATTTGACAGGACTATTGTTTTTAAGACGTAAATACTCGCAATAGAACAATTTCTAAAAGTGAAATGTAAGAGGATGCAGGAAGAAAACACGTTCTAAAATTCCACGCAAATTTTCACAAGGTGGTTACTTTTAATATGTAAACACTCTCTAAGAATTTTTTTGTTGAGAAAAGAAGTTTCCAAAAATTTTGAATTTAAAAAATGTGAAATGAGCGGGAAGATGTTCTACAAACGTTCTAAATTTCGATTTATTTGGAATTGTTAGGGCTAGAAACGTGAAAAATATAATAACTAGGGAACAGGAATTCTGCTCTTTCAGAATGTAGTGTCGCTCCCGTCATTTCCATTATTTCATTTTCTTCTGATGGACTGATGGTTTCTATTATTATGAAACAGCCATTATAAATGAAGTGTTAGGTGATGATGAAAGAGCAGTCGTAAAAAGTTAGACCTCTGATTTTCTGGTCAGAATGGGAAAAAAAATGGCCATAATTTTTTTTGAAAAAAAAAATTATGGTCATTTTTTTCGTCAGTCCATCAAAAGAAAATAACTCGGTGAAAGCGGACACTCGGTTAAGGGGAACTCGGATAATCGGGACTCTACTGTAGCTCAGTTTTAAGACTTAAAACACGCGATTTTATTTTATATAAAATGATGTCATCCGAATCCGCTGAAGAATTCCTCATTTACGATCCAATCATAATCATCTACAATAAAGTATGGGTAGGATGTCACTATCTCAGAATAATACACAAATACAGCAAAAAGAAAGCAATTCATTAATATTTTTTTCAAAATAGTACGTATTTTAATTACTTTTTTTTCAGTTTTTATGAGAAAATGGCAACAAAAAGATATAACTGCTATTTTTCAACTATTTTCCCTTTACTTTCTACAGGAATGGAGTACTTGAGTTGCCAAAATGAAACAAATGTCGCTAAAAACTACAAAAAAATTAATATATCAAAAACAAATGGAGATGCAGTTTTCAAACAAATTGCATTAAAAAGTACTTTTTTTTTCCAATACGACGATATAAAAGTTGAAAATGTGCGATGCTTAGAAGTTTAAAAAATTGCTAAAGAGTATTTAATCGTAATGCTTTGTTTTACGGCTAGCGTCTGTAAGGTAACGTTATTTTTTGGAGAAGAATTTAGAAAGATTTGGAAAGAAATAGCATACCGTACCGGGTTCTAGTAAAACTAGATTTCTTTTTCTCCATGTAATCGAAAGACCTCATGCAATTTGAAGGTGGAATTTAAATGTAACATAACGGGTTGCCACGAGGCTAGTTTGTTTATAAAACAAACTGACAGACTGACGTTAATGATAACGTGTACCCGTATATTTAAACTATTGTTACTGGAATTTCGTGTTTTGCGAGATCGCACTTAATATCTGCAGCGCCCCACATCTTTTACAAAAAGTATTAAAAATGCAGAATTTTAGAACATATCCCACTAACATAAAAATACTTTACCACAGTTTTTAAAAACCTGTATATTGTTTTTTTGGCATTAATTTAAAATTGCACATAAAATACCTAATTATCAATTAAACTGAACTTCGTGCAAAGAGATTACATGAATAAACTTATATTTAAAAAGTTACATGAGATGCTGACACAAAAAAAAAAAAAAAAAAAAAAAAGTTAAAAAATATACCTGAGACGATTTTCTTTCTTTTATAAAAATATCCAAGCTATGACAAAAGGTGAAAAATGCTTCAAGAAATTGCAGTCATATGCATTTGACACATCATTATATTTCACAGTCGAATCTTTTATTTCACTATATTTTGGATGAAGGTTTGACAGTTGCTTCATATTAAGATATGCAATGGATAGATCCTTTTAGATTTCTTGAAAAAAAAATGTAAAATTTTGAGGCTAGTTAAGACAAAAGTTTTTTTTTAATAAAATCATAGTAAAAATTACATTTTATTTTGAAAGAGAAGTTTTTCACAGTCAGTTCACAGTGAGTGACATAAGTTGTATATAATATAATTTTGCTTTTGCATGTAATCACGGCTTGTTTTATGCGATTGTGCTTCATTGCATTAATTACGCATTCTTTGTTAAATAAATAGAAAAGTAAGTAGAATTTTTGAAAACTCTTTTCTATAAGCATTCAATGTTTATCTTAAAAATCACGCTTAATTTCATGACTGCAGTTCATGATCTTTCTAAAAAAAAAAATTCCGATAAACTACGTGAATATGACGTGGGCATCGAACCCGAAAATTTACCGCTTTCATTCGCTTGATAGAAAGGGCGAGTTAGTGAATTTATTATACAAATATATGATTTTTGCTCTATTTCTTTATTAATATATGGCTAACGGTAAAGAAAAGCAAACATGATTTAAACTATCTTTTTAGCATTTCTAAATCGATTTTTCAATGTACAATCATAATTTAATTAATGTGAAACCGTTAACTGATAAAAGCGTTTTTAAAATTACTAGGGAGCTCTGCCCCCTTCGAGCTAAGCTCGCCAACCCCCGTTCAGACACCCCAGATTCTAAAAGCACACTAATTTGATCGGCTTTAAAAAGATTTAATTATAATTTAAAAAAACTGTGGCGATCTCTCTGTAAACAGGTTTCCATTAGTTTTCCTTTGATTGGGGATTTTTAAGACCAAATCAACTGCTGTTTAGAGATACAATGGCTGTTTTCGTCTATGATAAAAAAAATATTAAAAAATTTGAAAATAACCTAATGTAAAATAAATTAAGTAAACAGTCATTGTCCCCCGGTACTTTTTTAAGAACGCTATAAGAAAGTTCTTTTAAATAAGTCATTTTAAATGTATAGTTTTAAATCTGACGTAATTTTCACCAAAGTCTTCTTTCTCTTATTATATTCTCGTGAAAATACTTTTGTTGTGAGAAAAGAAATACTATTTGCGCTGTCTTAGAATTCACAAGAATAGTTGAAACGATTATGTCAAAATATGAAATAAATGTCTTGCGCAACTATATTTTAAAATTTAAACTGTTTTCCATTATTATTTGGCCATCTCAAATATGACGTAATTTCCTCCATTTACGACTTTTAACGCATAATAATGAATTTTTTATTTTAAAATTTTCTTTCTCATTTAAAATTCAAATGTAAATATAGCTCTTATGACACAATTTTCAATATTTTCCTGCTTTTAAGACGTAATCATTTAATTCTAATTTCAAAGTTTTTTTTTCTGTTTATAATAGCCACACGTAAATAATTTTTTAATTTGTAGGAAATATTATTCTTTGCCCTGTTTTTAAAATTGTCAACAATTTAAAATAACACCCTTTACTAAAATACAGTAAAATACGTTTAACACGAAACTGAGCGGATCGAAAAAATTTTTCGTGTTAAAAGAATTTCGCGTTAAAAATTTCTTAAAAGAACTAAAAGAACATTAAAAGAACAAAACTCACAAATATTTTCGACGTCATCAAATTTTATTTTGATTTCTTGTTAAACTACTAGTAAGTTGCAAACATTAGGATAAAAAGCAAGTAAACAAAATACAGGGTGTTTCAAAAATAATCATCCGATTTGAAATGCGTATATGATAAAAAATAGTGAACATAGATACTTAAGATTAATTTTATATTATGTAGCTAATCATACATTTTTTTTAGATACCAAATTAAAGGTGCTCCATATGTCCACCTTTGGATACACGGCATATGTCTGTACGGTATTCAAATTCGTCCCAAACTTTTGCGAGCATGTCTGGATACACGACTTCGATGGCTGCTGTTAGGCGTACCTTCAATTCAACTAATGTATAGCAGGAAGGGGAGGTACATAAACGTGGTCTTTTATAAACCCCCACAAGAAGAAATCGCACACTGAGAGGTCCGGCGATCTGGGAGGTCATAGATGCTTAACTGCAACTGGCGAAGGAAGAGCACTAGCGCCACCTGTTGATAACTACATAAAACTTATGATTCTCCTCTTTCTATCTATACATTATTCATTTGAAACGAATGAAAATTTTAACATGATTTTTTAAAATCGGATGATTATTTTTGAAACACGCTGTATTGTTTTTGGCGGAAAAAATCAGATAGCTTTTTTTAGTGTCTTTTTCAACATTCTGAGATCTAGCTTGTTTAAACGAAATAAGTTAAACTGTCTCTAAATCTCCCTGCTTAGTAGTTCTCATAGGTTTTCTCTCAGGCTTAAACATACTGCGCTCAAACATTAACGTAATGTGATCCCTGTTTTTTATTATTGTTGATAATGTATAATTGGTAAAGCAAAACTCTTTGTAGATTTATGTTTTCGTCCTTCGTTTCCATCAACTGCATTAAGCAGCTTCATCTCCATTTGAAGCGAAATAGCAGTTTGTTTTCGCACCAATTTCTTAGCCCATTGTGCTCATAAAACATAAGCTAATTTACAAAAAACAAGAAATTTTCAATTTTTTAACCAAAAATTCAGTGGTTTTAACACAAAATTCACCAATTTCAACTTAAACTAACTAGCTCGAAAGCGAATTTTTTTCGTGTTAAACGATTTTTGTTTCGTGTTAAAAGAACAAAAATGTATTAAATTGCATCGTATACTGTCCGGAACGATAATTTTCAGAATTTTCAAGCTATGTTTTTGAAACTTTTACAAAAGTTGCTCTATACATTTAGCTAACACATTATGCACAATATGCTTTGTTTACATTCGAGCATGCGCAGTGAATCATTATTTAGTAAAACTGCTCATTTTTCATACATTTATTATTATTTTTTCATTCTGATTGCAGGGTATTGTGTTCAATGTTATTTGTCATATTTTCTGAAAAGAACTTTTTTTTTTTATATTAAGAACTGCAAATTATAAGCAAAAAGCTTGGCAAAATTTGGGACTCTTTTTATAAAAACTTTAATTTCTCTACGCATATACATGCTATTCTCATAAAAATGAACACAATTTATTACAATAAGGCACTTAATCATAATCAACAGTTTCAACGTTTTTGCTACATTAGTTTTTACAGGGTTGTCCAAAAGATATTCGTTCTTTTTCAATTTGTTGACGGTCCCCTATCTGGTTTCGGGAAAAAAATCTTCACGGAAATATATGACCTGTACTATTCTGTTTACACACCTGGAATTTCAGGATAATTCCTCATGTATTTTTCTAGATATTTAAGAAAACGTCAAAAATCGCAAGTGGCCGGTCACCTTTGGCCATATAATATATAAACTAGCCTAGATTGAATAATGCGGAAACCGCTTTTTAGAAATAGTATTATTTTAGTTATATCTTGCGTATTTAGTTTATGTTTATTAACTAAAGGACCAATTTTGGTTTGTGCTGGAGTACAAATAAGAAATATGGGAAATTCGAGTTTGATACCTGAGGTTTGCAGGATTAATATGGCAGTGTATGGTACCTCAGGTTCTTTCGTACGCGAGAAAGAGAATCGGAGACATTTTCCCTACAAAAGCCCTTTCAGAAGGCGCTTTTTCTCAGACAATATAATCAAGAAGTTTTGGAAGACTAATAATTTTTTTTTTCTTCTATTTAATAAATCTTCATAGGGGTAAATTGAAAAGTTGTTATGACTTAGGTTTATCAATTTGTATATTCTTAATTCTTCGTAATTTTGTGATGTAATGAATAATGCTTCCAATAGTAACTGGGATAATTTCACAAGAAAGCATACATTCAGAGCTATTTACATAAAGAACACATTAATTTGCGTAAATACACATAAATGACACATGGATGCTGGACACAACTGTTCTAAAAGCGAAATTTTAAGTACATTTTAAATATAGTAGTTGCGCTAGTAGCGGTGCGAATAATTTATTGAAGTTGTAGCACTTTTTAAATAGACAATAATATTTCTTTATTGAAAACGCAGTGATCACAATGAAGATTTAGAACGCTTGAATCTGAAAATTGCACCTTTTTTATGAAAATTTCTCAATGTTACCCCATTTTTTTTAAAGATCGTTTAAAAGAATCTACAATTATTCTCCTTGTCTATTGTGTAATTACCTGTAATATACTGAAGAGACAAGAAAACTGGTACAAGCAAGTGTATGCAAATAACGGAGGTATGAAACCAATCAGCATAACGCGATGTGCTCGGCAGTGACAATATAAGACAACAGGTGTCTGGAAAAGATGTTAGATCGGTTCCTGGTGCTACAACGACAAGTTATCACGTTTTAAGTGACTTTGAACAATGTGTTATAGTTGGAGCAGGAGAGATGGGACACAGCATCTCCGAGGTGGAGATGCAATTTGGGGTTTTGCGAACGGCCATTTCACGAATGTACCGTGAATATCAGGTATTTGGTAAAACATCAAATCTCGGGCAGCAGTGAAGCCGGGAAAAGATTTTGAAAGAAGAGATAGATGTGCAAAGCTTCCTCAAATTGCTGCGGATTTCAATGTTATTGTTATCAAAAAGTGTCAGCGTGCGAACTATTCAACGAATCTTCATTGCTACGGGTACAGCTAAAGCTTTATGCCTCGCTTGGTTCCGTCAACACATCCATTGGCTTGTTGATGTCTGAAAATACGTTGCCTGGTCTGACGAGTATCGTTTAAAATTTTATCGGACCGATGGACGTGTAGGGCAAAGCCGCCTCAAGACTACAAGCCAGACACGCCCTTCATCCCCCCGCATGTGACGTCACGGCCCGGGGCTGGCTAACTGCCAACGCGCCAGCCCCGAACATTTGAATTTTGTATCTTACTATTTTACGTGCACGTGCGTTTTACTTAGCCTAATAACATATTTTTTTCAAGGTAAGTTTTATTTTCAAATTATATTTATATGCTATCAGCACAAGTTTTATTTCTTGTGTTCAAAATCTTTTATTTTTAATTTCTTTGAAATAAATTAACTAGCAAATCCTAGTACGATTCTATCAGTAATACCGTATCTCAAAACGAAACGATATGTTGCAGTTCTGTTTCTTTCCACATAGAGCAATAATTTAAAATGGCAAACATCCCTAAATCGTGTCAAGACTTATATAATTTAATTTGTATCTTGTCACACCATCCCCTCTTTATAATTTGTTCTGTTTTCTCTAATTCATTACAGTGACCTTTAATTAACGCCCATTTATTAAAAGACACTTGTCGTGTGAATAGTAACTCGGGTTATTTTGTATGCAGAATTAGTTAAACTTTGATTTGACAACAAATTTGTGTATTTATATATATATATATATTCATACTTAAAAATTTAAGTATTCTAGAAATTTTCATAAAAGTCGCTGCGAATACATAGCATTTTTATCTTGTTTACTTCTTTTAAAGCAAACCCCGATCGATATACTTGTATCAATTTATTGTTGTTTTTTAATCTTAAACGTTTGCTATCTTAATAAAAATTCTTTTTATAATTTTTTCTTAAATTATAAATGCTTATGTACTGTGTAAATAGAGCTATGGGGATAATGTTTTTGAATATCTCTATTTTTGCCACAACTGTAAACAATTTATTTACAAGACTAGAGGAAGGGTTGTTAGTACCCTTATGCAAAACAGTAGTCCCTCCCCCCCCACACACACACACCTTCTTCGCAAAAATCCTATGTGTTTTCATATACATTTTAATGTTTAAATAAAAATAACAATAAATAAAATTATTATTCTATAATTATAAATTTACTTTTAGATCTAGTCAGGAAATACTTTTCATCTCATAAAAATTGATTATTTTAAGCTTAAAAGATGTGAACAAACATTTAAGAACCCACACAACATTATTTTGGAAATGAAATATTTTCGTGGAAGGTTTTTGTGTTTTTCGATGTTTTTTTTAAATCAGCTATTACCTAAACATTCGAGGAAAATGAACATAAAATATTTTAATTCCAATTGATGAAAGTCTTTTCTTTCTTTCTTTTATTTTTCTCTTCATATGTCAATACATTTTTTAAAAAATCTATTGCTTGTACCTTGCATAATATATCAAACTAATACAAAACTAAATAATAATTTTCTGTTTCATGAACTTGTGTTGTTTTAGTATTATGACAGTTTTATGTTTTTTAATTTAATGGATTTTATGTGAAAATTACCCATTTCTGATAAGTAAAGTTTACAGTACGAAAATTTATTTATAAGAATACTTAATTTCATGTATACTTTAATTTTACTATTTATTATATGCAGGTTTCAAATCACTTAATATTTAATAGGATATTTACTGTATAATTTCAAGCCCAATTAAAAATAAAAATAGAACACAACTTGAATTTGTTTTAATTTAACATTCACTTTTCTTCCACTTTAATTTAATTTTTAAATGTGGGTTTTGATTGACACACTTATTGTTATTTATTTATTTTGAAATAATTGAAAGCAAAATAATTCAATTTATGTGTTTAAACTGCAAATTTATATATATATATATATGTATATATATATGTAATAATGTATAATGTCTTGTTTTTGAATATATACCAAATAGATAATTGATATTGTTTCTAAATTTCAAAGTAGAATAAATAATAAAAACTGTCTACTAAAATAAATTTAATAGTTGGGATTTTTTTTTTTCATCAACGAACGAATTTTCTTTAATGTATCTTTAATTCTGATGCACATTTTCATTGACACAGTGATATTATTTCATAAATATTGTTTTTGTGTTATCGTTATTATTGTTTCGAGTGATCGAAATTGATTAAAAAGCACTTAATTAGCGTCTTTAAGCTATAAGTTTTTATTTTTTTCCCCATATGCTGTGATAATAAGTTGAAATATGGAGGAAAGAATTAATGTTTTAAATGACGCATGTGCTCTCCACGGCTGATCTAAGCTTCGCGTCGTGACCGTCACGAAACCTTGTGTTTGGCTTGTAGTCTTGTGGCGGCTTTGTGCAGGGGTATGGAGACAACCTCTTGAATCCATGGACCCTACATGTCAACATATGACTGTTCAAGCTGGTGGAGCATCTGCGATGGCATGGGCTGTGTGTAGTTGGACTGATATGGAATTCCTGATAAGACTAGAAACGACACAGACAGGTACTGCGTATCTAAGCACCTTGTCCAATCATCTACACCTATTCATGTCCATTGTGCATTGCGACGGACTTGCACGCCAATTCCAGCAGGACAATACGACATCCAATGCGTTGTGGGTTCCTACCGAGTGGCTCTCTGACTTTAGACACTTGCATTGGTTACTTAACCCTTTAAGCGTCCTCAAAAATTTTCTATTTATGTTTAATGCTTCATAAAATAATAGCAATGAAAAATATATGTATCAGGATTTGTTTATGATTACCCTACACAGGGCCGTGCGAAGAGAAAACTGCTCCCGGGGCAGCGTGTCAATTTGGCGCCCCCCCCCCCCCTCCTTCAAAATTGATAAAGGGCAGAAACAGAAATAAATTATATTGAATAAATATTTTGCGTTTATTTTAGAACTTTAAAAGATTTAATTTTAATTGAGAAATTCCAAACAACTAAATAACAGAAAAGAAAATTGCACTTATTTGTTAATGAGATCATGATGCTTTGCGACAGATTTTTCTTAACCTTTCTCACATATTTTTCTAGCCATTTTTAGTTCTTGTTAGTCTTTAAGCTGCAGAAAATGGGTAAAAATCGCTAACAATCAGATTGGAAACAAGTATGGTCCCTTCAACCAGTAAGTACTAAAAAAGCAAAACAAAAAACCTGCAGAACATAATGTAAAAGATAAAAATAAATTATAATTTCAGTACATTAATTAAGGAAGATAACTGAAACAATATTTTAATTAATATAAAATATAATATCAGGCAAATAATTCACTTCCATTTTAATTTTTTTTTGCATTTAGGGTAACAAAATCGTTTTATGTGTAAAGATTGTGACACACTGAATTTTATAGAAAGTAAATTCAGGTTGCTTAATCTCTCGACTCATAGTAGATCTTAAGTAGTTTTTTACTATTTTATTGTTACTGGAATACTTATAAATTAAGTACGCTGTTTCCATGTTTTTGTAATTCCTTGTTTTCACAAAGTTAAAATTATCTAGCAACTAAAGGATTTCTAAATGATCCATTTTATAAAAGTTCTTATCTAATGGTAAAAATAAGGTTTTCGCATTTAAAACCTCGCTTAACAATTCAAGTCCATTCAAGTCAGCAATAAAGGGCAAGGTCCAGGCAATATTAACAGATTTTCGATAACTGATTTTAGATTCGCACCAGCCAGAAACTCAAATTCTTGTTTTACATTTCTCAGTTTCTTAAACCTCCAGTTCAGTTGCACGGTTATATAGTGTCTCTACATAACACGAAATCCTTCATTCATATATAAATTTCCACTTTCATCAAGAGCTTCGTAGTCAAATTGTTCTGCGAATTTTACGTTTTCTGTTTTGCTCAAATAAGGACTTTACATTTACAGACATAACCAAATCTTCGCTTTCTTGTTCAAAAATTTCCTCTCTTATTGTCTGAAATGTGTTTTTTAGTGTTTCAATCAGTTTGCTGGCGATCAAAACACTGACAGTTTTTTTTCTTCTTTTTTTTTTCGTGAGAATAATATTAACTTTTTCTAATTCATTTAAAATGCCGTGTCAAACTACTAGGCCGTAAATAAAGAGGAATTCCTTTATTTGCTTTATTAAGCTTTTTGCTCCTGAATAAGTTTACTCATTTTACTTCATTTCTATAAGGTCTTCCAGAGCTTTTAAAATCTGTGGCAATTGTTTGTAAACTGCAGATATAGCTTTATTTTTTTCATGACTATAGAGTATCGCAATGTTTCTTTAAATAAACTGATAACTGGGACATAAGTATATCCCCTCTTTCAGTAGAAGAGAAGAAAAAACAAACACATTTTATGCAGTTCCGGACATTTTTGGACATACACCAGCAACACGAACTCAAAGTTTAGAGAATGTGCATAACATGGTAAAAAATAGACGAATTTATTTACTTCGAGGATTCGAGCTTACACAACATTATATTGGGAAGCCATATTTGTACCATATCACAACATTGAGCTCTGAAGGGTTGATATTGGTATTGTTTATGACGGCCAATTATCTACAAGTTGGATATAGTAGGCCAGAGTGGGATGGGAGTGTCCTGTGTAAGATCTTTCTAAGGGACACGTATTTACGCAAGGTTCGAAGAAAACTACGGACAATTTCGAACGATTAGGCTGACGTGCACGATTGGGTCGAACTCAGCACCTCCCATCTACTATCTTTGAGAACAGAACTTCTCGTGCAGCTGTGAATGTCGAGATTGTCGGACATTAGCTTATCTTAAATTTCTTATGCTATTTTTTTTTTTACTTGATGTAGTCAAGAAACCTTTCCACGAATGAAAATTTTCTATTTTCGGTATCGTATAATTTGCGTCATTTGTTCTTTGTGAGGTGTACTGGATTCCTAAACTGGACTGTGTTTAAAATTCAATAACTTGCAAATGGTTGCAATTATTAAAAGAAATTCTTGCAGGAGAGTTATGTAAGATATTAGAAGTATTTTTACTGCGGTTCTCGGTTTTAGTTTCAAATAGCAGAGATAGGTGGAGGTCTAAACTGAAATCCCTAGCATCATGCGAAGGAAGAAAGTTAAATATATAGAATAGGCCCTTAAAAATAAGATTGTATTGGAGAATGAGACCCACTCCATACATTTAACCTCCTCTTTTCGCATCAGTGTAGGGCGATTTCGGTTTTGGCCTTGATTGAGCACCTATGGCGCTAGATGTTGTCTTTATAGTACTTATGTGGTATAGTACTTGCTGTCATAATTGTCAGTTCAGTATAAACTTGATTGATTTTCACGAATATGGATTAATAAAGTATACTGCTGTAACCTGAATTGACTATAAACCTGTTTAATTCTTCAACAAATCATCGATATTTATGTTGTAATGTGAAATTGTAAAACTGCAGTATAAGAATTGAAAAAGTCATTTGTAACGCAAGCAGCTAGTGGATTTGGACTGCCGGTCGGGATTGCACTATCACTCTAAAGCGTAAGCTGAGTTTCCGAGATGGTCATCCCTGCTTGCAGCGCCATCTATAGTTGCTAGTTGGAACTAAAGCCGGGAATCGAGGTAAAAAAATTACTGACATTTTACATTACCTTCCCGCAATTTTTTTTTTTAATAGCTGTCACATTTACAGGTTATTGAATTTTAAAAACAGCCAGTCCGTTTTAGGACACTCGGTACATGGAGTGCGATCGAATGAAACTGAAAAATACCTTGCTATATTAATCGTTTTTCTTACTTCATTGTCAAGAAAGTTCATAATTAGATCCTGAATATATTTTGCCATTTATCTTTTTCACTTTCAATAATTTCACTTTAGCTGTTTTCATATTTGCTGTCGATTACATTATTTAATTTTAAACGTCTCTCAAGTTTCTTTCAGCGAATGCATGCATTCCTGTGTGCTAGAGCAGTTTTCTGCTCAGGAATTTTAGGATTTAATTTCTTCCACATGAAAAACCCACAATCTGGATTGGCTAACTTTGGAGGGCGATCATGATAATTGGTGAATAGTAAAAAGAGAAAACAAAATATAGTGATTTCCATTAAATTATCCAATAAGCGCAATCTCCGTTAATAATTTCTCCACTAGGTATAATTTTCTTGAACGTTAGTTTGGAAAATTGTCGCCCTTATGCAATCGCAGATTTCATGTAATTGGCATTTTCATCCTGTGCTGGACCTTTTTTTAACAGCAAAGTAATGACCGAATGACTATAAGAATGATCCCATAGTTGAATCAGAATAGGTTAGCAATTCATATTCACTGAGTGTGGCAGGTGGCAGAAACTTTCGGATACGATGTAAAGGGCCCGCAGAATACAAAAGTTTAAGAAACACTGCAATAAAATATCACAAAAGCATATTATAAAATCAACAGATCTAAAGAGCTCAATGAAAGGTAAATGTAAACAACGCAATAATATTAAAATGAAAAATGTACATTGTACATACTTCCATTGGGAAAAATATTCCCGATATGCAAATATATACATTTAGTTTTACAAAAATATAGAATATTGAAGAGTAAAAAAAAAAAAAAAATCCAATAAAAATGATCGACGACAATTAAAAGAAAAGAAAAAAAAAAAAAAAACGGAAATTGGTAGCACAAATTTGGCGCCCCTAAATTTCCGCGCCCGGGGCGACCGCCCCCTTCGCCCCCCCTTTCGCACGGTGCTGACCCTACATATTTATTTATCTTATGCAGTGCAAAAAAATAATATTAATATCAATTTTGTGTTAAACCAGCCCTTGAATTCAAATATTGCGTGACGGAAAAACACGGTTAAGACGTTTAAAGGGTATCCCCAGACATGAACATTATAGAGCATATCTAGGATGACTTTCAATATGCTGTTCGAAGAGATCTGTACTGCCTCACTCTCTTATGGATTTGTGGACTGCCCTGCACGGTTCATGGCGTGAATTGCCTCCAGGATACTTTTAGACATTAGTCGAATCAATGCCAGATCTGGTTGCGGCTCACGATATTAGGCAGGTGTATCAGATTTTCTGGTTCTTGAATGTACATCCAGCAGCACTTTCAGATATTTGATTAAAACTGCACCGAGTGAACTAAAACTAAATTTGAAATTTGACGTCAGATATTTTTATCAGGTATCTCACATAAATTAGCGCATCCCAATTTTATTTCATAAATTAATGACAAGTTATTAGGATTTAAGTGACTTTGAACGTCGTGTTATTGTCGCAGCAGGAGAGATGGGACACAAAATTTCCGAGGTAACGATGGAATTTTGATTTTTACGAAAGACCATTTCACATTTGTACCGTGAATATCAGGTATCCGGTAAAACATTAAAACTCAGACAGCTATGTAGCCTGGAAAAAGACTTTGAAAGAACGGGATCACCTACGACTGGCGAGAAACCTTAAAAGACATAGATGTGCAACACTTGCTAAAATTGCTTGGGATTTCAATGCTGGGCCATCAGAAAGTTTCAGCGTGCGAAGTATTCAACGGACCTTCATTGATATGGGCTTTCAAAGACGCAGGCCCACTTGTATACCGTTGCTGACTACACAGCACAAACAATGAATCCATGAAACCATGGGCCCTACGTGTCAACGAGTGACTGTTCAAGCAAGTGGAGCACTTGCAATGGCATGTGGCGTATGCAGTTAGGCTGACATGGAACCCCTGATATGTATAGAAACGACACTGACAAGTAATGGGTACCTAAGCATCTTGTCCGATCACCTACACCTATTCATGTCCATTGTGCATTGCGACGGACTTGGACAACTCCAGCAGAACAATACGACACCCCACACGTCGAGGGTTCCTACCGAGTGGTTCTCTGAATTTAGAGACTTGCACTGGCCACTTAAATCCCCAGACATGAACATTATAGAGCGTATCTGGGATGACTTGCAACGTGCTGTTTAGAAGACATCTCTACCACCTCGCACTCTTATAGATTTGTGGACTGGCCTGCCGGATTCATGGCTTGAATTGCCTTTAAACCTTTAAACATTAGTCGAGCCCATGCCACATCTAACTGTGGCCATTCTGCGTGGTCGTAGGTCGCAAAATGATATTAGACAGGTGCACCAGTTTTTCTGGCACTAGAATGCACATTCAGCAGTACTCTAAGATATTTCATTAAAAATGCACCCAATGAACTAAAACTAAATTTGAAATTTGACGTCAGAAATTTTTATCAGGTACCGCCCGTAAATTAGCTGAACCCAGTTTTATTTCAATTCAATCTTTTTTCAAGAAATTTATCTGAAAACAAAATCGTTATGAAAAAGATCATTTCTGGAATATTTTCTTTTACAGTTTTGAGATAACTGAAAAAAATTATGACAAATGTTTTAGAACAGTTGCAGTATAGTAATTGTTTTCAAAACGGAAGTAATACTTTTTAATGTTTCAGACAGATATTTCGTTATAATGAATCGTCTTAGTTCTGAGAAATTAAGAAATGGATTTTCAAATTTCAGTGAAATGGATTTTGATAATAATAGTAACTTAAATGAAAATATTAACAATATATGATAGTTTTAATATCATATAATAATAAATGATATTAGACAGGTGCACCAGTTTTTCTAAAACTAGAATGCACATTCAGCAGTACTCTAAGATATTTCATTAAAAATGCACCCAATGAACTAAAACTAAATTCGAAATTTGACGTCAGAAATTTTTATCAGGTATCTCCCGTAAATTAGCTGAACCCAATTTTATTTCAATTCAATCTTTTTTCAAGAAATTTATCTGAAAATAAAATCATTATGAAAAAGATCATTTCTGGAATATTTTCTTTTACAGTTTTGAGATAACTGATAAAAAATTATGACAAATGTTTTTAGAGCAGTTGCAGTATAGTAATCGTTTTCAAAATGGAAGTAATACTTTTTAAGGTTCCAGACAGATATTTCTTTATAATGAATCGTCTTAGTTCTGAGAAATTAAGAAATGAATTTTCAAATTTCAGTGAAATGGATTTTGATAATAATAGTAACTCAAATGAAAATATTAACAATATATGATAGTTTTAATATCATATAATAATAAATGATATTAGACAGGTGCACCAGTTTTTCTAAAACTAGAATGCACATTCAGCAGTACTCTAAGATATTTCATTAAAAATGCACCCAATGAACTAAAACTAAATGCGAAATTTGACGTCAGAAATTTTTATCAGGTATCTCCCGTAAATTAGCTGAATCCAGTTTTATTTCAATTCAATCTTTTTTCAAGAAATTTATCTGTAAACAAAATCGTTATGAAAAAGATCATTTCTGGAATATTTTCTTTTACAGTTTTGAGATAACTGATAAAAAATTACGACAAATGTTTTTAGAGCAGTTGCAGTATAGTAATCGATTTCAAAATGGAAGTAATACTTTTTAAGATTTCAGACAGATATTTCGATATAATGAATCGTCTTAGTTCTGAGAAATTAAGAAATGGATTTTCAGATTTCAGTGAAATGGATTTTTGACAATAATAGTAACTTAAATGAAAATATTAACAATATATGATAGTTTTAATATCTTTTCTTCGAGTGTTTCTGGCAAATTATCTTTGCTATGTTAAATTAAATTGTGGCTCAAATTATATTTCAAATCGTTTATTCTTCTATTAAATGATTTATGAATGATGCGATTTGTAAAACTGGAAACATTTCTATATTTAAAACCAATAGTTCAAGAATATCTGTAAAAGAAATTCAGAAAAACTATGACTACTGAAAACTTTTTTCTTGTCCATTTGTGAAAAAAGATAAAATATGTACATTGTGTGTCAAAATTTTTATGAGTACTTATTCTCACACGAGAGTCATCCGGTGCTTTTGACGTTATATTATTTTACTGTCCTGATACTTTATTCTACATCATTCTGGTTATCGTAGTGAAAATTGTACGAACTGCGTAAAACTTTGACGATTTTTTTTTTGCTTAATAAGAAATTCGATAATTTATAAATAAGAAACCTGATTGCTCGGAAACCGATGCAGTAACAATAGATAAAGATATTTTTATTTTTTATTATGCATTTAAAATGCAATTTTAGCTGTTAGAAATAAAGAATACATAAAGATATTTAATAACTGAACATGTAATAATTCAACATGCAGTATACTTACATAAAAATTTATTCAGCTACAAATGTCTAAAATACATGTGATATTTATGTCTAAAAACTTTATGTTTTTACTTACAGAAAAAATCCTTGAGTATCACAGAAAGGTTTGCATTGTTGACATGTTAGTAAAACAAAATTTAGACTACCCTTAATGAAAGAATGAAATAACATGCACAATAGAGAAAAATGTTTCGTTTTAAAATCCGAGGAACCCCTTTCGGGGGTCATTCATTAATTACGTCATCAAAATTCATGTTTTTTTTTTACCCTCCTTTCCCCTAATGTCACAGGTTGTCACAATTCAGTGAAACCGCCCCCACCCTCTTGTGACGCACTATTTTTGCGAATTCTAATTTAAGGCTAATTTTATAGAAATAAATTTATTTAAAATGTGTTATTTGCTTATAGGAATACTTTAAAAAACTTCAAGATCTTGTTTGTTGTAACTTTAAGCTGGTGCAATTCAAAGAAAAGGAAATAAAATATGTCTAACACTAACTGAATAACAATATCAATTTTATTATGCTACTTGCAATTGAAACTAATGCCTACCTAATCCTTTTTATATTTTAAACGGGATTTCACAACGTTTTAACTCAATCCTTCTCCCTGCCAGACTCAGTGCCATGGCTACGACTTTTTATTGGTGGGGGAGAGAACCTCAAATTGCCAAGTCAAATTTCAGTATTTGCCAACTCATTTTAGAATTTTGCCAACTTACCACAGTTAGAAAATGTAATATAGCTCTTATTTGTTAAAAATTTAATAATATTCCTAATTGGTTTTGTAATTTTTGCCAAGTCTATCAGAAATAGAAAATATATTGT
The DNA here is from genome assembly GCA_963932465.1 of Maratus speciosus. Classification (NCBI taxonomy): domain Eukaryota; kingdom Metazoa; phylum Arthropoda; class Arachnida; order Araneae; family Salticidae; genus Maratus; species Maratus speciosus. Next base: position 259,163,572 of record OZ010791.1, read on the forward strand.
AGTTTTTATTAAAGTTTTAAAAGAAATTTGCCAACTAAGTTTGTAAATTTGCCAAGTGTAATAACATTCGCGAATGTTTGGGGGGGGGAGGCTCCCCCCCCCTTAGCGAGGCCCCTGGCCAGACTGTGTCACACTTTGCGAGCTCCCTTCTAGAAATGTGACGAAATTATTGGATAGCACCTTTTCCGTGGAAATTACTACTAGTATTAATAGTAATTATTTTCACTGTATTTTCTTTTATTACAGTAATTTATCTATATTATAAAGCAAAAATGTGTCCTTGAGTAATGCTGATGGCACATTGATGGTGGCTTTGATTCGGTCAATAAATTTCAATTTTACTAAATTTTTTTTAAATTTCTAAACATCGTAAGCTTTCAGTTTTTACACCATCGAATAGCAATAAACAAGTTGGAAATTCCACGTCAAATATGGCAAATGAGGTGCGTTCGCAATATAATTAATTTTATAAATATTTTTTGCACCACATATTGTACTGAATGTATATTTTAATGCACTTCATAAGTGCATATCAATTTCACTCTGTTAGAAAGTCTGTAACTCATTAAAATGCACTTGAGATAATTTTTTCCCATTGGCCGTAATGTAACGAAAAACTTTTGACTGTCCCTGTAATTAAACTATGTATCCGATTTTCATAAAATTTGAAATGGTTCGACAAAATTTTGCAACAATTATATATTTAAAATTTCAGACCATTCGGTTGGGTGATTTTTGCTCTGTTACAAACGGACGGACGGACGGACAGACGGACAGACAGACAGACATACAGATAGACGAACGGACTGAACGACGACTATAGGTACTACGTATTTATGTAATTACGAACGCACTTAAAAATGCACTTTTAAATGTTATTTGTTTGAAAACTGTATCTTAATTTACTTATTTCATTTTTTTTTAAAAAATAATTTTCAAATACAGTTTTTTAAAAATCTATCCCTATCACTTGCAGCCGATAACGGAAGATCAAACCGTTGACACTTAAAACAATATAAATAGTTCATCATTTGTCTTTTGTTAATATTTCATAAAGAACTTAAAATTTCATAAATAAATAAATAAATAAATAAAAGAAAACAAATTAAATAAAACGCAAATGTAACAGCTGCTATTAATTCCTGCTAGTGCACGTAAATGTATGACCATTTCCGGATTTTGAAGACACATTTTACTTACTATTGCCCAAAATTGATAATCTTGACTCTCAACTTATTTTCCTTTTTTCTATTCTGCAAAAAAAAAAAAAAAAAAAAGTATTTTTCACCCCTTGATCCCATAAGTCTCGCACTGAGTGGTCTTTAATTAAATTCGTAGCTATAGTAGTTTCAAAGTTTAGTTTGGTTTCTTATTGTTTATATTTTTTTTTATATAAAGATCAATTTGTATATGCAGGAACTCTATTTTAGCGTTGATAAACTTGAATTTAAGTGTCGCACGTATTTCGAAATGTGCTGAAAATTGCACTTTTGAAAGGAAAAGGTTCCAGGACAGTTTCGATGAAATTTTTTGCGTTCAGAATGTTATCCACTTGAATACGGCCCACACCATCTGTAGACATACAGGCCCAAATCATGACATTTGTTGGGTTCTTTGTAGTTGCTTCAATGCAATAAGGATGCAGCTCTTCCCCTACTCTACGTATCACATAATCACATATTTTCGCCCATCACTACCAAAGAGCGATATTTTACTTTCATCGCTCCAGATTATTTGCTTCCACTGATTTTCTGACCAATTAATGTGTTCTTTTCCCACTGAGCTCGTTTCTTTCGTTGCTGAAGATTTAAAAATGGTCTTACCTCAGAATTCTATCTTTCAGTCCAAAACCTGCTAATCTTCTCCTTATTGTTCTTGAACTAATATAAATATCCATTGCATTCATTTTATATCTAACAGCATCTGATGAAATTCTTCTATCTTTGAGGCATATTCTTTTTATCGTCAGAAGTACTTGTGCATTTTTTTCGGCCCGATCTTGCCTTAATCACTGATTTAGTTTCTTCAAAACGTAAACACAACTTTCGTACGCCAGATAAAGTGCCAGATAAAGAAAAGCCTGGAGTAAAGGGCTTTGTAAGGTTTCTGAAATTTTTACTGCAAAAAATGAAAATTAAGGAAAATTTTCTTATAGATTTAGAGCAAAAAATTTCCAAATTTCGTGACCGATTGAGTAGGTTTGTTGATGGTTTCTTGGGGACTAATGGAAATTAACGATTTTTCCCACGACACTTTCACGAAATTTGCGATTTTTTTCCGTGATCGTTTGGCAAATATTACGATTTCTGAAAAGAAAATTCTATTTTGCGAATATTAAAAATATATTATATTCGAAATAATTTAAGCATAGAAAACCTTGTACAGCTTTTTTTATTATGCGTGATTTTCCTGTTTCGTGCGCGATATGCGCAGTTTCGCACGCTATTTAAAATCCTGTAAACCTATCCATTTTTTATTTAAAAACATAGATCCCTCTGAATATATTTTTCTTTTTACTTTTAAAGTTTCAGAATATCAAATAAAAGTTGTGTAGAGGTCTTTTTTAATAGAAAAATGAAGACAACTTTATTTTCTGAAAAGACGCTTTGAGAATAACTGTCAACTTCTTTTCTTAAAGCTTTTGTGAGAGAAGTATTGAAATAGATCATCACAGGCATAGGAAAATCGTGTTGTGATGTATAATATAAAGGAGCACTTTAAACATGATCTTAAATTGCTTTTTGTACATCAAAAGTAAAATTGTAATAAATTACACGTGCATCTTTTTTCTTCAAGATTTTTCCATTATGTGTTTGCATATTTTTTCATTTCTTTTCTTTTAATGAATCACTTGATTTATGAACGGTTGCATGAAAACATGCACAACTTTTAATGAAAAACGATCTTTCTGCTGCTTATAACTGAAATGTTAGTGTCAGCAAGTTTTTAGAAATAATAATAATAATAATAATAAAATAAAAACCAGAAAATTTATTCTTATAAGGATGGAGATGTGAAACACAATATACTTTTTCGACTCTACTAAAATGTTCATTTGGAGTTCCTTTAACAACATAAAAATGTTTTTTCCTATGTTTTATTATTGTATTTATAACATTATTTTTCAAGTGAAATAACACAAATTTGTAAAATTTACGTTTGTAAAATCTTTTTAAAAAATGTATACTGATTTTGAAATAGTTATTTTAAAATTGACCTCAATTGTTTTTTCTATCATGTACAATTATTTCACAAGCATCTAGAACTTAAAAAAAAAATAAGAAAAAAAAATAAAACAGACCAATTTTATTTGAAATTTTGTGCATAGATATATGCATGCATGTGAAATGCATAAAAATAGATTTAAATTTATTTATGTTTCTTAGTCAAAGGTGGTTGACTATCTTTAGTTTTATTTTTAACCTCTTAAGCGACGATTTTTTTTATGTGAGAAAAAACGACTTTTTTTACGATTTATTTATTTTATAATTAGTGGAAAAAAAAGGGAAAAACAATAAAATTTTACAAAAAAATAATGTCCACATTTGTGGCCGCTGAGCGTTAATGGTAATTTATGAGTGAAATGATTTCTTATATATATATATATAAAACTAACGGAAAAATTTCTTTCTTACATTTCTACAAATTATTAAAACTTAATATATTTAATATATATGATATTATTTTTAACAAATATTAACAACTTGTTCAAATAATCTAACAACACTGACTGCCGAAATATAACTGCACGCTTTTTTTTTATATATATCTCTAACTGTACATGGGTGCAGCCAAACCATAAAATGTTTACTTCTCTTGTTGAGGGATTCTGTAGTGAATACGATATTATAAAATTTTTGTTCTTTTTGTTATTGATAGTAATCATAATTATAAAAAACTAAACGTTTACATATGTGACCAAGAGGTCAACACTTCTTTTTGTGTAGTAAGTAAAAGCTTACCATTTCAGGGCATTATACTTAATACTGAACTTCAGCGTCAAGTTGAAGTTGAAGTTGAAGTTGAAGTTCTAGTTCAGACCAGGCAGGGAGGCCTACCTAATGGCTTGAGCACAACAATCCCTGCATGGCTAATTATGTTTACTAAGACTCCCGTTTACTGAAAGATTTGTAAAAGATATCACAATATTAATTTCAGATAGCAATGTCTGAGCGTGCTACTATACAATACGAGGAATGAATTATATAAGAACTAAGAAAAAAAATTAATGAAACGCTAGTTATTAGAAAATTGCACATTCCACACATCCATATGAATTTTTACAACACTACCTCTAACAGGAAATGTTTACATAATAACTACTGGTTATGAACATTTTACCATTAACTATAAAACAGAGAATATTTACAAAACAACATAGGATTATAATCAATTATGCAAAAAAACTTAGGGGAAAAAACAGACATAAATGGTAATTATTAAAAGATTACGTGCTAGAAATAGACAAGATATAACAATTATCTTAATTAAAGTATTAATATGGATATTAACAATAGCAAAGTTTTATCTGTTAATATCCTTGAAGTAATCTTAGTCAGTATCCTGTAGACCAGGGACGGCAAACCTATGCCATGCGTGTCATAGATGGCACGCGGGAAATTATTTTCGGCACAGCATAGATAGAAAATCAATCAGAAAATTTTTTAAAAATGGTAATTGCCAAGCTTTACACATCAGCTTTCATACAATAAAAATGCACAGATTGCACTATTTTGAATTTAGACTTGCTGAGTTTTTCTAAATTAGGTTGCTTGTCGCTGTCATACAAATTGAATGAACTGAAATGCAACCTTTATAAATCCCAATCTAGCTCAATATTGGATCAAAAACTTTTGATAGTGAGAGAATTTGGTGATTATCGGAAAATAAAGATCATAAGCAAAAACTGCAATGTTGAAATTATGATAATTTGGAATTTCGAATTCAATTCCATAGAGGAAGTTTTTAAAAAGAAGCTTTGATATTTTTTTCTGATAGTTATTTTTATTACTCAAGAAGAAACCATTGTCAGGTGTCTTCAATTCAGATAGCATTCTCTTAGGGAATAACCTGAAATACGAAGCTGATCTGAATTATTTGGCATCTAAGATGGAACAAGAGAAATAGTATTTTAAAAAATACCTAAGCATATTACAAAATGTTATCCATATATGTTTTACATCCTAAAATCGGTATTTTAATTAATTTTGCTACTTTGATCCACTAAATTTGTTGGCACGCCATGATCATGTAAAATACTTTTTGGGAAAAATTGGCACACGGATGTGAAAAGGTTCGCCGACCCTGCTGAGACAGTAAGAGATAAAATCCTGTTCTCCAGTTATATACACATTAGTAGATATTTTAGGGGCTTACAAGTTATATTACTCTGAAAATCCTCAACACTACCATTATCTGAATCAGAATCAGGTGAATCTTAAAACATATTAGAAATTTGTGGAGCGAGTAGAATAAGTAGTAAAACTAACGAAGTTTTGGTTACATAAAGGCTTTCTTGTTTTGAGACTAATAAAATAATCATTAATGTCACATGGGCAAAAAAACCAATCATCCAATGGTATTTAGGCCTCCTCTCTATCAATGGGATAGCAAATCTTAATACTTATTTTTACCTTTAGACAGCATTATTAAATCTTATACCCGATCATAACATGTAATATATTTGATCCCAAAGTTTGAATAAAAAATAAGAGAAATAAAATTTTCTAATGGAATATGTAACATTGCACACATTTAAATTTGTCGAATAATGAAATTTTTCGCATTTTTTTCATTTAAATTAAATTTTATTGTAATTGCAATAAGCAGATTGTAAACATCGTTTACATATATAATAAAAGTCAAGATTGCACAAAAGTGATACATGATACATCATTTTTATTGTGATTTTTAAATTCAGCATAAAAAATTATGTTAAGAACACTAAAATTTCCAAAAAAGTTTTTTTCATTTCTAACTTTTGTATAACTTAATCTTTATTTAGATTAGTTTCATACAAAGAATTAAAAGTCTGTTAAATCGCAATTTTAAAACAACGGATTCGGAAGGATTTCAACCAATCTTTTTGTATTTTTTCAATATTACTTTTTAACTTATTTAAAAAATTATCAGAGTGTAATAAACGTTTGATATAAATGCTCACGGCATCTCTAGCGGTTTTTAATGATTTGGCGGTGGCCTGTTGTATGCTTTTAAGAATGATTAAGCTGGTAACCAGGTGGACAATAAAACTAAAATTATAATATTTCATTTACAAATAGATCTATTTTGAGATGATTTTTGTAAATTCTCCTATCACAATTGATTACTACGTATTTACACCAGAGAACTCTGTTTTAAATCTTTTAAGTGATCACCAAAACTGTTTATTATATCAATTGTGTTCTCTGAAATAAATTTTTGCATATGTGTATTATTGTAGTGCCTAACCAAAAGTAAATTTCAAATATATATTTGAGGCATTCTTACATAATTTTGACTTTTAAGTCCATGAATAATAGTTTTTATTTCAGTACATATATATATTTTAAATTTCTTATACTAGAAAACATCCCATTGCCTGACTGTATAACCATATTAATGAGATAAATAAGTTTTGGACGATGCCGGGGGTCCAAATGTGCCACGAAATTCCTATACTGTCCCGTGTCCCTGATGCTGATTTTTAAGTTTGGAGCTGTCTGATAAAACTGTTTCAATAAAAATAATTCGATGTAATTTTTTTTCTGAAACTGGGACAATTGTTTTATATAAATATGTAGCAAAAAATTAACCGGCACACATTTTTACGACTGTTATTATTTTTTGAACTCTCTGTCTGGATTTTAGATTCCTTACCGTCCCTATTCTACAAATTATATACAGAAAATCCCTTCAGATGCAGCCACAAAATTTTTTTCAACTTTTTTTTCATGCAGAAGTATGCTAGAAAAAGAATGGCTAAATTTCTTTGACAGGAAATTTACTGCAGAATTTAAATCAGCACTTAAATATCAATTTCAAGCATTGTGGCTTTATTGGTAGTCTTACCGTCCCCAAGGTTTATTCCTTAACTTTTCGAGGTAAATTACATTTTTTAAAAATTTAATCCAATACAAATAACTGTTGCTAAAAAAAAATGAACATTGTGGCTATCTCTTAGTCTTAATATAATTTGCCTAAAATAGATAGTAATTTTCCTTACCGTCCCTTTTTTTCCTTATCGTCCCTTTTTTTCCTTATCGTCCCTTTTTTCCCATTCCGTCCCCCTTTTTTCCTTACCGTCCCTTCTTTAACACCTCTTTAAGACAATGTTATACCAAAATTTTGTATTAAAAATACTACATTGTTATTATTTCTTATTTGAATGTTCTGTGGTTACTATGCAAATTCGTTATAAGTAAAAATTTAGAAGAAAATAAAACTTAGATAGGTAAAACGGCAACGAAAATTAAACTCGCAAGTTTAACTTAAACCTCAGCTAAAAAAAAATTCGCTACTGACCATTTTTTCTTTATTTTGAATCATTAAAGCATTGGTCTATAAGTTTAAAATGCTATTTTATTAATTTTATTTTCACCAGATTTTTATTCCTGAAAGTTAATATTTTGTGACAATACCTCATATATAATGTATATTGATCGTCCTTTAAAAGGTAGTAATTAAACACGTGTCTATTAATGAGATGGCTAATGAAAATTGCTAGTTTCTACGAAATTAAAACATAGAAAACAGGGATTCTGCTTTTCAGAATTTAGTTTTGCCCCGATGAAAAAAAAAAAAATGTATACATAAATATAGTACGAAATATAATACAAAACATATTGCAGTTTTAAGACTTAAAATACACGCTTTTATTTTATATAAAATGACGTTATTCGCATCCGCTGAATAATTCCGGATTTACGATCCAGCCTTAAACAACATCTATAGGAAAGTGTGCATATGACGTCACTATTGCGGAATAATACACAAACCCAGCAAACAGCGATGTCGTCTCGACAAAAAAAAAAAAAAAAAAAAAAAAACAAAAAATCGTCTATCTTGTGAATCATATGCCGTCATTTATTTGTAACCTTAATATGGATATTTAAAATTAAGTATATTTTATAATATCTCCATGTTTTATCAAAAATCTTTCATTTATATTTTTTCAAAATAGCACTTATTTTAATTACAATTTTTTTGCAGTTGTTATGAGAAAAATGGCAACAAAAAGATATAGTAATCTACTATTTTCCAGCTATTTTTCCTTTACTTTCTACAGAAATGGAGCACTTCATTTACCACCATTACAAAAATGGCGTTAAAAGCTACAAAATAATTAATATCTCAAAAATGAATTGAGCTTCAACTTTCAAACAAATTTCATTTAAAAGTGCTTTCCCCCTCCCCTATACGACGGTGTAAAAATTGAAAATTTGCGATGCTTAGAAGTTTAAAAAATTGCAATAGAGATTATCAGTATTTAAGCGTACAATGATACATCTGCTCTGCATTACGGATGGCTTATGTAATGTAATGTTATTTTTTAAGGACGACACTTTAATTGTTGCTCGAAAGAAATAGCATATCGAGGCCTAAAAAATTCTAAAGATTTTTGCATAGTTATTGAAATAATTTTGTGAGTGTGGATATAAATAACAAATTTAATTTATGAACGGCATAATTAACAACAAGCATTTTGAGTCTAGAAGAATTTGAACAAAATATGGTTTTATTGTAATCCTGGAAGTCGGGAGGCAGCGATGCTTTTTCGTTAAATATTTCATACACACTCAACAACACTTTTTCGCCAAATATTTCATCCAAGCTGTTCTTTAAATACGTAATTACTCTTTTTAAATCAAATAGCTGTCAGCTGTCGCGATCTCAGCCAATTATGGAGTTCGATTACGGATGATCCAGTGGTAATCATCGACCGGTGATAATCATCTCTAATCGAACTCCCCATTCATTTATTGCAAGCAACATTTACTGCAAGAAGAACATTAACTTACATTTATGTTTGATATGACATTTTTATTAAAATTTATAATGATATTTATATTAAAATCCCATAAAATGATAATAACATATTATATTTATTATCATTATTTTCTGTGCTATTTGTGGGATTTTATTAAATGTTTTCTTTCACTAATATTAAAATTATGAAATATTAAAATGTTTATTTTTAAAATAGTCCAATGACTTTTTTAAAGTAGTTAATTCACACTTTCATCATCTTTGTAAGTAGAGAAAAAAAGAAAAAAACTAGAAAACATGAATTCTGCTTTTTCAGAATTTAGTGTCGCCCCCGATGGGAAAAAAATGTATATATAAATAGTACAACACCTATTTCAATTTTAAGACTTAAAGCACACACTTTTATTTTATGTAAAATGACGTCATTCGCATCCGCTTAAGAATTCCACATCTACGATGCACTCTTAAACATCTACAGTAAAGCATGCATAAGGATATCACTATCGCAAAATAATACACAAATGCAGCAAAAAGATGCCGTCATTAAAGAAACTCGACAAAAAAAGGCTACCTAAGGATTCATAGGCATTCATTTGTTTGTAACATTAATATAGACGATTTCAGCCGTGACGTCAGTCATGACGATTTGGTTGGAAACTGACCCCAAACAAACGGTTGCTATGTTGTATTTTCTATTTTGTTTGTGTGTTGCAGCTATATCTTATATCTATATCCCACATCTAAGTGTTTTAATACTTGATACGTACTGGTAATATTTTCCACAATGTATATTTAAAAAGAAATGACGCATAGCAACCGTTTGTTTGGTTCAGTTTCCAACCAAAACGTCATGACTGACATCACACTGAAAGCGTCTACAGATACTTAAAATTAAATAATTTATAATAGCTCCATGTTCTAATAGAAATTATTCGTTTATATTTTTTTCAAAATAGCACGTATTTTAATTACATTTTCTTTCGGTTATTATGAGAAAATGGCAACAAAAAGATATAATTGCTATTTTTCAACTATTTTCCCTTTACTTTCTATATAAATGGAGTACTTGAGTTGCCAAAATTAAACAAATGGTGCTAAAAATTACAAAAAATTTAATATTTCAAAAATAAAAAGAGATACAGTTTTCAAACAAATTGCATTTAAAAGTACTTTTTTTCCCAATACGATGGTATAAAAATTGAAAATGTGCGATGCTTAGAAATTAAAAAAATTCTATAACGCATTTAATCGCACAATGATACAACTGCTTTATTTATTACTAGCTTCCGCAAGGTAACGTTATTTTTTGTAGACAAAATAAGCTGGGAGAAAAAAATAGCATACCGTCCAGGGGGCTAAAAAGAATGTTAGCTGAGAAAAACATTTTTTATTTTTTCAATATTTACATCTCTTAAATTCCTTTCGTAAATTTTATAACATCAGAACTGATTGATCTGGCTGCAAAATAAGCTTAACATTATCGTATATCTACGTTTGTGCTTAAGAAATACCGATGCCTTTTGAAGTTATGCAGTTATCAAACAGAATTCTCCAAATTTAATAAAGAACGACGAGGCATTTTAATAATTTAATAACAGCACGATGAAACAAATATTATTTATAGTGTATTGCATTATTTCTCTTTTAAAGATAATTGAAATTTACTAAAATTAACAAAATAGTGAAATTTCTTTTAAACACTCTAAATACAGTATTATTTTCACTTCCAAAGGCAATCGAAATTTACAGACAATAACGTTATAATATAATTATTCTCTGGAAAAGGAAATTTCATTAATAATGTTAAGAATTATTAATTCAAAGTACTGAATGAAAATTGAATTTGCGAAAATGTGAATGCCTGATTAATTTTATTAATTTTGCTTATCTACGCAAATTATGACCGAGTTTACCAAGCAGTAGCCACGTTATACTAAAAATTAAATTAATTAATTTTATAATGAAAATCATCAAAAAAGATTACGAACATCACTAGTAAATGTATTTTACTTAATAATCCTATTTTGGTTTATAATGAATCTGATTGATGATTTGAAGAATAACTTAAACAAACGAAAATGTTATAAAGCGGAAACACATTTAATTTAATTAATTATAAAAATTATATAAATAAACGAAATTTAATATAAAAAGGTTTAGTATTTTATCATAAAAACAATAATTTATTCTTAATATGATTTTAATAGAAAAACAATCCGAAGTTTATGAGCAGAAGAATTGTGAGCTAAAGTAGAACGATGAAAAACAGTTTTTCCTCGCAGATCTTTATGTAACCGACTTTTCTTTTATGGGTAACACTGTAAATAAGTGATAAATGCTACCCATTCCACACTCTAAAAAAATCCGAACAGTATTCCTGTAGGAACCGGAAAAATAGTTGTCCTTATCGTACCGGAAAATTTTCCGACGCAGCTCTGAATAAAATCCGTAAAAAAAAGGAAACATTCATTAAAACGGTACTTTACGGATTTTATTCCAATTTTACGGGTTTTATTCCGATTTTATTGATTTTATTCCGAGCTGAGTAGGAAATTTTTCCGGTACGATAAGGGCAACTATTTTTCCGATTCCTACAGGAAATCTGGTCTTATTTTTTTTTTTTTTTTTTTTTTTTTACAGTGTATGTTCTACAAAAATCATGTTTTAGTACATCTCAGAAATTCATTAATTCCATTATGTTTGTAATAGTGGACCTCTTTTGAGTGTCTCTCTAAAAATATTATAAAGGCTTCACTTCAAGGCTTAAAGGCATACACTTCATTTTTTAATAGCGAACGTGCCACACTGTAAAAAAAATCCGGCCAGTTTTCCTGTAGGAATCGGAAAAATAGTTGCCCTTATCGCACCGGAAAAAATTCCGACCAGCTCGGAATAAAATCCGTAAAAAACAGGAAATAGTCAATAAAACGGTATTTTACGGATTTTATTCCGATTTTACTGATTTTATTCCGAGCTGGGTCGGAATTTTTTTCCGGTACGATAAGGGCAACTATTTTTCCGATTCCTACAGGAAAACTGGTCGTATTTTTTTTTACAGTGCATAGTAAACATTAACATTGATTAAAGAGTTTATTATTATTATAACACTCTTTATTTCTTACTTATATTTTATTAGTTTCGTCTATCTTTACAAGAAGAAAGTATTGGATTCATGAAAATTTTCGAATTCCGGTTTTCGACGGATTTACACGTTTTAGGGGTCAGAGAACCCGAAAAATATGTTTTTACAAAATGTCTGTCTGTGAGTCTATGAGTCTGTCTGTCTGTGTGTGACACAAATTTTGTGGGCGCTCTATCTCAAGAACTAATGCACGGAATTTAATAAAACTTTAGATTCAGTTAGTCTCTGATATAAACTGGTACTGATTAGTTTTTGGTGTAAATCTCCCAACAGGTGGCGCTACTATGCTGCATTTTTCGCATTTTTCGCAATAGATATATCTCAAGAAGTAATGCAGAGATTTTTTATAAAACTTCAAATTCCGATAGCCTTTGATATAATTTGGTGCCGATTACGTTTTAGTGTAAATCACCTAATAGGTGGCGCTGTTATGGGGCATTATTAATGATTATCGCAATAGCTCTATCTCAAGAACTAATGCACGAATTTTCACCAAAGTTCAGATTCAGTTAGTCCCTGATATAAATTATGCTGCTTAATTTTTAGTGTAAATCACCCAACAGGTGGCGCTGCTAGACTGCATTTATCACGATTTCCACAATAAGTGTATCTCAAGGACTAATGCATGAATTTTCATCAAACTTTAGATTCAGTTAGTCCCGTATATAAATTGGTCCTGATTAGTTTTTGGAGTAAATCGCCTAACAGGTGGCGCTTCTATGCCGAATAATTTACGATTTCTACAATATCTCTATCTCAGAAACTAATGCACGGATTTTCATCAACCTTCAGGTCCAGTTAGAAGTTGACATAAGTTGTTGGTGATTAAATTTTGGTGTAAATCACCTAATCGGTGGTGATACTATGCTGCACTTTTCAGGAAGTATTAACATGGTATGAGATAGAAGAAAGTTTTGGGATTGCCACATCCAGCTAATTTTCTACTTTTTAGTTTTTAAAATATTTCATTTTTGCAGTGTCACAGTCAATCGGCCTATTTTAGCGGGCATGATTTGGCGCACAATTGTTGTTGTAACTCGTATATAATTGTAATCATAAAGAATATTTGACGATTTATTCTTCTGCATCCTGTTAACAGAAAAATGCCTCAAAAGGAATTTATTAATCTATACTAATAAAAGAAAGTTTTGCTTTGTGTGTGTGTGTGCGATGGCTAGCGAAATCTACGGCACGTACGAGGCTGAAATGTTTTGTGAAGATAGTCGAAGGCCTCTCCTAATGCACCTGAGTCTCAGAATTTTCAAAATTTTAATAATTGAGTTATTAATTAGCAATCGCAACTCACTCTCACCAAAAAGTCATCCATTTGATCTGTGGTCAAGGAAAGCCCGTGCGCATGCGTATAAACTCATTTACGAATCAAAAGCTAGCGAAGAAATTGACCAAACCGGTCAGATACAGTTATTATCATGATTAATACAGTTACGATACAATTAAAATTGAAAGACATATCCGAAAGGTTGTACTCTTACGTCTCCAATGGTGCAATCAATTTAAAAAAATGTCGCAGTTAACCTTTGATTTTTTTTCTTCAAAAAGGGCAGTTTTCCCGAAAAAGTTTTCCCACTTATTGCAACGCTCCAATAGGACGCAATTTTAGAGGTAATGACAAACCAAAAATATGCTCTTAAAGCTGAAACCTTCTTCTAAATGATGAGGCAAGAGGTTTTTAAAAATACGAACTTTAACTCTTTCAAATGCATCAGCGGACTCAGGTCATCTCGCGCCACACGAAGACGATATTTTTTCTATGCTAAAAGCAACTACACGTCCGCATTGTAGCACAATCTTTTTAGAGCATTTCAATAGACCAGATTTACATCACCTACAAAAATTTTGAAACGTTTGGACGGATAGAAATATTTTTTACAAAATAAAATGTGTGAAAATGTCGTAGAAATCAGTAAAAACCCGAGTGTTTTGTTGCGGTTGCAACCCTCTAGCGTGCAATTTTAGCATACTACCACCAATTTTATGGAGTAATGTTACACCAATTTTTTTACAGTGAATGATTTCCAAATCTTCTTTCTTGTCCCTAACCAATCTACCCAATTATTACTATTTTAATCTACCCTGCAGTATTGCGATATGAAATAACTATATCTTTGGTTACCTTTTCGATTCTGTCCTGGTGCTATTTTTATAAGTACAACATGCAAGGTGATAGAGCTTGCGCCGATAGTCGGTATAATTAAAATATATATGACCCCTTTAAATAATGCAAAACACCTACATGATTTAAATGGTCATCGGTTATTCCAGTTGAGTTCTACTGAGTATGTCTTTTGGAAACGTTTGATGTCTCCTTAGTAAGTAATAAAAAATATTATACAAAGAAATTTTCAAATTAACTAATGTTAAGACAAAAAATAAATAAAAAAATAAAATAAATAAAAATAAAAATAAAAATGAATAAATAAATAAATAAATAAATAATATTTCTTTTCTATAAAAAAAGCAAATATTGCACTTACACGAATAATTAAAGATAAAAAGGTACTTTATTTTATTTGAACTTGAATAATTGATTTTTTTGAAAGATACCGTCTATTCCGACAAATAATGCGTATACTCAAATAATTATATTTCGACTCAGAAATTTGATAAAATGTTACTTATTATTTCTTCGCAATTATTTAACTTTATTTATTAAATAAAATTATTTAGTCTAAACGTGTTTCTTTAAACTATGCACTGTAAGCCGGAATGTACGGTAAATTAATCATAAAAAGGATGTGAAACGCTTATTTTTTAACTATGTTAAATGTCTATCCGATTTAATTGAGGATTTTTTCTTAAACATATAGTTCATATTTTGAGATATTAAATTCAGTACTTTGATGAATGTTAGATTATGATGATAATAATAATATTAATATTAATAATAATAATAAAAAGCATATTCTGAAGAAACGTATCTTTTGACTAATTCAGCTAGACTTGATATTAATTTTATGCTCAACATAAAAGATCATTTAATAAATAAATAAATAAATAAACAATAAAATAAATAATTAAAAAGATGAATAAATAAACAATAAAATAAATAATTAAAAAGATGAATAAATAAATAAGTAATCGAAACTTAATTTTTAAGCAACTTAAAAAAAGAGTAGATTTTGGTTTTTGATAACTATGTGTGTATGTATGTATATGTATGTCTCAAATTTCTCCAGAACACCTGAACGGATTTAAATTAATTTTCATTGTACAATTTTATTACAGCAATGGAGATTTTAAGCTAAAAGCATTAACCGTATCTTGTATGGCTTTTTTTTCTCTCTTTTTCTTTCTTTTTTTTACAGGGACGTGTCAAATATTATATTTCAATGTATGATTGTCTACTTTGCTTGTATAGTTTTGCCAGAAGTGGATACGAGAAATAAAACTTGATTGGTTGACAGGTTTTTAGACAAAATCATGAGCGATAAGCAACAAAAGTGTTTTTAGAAATAAAAAAGTGGCGACAAAGCAGAAGTGAAATTTGATTGGTCGAGAGGATTTTGGACGAAATCGTGAGCGATAGACGACTAGAGTGCTTTTATATATAAAATGGTGGCGAAAATAAAATTTGATTAATTATGAGGACTTTCGATAAATATTTGACGAGCCTGCCATTATCTCCAAGTTAATGTTTCTTGGCCTGTCTCACTCATATAACAGAGCTTGTCCAGGCTAGTGTTGCTAAATTCTGGAATGTAAGTTGCAACAGTTCGGACAAAAATAGCCAATTTGAGCATGTGCCACGTGTATATGCAACAACTCTTTTATTTATATAGACTTTAAAATGGTAACAGCGTGTGTAAAATGGTGGGTATTCTCACAAAAAATACTCTCTTGCGTCGAACCACTCACGCTAAAATAAGGCAATTGGCATTTAATAAGAAAATTAATAAAATGGGCAATAACATGAATATGCTGCACAATTGAAAGCAAGTTCTTAAAAAAAAATACAGTCTCTTGAAGTTGCGTTGATTTTTTTTTTTTTCTTTTTTGGTTTTACTATTACTTGTTACATCATGCGTTTGGAATAAGTTTAAAATTGACAAATCGATAAAAGTTAGTAAGTTATTTTGAATTTGATTAAACTATTTAAACATGAATATGCAGTGAAACTTCCATTTAACCGAAGTCTCATTGTTACACTTAAACATTTCGTTATGAAGAAAATTCGTGAAATAGAAATCAACTTAAATTCAAGAAATTTGTATAATAAAATAAACGTGCATAAAATGAAAAATACACATAAAATGGAAAATCGGAAAAATGTATTTTAATTAGGACAGTAGCTTTTTTATGCAATGCAGACTTACGAGAAAACTTTAATTAGAATAATGTCTAAGAAAACACATAATTAAGAGAGATAAACAAAAACTGAAGCGTAGAATATCTTTTCTCTTTTTTTCTCAGCATACCAAATCCTTAACTTGAAAAAAGTCTGTAATATTACTTTGTACAGGTTTCTTATAAAAAATGCGCTGTTCATAAAAATTTTCACACTTTTGTCCGAACATTCATTTATAATATTTTCGCAAAACTAGAATCCCCTTTTCATTCTATCGAAGGCTTTTAACCTGTCTTCTTTCGAAAGTTTTTCGATTTCTTCTTCATTATCATCTTCATCTCTCTCTGTAGTTTAATCAGTACATTTTATAACACTTCCCAATGTGTCATCCTTAGTAGGATATTTAGTTGTCACAATATGTTCATCAACGTTGAGGATGTCAGCGAACTTTTACAAGATCTCCCATGTCTTTCAGTTGCGACCATTTTCCCTTGAGATCTGATAAACAGGTATCAGATTCAGAAACACCTAATTCGGTACCAATTTTGAAACCGGCTTTCACAGAAAAAAAAAAAAATAAATAAAATGTGTACGGGCAATGAAGTAACTTCACATTCCCAAGCTCTCATTGGCTGTAATATACAGGTCTCAGACTAATGTTTTCATTAATTTGGCTTTTTTCTGAGGCCAGAATAATTTTTTGCAGTATTCTTTTTCGATAATATACTTTAAGATTTTTTATTATTCCTTGGTTTAGCACAAAGAATGGAAATGATTAATTAAATAACTATAGTATATTAACGATGAGAATTATCACATTGCTAATTAAGCGTAAACCAACAGAGTGAAAAATGTCCACCTCGGGAATCGAACCCGGACTAATTTAACGCGTATCCCAGGGAACGCGTATTCCAGGGACACCTGGAATAACGCGTTATTCCAGGGGTCCGGGTTCGATTCCCGGCTTGGACATTTTTCACTCTGTTGGTTTACGCTTAGTTAGCAATGTGATAATTCACATCTTTAGTACGCAGTAATTTCAAGCGTAATTTCACTTCTGAAAAGTAATTAATGAACTAATTAAAATTGTAAATAATTATATTTTCATACAATCCGTTGAAATAAATTCATACATCTTTCGCAACAGCAACCTCTCAGTTTAAATGGTGTACACCCACGAAAGTGGAATAACTTCGTTATACAGAATACATTTTTCGTAATATGGAGGTTAATTTACATGTTAATGATTGACAAGGTTCAGCAGGAAATTTCATTAAGTAGAAAACTTTGCTAAATAGGGACTTCTTTAAAGGAAGTTCCACTGTATTATAATTCATGCAATATGATTGCTAATTTTTAAAAACTAAATCGAAAGTACAAAGAACGATCAACATAAAAATCTGTTGAAAAAGACATTTTTTTATGTCAAAAATTAACACGCTTCTTAGAAAAGAACTCAAAAGAGTAAATCATGAAATGTTTTGAATTTCCGTAAAAGTTCCTGATATGCGTTGGCATATATAAACAAACTTAACTAAAAAAGTAGCATGATTCTTTAATGAATTACGTATTTTTCTCTCAACTTTTCCAAAATTATATTTTTTATTTTCTAATGATTTTTGTCTTTTTTAAGTTGATGTCCTCTAGTTCTGAAACATTTTAGTGAAATTTAAAAATAAACTTAGGAACTACTAGATGCATTTTTAAATTAATGACCTATTCAGCTAATGATTTGGTAGAGTTATAATAAAATTTAGGAATTACAATTTTCATCTAATGAATAAATATTTCATTAATAGAGAAACAGATAAGGCTGAGAAATTGCAATATGTATCTAAAGAAAAGTTTTTTGTTCATTTTCGACTATAAATGTTTGGATGAGCCTCAAATTCGTAATCATAAGATAAAATAAGAATGCAAAATGTGCTGATTTCAATCTGATATAAAATGTATATTTTTACGATGAGTTATATTTATAACGTCGAGTTCCATTTTTAAAAACTTGATAGATAAATCTATGTCACGTTATCATTCAAATATTTCATTTATTTGAATAAATATTAAGACTAAATAAATCTTAACCAATAATCTCATTTAAAATTTTCTTTAGCAATGCTTTTATATCGAATTTTCACTTAATATTTGATTTGACAAATGTTGCGATTTCCGTTGAGACTAATAAATGTCTGGAAACATAATAAACTATAAACCAAGAGCCATATTTGAAGATAATGCTGACAGTTATTTGGACTACTTGTCAGACGTAATATGAGCTTTAAGAACCAACTATGTTAGATTACGGGCATATCGGATAATATATGCTCAAATATGCGTAATCTTTCTTTGATAAACGTTAAGGCGTAACAATACTGTGACAAGAGAAAATTTGTTTTGTTCTTTGCTGCTTAAAGTGCTCTTTATACACATGAAAATCATATTTTATTAGTTAGAAAACAATAGCAATAGTGACAAGGCATTTTTGAGCTAAAGAAGGTGTAAATAAAAACGAACCGAAAAATTTAAGCATTGATCTTTTTGAAAATTAATTGTCACATATTTTTGTCAGTAAATCACGTTCACTGTAAAAAAAAAATCTGTAAAGTTACTAAAATTTTTCTAGGAAACTGGGATTCCAGGAACTTTTTATGTAACGGCAACAGCAAAAATTTCTGTAACAGCATCTGTTACAGGAATTTTTCTTGTTGCCGTGACATAAAAAGTTCCTGGAATCCCAGTTTCCTAGAAAAATTTTAGTAACTTTACAATTTTTTTTTTACAGTGTTCTTTCGTTTTTTAAAATATGATATCTCGCTTTCCTGTGTAACCACCTAGCAGCAAAAAGTGTAGTTAGCATTCCTACCTTGAAAAAGTTAAGATGTATGGGAAAATAGTCACCTACGAAATTGTAGAACGTCTTCGATTTAGTTTGAGAGGCTGCGTTACATATAAAAATAATTTTATTAGAATCCCTGAAATGTTAGATTTTCGATAGTGAATCACTTGCTGAAATATGTTAATGATCAAAAGCAGAAGAGTGATGCAGATGCACATTTCCTAATAAAACTAACGCATGTAAGCAAAGTACAGCGTCTTTTAATAATGAAAATAATGTTACGCACGCTAAATGCTTCCTCTGTTGGAACATATGTAGAATGCATGATGCATTGCTGGACTTCCTTTCAGGGTTTCTAACAAAGTTATTTTTTTATGTAAGGCATCGTTTCATATTAATTCGAGGACGCTCTACAACTTTGTAATTTACTTTCCCATGTATCTTGTATTTATTTGAGATAGGAAAATTTCTACTCTAGTAGGAAAGTTTACACTAGTAGGAAAGTCTGCGCTAGTAGGAAAGTCTACACTAGTAGGAAACATCAGTAAAAATGTTACCGGTAGTTACACTAGTTACCAGTAGGAACTATTTACAGTAGAAAAGTTACTAGTAGGAACTAGTATTATTTACTAGCAGGACTAGTTACTAGTTACTAGTAGGTATTTGTTATTGTAACCAAAGTGATCTATTTTTTGGGGAAAAAAAGTGATATCCGTCGATGCAAAATTTAATTTACACAGTAATGTACAATTCAAAAATCATTATCCAAGTCTCTTGAACTACCTCAAACAACATCGAAAGCTGATGTTCATCTAAAAAAAGTTATGTGTTGAGTATGATGAGATTACGATGTGCATTTTGAGCTATTACCACCTACCATAATATTCATCTGTACTCTATGCCGTCAGTAAATAATAAAATTAAACGAATACTTGCAGCAAAAACGTCCAAAATGGGCAAATTGTAAAGGAGTATTTCATAACAATAGCATAAGGAAACATGCGTATTTGGTGACTTGGAAAAAAATGTTTGAACTTTGTTGAGATATGCTACCATGCTTACGATTGAGACTTGACATTGAATCATCAGACTACTAAGGTAAATGCACCTATAGTGGGCCACGTACCAGTAGTGAGCCACTGATTTTTAAAGTTTAATAAGAAGCCGAAAATGCATTTCTTGAAAACGATTGAAAGAAATCTTATTGACTAACATCCTTAAATGTTAACTTTCCATAAAATGTTTGGAATAATTGTTTTTTTTCCCTGCTGGTACATTTTTTTAATAGACTGTCTTGAAAAACAGATTTTTTGGCAAATTCTTAGAGATTTCATTAATAGGTAAGTTTTATTTAAAACACTGTTCCTTTAATATTATGTTTTATTTTAAATTAAAATACTGATGATATACTGTATTATATTATAAATAACTTATTGGATAAGCCGAAAATGTAAAGATTCATGCATAAGAAATTTACAAGGCCTTCTTCTGGAGCATACAGGAAGGTAACATGTATTATTTTCCCTTCTTTCCTAATAATATATTTTGAAACTTTGAATGTTTATTCTGATAAATGAAGGTTAGGATTAGGCTATATATATTGGAGTTCACTAATACTTTAATAATAATTAGATAAATGTCCTTAAGTGCACACTACTGGTGCGTTTACCTTATACGAGGGAAAGTCAGTAAGTAGGTCACAAACCGATATGAGAGATCGGGAAT
This sequence comes from Maratus speciosus, assembly GCA_963932465.1. Taxonomy (NCBI): domain Eukaryota; kingdom Metazoa; phylum Arthropoda; class Arachnida; order Araneae; family Salticidae; genus Maratus; species Maratus speciosus. Next base: position 259,184,545 of record OZ010791.1, read on the forward strand.
TAGTAGTTACCTGTTTCCAAATATGCCAGTAGGTGGCAGCACTGTCCAAATGTAATATGTCAATTTCAAATTTATGTGACAACAGCTATAGAAGATGAGCAGGGGCGTTCAAAAATTGTTGACGAAGAACGAAGTGGTCGTCCTGTTGAGATTGCGACAGAAGAAACAGTCCGGAAGTTGAGGAAATGGTTAGAGTTGACAGACGAACAAAAAAATAGACAGCATTAGCAAATGCAAAAGGGTGTTCACATGGTTTAGTCTACAGCCGACTGATGCAGACGTTGAATATGAGGCACACAGATGGCTGAGAGTGTAGTCCAAAGACTTTTATGCAGCAAGTATTATAACACTCATAAAGAGATGGGACAAATGTATTAATGTAAATGACGATTATATAGATAAATAAACAAAAACATGCCTTTTAAGTATGTATCTTGGTTTCCAGTTCATTTTATTGGCTTTTGTGACCTACTTGCTGACTTGCCCTCGTGTTATTTCGTTCTCTCAATAGCTCTTGGAAAATATTTACTCCAGGAAACACTGAAAAAAAACAAACCTTAAAGAATTTTTATTAATTCGAGTCTCCGTGTTAAGTAAACCAGTAGTTTTATGAAACTGAAATCATGGAGATTCCTGAAAGATAGCGTTTTTCTTGTTGTTGAACAAATTAGTCAATTTACTAAAGATTATAGTTTCTTTCTTCGTATATAAAATGAAGACCTGATCTTTATTTCACAGTAAAAAACCGAAAAGGCTTTCCTGGCAGCCCACTATTTTAGAATCTTTAAGACATGTATAATACGTATAACAATTCTTACTTAGGAATTTAGTCATCGTTGTACATGAAAATAACTAATAATTCCAATCGGTCCCCTATTTAACAAAACTCTATTTGGCAAACTCCTCTATTTTACGAACTTTTCTTTCAAGCCAAGAACATTTTAGTAATTTTTTTGCAAAATAACCTCGAAATGGAGATATGTATTCTTTATTTGACGAACTTTCTTCTCGTGGTCCCATTTTTTATCTCCCTATTTCTCAAAATATTTCTGGCGTTTCAAAATCATTATTTCTTTTTACAAATTTTATGACGTTGAATGAAAACGAACTGGTTTTATCAAGCACCTACCCCGTTTGAAAACGTAAAATCACTGTATCATTTCGCATTTCACCAGACAGTGCAATCTTTATCTACACCGCTTGACTACAGAAACTTTTAATACCCCTCCCCCCACCACTTTTACCCTTGATAGAGTTGTACTTGAACCCGTTTTCGAGATTTTTGATTAATCGTGTTGGTCATTTTGATCCCCGTAGTTTCAAAATGTTAAAATTTTGAGTAATTTCATTGAACGTTGCATACAGTAATGTCTACTTAAAATTACTCTGCTATTATATTTAAATAAGAAATTCATTAGTGGTAACTAAAAAATACAGTGCATTTCTGAACAGCGATGTCTTTTTTTTTATCCTTGTTTATCTTACAAATGTTCTTTTCATGAATAAAATAATTAATACAAAAGGATGTAATTTATAAAAAAAATAATTTATTATATTTTTATAAGTATATAATATATATATATATTTATATCATATGAAAGTATAATTAATTATATTTTTATATGATATTTAGTATTTATAAATTTAACGTTACGTAGATTAAAGTATTTTAAAAGACGAGTTTCTATTTAACGAATTTTCCATATAACGAAGTTTTTTGGTGGATTTAGCGACTTCGTTAAATTAAAACCCAATTTTTCATTCTAAGTCTTACTTCGAGAAAGAAAATGCACTTTTGTAAATATTGTAGCAAATATTATTTATGAAAAATGAAATCTTTTATTTTTCAGATTTATAAAAATGCTTATAAAACAAACAAATTGAAGAAATTTCAACTACAAAAGCAAAACTACTTTAAAGAAATGATATTTATTTATCGATTTTAAGAAGTTTAATGCAAAATGGGAAAATTGTTTTCACAAGATGAACGTAAAAATCTGTTTGCAGAATTGATTTTAATTAAATAAAGAGTTTGTTTTAAAATTTCTGTTTTGAACAGAAAATTGATGTTTCTAGATTTTTCATAATAACTCTTAGCAATGCAAAATCTTATAAGGACGAAAAGGAATGCATTTAGGTGAATTTTGCTAAAAATGCAAAGCCTGTGCTCAATTCCTTAATGTTTCAAAAGTACTAAAGTATAAAAAAGAAAAACTTTCATTCGTAGTGGTTTAAGTACTTAATGATAGGAGATAAATTACTCTCTCCTGTATTATATTAAATCGATTCCCAATAAAATTTCACTTGGTAAAATAAAATGTCGTTTTTTTATTACTGACACAGATTTTTGAGACTTTATGAAAAAGTTAATTCTCTTATTTGTATTTTACTATATAAATTTAATTTATTATAAAAATACAATTATTGTTCAACTTTGCATGAGTTTTTGTTCCAAAAATGTTAAATAAAGCACATAAAAATACAAACACAGAGAAAAACATTTACGGTTTTCGAAAATTCCAAGTTTAAATAATAGTATAAATATTAATGAGTTAGTGTATACAAGTATTTTTTGATGAATGCCTACTATAATTTTTTCAACTAAGAATATCAGAAAAAAGTGCCACCGCCAGAGTTGGGCAGTAAATCGCGCAAATGTTACTTTACATATTTTAAAGTTGGAATTTCGCCGAATTAGTAATTAAGCCGGAAATTCAGTTTCTTTTTACGTCAAATTTGGTGTTTGGCCAAATATAGCTTAAGTATAGCGACAATTCGGCTCTTTTTTCTAAGCTAAGAGTAATTAATTGCGGATACTTTAACAAAAGTTTTTACACGTTCTTCGGACGCTTAATTTATATCAACTACAAAAATCTAGAAATATTCGGACGATTAGAAGTGTTTAACAAAAATAATAAATTTGCTCAATATTAGCTCAGAACGTGAATGCGTGTGTGGTTTTTTCTCGTGTTTCTTCAACTAACTATCAATGTTTTTGTGCGAAAATTATACGCAACATTACATTTATAATTCATAAGAATTTCAAAGTGTTTGAACAATAAGACGTATTAAATAAAAAATTGAACCAATGGGAAGAAAAAAAGTCAGAAGATAACACGCAGGTGTACGCTGCCAAAGGCTGTGGGTCCCCCAACATTGAGTTTGTTCGAAAACATTTTCGTTAACACTGACTTTAGGTATATTTAAGGTTATTTTCATGGGCAAAATCTGTCGTGACAGCTAGTCAAGTACAAATTGGTGACAAAATAATATGAACACCTATTTCACCAATGGCTTACGAATTGCAACTCTTCCATAAATGTTCGAAGCATGAAGTTCCCTTTGGAAAGTTTTTGCTGAAATGGGATTCTGGAGATGATTATTTATCTCTGACGTTATCTGGGATAAAGATTGCCTGCGCTTTCGGACCGCTATGCGGGTCAACTCTCTTTTATCCCTCTCAGAAAGCTTTCTTTTCCGTCCACTGCTGTATTTTGCAGTCGACACTTTACCGCATTTTGTGTACGTTGTCGTAACGGCTGACACGGTACTCCTTGCGCGCTCCAAATATTTGGCTGTGCCCGTCACGAAGCAACCAGCGCACCGCATTCCAACAATCATTCCTTTTTGAACTCTGACAGGTCAGTCATTATTGAGTTTTCCAGAGCGTATAATAAGCGCATGCAACACCTATGACTGATGTTGAACAACTGATACCTTACCTTTCATAACCACTAGGTGGCAGTATTAAGTGCAAAATGACATGCACGTTCTGCCTCTATGAAATGGACCATGCCGTTTTCATGGGTGTTCGTATTATTTTGTCACCCATCTGTATGTAATATACATTATAGCTGTGAGGCAATTTTTAATGAAAATTAGTACTTCATTTTAGATATACTAAAGAATTAAAATTTTAGTTAATAGATGACTCTTTAATTCCATTAAGAAAGCTCAATATAACTTACGTAAGCCTTTTGTTTTTAAAAAATCAATCTTTAATTCAAAAGTTAAAAAGAATAAAAATTGCGTGATCTTCAATCCATCTTCTCAAGTTGATTTAAGAATACTTACTTTTTGAAACAGTACAAAACCGTCTATTCGCTAAAATTCAACTTTTCTTCAAAATTACTGCATACAAAGTTTACGAGTTGCCTCATGTGCATGTGATGAATTTCATCTTTATATTTATTATATTTAATGAATTATTGCTTTTTAATGTTCGGGAGAACTTTTTTTAATACCATGAATTTATTTTAAGTTTTATATTTCGATATTGATTTAAGTGCAGGTACATAAAGAACATTTTAGTTTTAAAGAGAAATGAAATCCTTGCTTTTAGTAGAACCAATCATATATATATATGTAAAATCATTAAATGCGTCCGTTACTTTTGCTGAAATCATCAAAATGTTAAACGATAACTAATAGTAGTTAAATGCACGATTACAGAGTTTTCGAATATTAGAAATATATTTGAATATCCATTATTGCGGAGGTTTTTATAATGATTTGCTAGCTTATTACACTATTTTTTTTAAGTGAGAGAAAATTATTTAACGGCTAAAATACAACTACGTGTTTAATATTAAAAAAATAATCAATATGTTTTATCAAAAAATATTAAAGTCGTGTTACTGGAAAAAAAATGCTGTAAGCAATGAATTTGAAAGTTTTCAGGAAATTTTAGATTATACATAGCTGAGTAGTTGTGAAATTGAAAACCTGAAAGGCATTCATTCATCTCGAATTCGCCGAAAGTACCTTTTGGAATTTTAGAAAATGCTTAGGGCACATTCGTCAAATTTCTAGTCTTTGGAAGCCAAGGAGGACTTGTATTGCTAGAGATATTGCTAGAAAATTCCAGTTGGCATATTCATTCAATTTCTAGTTCTGGAAACGCGAGGATTTATATTTCTAAAATTATTATTACAAAATTCAAGGTACTTGTTTGTTCGAAATTACATATTTTCTCGTGTCATTTACGTTCGTTTTTTTTTTTTTTTTTTTTTTTTTTTGTAATTTTGATATATATAAAGGATAATATAAAGGATACTGTTTAAAACGAATTTGATATTTTCAGATTTGTTTAAAATTTGAAATATAGACAGACTATTTTTTATCCTCATTTAACTAGTTTTCCTAAACAAATTTCGAACTAAAGTAATAACTAGAGTTTGGATTATATGCTATTGGGACATTCCATGCAAAACTGATAAAACGTCCTGCACGTGACACATATAAATACCTATATCTATTAACTTATAAGTTGCTAGAATATAAACTATACATTAAAAAAAAAAAAATCTGTAGATTTTCATATTAGTATAGTTTTTTTCATTTGATGATACCGGGTGTCCCAAAAAGGACTGACTGATTTTAAAATTCAATAACTTCTAAACGGTGACAGATATTAAAAAAATTCTTGCAGGAGGATTATGCATAAAGTCAAAAGTTTTATTACAGTGATTTTCGACTTTAGTTCGAGTTACAAACAATAGATGGCGCTGTAAGCAATAGTCGTTAAATACAGGCTCGATTTTTGGTTCTTTCTGTTGTTCCATGCAGAAAAAGGAGATGGAAATGTATTATCCGGGCCACGAAGTACCAAAAATCGAGCCTGAATTTAGCCTCTATTGATCGAAGCGTCATATATTGTTTGTAATGCGAACTAAAATCGAAAATCCCTGTAAAAAATACTTTTGACTTTATGCATAACCCTCCTGCAAGAATTTTTTTAATATCTGTCACCGTTTGGAAGTTATTGAATTTTAAAATCAGTCAGTCCTTTTTGGGACACCTGGTATAATAACATTGTTAAAACAGCAGTTATACATAAAAAAAAGTTGTTCCACATGTGACATGGAATGGTCCTATTTCATCTTTTCAAATTTTGCCTGTATTTTCTAAAGTGCATAGAAATGCACAAAAGTTTCGATGCGTAGAAACCTTTAACTCAACCGATCGTTATTTTTTGTGCTAAAAATATTTAAACTCGTCTGTAAAAATAAAACAAAACAAAAGACAAACAAACAAACTAAAAAAAAAAAACAATTACAACAACAATAATAATAATAATAAAAACTTTTGGAAAGTTCATTTTTAATTTCGGAGAGAATCTCGTACAAAACTAAAACAAAGACTTCTTTTTACACCAAAAAAAAGTGTTTGGAAACATTACTGCATTCAAAACACTTACTTTTTTATCGAAGTTACTTAAATGTTCGGTCTCAGATAATAGCATCTTTGTACAACAAAAGAATTGATTGAGATGAAAAGAAGTGTAGCAAAGCTATTTTTGTCTCCCTTGATAGTACCTCTAGTTTCTATTGATGTACGTTTTATTCTGAACAACGAATCCATTTGAATATCCATTATTGGGCAGGTTTTTGTAATGATTTGGTACATTATTACACTACATACATTTTTTTTAGTAAGAGAAAATTATTAAAAAAATATATATATGCAACGGCTGAAATACAGCTGCGTGTTTAATCTTAAAAAAAAATGATCAATATGTTTTACCAAAAAAATATTAAAGTCGTCTTACTGGAAAAAAAAATGCTGTAAGCTATAAATTTGAAAGCTTTCGGGAAATTTAAGATCATACATAGCAGAGTAGTCTTGAAATTGAAAAGCCTGAAAGGCATTTATTCATCTCGAATTCGCGAAAAGTGCCTCTTAGAATTTTAGAAAATGCTCAGGGCGCATTCGTCAAATTTTTAGTCTTTGGAAGCCAAGGACTTGTATTGCTAGAGATATTCCTAGAAAATTCCAGTTGATGTATTCGCCCAATTTCTATTTCTGGAAAGACGAGGCTTTATATTTTTAGGAATATTATTAAAAAATTCAAGGTACTTGTTTGTCCGAAAATACATATTTCATCGTGTCATTTTGGTTCTTTTTTTAGCCCCCAGGACGGTATGCTATTTCTTTCTCCCAGTTTATTTTGTCTCCAAAAAATAACGTTAGCTTAAAGAAGGCAGCAATAAACAAACGAGATGTATCATTGTGCGATTTTTAAATTTTTATACCGTCGTATTGGGGAAAAAAGTACTTTTAAATGCAATTTGTTTGAAAACTGTATCTCCATTTATTTTTGAAATATTAAATTTTTTGTAGTTTTTAACACCATTTGTTTAATTTTGGCAACTCAAGTACTCCATTTATATAGAAAGTAAAAGGAAAATAGTTGAAAAATAGCAATTATATCTTTTTGTTGCCATTTTCTCATAACAACCGAAAGAAAATGTAATTAAAATACGTGCTATTTTGGAAAAAATATAAACGAATAATTTTGTTAAAGCATGGAGCTATTATAAATTATATTTAATTTTAAGTATCTGTAGACGCTTTTAGTGTGACCTCAGTCATGACGTTTTGGTTGGAAACTGACTCCAAACAAACGGTTGCTATGAGTAATTTCTTTTTAAATATAAATTGTGGAAAATGTTACCAGTACATATCAAGTATTAAAACACTTAGATGTGAGATATAGATATAAGATATAGCTGCAACACACAAACAAAATAGAAAATACAACATAGCAACCGTTTGTTTGGAGTCAGTTTGCAACCAAAACGTCATGACTGACGTCACTACTGAAATCGTCTATATTAATGTTACAAACAAATGAATGCCTATGAATCATTAGATAGCCGTTTTTTTGTCGAGTTTCTTTAATGACGGTATCTTTTTGCTGCATTTGTATATTATTTTGCGATAGTGACATCTTTATGCATGCTTTACTGTAGATGTTTAAGAGTGGATCGTAAATGTGGAATTCTTAAGCGGATGCGAATGACGTCATTTTAGATAAAATAAAAGTGTGTGCTTTAAGTCTTAAAATGAAATAGGTTTTGTACTATTTATATATACATATATTTTTTTTCATCGGGGGCGACACTAAATTCTGAAAAAGCAGAATTCCGTTTTCTATGTAGTTTTTTAATTTCAGTATGTGAAGAATATTGTTAGAAACAAGTTTGATAGTCTCAGTATTTGTTTAAAATTTGAAATATAGACAGACTATTTTTTCTATCATCATTTAACTAGTACACTTAAACTAATTGCAAATAAAGGTAATAACTAAAGCTTGAATTATGTGGAATAGAATTATGTTTCGCTATACTTTATAAAATACAAATTTTGGCTATACTTTCTAAAAGTGCATATAAATGCATAAAAGCTTCGATGCTAAGAAAGCTTTAACTCAACCGTTTGTTATTTTTTGTGCTAAAAATATGAAATATTTAGCAAATACATGCGTTTTTAGTTAAAACAGGGAATAAAACTATGAATTGATCTAAATTTTTAATGGAGTTTTAATTAACTTTTCAAATTTAGGCAATATTTAGTGAAATTTTAGTAAATAATTGCGTTTATGCCAAACCTTCTGTAACGAAATCTATTCAATATATTTCACTTCTTTTTTCAACAATATATTTGCAAACCACTTACCTGTGTTATGAAGCAAAAGATTTTCAATACTTCTTAAATTTCCAACATATACAAAATTTTGTATACAAAACATGATTTTATTTAAAAAATGTGTATTTTTCAATAAAAACAGCTCTTAAATTAATATATACAAGCTTACAAGCTATATTTTGCTTCATAACATAGCAATAGATGAGCAGAACCTTGTGACAAAATTTTATTTCAATACCTTAAAAACATTTTAAGAAATGATGTTTCTCGTAAACGTAAACAATGAAAAACGCAAATTAAGATTTTGATATAGTACAAAAAATTATGTATAAAGTTTACAACTTTAAAATCCACCATATTTGTAGGTATTTATATATTTGTGTATACATTATATATTATATATTATATGTTTGTATATTAAAATGTATTGTTTATCTTTCTGTGGCCCATTAAATAGTCACTTCCGGTTTTTATTTTGGGTTATAACTTTGCTTTTATTGTTGAACCAAAAGTAAGGTATTTATGGAATCCTAAATGTTTGAACTTTAGAATAATAATAAAAAAAAATCGAAATATTTGAGGGAAGGCACATACCTTAAACAAAATAACAAAACAACAACAATAATAATAATAAAAAAGTTTTAGAAAGTTCATTTGCAATTTCGGAGAGAATGTCATACAAAACTAAAATGAAGACTTCTTTCTATACAAAAAAGTGTTTGGTAACGTTACTGCATTCAAAACACTTGTTTTGTTTTCGAAGGTACTTAAATGTTCTATCACAGATAATAGATTCATTGTACAACAAAAGAATCGATTGAGACGAAAAAAAGTCTAGCAAAGCAATTTTTGTCTCCCATGATAGTACCTCCAATTTCTATTGATAGACGTTTTATTCTGAACAACGAATTTATAGGTCCGAATTCGAAGAGTTGTAAAATCAGAATAAGCAGATTGAATTACTTTAAATTAGAGAAGCAAAATTTTAAACCATTATGTCATTAAATTACCATTATGTCCTTTATTAAAATAAAATAACTAGCTAACTTGCCCGCGTTGCCCGGGTATGTCAAAAAACAGCACGAATTTCGAAAAAGCGCTGAAAATCACAATAAGATATCGCGAAAAAAAATTTTAAATCGCTGTACAAATTTCGAAAAGAGAAAAAAAATTATATATTGTGTTCGAAGATTGAAAGCTGATTCCTTTCATTAATGTGAAAAATAGTAGGAAATCTCTAAAATACATTAAAAATCGCATACAAAATTCCCGAAAAATTCGAAAATTGCTATACGAATTCCGAATAAACTGTATTGAAATAAGGGTAGAAATCACTTTAGTATTATAGGTCAATAATGGAATGTCAAAAAATTGCAGCAGAAACATAAAAATCGAATTAAAAATTCCAAAAAGTTCAAAAGTCAAAATTTACTATAAATGGATAAGAGTTTCAAATCTAATTCCTTTGGCCTGCGGGTTCTTTTAAAATTTATGTTTGAAAAAGCATGCTAACTTTGTATCATGTTATTTTTACTCATAATTTAATTTATTTGGATTCCCTTAAATATAATTAATATAATCCCTTAAGTTAACATTAGTTTTTGTTACATTAAAATATCCCAATTTGCTGGTTTTCAGTAAGCAAGTAATCCCTATCGATTTACAATGGAAGTCTATGGAAATTTGGCGAAATATTTGAGATATCGACAAGTTGGCGTCACTTTTGGTGACTAATTTTGGTCGCCAAATTTGGCGATATATCGCCAAGTCGGCGATAGACTTGGCGGTATTTGGCGACAGAACTGTGTCCCCCTTACGGTAACCCCCTTATAGGTATGGAGATGCATTAAATGCTGTTCAACAATCGCATAAAAAATTCGCTAAAAATTCAAAAATCGTTGTACGATTTCCTAATAAACTTTTTTGAAAAGAGAACAAAATTTACTATATTGCGTTAAAAGAAAGAAACCGTATTCTTTTCACCAATGTGAAAAAATAGCCTCGAAACTTAAAAAAGCGCTAAAAATCGCATAAAAAATCGCATAAAAAATCTAATCAAAAAATTGAAAATCGGGCTTCGAGGTGCACCCAAATTTTGTAGCTCTATGTGAAACGGTCTCTTCAGAACACCGTCGACACACTCACACACTCATACATTCACACACAAAGTTCTTTCCTTATTATTATAGATAATTAAAAATTTTTTAGAACGCCTATTAAGCAAAGCAATAACAACAACAAAACAACGATAACAATAATAATAATAATAAAAACTTTTGGTAAGTTCATTTGCAATTTGGAGAGAATCTCGAACAAAACTAAAACGAAGACTTCTTTCTATACAAAATGTGCTTGGAAACATTACTGCATTCAAAACACTTACTTTTTATCGAAGTTACTTAAATGTCCTGTCTCAGATAATAGAATCTTTGCACAAGAAAATAATCGATTGAGACGAAAAAAAAGTGTAGCAAAACTATTTTACTTTCCCGTGATAATACCTCTAGTTTCTATAGATGTACGTTTTATTCTGAACAATGATTTGATAGGTTCGAATTCGAAGAATTGTATAAGCAGAATGACCAGATTGAATTACTTAAAATTAAAGAAACAAAATTGTAAACCATTATGCTTTTTTTTCTATAAAATAATAATTAAAAAAATTTTAGAACGTCTATTAAACAAAACAACAACAACAATTAAAAAAAAAACTTTTGGAAAGTTCATTTGCAATTTCGGAGAGAATCTTTTACAAAACTAAAAGGAAGACTTCTTTCTATACAAAAATGTGTTGGGAAACATTACTGCATTAAAAACACTTGCTTTTTATCGAAGTTATTCAAATGTTCTGTCTCAGATAATAGAATCTTTGCATAAGAAAATAATCGACTGAGACAAAAAAAAAAGGGTAGCAAACTATTTTTCTTACCCTTGATAGTACCTCTAGTTTCTATAGATGTACGTTTTATTCTTAACAACGATTTGATGGGTTCGAATTGTATAAGCAGAATAACCAGATGGAATTACTTAAAATTAGAGAAACAAAATTTTAAACCATTATGTCCTTTTTTATAAAATAATAATTAAAATTTTTTTAGAATGTCTATTAAACAAAACAACAACAAAAACAAAACAACGACAATAATAATAAAAAAAAAAACTTTTGAAAGTTCATTTGCGAAGACCTCTTTCTATACAAAAATGTGTTTGGAAACATTATTGCATTCAAAACACTTACTTTTTATGGAAGTTACTTAAATGTTCTGCCTCAGATAATAGAATCTTTGTACAACAAAAGAATCGATTGAGATAAAAAAAAAAAAGTGTAGCGAAGCTATTTTTGTCTCCCTTGATAGTACCTCTAGTTTCTATTGATGTACGTTTTATTCTGAACAATGATTTTATAGGTTCGAATTCAAAGAATTGTAAAAGCAGAATAACTAGATTGAGTTACTTAAAATTAAAGAAACAAAATTTGAAACCAATATGTCTTCAAATAATTCTCCTTTTTATAAAATAATGATTTAAAAAAATCAAAACTAATTTTATCATTTAGGAATCATGGGTGACTAATGCGTGTTACTCAACCTATACAATTACACTGTGCATTGAAAGACGGCTCCTTTCCGATTCTCTGAAATTCTAAGAAACAAAGTTTAGTATTAGTGCTCCTTTTTTTCGTCAAGTTTAATGGGGCCTGACTACCTTCGGAAGGGTTTTTTTTTTATATTTCAAAATTGCCTACTGATGTGCATTATATTACAGAATATAGCTAAGAATTGTGAATAACATGTAAAAATATGTATATTTTTAAATATTTTGGTTTTAAAACTCAAAACATACATAAAAATTGCTATAAAATGAACATTAAAACTCAAATTTAAATGAAGATATTTTTATTCTGTAAAATTTATCATGATTAATGAAACTTTCCTGAGGTACTGTACCATTTTCATAACTATAACTATGTTATTAATAAAAACTAGGGGATCGTACCCGGGCTTCCCGGGTTACAAAATATTGGTGAAAACACTTTTTTTAATTGAAAATCAATAATTTTTTTATATGCAGTAAGTTTTTTTGATTGCCCACTTACATTAAAAAAGCATTTTTCATATGAAAAATAAAAATTATACAATCAGATAAATTTTTGAAATTTATCAAAAGCGATATTTTCTTATTAGCCACATGCAAAGAGTTATTTGACCAAGATTTTGCTACTTACGGCATCCTTTTATATTCTGATAATTTTAGAGCTTATATATAGTAAAGCGAGGAGAGTTCGCGCGGTAGGAGAGATTGCGCACAAAGAGATTCAACGGGAAGGAGTAGAGTGCGCGCCCAGCACTGGCTGTTAAAATCTAACGTCCACCCAACCAATCAGGGATCTCTTTACCTGCTGTGAACCCCACCAGAGTAAGATCGGCAAGCTCAGAGGTCAGAATAAGATGGCGAAACTACGCGGGAACTCCAAATGCTTGTTTGACTCGTTTTCCAATGTTTTGTGATCAACTCATAAAATTGCTACAGAAAGCAATGGAGGAAGCAGTAATCTAGGCTTATCAGTTCAATGAAAGAGGCGGGGGGGGGGGGTGATATAAAGAAAAACTTACTAAGACAAAATTGAAAAAGACAGGGGAATTTTTCGTTTTAAGCAGGTTTTTGTCATAACAGGTAGCGCAATTCTAATACAATGAAATCTGCTTAGACGGAATCACATGGGACCAAATGAATTCCGTTTTAGACAGATTCCGGTCTTACAATAAAGGTGCAGATTCCCAAAATCTCGAAGGGCCCAGTGGCTTCTAAACCCAAAAAATCCAGTGACCACATTGTGAAACAAATGACTAAAAAAAAAATAGTGTTTATAAGGGGGGGGGGGGGGAGGACTAAAAAAAACCCCTCAGGAGTTCAAAGTGAAAAATTTGAAATTGGATGTATGACATGTATGTACATGGGTAATGATATTAAATGAGACGAAGGATTACTAGTTTTTGAATATTTAGCAACATGTAATGAGCTGACCGCCTATGAAAAAAAACATGTAATTTTTTTCTTTTTGATCTTAGTTCAGTTTATATATGTTTTTGCACTAAATATGTAACAATTTGTTCGCGTGACCTTAATTGATTTATGTACTTGAAACTATAGTATATAATTTATTTAATAAATATTTCAACATTAAAACAAAAATTCAATATTTTAATTTTTAACATTTGATATAAAAAGGTTAATTCTAAATTAAAATCTAAAGTGCTGTTGCGATTCATTACTATGAATTTTCAAATTAATAAACAATAGTGCGAATTTTGAGCAATATTTCAAATGAAAATATGACTATTTCGATAAGTGCAAAAGCTATTTAAAAAAAATATATATATCAAAATTGGTGTTTTGAAGCAATTTTTCAGCACAGACAAAGCGAAAAAAAAGGTCCCCATGAGACATGAATCACACATAACAGTGACTCCAAATTTTCAAAAATATTGAGTGGGCTCAAAACGATTTTAGTAAAATGGCACGGCCAGTTTTTTTTTTTTTTTTTTTTTTTTTTTTTTTTTTTTGACAGGTGGACAAATTGTGAAAGATGACAACTCAAAGTCAAGTTACCACGTTTTAATAAAGTTGTAATTTTATCAAATTATATTTTCGCGCGTTTTTACAAATAAAGACACTAATATTTATAATTTCATCATACTATGAATATAAATACAAATTGAAAAGGCAAAAAGTTAAACATGGAGCAAAACATTTCAGTCATTTGGGATTTCTGGGTGTCAGTCAGAGAACGAAAACAGATGGTCATTGGTAAAATAAATTTTGTTCCAGGCTGAAAAATAAATAATTAAATAATAATGAAAAATGAAAAATGTAATGAAATAGAAAAAATAGAAATTGGACATGCTAGGAAATGATCAAAAATAGATTTTAAAAAAAGGAAAAAAACTATTTGATTGCATAGTTTTTGACTAAGAGCAACTGCCAATTTCATGCGTTTGCGAACAAAATGAATTAAAAAATGCGTCAGAAAGTAGACAAATTTGGATTTGAGACCATCCTTAAATGAAAATTTCAAAGTAACTGTTCATATGTGATAAGGCATTTTAAATTAACAATGAGTAAATATCCCAGAACTTGCCTTTTACTATTGCTGCTAATGTCACGTCATCTTTTTAATCTTGAATATGTGAACACTGTATTGTATCGTATGGATTTTGAAAATTTTCTTTTATTTATTCTTTTCCCGATTGAAAATTTTAATGCTTATTAAGTTTATTTTGTTTCTTTACACATAAAATATCTTTTTAGAACAGCATAAAAATTGCGAAGATAAATCGTAAAAATATTTCAATGATTTTCAAAATTCACCACAATATATATTTTACTTTATTTTTAATATGTATTTGATGCTTATTATTCTTTTATGATGAATTTTCAGGAGGTATAAAAATTTTGAAATTAATGTGTTCATTGCTTTTTTGAAAAAGGTTACCCGAAGTCTAGAATTGCAAATGTTTTAGCGATTCTTACGAGTATTTAATATATAAAAATATTTTTTCATGTAATTCGCACTTTTAGGTAAACACATACTGTTATGGGTATATTTTCAAATATTCTGTAATACAAAAAAAAGGACACCAGCAAAGGGATGTGGCAGGTGTAATGCAGCCTGGCCCCGCAATTATAGGGACCTCCGATGAGACTAAAAAAAGTTTTTTTCTACCTGAAAAACATAATAAAGAATTAAATAAATTAGGTCTTAAAAAGGTTTGCACTATGCCCTGCACCTAACGAGATCTAAATTCCGTTTTATTTTAACTTTAAGGTGAAGGCAAGCCCTGTACAACAGTATACTTAAAAGTAGATTATACTTAATCTCCACCCCCCGCCCCACCAGTGGCCGAGAGGTTCTGCTCTCGAAGCTAGTAGACGGGGGATGCTGGGTTCGAACTCAATCGCGCCCGTCGGCCTAATCGTTCGGAGTTTTCGTGGTTTTCATCGAACCTTGGATTTCCAAGCGTAAATACGGGTTAGGCTCCCTTAGAAAGATTCCCACACAGGGCACTCTCCCTCGGGCCTATCTCTCGAGTAGATAAATCGGCCGTCAAAAATCAACCCAACCAAACATACCCTCCCCCTTTCCTAAAAAAATTCGTTTAACAGTGACAAATTTTCTGACATTTGCAAACTCATTCTTAAACATAAAGCATGAAATTAGCAGATTGTACTTTGGAATGGAATGTCGTTTTTTATTGTTCGATAAATGCATTGCAATTTCATTTTGGTTTATGTCATGTGTGATTAATGTCTCATGGGGACCTTTTTTTCGCTTTGTCTGTGCTGAAAAATTGCTTCAAAACACCAATTTTGATATATATTTTTAAAAAATAGCTTTTGCACTTATCGAAATAGTCATATTTTCATTTGAAATATTACACAAAATTAGCACTATTGTTTATTAATTTGAATATTCATAGTAATGAATAGCAACAGCAATAATAAATTCATTCAGTCATATTACACACTTTAGATTCTAATTTAGAATTAACCTTTTTATATCAAATATTAAAAATTAAAATATTGAATTTTTATTTTAATGTTGAAATATTTATTAAATAAATTATACACTATAGTTTCAAGTACATAAATCAATTAAGGTCACGCGAACAAATTGTTACATATTTAGTGCAAAAACATATATAAACTGAACTAAGATCAAAAAGAAAAAAAATACATGTTTTTTTTTCATAGGCGGTCAGCTCATTACATGTTGCTAAATATTCAAAAACTAGTAATCCTTCGTCTCATTTAATATCATTACCCATGTACATACATGTCATACATCCAATTTCAAATTTTTTACTTTGAACTCCTGAGGGTTTTTTTTAGTCCCCCCCCCCCCCTTATAAACACTATTTTTTTTTTTTTATTCATTTGTTTCACAATGTGGTCACTGGATTTTTTGGGTTTAGAAGCCACTGGGCCCTTCGAGATTTTGGGAATCTGCACCTTTATTGTAAGACCGGAATCTGTCTAAAACGGAATTCATTTGGTCTCATGTGATTCCGTCTAAGCAGATTTCATTGTATTAGAATTGCGCTACCTGTTATGACAAAAACCTGCTTAAAACGAAAAATTCCCCTGTCTTTTTCAATTTTGTCTTAGTAAGTTTTTCTTTATATCACCCCCCCCCCCTCCTTTCATTGAACTGATAAGCCTAGATTACTGCTTTCTCCATTGCTTTCTGTAGCAGTTTTATGAGTTGATCACAAAACATTGGAAAACGAGTCAAACAAGCATTTGGAGTTCCTGCGTAGTTTGGCCATCTTATTCTGACCTCTGAGCTTGCCGATCTTACTCTGGTGGGATGCACAGCAGGAAAAGAGATCCCTGATTTGTTGGGTGGACGTTAGATTTTAACAGCCAGTGCGCCCAGCGACTCCAGGTAGTTGTACAGCAGCATTAGTGCAGTGTCTACATGAATGTGCATATTGATTGTTCCAAGCGTCTTGGATAAAGCAGTGCTATTTTGTTTTTTTTTCCAAAGTAAGTGCTTGAATTTTCATAACTGTTTGTCAAAATTTTTATAGAGCGTCAATAATACAAAATATTTTGAACTTAAACAATTTCTTATAAAGTACTAACCTGGACTAAGTATGCGAACACCAGAAATTCATTTTAGAAGTGGCCGTATTTAAATAAAAGGCCGCGCAATCTCTCCTACCAAAATAGGAGAGTTTGCGCGTCTGCTACTTAGGAGAGATGGCGCATTTCCCCATAAGTTTAAGTACTAGGAGAGATTACACAGCTTTTTGATAAATTTGCATGAATTACAAATTACGTGTAAAACATATGAATGAATCAATTTTGAAATAATTTCGGAAAAACACATAACTATCAAAACTGAATTTGGCAACAAATTAATCTGCAAAAAAATACTTTTGGAGATAAAAATTTTATTAATAAATTAATAATACAGTTGTTATTAAATAAATTGTAGGTAATTATTTTTGTTAATAAATTAATAATATATTTGTTAATAATTTAATCAAATATTTATATATATATTTTTTAATTTAAAAGCAATTAATATGCTAATAAATTAATTTTGTTAACTAAAATAAATGTTCAAATACAATGTTTTGGAAAAGCTTTCACCCATTCCAAGTAGTGTAATGCCATCGAAATCAAAATGAAACAGAGTGCAACTAATGCTACTAATCCACAAAATATACATGAAAAAAGACTTAAGAAGGATGCCGCTACAAAAAAAAAAAGCAGCTGAAGATAAGGTGCTTCCACAAAAAGTGAGATAAAAAAAAAAAAAAAAAACTCAAGGAAAATAACCGAAGGTCAATGAGGATGACTGCACTGAACGTCTGTAACTGTACCAGAAGACAACTTCGACAAATGACTGGATTCAATGTATTGCTTGTTACAGGTGATTGCACGAAAGATGCACGATTTACAACAATAAGTGCATCGATTGTGGACGACGACAACTTCGGTTAGCAAACAAAATGCAATGAAACTGTGAAAATGGAAATGAAGTAATTTTCAAGTTAAACATGTTATCAACTAGATTAATGTTATTTTGTAATCTTAGTAGGGCTTGCTTTTTCTGATATTTTAATATTCTTAAATTAAAAATTTTAACTGTTGTTAAAATTCTTATTCTTTCTTTTATTTATTATTTAAACATTTGGTTGAAATATTCTCTCCTGATCCAATAATATTTACTCACAAAAACCTTTCAACAATGTCGATTAAGTCTAATTATTATTGTTAACAATGTTATTGTAGTTACTATTAATAACAATCTCTTCTACCTATGTGCGCAATCTCTCCTATCCATGTGCGCGTTCTCTCCTACCCTGTAAGGCGAGATTGCGCAAAATAGTTTTCTTGATTTTATTACTGCTGTTTTATTAAATTACAGTAAAACAACAAAATAACAATGGAAATGCATAAAAAACAAATAAAGTCAAAATTATTCATGCATAGTTTAGCAAAATATTAATATTTGGATTTTTTAAAACTATTCTTTTGAAATGTGCGCAGACTCTCCTCGCTTTACCTTATGTCTGTTAAATTTGTGTTTTATTTATAGTATTTTATTTATTTATTCTTAGGGAAGTTTTTTTTAATGGATATTAGCCGTAAGAAAATGGTGAACGCTTTATTTTGTCTTAAGGGCAAACGGATTAATCTTTCGTAATTGAGCTCCGCGCAATATAGATAAATGAAAAAAAAATATTTCATGATAAAATTTTTTTTTAAATCATAGACAATCAGTAAACCGAGATAAACTTTGAAAACAAATTCCATTTGAAAAAAAAAATCCTATTATGATCTAAAAATTTAAATTATATGATTACAAATATGTTAGATTTGTATTTTTTTAATATTGTTCTTTTATTTGTTTATAAAAGAAGTATTAATTTCGTTAATTTGTCTTTCACAAATATGTTAGATTGGGTTTTTTTAATATTATTCTTTTATTTGTTTGTAAAGGAAGTGTTAATTTCGTTATTCAAAAATAGTCAGAAACAAATGCTGAAGAATGTTTGTTGCTTTATGTGCAAAATGTTTATTATTATTATGTATTGAAACCGGCACGTGATAAGATAAACTTAAAAAAAATCATGCTTAAAAATTATTTTAAAAAACATAATACATCAGTCAATTAAGATACAATTTTTAAACAAATTGCATTTGAAAGTAAATGTTTTCCCTATGCGACGAAAATTATGAAAATGTACGATGGTCAGAAGATTAAAAAAATGCAGTAGCGAAAATTTCAGGACCAAAATTTGATCGTGAAGTGTTGCCATTGGCAAAATGACGTCAGCGTTACGCACAGATACGTTTGCTCTTCATAATATAGATACATAATCAGTAAAATAGATCAGTTATTACGATGTAGTTATCAATTGAAGCTCTTATGCTTGGTATTTCGGAATGAAAAACAGCAATTTTTACCTTCTCAAAATTAGCATACGCTTTTCTCATATCCATATTCATCATTTTTAAAAAATTTGTATTTTGTTTGATCATTTTAAAATCATTTTAACTCAAAACTTGAAGTCACCATTGTCAGCAACATCTATTATGAAAATAGACGCAGTCTTTACTTGAGATTCTAATCTCAATTCCGAAGAATGAAAATTTCCGTAATTTATGTTTTTTAGACGAATTTGTGTTAAAATGTTTAGTTTTATATAAGAAAAGGATCGTTTTCTTTTAAATATGACTTCATTTACACTTAAATAAGCATTTCCCTTAGTGTCTGAAATTTAGTATCAGCACACATGCTGAAGGAAAAACAATATAGAAAATTTATGAGGAAAAATGCGTGTTTTCAAAAGCAGTATGTCATTTTCCGTTATTATGCGTCTAATATAATATTATGCTCCTAATGGGATTTTGCGCCACTAAACCCTATACAACAATTTTTATAAACAAAACAATTTTGAATTTGTATCAGAAAATGGCGTGAATAAAGATAAAAATGCCTCATTTTTTTTCTCTCTTGTCGGCAATAATGAAAGCTATCTAATTTTCATCATTTTAGAGAAATTTCATAAAATGCTTTTAAAATTAAAATATAAAAGTAGGAATATTAAAAAAAAAAAGATAGTGCGATCATATCTAAAAATGAACAGCTTTCAGTTGAAAAAAAAAATTAATAAAATTGCTTCAATTGGTGTAATTGGTTGTTTTAAATATATAGATTATATAAAATTGTGAAAAATTAAATTAAGCAAATTATGTTATTTTGATAAAGTTATAGTAGAATGTCCTGAAGAATAGCATTAGAATTTTATTATTCGAGAGAATTTTGGACAAACACTTCAGGAACATGATATTATTTTAAACCACGAATTATTTGTTTGCTTGTCTAACTCGGCAAAGCAAATCCATCCAGGCGAGAATCACCAATTTATGTAATATCAATAGCTATTATTTGCATGTCACCTCTCTTTTATAAAGACACTCTAAATTTTTGTAAAACATTGCGTTTTATCAGTGTGTGATTTCGATTACATTATCTTCAAAAGTGAAGCATTTTCACCTATGAAGAATTTGAAAGCAGCTGGGCTGTTAAAATGACGCACTTCTACAAAACATAATTCAGTTTTAAGAATTAAAATACACGCTGCTTTATAAAATGGCGTCATTTGCATCCGCTAAAGCAATCCACTTTTACAATCTAATTTTAAACTTCGTCTATAGAAAAGTATGCGGTTATCGCGGAATAACAGACAATATTCTTGACATAGCCCGTACTTTAATTTCAACTTTTTTTTTTTTTTAGGTTTTATGAGAAAATGGCAACAAAAAGATGCAGTATTCTCCTATTTTCGACTATTTTCCGTTTACTTTCAATGGCTTTCAATAGAAATGGAATACTTTTGTTGCCACGATTGGAAAAATTGTATTAAAACCTACAAAAAAATTAATATCTCAAAAATAAATTAAGATACAGCTTTCAAACAAATTGCATTTAAAAGAGCATTTTTTTTCCTTATACAACGGTGTAAAAATTAAAAATGTGCGATGTTTAAAAGTTTAAAAAGTGCAGTAGAGAAAATTGTAAAACCGATTTTTTATTTTAAACTTGAAAGTGTTGCCATTCGCAAAATGACGTATGCGTTACGCACAGATATGCTTGTCCTTTATAATATAGATACAGAAGTTAATGTTTTTGCACACAGAAAAACCAAGAAAATATATGACAATTGATACCTTGTATCAACTAAAATATGAAAAAATAACTAACTATAATCATAATAGAGGCGCATTAAATAAAGAAAATCCTTTAGAGTATTTTGCAAAGTTTCATAACCTTTACAATTATTATTTTTCGAGTTATTGATGTTTTGCGATGAAGCAAAATGTTAAAAATTTCATTTTCAAAAAAAGCAGAAAATGTAATTAAAAAATAGATTTTACCTATTAAATGAAAAATCTAATTTAAAAAAGCTTCTGACTTATAAAGTTCACCATCAATGATATTTACATCAGTTATTCTTTTTTTTTCTTGATGTCTTAAAAAAAATTTCTTTGTTTATGTGAAAATATTTAAGCTCATTTCGGTAGCGGAGGGCTAATTTTAGTTTAAAAAACTTGCCGACTGACTAATATTAGAATACCTGTAACTCAAGTTCTAAGCAAGATAGAAACAAAATTAAAACTGATTTAGAAAGCTAAAATATCAACTTTTAATATTAAACTAAATATAAAAAAATCTGAATTTTGACCGAAAATTGCATTTTAAAGGTAGGCAGGCATCTTAAGAAAAAAAAAATATTATTTGTATGTTGGTTTTATAAAAAAAATTCTATTATTTGAAATAGTTAGTTTCAAAATAGTACTGCTGTTCTCTTCTTGAACACCCCTATTCATTAATTTTTCATTCTATCTATTTATCGATATATCTATATACAGAGTGTCTGCTCTTTTTGTTGTCAATAACTAATTTCTAAGCCATTAGTTTTAAACGTATAATTCCAGTTGTAAAAATATCTCAAATATTTTTGTTTATCACATCAAAAGCCTTTTATGTCAAAATAATTATTTATATAAAAGTTACGAAAAAAAAATTACACGGTTCCTGCTTTCTATAAGTTATTTTTATGAAACTTTCTCCACGTTCTAACAAGTAAAACAATAAAACATATTTCCTTTTGCACAACCAAAACCAACCGATTTATGATACTTTAAATTTTATGAATTTTCGGCCTTTTTTCTGGCACTATAAATGAAACAACGGGGCACATTTATTACAATTAATACACCCTGATCTTACGACGTGTATCGATAAGTTTATTAGTATGGATTAAGTACTGTAGAAAGGATAAAGATTGCGAAGTACTGATCAGTGAAAATTCAACAAAGATATTGAAGAAGGTAAGACAAATCCTGTAATTTACAATCGAAACTTGTTAATCATTCAATAGACACATTCAAACGACCACATCCTAAATTTCGAAAATATTAAATCAATTAAATCTAACTGCAATAAGATTAAAAGTAGAATTTTTCTAGAAGATTGACTTACAAGATTACAGAAATCATCCCTACACGAACCATGCACAATTCCACCAGAATATGTGATCCTACTGTGACAAATAATATTTGGTGATTTAATATTTAAAATTTATAATTTGAACGTGAACATGCGTAAATAACAAATTTAGTTTTCGATTCATATTAGTACTTAGAACATTACAGAAATCTCCCCTAAATGAAACATGTATAATTTCACCAGAATATGTGGTCCTATTGTGACACATACTACTTGGTGATTTAATATTTTAAACACATAATTTGAACCCAAACATGTGTAAAGAACAACTTTGGTTTTCGATTGACATTTTTACTTGCAATATTATAGAAATCTTCCCTAAACGAAGCGTGTATAATTCCACAAGAATATGTGGTCCTACTGTGACACATACTACTTGGTGATTTAATATTTTAAACGCATAATTTGAACCCAAACATGTGTAAAGAACAACTTTGGTTTTCGATTGACATTTTTATTTACAATAGTATAGAAATCGCCCCTAAACGAAGCGTGTATAATTCCACAAGAATATGTGGTCCTACTGTGACACATACTGCTTGGTGATTTAATATTTTAAACGCATAATTTGAACCCAAACATGTGTAAAGAACAACATTGGTTTTCGATTGACATTTTTACTTACAATATTATAAAAATTTCCCCTAAACAAAACGTGTATAATTCCACAAGAATATGTGATCCTACTGTGACACATACTACTTGGTGATTTAATACTTTAAACGCATAATTTGAACCCAAACATGTGAAAAGAACAACTTTTGTTTTCGATTGACATATTTACTTACAATATTATAGAAATCTCTCCTAAACGAAGCGTGTATAATTCCACAAGAATATGTGGTCCTACTGTGACACATACTACTTGGGGATTTAATATTTTAAACGCATAATTTGAACCGAAACATGTGAAAAGAACAACTTTTGTTTTCGATTGACATTTTTACTTACATTATAGAAATCTCTCCTAAACGAAGCGTGTATAATTCCACAAGAATATGTGGTCCTACTGTGACACATACTACTCGGGGATTTAATATTTTAAACGCATAATTTGAACCGAAACATGTGTAAAGAACAACTTATTGTTTTCGATTGACATTTGTACTTACAATATTACAGAAATTCTCCTAAACGAAGTATATACAATTCCACCAGAAATCTTACTGTGACATATACTATAGAGCTTGAAACGTCCATTCCAAATGATTAGTTATGCCATATTTTATTCTGTTTTTAGTTTTATTAAATGTGTGAATTTTAAATGTCTTTTTCATTCAAACATATACACTAAAATCAAACAGACTGAGACCTTCATCCAGAAGGGTATTTTTTTAAAACAGGTATAACTAACAGACAGGCAAGTGGTTTATACAAAAGGAGAAACACGTGTGTCAAGAATTAAAAATGAAATAAAAGTTACTTGTGAGTATAAACATACTTCATAATTGCTGTTGTACATAAAAATAATCCATTTGTACACCGCATTATTACGTGCAGTAAGAGATAGTTGATTCGTTATTATAAAAGATGCTTTGTATACAATTTTTGGGCGGAGAAGAAGTTGTGAAACACATCCAAAAACAGGGTTTTATTAAAATAAACTAATGGTTATTATTTTCTCGTATATAATTTATGTCGTTCATTATATATTTTTTAATCTGGAAACCCAAGAAATACATAAAACCCTCCAAATAAAAAAACCCTCTTCTAGTCAGCATTGATTAATAGAATGAGTGCAATACTTTCCCCCTAAAAGGGAAGTCCAATTGCTTTGCAAATAATCTGCACATAGTACATGAGCTGTGTTAATGCAGTTTTACATCATGTCTCATATTTTGCAGTCTTATCGTGTAAATGACTATGATTTTATGCAAACACCGGGGATATATCTTGAAGGGAGAAACTTTGAGAAATCCATTAGCAGCAAAAAACGATTTGAAAATTTTGCCGTGTGTTGGATTCTAGATTTTTACCAAGTGGGATCCATAAACTTGATATTGGTTGGCAGAAAAGTATGGATTCGAATAGTTATTGTTTTAATTAATCAATGTTGTTCTCATTTCAAATTTGAATACTTAATTTTGACTTAAAAAAAATCCAGTATTGTTTTTATAACATCCGAATAACTACCATTTGATGAGAGTTGTGTAAAAGAAAGCAATTTGTTCACAAATGAAATATACAGGGTGTATTTGAAGAAGGGGGCAAAACTTTACGGGGTGATAGAACGTAACTATTCGACAAATTTGGTCATAGAATGCTTGGTCGGAACGCAAGCGGTGAGAAGGTAAAATTAGTTTTCCACTGTCGCAGTTAAAGAATTAACACAAGACTGAGAGGAGATACTTCAGAAAACATTTTATTAAAAGGAATATACTTAATGTACATGTTCAAAGAAATTGCTCAAAAGATTCCGCCAGCTGTACTGTACGCTTCACACCTGTTGGATAGGGACTGACGCACATTTGCGAAGACACCAGGCATTTCTTCGAATATCGCCAGCAACAACGGTAATCCTGGAGACTAGATCCATATCGGTTTTGGGCACTTGTAGATTAGGCTTTTCATATGGCCCCACAGGAAGAAGTCTAAACACGAGAGATCCGGCGATCTTGGCGGCCAAGCTATGGGATCTCGACCAATCCATCCCCCTGGGATAGTGGAAAACTACCTTTTAACTTCTCACTGCTTGCGTTCCGACCATACATTCTATGACGAAATTTGCTCGTATAGCTGCGTTCTATCACACCGTAAAGTTTTGCCCACTTTTCAGATATGCCCTGTATAAATAGAAAATGATGTACAAGTTTATGAATTTAATAAAATATACCAATTAATGAATTAAATGTTTTATACTATTTCTGAATGCAAATATAATAATTTAAGAATAGGTTTTCATAAAAAAAACTCAAAATCAAGGATCAAAAGCAATTTAATTGCATTTAAAAATTAATTTTAAAAGAGCACGTATTATATATAGTGAAAATATCGTATCAGAGTTTGTGTTAAGTTTCACATATAAAAAAAAGTTTTTTATCGATACTTTTAGTTGAAAAAGAAAATCTAGGCTACATTATGATTAGTGCAATGCAACTCAGAATCTATGAATATTATCCGTGCATCTGTATTTATCTCATGCTATTTATTAAAAGTGTATTATGTTTAACACGTTAGAAAAATTCTTTACTATATGTGATGTAATCCCTTTACATTCGATATTAATAATAATAATAATAAAATAAAGAAAGGGAGACAATAAAACTTTTATGCTGTAGATAAATTGGTCTTCGAAGAAATGTTTAAGACATAATATCATTGAAATCTTTACACAAAGTTTCAGACCTTATAATTTATCACTGATACAATGTTTCTGTAAATCCAAAATAAGTCGATTATTATATGAAGGAACAAACATCCTAAGAATTTAATTTAATATCTATAAAAAAAAAAAAAAAACTTTATCACTTCTCTTTTACAAATTACGGCGGCATTTCCCCCCATCCCCACAAATGTTATTTCTTCAACTGCTTTTTCTTTTTAATTCTTTGAAAATGAATTTTCGTGTTCTTTTTTCCCTCCAGAATTACATTAGGTTTTATTTCACGAAAAGAAAATGTTTTGTTTGCTATTTAAACCTTTGTTTTCCCTATTTGAAGTGATTTAAGAAGAAAATACCTTCGGCATGTTAATTTCCTAATTTCATGTGTTTTTCTTCAGAAGCTGTAAAGTTTAGTATACTATTTTTTTTTTTGTTACAATGAAATGTAACAAATATGTGAATTTTCGTTCAATAGAAGATTTACACTAAGTGTTAGTTTATAGCTCATATTTTAATATATTAAATTATTCAAATCCTAAAATCCTTGCATTGAACTACGCAAAATTGCCTTATTCACCTGCTTAAAAAAAAAAAAAATCATTATTGCTTCATTGCTTCATCAAAGATTTTTGCGAAAAAGGCCATAATTTTTTATGTATGCAATAGCATAGTTGCCAACTTTTTCATTTTTCGAAAGTCAAGTAAACAAATTTTTCACAAGAAATGAAATCAAATACGTACCATGTAACTCAAGAAGAAATGATCCTTTCTAAAATCGATATTAGAAATTTGTTGCATATTTATTAGAAAAGCAACAATAATTTTTTAACCATACTTCAATATTCCCAGATCTATTTTTTTAATAGTTTACTTGAAATTACAAATTTTTTTATTCATCTTTTGTAAAATTTCATGTTTTTGTTCAGTATTAAATCTAATAACTCTGAAAAAATGAAACAAAAAATGCTTATTTAAAAATGGTCTCGAATGTAGTCAGTCATTTTATATTTGAAAATGTCTTTGCATTTATTTATCTATGTATAAGAGACATGTTATGAGTGATTCACCAACGCACCTACGAAACTATTAAAGATACAAACTTCCAACTCTTGGGCATACAATTGTAACACTTTGTAGGGCTCCACCAAGATTTTATGAAACTTAACTCCTAAGGAGGTTAGGGATACGGGGTCGAAAGTTTTAGGTCCTTTCGCCATATTTCGGGAGCAGTTTTAGGTAAATGAAGGATATGCAGCATAACAAATCTACCAAAAAATAGTATTTCACGACGTATTTCAGCGGTCTTCGAAATTCCATCCCTAAGGGGTTGAATAGAGATGTTGAAAATCAGAAACAAAACATTTTTATGTAACGGAGTCTATAGCCAAACAGCAAGCGTGTTTTGACGTAAAATTAATTTTATTTTTGTAACCATTGTTATCACTCTCATAATCTTGAAAGTGCATTGTTGCCAAAATCGCTCATGTTTGTAGTCAACTTCAGCTATGGATCTGGTATTTGGAGATTAGACGAATAAGACAACTCTTGTAGATTTTTGATTAGATATTGGTATAAGACATTTTTATAAGGGAATTTTTTAGTAATTAAAATACATATAAAGCACAAATAATTGTACAAAAATTACTTTCAGGTTCATAAATATAATATAAAGATATTTTAATTATAAATTAAAAATATCTTAAAATACAATAAAAAAATTACAACGCCGTCATCAGCAAGGTTTAAATGTTGTTATTATTTTCTTTGCGCTTATTCGATAATTGCCCAGAAGAAAAACATTGTAATTTAAATTTAAATGCTGTACGACAGATGATATGCCAGATAAAATTATTCAAATTTTCAACAAAACGAGTTTTCATCTATTATGTAGCAAATCTCTCCATACTCCATGGATATCGTGATAGTGCATCATTACAAGCTGTATCTTTATTAGTAATTATTTCAATTCTGGTAATTATTTGCACGAAATATAATTTTTGATTTATTAAAATCTACTTTCATAGGTTGAGTTTGATCATGATGATTTGATCATGATGAGCTGTATCATACGATATACATGGAGTATGGAGATATTTGCTACATAATAGATGAAAGCTTGTTTTGTTGAAAATTTGAATAACTTTATCTGGCATCTCACCTGACGTACAACATTTAAATTTAAATTACAATGTCTTTCTTCTGGACAATTTTCAAATAAGTGCAAAGAAAATAATAACAACATTTAAATCCTACTGATGACGGCCTTGTAATGGTTGAAAAAGTTCTAGGTTTTTCTGATGTATTTTAAGATATTTTTAATTTGTATTTTGAGTATCTTTATATTATATTTATGCACCTGTAAGTAATTTTTGTACAATTATTTATGCATTATATGTATTTTAATTATTTAACTCAAGGTGAATATAGCTCTAGAATTTTAATTTTAATTTATTGAATTATTTAGCCTTTTTTTAAATTTCATATTTGAAAAATTGTTTTCATACTTTTTGTGTTTTAGCGTTCGAATGCCAATCTTTATACAAAATATAATACATTTCCTCCCCTTCTCAAAACAGAATAACACCCACTTTTTGAAAGTAGAGATTTACGATTTCAATATTGATCGCCATGTATATTTAGGGTGATTTATGGGCTAGAGGCGCTTAGAGCTATGTTATACTAATTGCCGTATTAACAGTTCATAGGCGTGAAACATACAGAGCTCACTTAAAACGATTGTCGTTGCAATGGTTTATATAATGTAAAGCGAGGAGAGTTCGCGCGGTAGGAGAGATTGCGCAAAAAGAGATTCGACGGGAAGGAGTAGAGTGCGCGCGCAGCGACTCCAGGTAGTTTTACAACAGCATTAGTGCAGTGTCTACATGAATGTGCATACTGATTGTTCCAAGCGTCTTGGATAAAGCAGTGCTATTTTGTTTTGTTTTTCCAAAGTAAGTGCTTGAATTTTCATAACTGTTCGTCAGAATTTTTATAGAACGTCAGTAATACAAAATATTTTGAACTTAAACGATTTCTTATAAACTACTAACCTGGACTAAGAATGCAAACACCAACAATTCATTTTAGAAGTGGTCATATTTAAATAAAAGGCCGCGCAATCTCTCCTACCAAAATAGGAGAGTTTGCGTAGCTGCTACTTAGGAGAGATGGCGCATTTCCCCATAAGTTTAAGTGCTAGGAGAGATTACACAGCTTATTGATAAATTTGTATGAATTACAAATTATGTGTAAGACGTATGAATGAATCAATTTTGAAATAAATTCGGAAAAATACATAATTTATCAAAACTAAATTTGGCAACAAATTAATTTGCAAAAAAATATTTTTGCAGATAAAAATTTTATTAATAAATTAATAATACAGTTGTTATTAAATTAATTTTATGTAATTATTTTTGTTAATAAATTAATAATATATTTGTTAATAATTTAATTAAATATTTATATATATTTTTTAATTTATGAACAATTAATTTGCTAATAAGTTAATTTTGTTTGCAAAAAAATATTTTTGCAAATAAAAATTTTATTAATAAATTAATAATACAGTTGTTATTAAATTAATTTTATGTAATTATTTTTGTTAATAAATTAATAATATATTTGTTAATAAGTTAATTAAATATTTATATACATTTTTTAATTTATGAACAATTAATTTGCTAATAAGTTAATTTTGTTAACTAAAATAAATTTTCTAGTACAATGTTTTGGAAAAGCTTTCACCCATTCGATGTAGTGTAATGCCATCGAAATCAAAAGGAAACAGAGTTCAACTAATGTTACTGATCCACAAAATATGCATGAAAGAAGACTTAAGAAGGATGCCGCTACAAAAAGAAAAAGAAAAAAAAAACTGCTGAAAATAAGGTGCTTCCACAAAAAGTGGGATAAAAAACTAAAGGAAAAAAAACCGAAGGTCAATGAGGATGTGTGCACTGAATGTCTGAAACTATACCAGGAGACAACTTCGACAACTGACTGGATTCAATGTATTGCTTGTTGCAGGTGATTGCACGAAAGATGCACGATTTACAACAATAAGTGCATCGATTGTGGACGACGACAACTTCGTTTAGCAAACAAAATACAATGAAACTGTGGAAATGGAAATGAAGTAATTTTAAAGTTAAACATGTTATCAACTAGATTAGTGTTATTTGATAATCTTAGTAGGGCTTGCTTTTTCTGATATTTTAATCTTCTTAAATTAAAATTGTTGTTAAAATTCTTTCTTTCATTTATTATTTAACATTTGGTTGAAATATTCACTCCTAATACAATAATATTTACTCAAAAAACCTTTCAACAATGTCGATTAAGTGTAATTATTATTGTTAACAATTTAATTCTAGTTATTATTAATAACAATCTCTTCTACCGATGTGCGCATTCTCTCCTACCCTGTAAGGAGTGATTGCGCAAAATAGTTTTCTTGGTTTTAGTACTGCTGTTCTATTAAATTACAGTATAACAACAAAATAGCAATGGAAATGCATAAAAAACAAATGAAGTCAAAATTACTCTTGCATAGTTTAGCAAAATATTAATATTTAGATTTTTCATTATTATTATTTTGAAATGGGCGCAGACTCTCCTCGCTTTACGTTACGCAAAATGTACAAAGATTCCATTATAGGGATTGTCTTTTAATGATTTATCAGGCGCGAATCATGCTGAAACCTGTTGTAATAATCGCTATATAAACGATTTATGGCTGCGAAGCACGCAGAATCCCGTTATTTTGATCACCGTATTAACAATTTATGAGTGCGAAATGCACGACGATCGCCCTATTTTAAGGTTGTCGATTTTTGTTTATTTTAACCCGGAAGTCCCCTCCCCCCAAAACACACACACACAAGATTAGTACAGGAAACGCCGAGCGGGTCTCTATTTTAATAATAATTTGCTTCTTTTAAATGTCTCAATAAACGGATATTACTTGGACAATTTATTTAACCTTGCACTGTAGTACAAGGAAAAAAAAAATGAAGAAGGATTTCCCAATACATTTTAAGCGTTCCCCTCATTAGAACTTCATATCTCTGTTTCCTTGCTCTGATTCCCCCGATTTTGTTTTTGATTGTTTAGTTTATTTACTTTTAAACACTACGTTCTCACTAATCGGATTAGAAAGTTAAAAAAATGCTGTTCACAAAGAATTACACAAAATCCGGAAAATAATCAATAACATAGTAGTTTTAACTCGGCATTGTTTTCCACTCTCATTTCCGGAAAGAAGTTTTTTAACGTATTTTATACTACTGATAAAAAACAACAGTATTTCTTTAGCTAAATTATAACAAAATCTTATACAGTAGAACTCGAAAAATAAAATATTTTTAATAGTCTTAGTTTGTCTTAATCTACTAATTTTTAATAACTTTATATGTGTCGCCAAGTCTAATATTTTAATTGGAAGGAATTTCTCACTCTGCAAAGATATCGCTTGATTTGTAACTAAAGAAGAAATTATACCTTTTTTGTTTCGATCTATTTTTGCAGCTACACTATTTAAAATATTTTCCCAAACAATATTTTTCATTCTTCACCAAAAATTCTATTCTTCTTAATAGAAAGTTGTCCCAAAATTCTATTCTTCTTAATAGAAAGTTGTTGGATTCTTTTAAAATTTATGCTTATTACTTTATGCAAAACTTTCTATATTTCTCAAAACTCATCACATTGAAATAGATCGAGCTCAATAACCATAACATACTTTTTGAGTGATATTGTGGCTAAAACTATTAAAATAAGGTTATAACAATTATTTGTTAGCGAGGGTAACGATATACATCTGGAGAATCATGTTTCCTGTTTTTAGAGTTTCGTTCCTCTAACGAAACCCGATGCGTCTCACTACTCTGTGTGCGAGTCCGTCACAGAGTTCGTTCTCAGAAACTGTATAAGTTAGAAAACTAAAATTTTGCATACTTATAGCAGAATACCACCGATCACACGACAAATCATAAAATTTTGAAAAAGTATTATATTATTTTAATGAAATTAATTAATTTAATGATATCCGGCCATTTTTGCGATTTAGTTTTTAAAACGGAACTGTAATTTCAGTCTTTGTTCCGCAGGCTCGATAGTTCCGTGGAAACGCGTTTGCCTCTTAATCAAAAAGTTCCCTGTTTGAAGCTCGTCACAGGAGTATTTTCCTCGGAAAAGATTTGGTTGTCTAATAGATTCAATTCTACAGAATTTTAGCAATTTGTTTTGCCCTTTTATGGCCAAAAGTTGTTGTAAAATACTTTATCAATTATTTTTTTTAATTCAAAATTTCATTTTTTGAGAAATTTTGAAATTTTAAATTGACGACATTTCATTATCCGGTAGATTTAATTAAAAGAATTATCGTTTTTTTGACATTTTAAGTTTTTTTAAACTAAAATTAAATTACGTAATTAAATATACCTTTTAGATACACGAACATACATATGCTTTTACAATTGTCTGAAAAGCAGTTTTTGAATATTTTTAATTTGATTAAAAGAATATGTTCCAATTGTAGTTATTTTAAAATTAAATTTGATGATGCTGCTATCTATGTTCTTATTAAAAATGGGTTAAGGATTTAATAATTATAAATTAACGATTTGGATTTATTAATTAAAGAATAAAAAGTTTTGAAAGGAATGTTAAACGAAACCCTCTGTGTGATCTTCGATCACACTTATCCACCTTTTTTTTAAATGAATGAATCAGAATTAAAGTTATAGCTATCGTTTGGATTTTTTTCTGTCTCCAGTGTACCTAATATAAAATAATCTTTAACTGTACTGTTAAAAATCTGCATCAAACTGTCTAGTAATTTGACTGTTATTAAAGGTAACGGTTACTTAATCATATTATGAAGCGTATCTACCCATATTCTGGACCATTTTATAGTAGGAATAGAGTTAAATTACGGTTATATAACCGTTTTCTATAAAAACAGTCGAATGACTGGACAGTTTTCTGCTAAGTTTTAGCAATGTAGACACTTAAATTAAGAAATATAGGTTAAGTACAGCAGAGCCATCTCTGCTGTGTAATGTACATTTCACCCTGCTACAGGGTGAAATGTGCCAGTCAAATATTTCATTAATGCGGCGTCCCATAGATAGTGCAACTATCTCAGTCAGACCCTTAAAAATATTTTGTATGGCATGTAACTTTTTGCTTGTCAAAAAACATATTTTTTTAGCTAAAAATCCTTATTGCTTTTGTTAGGAAAATAATAATTTTTCCATATGGTTATAGTTATACATTTAAAGGTTTTTGTTTATATGTGATCTATCTGGTTTTAATTATGTAATCCCGGGGAACATTTAGGCTTCTAAATAACCTAAAATGGAGACGTAATAAGTACAGTGTTGAGTCGGGCTTGGTTATATCTCCGTCTGATACGGCCTTACGGTGAAACGGTGATAAACAACAAACATTTCCCCAACATTTTATGAAACATGTTCATCCAGCTTGTTGTATGTTTGGTAAACAGGTTCTTCAAACATTTTGTAGGGTTATAGCGTTAACGTCTATTATGTATTGATCTCGAAGGGTTACCTGATACGTTTGCATATCTTCCTGCTATCCATTCATATAAATACTGTCTTCCTAGTTTCGTTCCTATTGGCTCAGTTGATCCACTGCTGAGTGCATATGCAACTTTTCACGTGCGATGCCGGAAAAGTTCGGCGAGCAAGAATAGCCAGTAATATTCTCTCCTTCATCAAGGCCTAGCAACTTTTGCTGACTAAAATGTTGTGTTGGGGGAAATGTTCGGTGAACGACTGTCGTGTGATACAGTTTTAAGTCTCACCAAGGCGATCGGGAGAGACGGACCATGTGTAGATGGGAGAGCTGGACAAGGTTTTTTGTCAGGAGGGATGGATCATATAATCTTGAATTTCACATTTAGCTTTTTAAAGAGCTGAATTTAAAATACTAAGGGATTGCATTTTTCTTTTTTCGGAAAATGGCGACTACCTATATTAGCAAATGTTCGTCTCTGACATGGATATAAACATTCAAGAAATGTTTGATGACGAGGATGACTATTTAGCAGATTGAACGAAAACGAATGTGTGGGATTCGGTGAAAATTACAATGAGACGAAACAAAGGGTTGATTGGATACAGTGTGTTTCTTGTTTGCTTTGACTTCATGAAGAATGTTCACGGTTTGAAGTAACATGCTCCCCTCCACCTTACTTCACTACGTACTGCATTGTCCTCTAAAAACATATTACCATGTTAAAAAAATAGAGCTATGGCGATTCCGGATTGGATTAATTATATTATTGAAAGTCCTGTTCTCATGAACAGAATATCAGCACTAATGAGATTTGTAGAGAAAAATGAAGTCATTTTTAGAAATAATTATCCATACTTCTCGGACACTTCTTCAGACGATGATTTATGATTTTTTTTTGTTATTTTCTTTGTTTCCATTGTAAATAGTTTTCATTTATATTCATTAAATATTATTATTAATTTTATTATTATTGGTATTGTAATTATTACAAGTAATGCTTCTATTACTTATATTTCATATTTATTATAATTCGTTATGTTGTGAACTAGGCAGCTATATTGAGAATCTTACATTTTTTTTATTACTAAAGCATAAATACAAACATTGAACATTCTTTTTTAACTGCTGCCAAAAGATGGACTAACAAATGGGTTTCGGCCATCCGTAGGAAAACACTTCATCAGGCATGCAGCTTGGAGCTATGGTTTGGATTTCCTTTTCCCTTCCCCCTTTGAAGTAACATGAGGTGATTGTGGGAAGAAATCAAACAGCATCAAAGAAGTTACTGCAAAACTATTCCAACTCATAATATATATACAACATTTTCATAAATAATGTGTAAATCTGTTAAGATATTAAGATTTCAAGAAACAAATTTAATTTTCATTGGTATATAGTAAAAGGTCAAATAATAATTTATGTAAACTTAATATTCAATAATTTAATTGTAAGTAAGTTCATTTCATTATCATGTAATAAAAATAAACTTTTATAAATTTAATATATATGGAATTATTCAAATATTTTACTGAGGGTTCATCTCACCCGGTCTACTCCGGATGAGATGGACCACATAGTAAAAAGAAAATTATAAAAGAAATTCCTTCAAAGATAGGAACTTCTTTCTGCATTAGGACTTTTTAAAGAAACTTCATACACTAAACATATATACTGTGGAAAGTAAAATATATAGAAATATATTGCTTTTAGAGAGGGAAAACAATGTGGTCCACCTCTCCCGTGATTTCTCTATATATCGAAATATATTCTAATAAATACGATAAGATATTCCACCTTATAAGATTGTTAAGAAAATTATTAATCCCCAACTACTAAAACCATTCTTTCGAATTCTACCTTTATCATTTCTTTATTTAGTCATGCATAACGATTTTTTAAAATACAGCTTCCGTTCTTTCCTTCTAGAAATTACTATGAATTACTTTGCCCTATTCTCGTTTTTTTATTTTACCTTTCCTTTGAATTTTTGGAAATAAAAGCAGTGAAACAAAATGCTTATTGATTATTTCGGTATTCAAAGGAAGAATTCGAGCAATTAATATAATTAAACATGCATCAGCGAGTAACAAACTTGTTGAGTAAGATATGGTGGAAGAAATTGATATGTAATTAAATTTTTTTTATTCATTTTTAGTAGGCATTCAGGGAATAAAACAAGGATCTAGCAATTTAAAAATATCTACATACGTGCAATAAAACAGTAAATATAAGATTATGTTTTAAACTTAAAATTCTTGTTTTATATAATTCATTTAATTATGGGAAATAATAGCAATGAACAAAAAGCTTATGGATTTTTTTATTTTCCAAAAGAACATATCGAGCACTTAATAGAATTAAATATGCATCACTGAGTAGCAAAATTATTAAATAAGATATCTTATTAAATAAATTGAAGCAGTTGATATGGAATTAAAATTTTGCTAAGGATGATTTTGTAGATATTTAGAGATGCCAGGAAGGATTAATTGATTTTTTTAAACTACTTAAAAAAAGAACAATAAATTTTAAGTTATGTGTCAAGCTTAAAATTCTTTTTTATTATAACTTTCGCTTAAATTTTTGGAAATAACGACAATGAACAAAGTGCTTATTGCTGGATAATTCGATAGTCCAAAAATTTGAGCAGTTACCAGAATTAAATATACATCATCGAGTAACAAAATCGTTTTTATGAAGATGTATTATTATATAAGTGGAAATAGTTGATGTGCAATTAAAATTTTGCTACAGATTTTTTAGAACGCATTTCGCGATGGCCGAAAAGATTAATTAATCTATCTATTTAAAGGAATCTTCATATAATAGGAATGGCAAATATGAAATTATGCTTTAAACTTTAAATACCCAATTTTTTGGTGCATTCGTAATTAAATAAATACGTAGAAGCTATGATCGTCATCTGGTCCGCTCGTGTGTTTGTCCGTCTGTCCGCATACGACAGCGCAAAAACTACCCAACCGAATGGTTTGAAAGTTTATATATAATTGTTGCAGAATTTTGTCGAGTCACTTCAAATTTTATGAAAATCAAATCAAAACTTAAAAAAGATGTTAATAAAAGTATTTATTCATTCTATTAAATCGTATCATACGTAATTAATTCAATTATATTGCATGATAGGTAATGTTTCTAAGTTGCCATGGTGAGTACGTTCTATTTAAGATGGAGTCCTGTTATTTCGGTATTACTGAATTTAATGCATATAAACGTAATAAATTTTGTATTCATGCATTTTTGCATAAGAGTACAATAGCTAATGTATAAAGATTTGAATATTTATAAAACAAGTCATATGCATCATGATGAGCTCTAATTAATAGAGTTAAATATGCCTCATTGAGTAATAATATTGTTGAGTTAGATATAATGAAAACAACTGATATATAATTAAAGTTTTTCTTTAATTATTTTAGTAGATATTCAGAAGTGACAAGAAAGATTAATTAATCTAGTTTTTAAAAATATACATAGAACATGAATAATGAATTTGAAATTACGTTTTAAACTAAAAATTCTAGTTTTTATAAAGCAATAAACAAAATGATTATTGATTATTATGGTATTCAAAGGGAGGCTTCGAGGAATTAATAGAATTATATATGCATTATTGAGCAACTTTTTGTTGTCCAATAAGATCTAATCGAAGAAATTAATATATAATTAAATTTTCCTACATATATTTTAGTAGGTATTTAAAGATATCAAGAAATATTATTTCATTTAGATTTTTTTTAAATAGTCATACAATAAGAAAAATAAATTTAAGGTTTTTAATTTATGCCCAAAATGTTCGTATTTTAAAATACCTTCTTTTAAATTTGGTGAAAAGTTTAATGAAACAAAATGTTCACTGATTATTTTGCTGGCCAAAGCAGTTAATAGAATTAACTATGCATCAGTGAATGACAAAGTTGTTGTGTAAGAAGTATTACTAAATAAGAGGCATCAATTGATATGTAATTAAAGGTTTGCTATATGTCGTTATCTTAGTAGACACTTAGAAGTGTAAAAAAATAATTAAATAATATAGGGTGACCCAGCCAGTAGTTGATCAAATAAGGTCGGTGCTGCGGAGTTTTCATTATATTTCCTTCCTTTAAAGTTTTAGAAGTAAACTAACATAATTGCTACAACTCTTAATGAATGTCCTGAAATGGGAAAAAACGAAATCTGCTGAAATTAAATAGCAACAAAATTATAAACAAATAGTTTCTTTAATTGCAATTTTCTCAGTTGTTGATCAATCGAAGAAATAAGTCGAAAATTCAAAAATTAATCTTTAAAATACTATGCTTAAGCTGTGATTAACAGTAATTCATATAAAACTATTTATTTGAAATAAGCAAGGTGGAAATGGATTATTTTAACTTACCGCAATTGTATTCAACTAATCAAAAACTAAATATTTACATTTTCTAATAAAAAAAAAATCATAAAATTTCTTCTCTTACAGCAGCAGCTGACAAAAATGTGACAACAGGTGCTCCAACATTCAAACAAAAAAAATATTATGTCTAGTGCCACGTGTAAAACTCATTTCCGCCTGAAATGGCTCAATATTTCAAAATATTGATCAACTACTGGAGGGGTATCAACTACTGGCGCGGTCACCCTAGCTATTAAAAAAATTACATTTAATAAAAAGATTAAATTTGAAATCATGTTTCAAATTTAAAATATCTATAAAACTTAATATCATGTTTTAAACTTATTTTTAACATTTTTAGTTTAAATTTAGGAAACATTGAATAAATGCTTATTGATTGTTTCGGTAGTCAGAAGAATTCTTCGAGAAGGTAATCGAATGAAATATACATAAGGTGAATAACAAAATGGAAGACCAGTAGCTTAGTGGTCTGCCAGTCGTGCTAA
Source organism: Maratus speciosus (assembly GCA_963932465.1). NCBI lineage: Eukaryota > Metazoa > Arthropoda > Arachnida > Araneae > Salticidae > Maratus > Maratus speciosus. Next base: position 259,222,830 of record OZ010791.1, read on the forward strand.
CGCTCTACAAGTCCAAAGTTCGATTTCGGACTGCCGAAAGGGTAAGGTTCATTCAATTTTTCATTCCTTATGGTCGATAAAATGAGTACCAAGCTGTCTTTGGAACTAAATACTGAGGTTCCTGCGTTAGATTGATAACCTGACCAGCACTTATGCTATATAGCACCTTAGGCCCATGATTAAAAGAACAAGGCTGGTGACCGTATGCCATGGTCTTTAATGGATTGCTAATTCAGTTTTTAGTAAAAAAGTCGCTAATTCTTTAAGACTTGAAGATTTTGGTAAAAATTAAAAGTCTTGGTGTTTAAATCTAATTAATAGGATCATATTAGATTGAAAAATAAATATTGTAAAACATTTCCTATTTCAGGTTACGTCAAAGGAGGATCCACACAATTGTGTGGTGAGGGCTCGGCTTTAAATTGCAGAAAAAGAGGAAATTGTTTTTTCTTTTTCATTAGGGTCACCTACACAATTGTGTAGGTCAGGTCTTAAAGGGTTATGTAAAATACAGTGGAAGCAATAATTAAAATTTTCTATAATTTTTTAATAGGCATTTACAGATGACAGGGAGGATTAATTAATCTAGCTGTTAGAAAATATTCATCTAATAAGAACAATGTATTTGACATTACATTTCAAACTCAAAATATTTGAATTGTATTAAGGATAAGAAATTTTTAAAAGGGAAAAATTAATAAAAATTTAATGCTAAAAAAAACAAAAAAAACAATAAACTATGATCTAAGAAAACTCTGAAAAATTGTCTACTTTAATTGTTTGTTTTCAAATTTTATTGCCAAGTAGAATAAGTACTGACTAAAAAAAAAAAAAAAAAAAAAAAAAAAAAGAAAAAAACTGTAACAGAGAAATGCGAAAATGTCTGAAAATTCCCCTCTTGTTTGTATGCTACACTAAAGAAAAGCCCAACTGAAGTGTCATTCTACATGCCCAATTTAATATAGATAGTTCTTATTCAGAATTATCGTAATCGTATTATTTTAAATTGCCTTTCCTGATTTTTTAAATTTTTGATACTCAACAACAGTTTAGTACTTATACCGTAAAAAAAATCTGTAAGGTTACTAAGAATTTTCTAGGAAACTGGGATGCCTAGAAATTTTTATGTAACTGCAAGAAAAAAAAAAATGTAATTATCTCGGGTTACCAATAAAATTTTGTAAGCATACAGATTTCTGTAGCTTTCAAAAACTAGCTTTGTAGATTTACATAATTTTTTACAGTGTATTTAAATGATTGTTTAAAATGTCAACAATTGTTGTAAAATTAACCAATTTTTGGGCTTAACATGTAGTAATTAATACAAACTAGAAGAAACTCCGTTAGGTGTTACGGATGAAAAAAAAAAAGTGAAGAAAGTTACGCAAAAAGATTTTCCCCATAATATTTACTTTATACGAATTACCACTAAAATTCAATAAATTTTTATTTTTTCGCGTCTTTGAATGAAATAAATAAACAAATTTTAGATAAATTATTTACACATTTTATGTTATACATTCAGGATAATTTCAGAATTAACACGGCAATTTCCAAATAATTTTTCTTCTTTTGAATGAGTATTCTGGAATTTTTATTTTTTTCAATTCCTACTATTAGTTCACACTCTCTCTATATATATCTTGTTCAAATTTTCAATCGTTAATAAAATACTTATTATTCACCCAATCAAGTTCAAATAAACTTTTTAAAACTTGTAGCGGATGACACTTGATGTTAATACAGTTTTTTCAAGTATTAATTCATTAATTAAAATAAATTAATTAATTTTCAATAATCGAGAGAGCCCTCTCTTGATCATGGCATTTTAAGACCAATAGAGCCCTCTTCTTGATTAAGGTTGGTTAAGCGACACTCAAACAGTCATTGAAGACTGCTAGATTACAGGATAGGATTACAGGACTACTATTATTATTAGTACATACTTTCGCTATATATATCTTGTTGAAATTTTCAATCGTTAATAAAATATAAAGTTCAAATACATTTTTTAAAACTTGGTGTGTTAATGTTAATACAGTTTTTTTATATATTAATTCATTAATTAAATTAAATTAATTAATTTTAGTTTTTACATGAGAGAAAAAAAATTCTCTTATTGACCTAAGTAGGAATTGACTTAATTTTTTTCTTTTTATATTACTTGTTTTTGCATAATTTACTTTAAATTTTTGTAACCTGTCATGCCTAAGTTTCACCTAGCTGTATTATAAGAGATGAGTTTAACTTCTTAAAGATTGTTTAAGTAAAAGAATAGTATTTCTTTCACTAGAAATAATTATGAAATTTCATACTGGAATAGCTAAGTATTATTTTTAGACATTTGGTGGTAGAGAAAAAGTTAATTGAAAAACTTAGAACTCAAATGAGCTTAGAGTGGAATGACAAGTTCACCTTGCGTTAAAATAACTAAAATTAAAAACTGTTTACTAAAAAGGTGCATAAAAATTTTTATTAAAATATTCCGTTACAAAATGAACTGGTCTTTAAACTTAAAACCATTGATGTTAAAAAATCATAATGAAACAGAAAAAGATGATTCTTGAGATCTTTCGATCGCAAACGCGATCATTTTCAAAGGATACTTTCACTGGAATGTCGCATTCACTGAGCTATTTATACACCAGTCTGGGGAAAAAAGGATCAGTCTATTATTTGTTGGGGGTGTCTATGAAGTTGTTTCGTTCCAATGCTGAAGTGTTAGATATTTTTAAAATATTAAACCGATGTTTTATCTTATGATATACCTCATATTTGGTTTAATATTTTAAAAATATCTAACACTTCAGCATTGGAACGAAACAACTTCATAGACACTCCCAACAAATAATAGACTGATCCTTTTTTCCCCAGACTGGTGTATAAATAGCTCAGTGAATGCGACATTCCAGTGAAAGTATTTTTTGAAAATGATCGCGTTTGCGATCGAAAGATCTCAGGAATCATCTTTTTCTGTTTCATTATGATTTTTTAACATCAATGGTTTTAAGTTTAAAGACCAGTTCATTTTGCAACGGAATATTTTAATAAAAATTTTTATGCACCTTTTTAGTAAACAGTTTTTAATTTTTGAGAAAAAGTTAAATGACATAGTGGGCATAGTTCAATGAATGCTATCCGGAGTGGGACGTATTTTATCATTACTAGAAGTTTCAAATTAATACTAATTAACGTTATAGAGATTACGGTATTACTGTATTTCACGCGCTTTTGGAATTCCCGTACATTGAAATTCCTGCATTAGTGATCTTTTTATGTTGTTTTCATGAGCGCGAAGCTATAATGATCACGGCATTACCCAATTTCATGTATCTTGACACTGCAGTACAAGGCGGGTGCTAGCATCGAGTGATTATTGTTGTTTTGTTCTCATGTATGCGAAGCCTTCATACATGCGTTATAATGATCGCGGCATTACAGAATTTCATGTAATTTTGCGATTTCAATACCACGAGCTTGCTTCAACCAGTAATTTTCTTGTTGCTTTTATTTTCCTGAGCGTAAGGCGCTCATACATACATTATACTGACCATATGCATTTTACCATTACCTAATGGTATGTGCAGGGTGTCCAGCGAATAAGAACCTGATTTCAAAATTAAATATTTCAAAAACAAAGACCAATAGAATTATGCGGTAAACGGTTTGTTTATTAGCTAAGTTGTAAAAATGTTATACAGAAGTTTCAAAAGCCTTAACAGATGGCGCTGTAATCGCAATGCCTATTAATTGTGCTTCGAAGTCCAAAGCGCTAGCGTCTCATTCCTAGATGGCTACGGAAGAACTAAAATTGGGAAAGTAACTTTTTCGATAGAATGATGTGCAGAAGTGGAGACATTTGGTCACAGAATTATTGCACCAGTTTTAATTTTAGAGAATTTCAATTAATAGAATTTTCAATAAAAAGTTTAGAAATCATTATATAAGAGCTTATTAAAATATTTTAATAAATTCAATTTTTAATGCCATATAATTATTTAAATCAAAATGCATATATTTTGAAAAATAATTTTGTGTTATTTATTTATTTTTTATATTTTTAAATCGCGGCATACTATTTTGGTATTATTGTTTATACCTGCATTATCATAAAAAAGTAATTTTGCACTTTTCATTTATATTTTAAAATCACGGCATAATATTTTGGTTTTAGCGCAACACATATATTTACTTTCTTTGTAAACAAAGTTTTAGGACGTTAAATTATTTCATTTTTAAAAGGAACTGATGATAAGTCATGTCATCAACTTCGAAGCAAAAGTATTTTGGAGGCTGCACTCCTTTCCAAAACTTCGGATCATATTGCCAGAAACTGCACCATATTTCTGTGCCAAATGATAAAAAAAAATGAAAATGAGTTTTAAAAATTAAAATGATTTTTTTAAACTTAATTAAGTTTTAAAACACAGAAACTTTGTATTTTTTTCATTCAAACTATTTTTTACAATTAAAAAAAATGATTTATGAATCATTATTATAAATGCTCGATGATTTAAAAAAAAAGGATTTCTTTTAGCTTAATTAAATTTAAAACTAGAAACTTTGGATTTTTTTTATTCAAACTTTTTTTCACAATTTAAATAAACATTAAAAAGTAAAGATTTCCAATTTTTTCAAATCCTCCTCTGCTTGGATTCGATTCCACGGTCTACCAATTGAGAGGGAAAAGACATATCATAGAGATACTGGTATCCAGACCGAAATAGCTTATAACAAAATTTGAAACAAATCTCAATTCCATCAACACGTGGCTCCGCTCCTGCACATCACCCTAACTAAGAAGCGGACTTACCACTTTTCGTTTTTACATAGGGAACCATCTAGGAATGAGACGCTAGTCCTCTAGACTTCGAAGCACAATTTATAGGAATTACGATTACAGCGCCATCTGTTAACGGTTTTTGCAACTGAATTTTGAAACTTCTGTATAACATTTTTACAGCTTAGCTAAGAAACAAACCGTTTACCGCATAATTCTATTGATCTTTGTTTTTGAGCTATTTAATTTTAAAATAGCCAGGGACAACTCAGAAATAACTCAGGGTTTTGAAATAACAGGGTCTTATTCACTGGACACCCTGTATTTTTAATATGTTTTGATTGTTGATATTGTTGTGCTATTCGCCGATTTCTCTTTCCAGTAACTGAAGCCTCATAATGAAACCAATGCACCATCATGGGTATTCCGCAATCGAGATTTTGGAATAAGAAAAAAATCCCATAATTTTCTACTTATAATCAATCCCTCCTTCCCTCTCTACACTAACATTTTTTTCTCAGTGTCTTGAAGCCAAATTAAAAAAATTATGGTATCGTCCTGCTTTTATTACGCCATTATCAACGTATTCAGATATTCCAGTTTAATGAATGCTGACAACAGCCTTTCTAAACATTAACATAATTTCCATCTATTTCAAGTGTTCATCAAGTACTGAGATTATATTTCATGTTTACCAACAAAAAAAAACTGTATCTAATATTGATAAAAAATTTTGAAGTGACTCTGTTCGAGTTCCCGAATAATTTACAGAACATAGATATAATTAGAAATTGTACATAGAAATAATTATTTTGTAAAAAACCTGAATTATGATAAAACACACTTAGTCACATGAAACAAAATACAAATAACAAAAATTACATAAATATTCAAAAACACATACATCATTTTATAAAAATGTTTACTTAAGGTGTTTAAAATATATACAAAACTGTATTTTCATTAAAACTATAAAGTAAAGGACTATATAGGTATGACCTTACGGAAATTCAAAACTCGTTTGAAGAGGAATCAGTCAAAATACATTTTGATCGAGCTAAAATAATTAAACCTACGTCGGCCTATTACGATTCAATAATTAATAAGTCCATAGAATATTTATGTAAAAAATAAAATAAAACATGCAATGATTCATTATCCTATAATATTTCCAAATTATGGTATAGACTCTTAGGAATATTTTAAAACGCGATGTATTTTCGCATCCCTTCCTTCCATCCTGCCACCTCTGTTTTAATGGTTTGTTCCATTCTCCAATAATAAATTATAATATATTTCAAGGATTTTATCATTGTGTATTTGTGTTCGTCTGTAACTCTAGTGATAAGCAAGTGTTTGCTCGAAAGCGCTCGGTTTTTATTAAAATACAGCTTTGTATATATTTTTAACACGTTCAGTAAAAGTTTTTATAAAATAACATATGTGGTTTTGAACAGTTATATATTTTTTGTTATTTGTAAATAAATAGTAATGACTATATACTACTAAAAAAATGTGTCTGTGTAGGACGGATAGAAAAATCTACCGCACGTAGAGATCTGAAAATTTAGATGGGGCTAGTCCAAGGCAGGTCCTAATGTACCTGAGGACCAGATTTTTTATTTTTTGATTATTAGCCGAGATATCGATTAAAAGTGGCAATTAAAAAAGGTCTCGTAAAAAAAAAAAAAAAAAAAAAGGTTGAGGTGATCGTGCCAAAACCTTTTTCGAAGTGCGGTAGCAGAAAAGGTAAGGAAGAGTCAAAAACAGCTTTTTTTCGCTCCGATTTTTCTGAACGCGCATCGTCCGAACCGTTCAAAATAATGAAAAACAAAAGACACCAAAACACATCTGTGTTAATTAAGCTTTCTAATGGGGCAATCAGTCTGACAAAATATTACTATTAACCTATTTAAAAAAGTCCTTCCGGCCAGTGCCGGGAGGAAGAGGTAGCTTTCATTTTCCTTATTTTAAAAAGCCAACTTATATTATTCAAACACACGAAGCTCAGTTTAGTGGAAACCGAATGTAGGAGATTTAATACTAATTTTTATCAATACTAAATCATTATGAATGAGAATTTCGCGAAATTAGTCAGCTTTATCCAAGCTGCTTTTATTGACAGTAACTTATATTTGGCTGCCAAATTCGGCGATTTCTTAAAGTGCCTGCCATTTTAAGACAACATGGTAGATGAGGCTAACCAGTGAACTTGGTCGAGACCTTAGTAATTGCTGTGCACATGCTCACTCATATCGGAATCGGTTGATATATACGAGTGCTCTCGCAGGCAAAAAATCAGATTTATCAAAATGTCACCCACATTAGAAATTGAAACTGCTATATCTGAACCATTTTTTAAGGTAAAGACAAACAAAAAATGCTCCTGAATCATTATATCAAGGTCAAATACTTAAGAAAGAAACGTTTTCCAATTTCTAATTTTTTTGTACCTAACTTTAAATATATATATATATATTTAATTTAATGGCCACCATTTTGAAACAAGATGGCTGATGAACCTGGCCAGCGAACTTGGTCGAGGTATTGGTGTATACTATCCACATGCCTTCTTACATCGAAATAGGCGAGTACGTGTGTTATCGAGTGACAAATACAAGATTGTTTCAAAATGTTAGCCATGCTAGAAATTCAAAGTGCTATAATTACACCATTTTTTAAAATATAAACAAAAGAACAAATTTTCAGAAACAAAAACTGCTCCGGAATCTTTGTATCAAGGCCAAACACATAAAAAAAATCTTTTTCATTTTCCAATTTTTTAATATCTCATTTTAAATTTTAAATTTAATTTTTTTTTAAAATGGCAACCCTTTTGAAACAAGATAGCGAATGAAGCTGGCCAACGAACTCGGTCGAGATATTGGTATGTACTATGTACAGACCAAGTTACATCCAAATCGGTTCATAAATACGCCTGTTATCGCGTGACAAAAATCAGGTCGTTTTAAAATGTCAGCCACAATAGAAATTCAAAATGCTATAACTCAGCCATGTTTTTTAGATATAGACAAAACAAAACCTGTTCCGGAATCTCTGTATTAAGGTCAAACACATACAAAGAAAATCTTTTTCATTTTCTAATTTTTTGGTATCTCATTTTAAATTTAAAATTTTTAAATTTTTTTAAATGGTCGCCATTTTGAAACAAGATGGCGGATGAAGCTAGCCAACGAACTCGGATGAGACATTGGTGTGTACTATGTACACAACGAATTACATCCAAATCGGTTCATAAATACATCTGTTATCACGTGACAAAAATCAGGATGCTTCAAAATGTCAGCCACGCTAGAAATTCAAAATGCTATAACTCAGCCATTTTTTAAGATATAGTCGAAACAAAAACTGCTCCCGAATCTTTTTATCAAAGTCAAACACATAAGAAAAAAATATTTTTTTAATTTTCAATTTTTTGGTACCACATTTAAAATTTAATTTTTTCTTAAAAATTTAAATGGCCGCCATTTTTAAACAAGATGGCGGATGATGCTGGCCAACAAACTCGGCCGAGACATTGGTATGTACTATGTATAAACGAAGTTACATCCAAATCGGTTCATAAATACGCCTTTTATCGCGTGACAAAATTCAGGACGTTTCAAAATGTCAGCCACGCTAGAAATTCAAAATGCTATAACCCAGCCATTGTTTAAGATATAGACGAAACAAAAACTGCTCTGGAGTCTTTGTATAAAGGTCAAATACATAAGAAAAAAATATTTTTCCATTTTCAATTTTTTGGTACCACATTTCAAATTTTAAATTAAAAAAAAATTTTAAATGGCCGCCATTTTGAACCAAAATGGCGGATGAAGCTGGCCAACGAACTCGGTCGAGACATTGGTCTGTACTATGTACACACCGAATTACATCCAAATCGGTTCATAAATACGAGAGTTACAGTGTGACATAGGTCAGATATATATATATATATATATATATATATATATATATCAATTTTGAAAGGAGGGTGGTTTCGGGGTCTGGGGGTCATGATCGATGAAAATATACCAAAATGTTTTGAAATCGCTTTCCTCCGAACGGCTGCAATAGGTAGCTTTTTGTAATGAAAGCTACCTAAAAATTAATTAAGAACATTTGAATTCGTATCTCACCTCGTGTTTCGAAGCCAGCATCTGCTTAACTAACCCAAATACGAAAAAAAAAAAAAAACAATTACGTCAAATTAAAGATCATAGTATTATCTTTAAAATGCCGCAATCTGTTCGAAAAATATCAATATTAATCCTTAAAAAATGTTTTTGTAGAGCCGCACCATGGTAAATCAACATGTTTGTAAGTCATACACACGTCTTTTGAGATGGAACAAATAAAGCTTCTATTTAAAGCTTTACGATCTTTTATGATCCTCTTCTATTTCCTTTCTTTATTAGTTTATTTTCGACAAAGAAGGAAATAAATAAAAAAATATTTTTTTTTCTTATATTTCTGTGTTATTTCTTTATCTCTGGCATGTAATTTAACTCTAGCGTTTCTGACTTCTATCACCTTATCACAAAGTTGAACTTATTTATGATTACGATTTCCTGTTTTTTAGGTAGATTTCGTATGAAATACTACCTATTGGGATCGTTCCTATGTTGGAATTTCTGAAAAATTTTTGCAGATCTACACCGATCATGACCCTTAGAACCCAAAACCACCATCAGTAAAAAACTTTATCTATCTATCTATCTATCTATCTGTCTATCTATATATATCACTTTCTTCTGGACACGATAACGTTCGTAATTCTGCACCAATCTCTTCCAAACTGATACATAAAATCAATGGGCATAAAATCTCGGTTAAGTTCGTTAATGGGCAAAATCGGACCAAGGGGATGGAAATAGGGAAGGGTTTTGTGAAAACCGAAAACCCCCCATAACTTCTTAATATTTGTACATATCAAATCAGTTTAAAGTTTTTATTACTTCTAAAAATAGGGCCAAAATTTTATGTATCACAGATTTTTGATAAAGTTAAAAATGGGCTCAAGGGGCGCAAAAAATAGGGTTTTCGGGAGAAAAACATTCATAACTTCGTCAATTCTAAAGATATTAATTTCAATTAATTTTATTATAAATCTCCTTAATATTATCTACAACTTTTATATTCACAAGTTTTTGATAGGACAAATTCGTACCGCAAAAAAAAATTAAAAACGAAAACAAAAAGGGGGTTTGAAGAAGTAAAAAATCCTTAACTCCGTCAATTCAAAAGATATAAAATCCCCATGAATTTATCATATATCTTCTTAATATTGTCTACAACATCTATATAGACAAGTTATGGATAGGACCAATTCTTACAGCAAAAACAAATTAAAAATACATAGCGGTTGAAAAAAAAATCATCTAAGTATGTAAATGTATTCAAATCCACTTCCCACCAAAACTGCTTATTTTCTGACTCATTTTACAATTCATTTTTACTCTCAGAGGCTTCCAATTGGTACGTTTTCTTACTCAGAAATTATATAATGTACCGTAATGGTCAATTTCTTGATAGAGGCAGAATATATTTTTTAAAAATGCTGTTAAAGTGGGCATTTTGAACCGAATTTCCCGATACGGATTGTGTTGGAAAAATCATTGAATTAAGGATGCATTCAAATCCAAACTGCTTATTTTCTGACTCATTTTTAAATTCATTTTTCCTCTCAAACGCATTTAATTGGTAGATTAACTTATTCAGAAACTATATAATGTACCGCAATGATCGATTTTTTGATAGAGGCAGAATATATTTCAAAAAATTATGTCAAAGTGGGCATTTTGAACGGAATTTCCCGAAACAATTGTGTTATCACTTTCTTCTGGACACGATAACTTCCGCAATTCTACACAAATCTCTTCCAAACTGATACATAAAATCAAGGGACATAAAATCTCGGTTAAGTTCGTTAATGGGCAAAATCGGACCAAGGGGATGGAAATAGGGAGGGGTTTTGTGAAAACTGAAAAAACCCCATAACTTCTTAATTTTTGTACATATCAAATCAGTTTAAAGTTTTTATTACTTCTAAAAATAGCGCCAAAAATTCATGCATCACAGATTTTTGATAAAATTTAAAATAGCCTCAAAGGGCACAACAAATAGGGTTTTTGGGAGAAAAAAATTCCTTACTTCGTCAATTCTCAAGATATCGAATCCAATTAATTTTATTATACATCTCCTTAATATTATCTACAACTTTTTTTTCACAAGTTTTTGATAGGACCAATTCGTACCGCAAAGTAAAAATTAAAAACGAAAACAAAAAAGGTGTTTGAAGAAAAAAATTTTTTATAACTCCGTCAATTCACAAGATATAAAATCTCCATGAATTTATCATATATCTTCTTAATATTGTCTTCAACATTTATATAGACAAGTTTTTGATAGGGAAAATTCTTACAGCAAAAACAAATTAAAAATACATAGCGGTTGAAGAAAAAAGTCATCTTATTAAGGGTGCAATCAAATCCAAACAGTCTATTTTCTTACTCATTTTTAAATTCATTTTTGCTCTCAAACGCATCCAATTGCTAGATTATCTTATTCAGAAACTATATAATGTACAGTAATGATCGATTTTTTGATAGAGGCAGAATATATTTCAAAAAATGAAGTCAAAGTGGGCATTTTGAACAGAATTTCCCGACGCGATTGTGTTAGAAACGAAAAATATTGCCCTACTGAGAAAATAATTGTTTATTAATCAAGTTTTAATTAATTGAAAGGAAAATAAAAACACAGGTCGCTTATAAATCTTTTCAAAAATCACGTCAGCATGTTTCATATATTTTTTTTAATTAAAAATGAATCTGAAAATGTGCCAGAAAATTTCGAGTTGTTGAGCATGGAAAAATATTTTTTTTTAATATCGCCTTAACATGATTATGATAAAACCAGCTATTTTATAAAAAGGAAATAAAAACTCGTCAAAAGCAGACAGATAAAACTGTTAAAGTGGATTAATATCTAATAATGATTTAGTTTTTGTTGGTGAAATTAGTATACTTAACTCCGAAATCTACCTCTGCCTGTAGGCCGGGCCGGCAGGGATTTTTTTCGTTGCATTTTGATTTTTGTAAAAATGTCTCCAAGTCCATCTAATTCTAATATTATAAACAAGATGATCTTAAATGCTCTCTACAAAGTAAAAAAAAAAAAAAAAAAGAAACTGTTCAACGTTAAGCCATTTGATTTTGAAGGGAAAAGCATCAAAACATGGTTAACTTGATTGTTCAAAACTCCTTTTTATGGTGAATCTTCAACAATGAGTCAACTTTCCCTATCACATGGCAATAAATAAGAATAGTTCTATGCGCTCTCAATATGCTGCTTTAGGTCACAATGGTATCGGCCTGCTTGTGTTGTGTAGTTTTTAGAACGCTGGCTACAAGACAAGAGGAAATAGGTTCGAATCACAGGCTTGTGTTCCACTTTAAACAGCAGTCGTGGTTTCGTTATCCATTATTTGCAAAATATAACTTTAGCCAAGTTATGTTTTAACATTGTACTTATTACTTGTTCAACATTTTAGCAGTTCTTGATTCAACTTGTTACCAAGTCATGGTTCAACATTATACCAGCTCATAATTTAACTTGCAAAAGTTTATTGTTCAACTAGAGTATAAAATGCTGGAAGAAGATTTCTCCGTCTTACGTTTGCAACATGTTTAGAACAAAGTCTAGGCGAAATATTGAACCAATATTTTAAGAGTATATTAAAAAAATATTCGTTTTAACACATGGGCTCTCAAACTTTAATGAACTGAAATGAAATTGGTTATATAAAAAACGATGTTTTTTAGTAACCCGTTTATAAGGTAAAACGAATGACAACAGTATACTTATTTTACGTTTACGTACTTCGTCAAGAATAATGATGGGTAAGATACAGTATATTTGAAGAAAATTTACGTGCATTTTGATTTATAAATTTTCAGCATAAGTAGTTTTCGGGGAGAATTTTGCAGAGACAAAAAAAGACACATATTTAAACTATTCGAAAGAAACGTCGAGAAAATATGAACCTAGAGCATTTATAGTGAACCGTAAAAATAAAATATCACACAACATTGGTTTAGGCAAAAAAAAAAAAAAAAAAAAAAAAAAAAAAAAAAAAAAAGATACCGATCTTTCGTTAGGTTTAAACATATGTTGGCGTAATGCATTTAGTGAAAAAGCCTTTTAAAATAATTTATATTTTATGAATTACTTTCGAAAAATCGCAGAATCGATTGTATTTAAATGCAGAATCACGCAGAGAGACACTATATAAAATATTATACTTACCATCATTATTATTTTTAATTAATTAAATGTAAGTCAGTAAATTCACAAAAAATATGTACAATTTCATTATTTTATTAAAAATAATTGAAATAAAAATTTATATATTATATCGAAACACGTAATACATAGGGAATTTTGTTTTAAATACATAATATAAATTTGCACGTGCGTTAAGGAGAATCAGTACTGTAGTACTCCATGTATGAACTCCAGCTCAGTCCAACTATTGTTAAGATATGCTGTGTAACCAAGAGGAAATTTCATCAATTACATAGCAGTATCAAAATTTTTAATATTCCTTACTAATTTTTCAAAGGAAAATAACACAACGTGTGACACTAGGAAATATATATATATATATATATATCACTTAAGGATTACGAACATCCAAACCTCGTGTACTGCATTAGGTGAACATGAGATTTGAATTGATGATTAAATCTTCCTTAAACTCATTTTCTGCACCACTCTTTAAAAAACAACTACGACTAATCAGATACAATGCAGTGTACTTGGGAACTCTGTTTATCATATATTGTCTACTGAAAGAATTTTTAAAATCGCATTCAGTGGTCTCAATGTATGTTTCGTACAAACAAACGTTTCTTTTTTACAGTATTAACCCTTTGCGGTCAAAGTACTCCTCCTAGGCACAAGCGGCATCTCTTACACGAATTTATTCGGTTGGCACTACTTTTTTTTGAAGAAGGATTTTTACTTGCACTTTGACAACATGTGCAAAAGAAATTTACTAAAAAATGTACTTTTAAAATGTGGTGCGAATAGAATATAAAAATAGAATCATGGATATAAAGCTAGGGCGGCTATTTGCCGACAGTCGACCGCAAATGGTTAATATAACTTGGATCCTTATAAAAGATCGTTCAATGAAAGTTGGAAAACATTGTTTCAGTACATTTAACTATCATTTCTGTGTGGCGAAAGGCTAAATATGCAATACTCCCTTGCTTTGTTCGCAATCATATTTATTTACTTACTGTCATTTTAATTCATTGTAGTGATTACTAGTTTTCTCTTATTACTCAGAAAAGTTTCATCTAATACTGGCATATTCATTTTTTTCCTCTTTACATTTTTTAAAAGTAAAACAAAACAAAACAAATAAACACACATTGTTCGTGAGCATCTGCATCTTAGAATTAATCCTTATACCGAATTTAAAGTTCCTAGGCAGTTTCAGAGAAATCACAGTAAAATTAAAATTATAGAACGTTAATTTCTTATAGAACGTTAACTTCTTATAGAACGTTAATATAAAACGTTCGGAATTTTAGATTTTTTTTTTTTTACTCGTGTAGCCTTTTAAATATCCATTTTTTTTAAAGATGTTCTGTGTGAGCATTTACGCTTTAAAGATAACAGCCATGTTAATTTTGCGGTTCTATTCGTAACAATTTCAAATAAATCATAATTTAGAACGTTTCTGCCCCAAATGTCTTAAAAATATCAAAATTTATCAAAAAACTGTTAATGTTTTAAAAATTTATTAAAATGTATAAAAAGTTAATTTTCTTTTTAATTCACAAAATTTCTGGGGCATTCGTCCCCAAAATCTACCAGCTAGAGAAAAAGGCTCTTATAAGAAAAATAAATTTGAATTTACATTTTAATTCTTTTTTAAAATAAATCTATCACTCATTCTTTTCTTCAAGAAACTATAATGAATTACTTTACCCGTTTCTTGTTGTTTTAAAACTGTACAAGAAACATAATTTACAAAATGCTTACTGATAATCTCAGCAGTCAAAATAATACTTCGAGAGATTAACAGGATTAATATACATCATTGAATAACGGAGTTGTGAGTAAAATATATTAAATAAATGAAAGAAAAATAATCTAGTTAATACAAAATATACATCTAATAAGGATAATATATTTGAAATTTATTTTTAAACTTAAAATATTTAAAAGAAATTTTTAATAGAATTGGGGGTATTATAATTTTTATTTTTTCCTGCGAGAAAGAGATCGAGAGTATTTAAATAGTCCGTGACAACAAGGAATTTTGTAGGAATAAAGTCTTGCATAAAACTCAGTTTAAGAAAACTTCTCATATTTTTCTACGTTTTTATTTTCTTTTTCGCTTCCGAGCAGATTATGTTATATTCTATTAAAACTAGTTAACCCTCTCGCTGCGTAGTAGTTTTATCAAAATAGCTTCAAAAATTGCGTATTTATAGAATTTTTTTTCTTTTGTCACCGGTTTTTCAAAACAAAAATTTTTATCTCATTTAATCGGGAAAATGCTCCGATTAAATCAGGCAAAATTTACAATAAAAAAATAACTGGTGGGAATAATCAAGGAGAGTTAATTAGGAGGAAAAATGCATCCCCGATAAAATCTCGGGTTGCGCAGCGAGAGGGATAAAGCAATATACTCCACCGGTCTCTTTTTTTTTCAAGTTACCTTAAACTACATTTTCTGAAAAGTAAGTTTCCTTTAAAAAAAAGGAAACGTTTTTTCTCAAATGGTATTACTTAAAAATTAAGAACATTATGGAACAATTCATCTACATAGCTAAGAAATTATAAAGAATATTAAATTCAAATGCCAAATAAGAACGCAAATAAACTTTATAAACTTGCGAAAATTTTCCGGTAACGGTTCGATATGTTCAGCTTAATGTATGGCGCTAATATTCAGAAGCATTCTACAACTTTATTATTTTAAAATGTTATATAAAAAATTATGAATCTTAAATGTCAACAATCTAGCATATGGGCTCCAGCATATCTTACAGTGCATCTTAAATGTCAACAAAATTTTAGTGCGCTTTTAAAATATCTCAACTGAAATTAATAAAATTTTGAGCTTAAATGATATACTTACCAATAATAAAATCTTCTAAAAATTAATGTTAGACAAATTTAGGGTTTTTTTCCTTCATGAAATAGGGTTCTTGAAAACTTAGAAAAAAATTGGAGAATTCTTTTATGCAGCTAGGATATTATAAAGAAAATTAAACTAATTCTAAGTAAAAAAGTAAAGTGTAGTGTATGTGAAATTTAAAATTTGCGGTTTACAATAATTTCGTGAGAAGTGTTACAAATACTAGATGATTATAGGCTGTTAACATTCAGGATTATTATGGACTTTTATCATATAAAAGTATTTTTAATGATATAAATTTTGAACTCAATTTTAGTAAACTTTAAAAGGGACATTGTTGACATCACATTTTAAGGCTAGCATTTACTCGCCAATAAAAAAAAATATTTACTGTGGTTAATTTAATTGAAATTTTAAAATTTCTGCAGTGAAATCAATCAAATTTTAAGGTTAACATGCATGCAACAATGAAAATATATAGATTTTCCGTAAATTAATAAGTTATTGGTACTTTTGATGAGAATGTTTTTAGTGCGATGCTGAAATTTTACAACATTTGTGTTTTGACTTAATATTGGCTGTTTATTACATACTTCTGTATTAGTTTTTTCTTCTATAATAAAATAATGAAAAATGATTTTGAGGTGGTCTATCCCAACTCAAATGCAGAACCTTTGCTAGCTAAGTAAGAAAGTTACAAATATATTGACAAGTCTAACTTCAGCATATTTAACCCTTATTGGTCCTATGTTCCAATATCGGTCCAATGCGACATTGGGAACATTGGGGCCAGTATATCTTACTAGAATTTAATTCGGTTGGCACCACTTAAAAAAAAAAAAACCCAAAAAACCCCACATTCATTTGTACTTTGATAACATGCGCAAAAGAAATCTGCTACGAAATTCATTTTTAAAACATAGTGCTGCGAATAGAATATAAAAATAGCGTATAAAAAGATAGTGTCCGATAAGGGTTAAGAAACTTTACCTTTTGTGGTTGGAATAAACTTAATTCTTACAAGTGATAAAAACGCTTCTTTGAAAATTTTACAGTAAAACAATAACTTGTAATTCAAAGAAAATATTTTTCTTTAAAAAAAAAAATATTGTCAAAAGTCTTTAAGTTTTTGACGGAACATAAGCACATCAATTTAAAATTTTTAAAATGCCTGAACTATCTCAAATTACTTATTTTATATTCTTTAGGCATTTTCTTTCAAAGAAAATTCTTCTCTTTGCTATAATAAATTTTAGTAAAAAGTCCATTGCTCATCTGATTTTGACAGTCGAGACTTTCTTTTTTGTTCGTAAAAATATACTAAATAATAACTTAAAATTATCTTTACGGCATCAGTATCCTCACCCTCAACTGATGAAGTTACAAGAGAAGTTTATATTTAAAGTCGGAGGTAGGTTTTAGGAGAAAAATCACATAAATAAATATGTTTTATCGACTGACTTATTTCTCTGCAGAACACCAAATTATTTCTGAATCTTAGAGTAATAAATCTAAAAAAAAAAAAAAAAAAAATTTTAAATGGTAAATGCATCAGAAAAAATAAGTTACAATATAGACAATATTTTGAACAAAAAATAATCGCGAACTTCTGATTGATAATGTAGTACTCTTCAATTTATTATAAAAGTAAGTAAAATGATAAAGAACAAAACAAATATTTGTTTATTTAATTTTGTTTTTCGTTAATTTTTCAAGAATAAAGTTAGTAAATACCGAAGAAAAAAAATCACTTTAAATCTGCAGTAAATCTTTATTAATAACTCAAGAACAAAACACACGATATACAGGATTATTCTAAATGATGGACCCATTTTGAAAAAATTGTATTTATTAAAGTACAAATCCCAAATGAACAATCTTTATACCAATGAATAGAGAAAGTTTCAAAGATTTTTTTCTAAGACATTATAAATGTTCAATGTGTCTGCCGTTTGCTGCATGGCAAACATCTACGCGATAGCCAAACTCGTCCCACACATGAGAAAGTGTATCTGCTGTTACTGAGTACACGGCTTTTAAAGCGGTAATGGTTCAGAAGCGGCTGGTAGATGTCGCGCGGCAATAGATTTCGTTTCAATGTCAGTTGTGAGTGAGATGGCTACTGTGGAGCACAAGGTTTTCGAGACGAGTTTGGCTATAGAGTAGATGTTTGCCATGCAGCAAACGGTAGACACATTGAACATTTATAATGTGTTAAAAAAACTTTGAAACTTCCTCTTTTCATTGGTATAAAGATTGCTCATTTTGTATTTGTACTTTAATACAAACCATTTTTTGAAAATGGGTCCATCATTTAGAATAACCCTGTATTTATCTGGACACGTTACAAACTTACTAATTTTATCTTTATTACTATTTCAGTAAATATAAATTTTTCGTGTTACTATCTCCCCTTTATTTGAATACTTTCTTGAGGCTGAGTAATGTCTCATTTACTCTTTTAATGATAATAGTGTTCATCTATCTCAGCATATAATTTTCAACAACTTAAAAAACAACAAGAAGAATAATAATGTTTTCCACAAATGCGTTTTGTCCAATCTCAAAGACTGACAACTGTTTTGGACGACCTGTCCATTAATTTCTCTCGAACTGCGCCATTAGTTACTAGTTTGTATGTATTGGTTTTCCCCCAAAGAAGTTATAAACATCAAATCTCGCAGTCATAGCGTCGAGTAGTTTTGTAAACATTCTTCTGTAGTAATGTTCAATTTCATTTAAATTCTTTTCGTCAAAAGTATATAGTACTTCTTTTAATTTTTGCACTGAATGGGTACATAAATGCTGGATATATATAAAAAAAATGATGCGAAAAATATTAGCCGAAAGCAGCGGGATATCTCAACATCAGGTTTATTATACTATCCATTCCACCACTTGTTTAAGCTTTTGATATAATGTGTAAAATGACGAACTGCTCAGTTCTTTTCGTTTCTCTGTGTTGCACATATTCGTACTTCATGCCTGTTGGTTAGATTTATAGTTTTTAATAATCTATTAGGATAATGCTTGCCTTTTACCGGAAGAATAAGAGTGCATATGCCTCTTAATGCGCGTTAAGAAAACTCGTTTGTTGACAGATCAATGCCCATGTTCCAAGAAATCACCATTTCTTCTTGATGTAGTTTGAATAGCACGAGTCGGGATACATTATTACCATAAGGATAAAGCGATACATTGAACAATAAAATTATTCGTAGTTGTAGTCAATCTTTCTTTAAAAACTAATTTTATATACTTTTGCCTTTTTCACGTTTTATTATCATTACATGTGGATATAGGTTTGAAACAAATGCATAATGCAGTCACACATTAAGATTCAAACATACTAAGATCTTTAAAAATTATTATACAATAATTAGTAAGTACGTTTTACGATAAAGATGGCAGTTAATTCTAAACATCAACGCCATAGTGCTGAAATGCTTCTTTCTGAGCATTAAGCGTTCAAACCCTCATAGGGACAGATGCATTGTGACATAAAGTGCTATAGGAATTGGAATCCCTCTTACACAACGCCGTAATGATCTTTTTATCTCGTCTTCCGAAACATTAATACTTCGTTTTTATACAACTTTAAATAAATAATAAAAACTAAACTAATTTCCATGACACAACAATCCTTGTAGGATCTTAGCCTGCGGTATCCAGTTAGTGTTTCGTGACCATCTGGGGCATATGTCCAGATTAAGTGGCTAGTCAGATGCGGAAATCTCAGAGTTTATTTTTCCAAACGCGTTTGGTACTCATCTTGTAGACTCAGAAGGGATTAAAGGTTGAGTGAACCTTGTACAAATCTATACAAATATTATGAGAAGTAACATTTGTTTATTTATGTGTTTATGTGCTTGTTTGTAGGGCGTAATCTCTTTAACTGCTGACCGCTTTCAAAAATTGATGATGACAGTCTCTGCTCTAACATAGGCTATATTTTATGTCTATGCCATTAAGTCTTACGAGCTGCAGGTGCGAAAAACTTTCTAAAATTACGATTTTTGTGATACTGAACTGGTTAGAAACTGGAAATTTAGCATGGTGGTTACTTACAAGACGTAAATGAACGGTGTCTATGAACGGTTTCTAAAAACTCGAAATTAATAAACTATTAAATTTAAAAAATCAAAAAACCCGACTGAGTAAAAAGCGAACTAATTAATTATTTTTCCTCAATGTGAAACTACTTTTTTTTTTCAATTCCTACTATTAGCTCACACTCTCGCTATATATATCTTGTTCAAATTTTCAGTCGTTAATAAAATACTTATTATTCATCCAATCAAGCTCAAATAATTTTTTTTAAACTTGTAGTGCATGACACTTGATGTTAATCCAGTTTTTTTCAAATATTAATTCATTAATTAAGTTTAAATTAATTAATTTTCAATAATCGAGAGAGCCCTCTTCTTGATCAATGTATTTTAAGCGCCACTCAACAGGAAAGAAGATTGGGAGAAAAACAGTTCTCTTTTTGACCTAAGTAGGAATTGACTTATTTTTTATTTTATTTTTTATATTACTTGTTTATATTACTTACTTATTTTTTTTTATTTACTTGTATTGATGACTTTTAAGTTGTGTTTAATTGTTAGTTCCTATCTATAAACACTGTTTTGATGAGTTCTATAGATGTCAATGATAGTTAGAGTTGCAGTAAAGCTTGAGATCCCCAATACATGCACAACTTTCAGGTTGTATAATATTTTAACGGAGCTTCTGACTGTAAAATAGTCAATGAAACATCGTCTTCATTATGAAAGACCTAACCAATGATATGCCACTCAATAGGGTGCGTAAATTTTTTTTTCGTCACACCACCATTTTGTATTTTACGGCCGCCATTTTGAATTTATAAAAACAAAACCCAGCCTATAACTATCGGGCCGTTAAGACGAATTGATAGAGACTTCATTCATTAAAATCCATCTAGCCGTTGGGATGTTTCGAGGTTATAAAGAGATCCACATACACAGATACGCGTGAAACACTTAACCCTTCTTTTCAGTCGGGTAAAAAGGTTAAATTGCTCAAAATCGCTCTAAATTACGAATTGTATGGAATTGTTAAAGTTAGAAAAATACAATTTGACATGGCTGCTGCATTAAAGATGCAAATGCACGCACAGAGCATAAAAAAAAAAAATGAAAATTTTAAAAGGTTGCAGGAGAAACAAGCAAAATTAAGATTTTTGTGATCCTGAAGGGAATAAAAACTAGAAATTTGACTTGACGGTTACTTTTAATATACAAATGCTGGAAAATGCTCGCTAAGGAAAAATTCTAAAAAAAGTCGACATTTAAATGCGTGAAATGTGTGGAAAACGTTCTAAAAGCTTTCTAAATTACGATGTCTGAGGAATTATTATGGATTGAAACTCGAAATTTGACATGGCTGTTACTTTGAAAACGTAAATGCTCTCAACAATAGTTTTTAAAAATTCTAAATTTAAAAGGAGGAAATGCGTAAAAAGCGGTCCAAATACGTTTTAAATTACGATTTCTATAGAATTGTTAAGGATAGAAACTTGAAATTTGACATGTCTGTTACCTTTAAAATGCAAATGCACGCACAGAGCTTTTTTTTAAAATTTGAAATTAAAAATGTTCAGGAGCAAAAACGTTCTAAACTTACAATTTTTGTGATATTGAAGGGTCTAAAAACTTGAAAATTGGCATGGCGTTACTTTTAAAATAAAAATGCTCGCTCAGAAAGGTTTGTAGAAAAATTCGAAATTTTAAAAGAAGAGATGAGAGGAAAACGTCCTAAAAACGTTCTAAATTATGATTTCTATGGTATTTTACACAATATGTATAAATTAATTAATTCTACATCCATTTCAAAGACACACAAATACTACTTGTCATATTTCAAGAACTGCGTGTACAAAGCCGCGGGTTTTGCTAGTATAGAAGTAAAATAAATAATATTTGCCTCTTCGTTCACAAGTTTTGACACGCAAAATTAATAAAGATATTACTGTGTTTTTCATTCATTTTTTTTTCAAGAAACCAAAGTTACTTTATCCTTTTAACTGCTGTTATCCGTCTGACAGTCAACTGCTTTTTTTTAAATTTTTCATTTTTCGCAATTTCATTTCGATCTTTCTGTTAATCTACAGACAGTAGTAAAATTTTGTTTCGTTTGCAGCCATAGTAGAAGAGCTGTGAATAGGGAGAATTTAATTATAAAATCCTGTTCATAAATATTAATACAGAAACAGTATCTTATTAGTTATTTCTTTTTTCCTCTTCTGATAAAGCGGTTTCAGAGACCGTTCACAGTAGCTATGCGACAATTTCTGCGATAGTAATTAAGGATTAAGAAATTAATGAAAAATCACCGCATTTCATCTGAAAATTTGAACCAAAACACTAAGTTATTAATTCTCCATATTCCATTCAACATCACATTTAAATGGTCTACATCAGTGGTTCCCAACGTGGGGCGTACGCCCCACGGGGGGCAATTTCAAATTTGTCACTCACCTGTTCGATATATGGTTGTTTTGGAAAAGTTATGTTGTAAATTTAAAAAAAAAAAAAAAAAAAAAAAAAAAAACATGCAAATTTAAAAACACAAACTAAAAAATATAATTTCTCTTTTAAATTAATAAAAGTTTCAAAATAGGACAAAACCAGAATAATTTTATAAAAAGCTATTAATGAAATTTTAACAACTTTCCTCTTTCCTCACAAATTTTTTAAAAATTATTTATTTTTCATTATTAAAAATTTCTATAATTTTTCCGGTTATTAAGGTTGTTATTAAATTTTTCGCAACACTTTCAATTATTTATTAAATTATTCTTATTTTTGTTCACTCTGCAATACGTCACATGAAAGGACTTTTGCATGATAAACTAATTAAGTGTATATCTAAATCTAACCGGACTCCTTTGAACATATTTAACCTAAAAAATAATTTGAACTATCTAAACCAGGTACTACAAACTTTATAAAATTTATAGATCTTAGCAATAGAAAAGCAAAAAGATAAATAGTAAATATCTATGGCTCTAGTGTAGGCCTCTTACATAGTAATAAATATACATCATCACATATACATTTTAAATTTTAAAATCATATAATTCACTTTTTAGTTAATAAATATAACAGACTGCGGTGGAGAAGGGGGGGGGGGGGAGGCATCGTGATTTTACAGATGCTTCGGTGGGGGATTGCCAATAAAAGGTTGGGAAACACTGGTTTACATTGAATAAAATTTACTTTTTGTATAACAAGATGTTTTTACATATTACAAACAACGCAGACTACCAAAATATGATGTGATTAGCCATCGAGCTAAACATAAAAAATTACACCATTTTTTTGTAATATGAATACAGAAGGCTTTACCAAAATTATAATTGCAATATTTTGCATTACGAGTTTCTATTAAAGGGTTTTGCATCGAAATGCCATATATAAGAGTAATATATAAATACCATCAAGCTCAAAAATCTATGCATTTTATATTATATTGGCCAAATTATTGGGATTTATAATACAGGGTGTCTACAAATTAGTTGGGCAATTTCATAAGTTAAGAATTTCTTAAATAATAAATGGAATTAATTAGTTGAAAGTCAGACTAGCAGTAATATTGCCGAAGTTTATTCATAGATGGCGTTAGGTGTCATAACTGACGCTATCGCTTTGTGAGCGGAGGTGTTATTCAATGACCACAACAATCACAAGACCTTTCACCGCTTAACCCCTTTGGGACGAGCGTCTTTTACAGAATTTTTAATTTTTTTAGCACCGGTTTTTTAAAACAGAAATTTTTGCCTCATTGAATCGGGAAAATGCTCGGATTAAATAACACAAAATTTACAATAAAAATTTACTGGAGAGAATAATCACTGATTCTGAGCACCTTACGTGGCACGAATACCGGTCGCTCTGAGTTAATTTTGTTGCATGGGGTTTTGTAAAGGAATAAGTGTACAAGCCGCCACTTCCTGCATCCAATCCTGAACTGAAATCTAGAATCTGCACTGTAATTAATTTGATCGACGGAAACGTGCTGACAAATCTGTAGCAAGAAATGATTTACCCATGGGACATTTGCAGAGACACAAAAGGAAGTCCCATCGAGCATTTGTGATAATGGTTAACTTGAACTATTTTTTTTATCTTACAACAATATGTACTTTAATTTTTTTCCCTGTCAATTCCATTCAATAGATCATTCTTTTTCCCAACTAATTTTTAGGCATCCTGTATAAAGGCAGCAATTAAATACTACAGATTAACGTTAGCTTTTAATGTCAGGCCTTATAGTACGTTGTTGTGTTTCTAAAATCATAATTAAATTTTACAACTTTCTTGGATGTTTCAAAGATGTACCTGCGTGATTTAAAACAACAACACAGATTTCTTTTTAATAAACTCTTGAAACTTCATCAGATAATATACTGGAACTCTTGAAGTATATTTCCCGTTAAAAAAAGAAAATGAGAAAATGATGTGAAACTACCTTAGTTAATTTTTGTACAAACTGTTGAACTTTCGTATTTAATTTTCGGGAATTTCTCGTTCGTGTAGTTTCTAGTAACTTGTTTAAAGTGCTATTTTAGAAAATAAGTTTTCCCGCGCTATATATTTTATTGTTTAATTTAAAGTTTAAAACTATTTTCTGTAGTTTGTAAAAGTGTGCTTGCTATTTAAATTGAAAGCACACATTCTGGTCCTCATTAAAACTAAAAGAATGGATATTATAAATATTATAAAGGAATGGCCTATTGCATCATGTCATATCAAGGAACCTGACTAATGTAATAAAACACATTGCTAAATGATGTCCAGTAAACTCTCTATAAGGTGGACTCTGTTTAAGACGGAAATCTGCCTAACTCGGAAAGATTTTCAAGTCCCTGCGAATCTATAGACATATAGTACAATATGTCTAAGACAGAATATTGTCTATTGCGGAAAATTTTTCTTGATCATGATCGATTGCGCCTTATACAGAGTTTACTGCATTAACTTTAAAATATTAAAATTACATTAAAAATATAATAAAAATATACAAATCAACGGTAGTGACCCTCTTCTGGGACCTTTATCAGTATCTAAAAAATAAAACAACAATCACATTTAAATGGTTTTTGATTTCACAATTTCAGAGAATTCAAAACACGAACACTGACCAATTAGCATATCGTCCCGTGTAATACATTGCAAAGAAGTTTAATAAGCGAATCCATTGAAATCTCAATGAGAGAGGATAAAGTTGACAATGATTTTACATCATATAATGTTTCAAGAATTTGGGTAAATGTATTGAAGTAACAGTTTATACTATCAGCTTGCGCTAGATGTCCGTTCACTTCAAAATTAACTTTATGCTAATTGGTCGGTGTTCGGGTTTTGAATTTTTCTGATATTTTTCAGTCAAAAAACATTTAAATGTGATTGTTTTTTTACTTTCAGATATTGATGATGGTCCCAGGAGAGGGTCGAAACCGTTGATTTGTATATTTTTATTATATTTTTAATGTAATTTTAATATTTTAAAGTTAATACTTCATTTAGCAGTGTGTTTTATCACATTCTTCAAGTTTTTTTTTTTTTTTTTTTTTTTTTTTTTCCCGTTTTGTGCTTTAAATTTCCAGTGTAAGTTATCATAAATATATATCTTGTACTAATTTATCATTAGCCTTACCATACGTATGTCCGGAAAGTTTAACTGTCCAAAATTCAGGAATGAGAAGGGATGAAAGAGTAATTTGTCCTTTCTCAGAAAATAGTGAGCGAATTGACATCTCAATAATCAAAACTGTCTAAATCTAGAAAAACAAGGTGAAAAAATAAAATAAAAATAAACCGAAGAAAAATGGGCGTACATTCTTGAATCGTTCTCTGGCAATAATGTTGAAGATCTTATAATTTTTTTTTTTTTTTTAATCGTTGAGTACGTGTTTACACAGTAGATCGGCACTTGCAGAAAGAACTTTTTCAGTAAAGCGGCAACTTGAATTTCAGACTGAGAAAGGTTGACGTTTCACGGGTGAAATCATTGAGAAATATTAGAGCCAATCATCCTTCCTTGCGTACATTTTAATGAAAAAAAAAAACAAACAAACAAAAAACAGATAAGCTGTTCTTTCAAAAAGTCATTTCATCTGAAAAGTATACAGAAAATAAGTCCAAAGTCACATACCCCGCAGCACGAACGACCAATAATTTTAATACACAAATAACATTCTAAGCGGACATTTTTATTAGCTAATAAAGACAGTTTCAAAAGATTAATGCTATTTAGTATTTTTTCGTGATAGACATGTCGCATTTCTCTGTTCTTTTATTAACATTTTTATGGTAATACATGCGAAATTTTATGAGAAAAATAAGTTCGTTGTTTCAAATTTGGATTAAAATAAAGTCGCTTTTTAGTAGAATATAACAAACAATTTTCATCTATTAATTTCACTATCCCCCCCCCCCCCCCTTTCCCTCGGTTTGTTTTACGGTAGGCGTTACAGTTCGCGTTCGGGATTACGATAACTTTATTAGCCCCCGGTAAGTTATTTCTTTCTCCGAGCAATTAAAGTGTCGTCTCCAAAAAATAACGTTCCGTTGTATAAGCCAGACGAAAAACAAAGCAGATGTATCATTATACGAAATAATCTCTACTGCAAATTTTTAAACTTCTAAGCATCATACATTTCCAATTTTTATACCGTCGTATTGGGGAAAAAAGTACTTTTAAATGCAATTTGTTTGAAAACTGCATCTCCATTTATTTTTGAGATGTTAATATTTTTGTAGTTTTTAGTGCCATTCGTTTAATTTTGGCAACTCATGTACTCCGTTTCTGTAGAAAGTAGAGGAAAAATAGTTGGAAAATAGGAATTATAAGTTTTTGTTGCCATTTTCTCATAAAAACGGAAAAAAAATGTAATTAAAATATGTGCTATTTTGAAAAAATATAAATGAAGGATTTCTGATAAAACATGGAGCTATTATAAACTAATTTTAATTTTAAGTATCTATATTAATATTACAAAAAATGAAGGCATATGAATCATGAGATTGCCATTTTTTGTTGAGTTTCTTGAATGACGATATCTCTTTTTTTTTTTTTATTTGTGTATTATTCAGCGATAGTCGCGTCCTATGCATATTTTAATGTAGATGTTGTTTAAGACTGGATGGTAAATGAGGAATTCTTCAGCGGAATCGGATGACGTCATTTTATATAAAATAAAACCGTGTGTTTTAAGTCTTAATACTGAACTATCTACATTTATATACATATATATATATATATATATATATATATATATTTCATCGGGGGCGACACTAAGTTCTAAAATAGCAGAATTCCTGTTTTCTATTTTTAATTTTTAATTTTTGCACCTTTTCATGATTTCGAAACATATTTAATTATTACAAACATATCACATATTTCATACAGCATTTTGTTCAACATATTTTTTTTTTCTGCACAAGTTTCTACTGTTTTTTAAGGCACCTTTCCACACCCTTGTATCTATTTTTTAATTTTAATATATTTTAATTTTTTTTAACGATTCCAAATCAAAAGACTGAACCATTTTCCGCTGTCATTTAACTATATATTTTATTATTACTGGATAACTTTAACTTCTCTGTTATTCGAAATATATTTTTTGGTTGCGTCAGCTTCGATCACATTTAAATTAACTAATCTTCTTACGAGTAGTAATTTTAAAACTAAATGGGAAAATGTCCCGCCCAGGATTTGAATTCTAATCCTTGGTTTTAGTTGGAAACGTACCAACTAAGCTATCCTGGGCAAACTCGGCGGACACAATTCACTCAGAGAACTTTCTGACAATGCAACTGATTTTCTATTTAAAACAGCACAACAGAAGTATTTTCAACTGAGTGAAAAAGTGTACATGCCCGTATTTGAACTCAGGACCTGGAAATTAGAACTTGCTCAGGACCTGTGATTAAACTGCTAATGTTCTACGAACTACGCTATCCTGGGCAAATTCATCGGACACAATTCATTCAGATAATCTTTTGACAATGACATATGGTCTGTTATCTGAAACAGCCCAGCAGAATAAATCGCAGGTAAAGGAGCTCCGATTAACGTTGGATACATAATTACACTTCCTTATTTTACCGCAATCATTCTGATTGGTAAAGAAGTCCTACGAGTAGTAATTTTTCAACTCAGTGAAAAAATGTCTACTCTGGGATTCACTCAGTTGGAAAATTACTACTTGTTTGATTTCTTTATCAATTACAATGATTCTTTGCTATGAAAAAAAAAATTATTCTGTTTAAATTTGCAACCTATTTAAGATAATAAGTAGACATCGACCGAAAATTCAGTTTCGTTTTCATTTTCGGCCCAAAATCTGACCTTCTCTGAACATTCGTTTTCGGCGAAAATGCTGCTGAAAATTCGGCCGGACCGAAAATATCTCTATTCCAAAAATCTCGTTCCTTCCTTCGGAAATTTTTAACATGACTTATTGATTTGAGCTGTATCGGCTCAATTGTTACACTCTTTATTTATTGCTATGAGGTTTATTATTTATAATTATCAATCATGACTGACCAAGACGTGAGAGAAAATTATAAAGCAAGCAATGTATGACTAAACTATATATAGTATAAAACTTTCTACGTGCTCCTTAAAAGCAGCGGACTAACCAGTAATAGAAAATTTTTAGTTTTAAACCACAGAAGTGTTTCGAATGCTCTTTGAGAAAGTTCTAGTATAACAGATGATCTTTTACAAAAATCATTATCAAAGATAAATCGAGGTATGTATATCTAA
This sequence comes from Maratus speciosus, assembly GCA_963932465.1. Classification (NCBI taxonomy): domain Eukaryota; kingdom Metazoa; phylum Arthropoda; class Arachnida; order Araneae; family Salticidae; genus Maratus; species Maratus speciosus. Next base: position 259,251,575 of record OZ010791.1, read on the forward strand.
AACATTTTTTAATGAGATGAAATTAGTATAATTAGAAAATCACCACGTTCCGTTGAGGAATTCATTACATTTTATTTTAGCTGAAAATAAAAAGTTTTGCCAAGAGGCACAGATCCAACTTGGCCACACGTATAATTAATTAATAATTATGTATATTTAATAAATACGTATAACAAAATAATAATTATGTATATGTAAGTATGTATGTATTAATTATTTAAAATTTTATTTGGACATTTTTGTTTTCGTTGTCGGCCGATTCGGTTTCGGTTCCGGTCTTAAAAATCTTTTTCGGTCAATCCTTAATAATAATTATTATTCTTAAAGATCAACATGCTAAAATTGCCCAATATTCTGAAAACAATAACCATAAGATGTCATTCTTAGCTTTATTTAAAAAAAAAAAAAGTTTTTTTCTATTATATAATGATGAAAAATATAATTACTTAACCTGTTTCAAAGTAACCGAATAATAAACAAAAATTTACTTTCCTCATTCATAAGCTACTGAATAAAATATGCATAGTATCTTGCTTATTTCGTGTGAGTTTACTATTTTGGTGCTAGTACTATTTGATTTATATTGGTGTGAGAAAAAACATCAAGAAATGCAATTTTTAAAAAAGTAAAATCAATAAAAATGATGCATGAAAATTAAGTAAATTCAGATAAATAATTACTCTTATGTACGAGGTAATGTTAAGTCTATGGGCGTTTGATGCGTTCGTATATTTAAAGTATGTCCTCTTATAATATATTAATATTTTTAATATAAGTAATAGTTAGTATAAGTAATAGCTGTAAGTTAATATTTTTATCTACCTGCTATATTAAATATGGCCATATCTAGAAGTCTAAAACATCGTATTATATTCTGTTTAAAAGAAAAGTAAAACATTTTTTGCCAAAGTAGAAAAATCCTGAAAGCTTTTTTTTTTTATAAAAAATAAACGACTCTCATTAAATGCGCTTATTTTTGCTTTGATCTTTTTTTTCAATTTCTCATTCTTGTACATCTAACAATATTATTATTATTTTTAAAAAATGAAACTGAATTTGAAAAATTGCTTTTCTTTAAAAGATAGCTTTATATAGTTAAGCTCGTAAATATACTTTTAAGTATCGATATAGTTAAAAGTAAAGGAAAACTGACGAAATTTTGTTTCAAAATATATTCCTTGTTAATTTTGTAAAATATTACAACTGACCCATTTCTATAAAATTAAAGATATAGATTTCCCTAATCAAAATTGAACGGTCGATCTAATTTGTTTTTCATGCATATATACTTCTTAAATAAACCCTTCGTAACTAATTGTTTCCTTTGAAAAATAGACCATAAAAACTCTGACAGTAATTGAAATTTGCAGTCAGATATTCTTGTTATATATCTGGGATGAATGCTGCAGTTTGACTTTTAAGCGCTGCTAGTTACTCAGCTACCGACTTCCCCTCGGTGATGTTAAGTCTATGGGCGTTTGACGCGTTCGTATGTTTAAAGTATCTCCTCGGGAAATTAATATTTTAACTTCTTTTTTCTGTGTACTCTTCTTAAAAGATGTCCTTTTTTTTTTTTTTTTTTTTTTTTTTGTTAGTTCTCAAAATATTTCTAAAATCTATGCTTAATTTTATATGAAGTGTTAAAATTTTACTCCAAGTTCGTCAGTTTTTAAAACATAAAATATTAAATTAGGCATTGATTTTTGAAATATTGTGACAACTAAGAAAACAAGTCGGAAATTGCTCGTCAAACGTGGCAAATGAGGTGCGTTCGTACTATAACTAGTTTTATAATTAATTTTGTACCCCATATTGTACTCAATGTATATATTTTTTAATTTCATAAGTGCATAGTCTATAACATCATAAAAATGCACTTGCAATAATTTTTTTCCCATTCCCCGTAATGTAACGGAAAACTTTTGACTGTCCCTGTCATTAAACTATACATTCGATTTTCATAAAATTTGAAATGGCTCGACAAAATTTTGCAACAATTATATATTTAAATTTTCAGACCATTCGAAAGGCTGTAACATCATTAAAACGCACTTGCAATATTTTTTTCCCATTGGCCGTAATGTAACGGAAAACTTTTGACTGTCCCTGTCATTAAACTATACATCCGATTTTCCTAAAATTTCAAATGGCTCTACAAAATTTTGAAACAATTATATATTTAAAATTTCAGACCATTTGGAAGGCTGTAACATCATTAAAATGCATTTGCAATAATTTTTCCCATTGGCCGTAATGTAAAGAAAAACTTTTGACTGTCTCTGTAATTAAACTATGCATCCGATTTTCATAAAATTTGAAATGGCTCGACAAAATTTTGCAACAATCATACATTAAAAATTTCAGACCATTCGGTTGGGCAGTTTTTGCTCTGTTATATGCGGACAGACAGACAGACAGACGGACGGACGGACGGACTGAACGACGACTATAGGTGCTACGTATTTATATAATTACGAACGCACCTAAAAAGGGACATTCTTTAAGTAGAGAACACTGAAAAAAGAAGTTAAAAATGTTAATTCCCTGGGGAGATATTTTAAATATATGAATGCATCAAACGCCCATAGTTTTTCATGCATATAAACTTCATAAATAAACCCTTTGTAACTAATTGTTTCCTTTGAAAAATCGACCAGAAGAAAACTCTGGCAGTAATTGGTATTTACTGTCAGATATTCTTGTTATACGGGGTATTTCTGAATGAATATCGGTGTTTTAACGCTTGGTAGTATTTTAATTTTTTTAATTTACTTGTTTAATTTAATTAAAATTATAATTAATACATAAAATGAAAGAGCAACTCAAACAGTTTTATTTACAAGCTTACAAGTGTTCAATGTGAGCACCTTTCGTCACACAGCACACATCAAGTCGATAACTCAGTTCTTCCCAAACGCTGATTAGTGTTTGTGAGGTCATTGTTGCAACAGCTGCAATGGTCAGCTGGTAGTGGAGGCACATACACACGATCCTTTATGAACTCTCACAGGTAGAAATCAAATGGCGTCAGACCGGGTGAGCGCCTGAACAGAACTTCTTTGCTAATCAATGTTTGAGAAGAACTGAGCTTTCGCTTGATGTGTACCGTATGACGAAAGATGCTCACATGGAACACTCGTAAGCCTGTAGGTAAAACTGTTTGAGTTGCTCTTTTATTTTCTCTATTAATTATAATTTTAAGTTTTATGTAATAAATACTACCATACGTTAAAACCCCGATATTCATTTAGAAACACCCCGTATACTAGGACAAAAAAATATTATGTCCATGCTGCAATTTAACTCTGAAGCCATTTTCTGCTGTCGATGCATTTTCGCAATATATCATAATTCTAATTTTACATTACAATTCAATAAAAAAAATGTAGAGATCAATTTAAAGAACTTTAATATTTAATGAGAGTTTATATCTTATAAGACCCTACTATTCACGTAAAAAAAAATTAAATAAGAAATTAATAGAGATTCAGGAATGAAATTTATTACAGAATATATATATACTAACAAATAGTTGACTGGTAGTGCTAATTTAGCATGTTTTTATTATTCAAAGTATCTACCAGAATTTTTCGACAGTAATTTTCGATTTATTTAATGACGCACATTTCATGATTAATTGAAGCAAAAATTAGTGCTGAAATTCTGGTAGATGTTTTAATTAAAAATAAAAGCGTTAAATTAGTGATGAGTGTATTCGTCACCGGTCAACAAAATGTTAATTGTTATAAGGTTAGTTGGGGCAATTGGGCCATGATTTTACAATGTGACTCTGGAGTTTCTGAAAATTCAGTTTCAAAAAGCTTATGTTCATTTGAATTAAAGTCTGAACTTCTGAAAATGTGTTCAGTTAGGTTCCCTCTATCAGACAGAAATGCTCAAAATTACATTTTAATATTTAAAAATATAAAAATATGCATATTTCATCTTTCTTTCTTCATGGGTCCAGTTGCTCCATAAGAATGGGGTAACAGGACCAGGAGGGTCTATGTTCCACACGCGTTTATATTTTTTTTCATATGGGATATCAGGTCGTGTTTCAAAAAGTGTAAACAACTTAAAAAAATTTAAACCAGGCAGATCATATAAATTATATGTCAATCAAAAGCGTTGTAAGCCTTTGTTAAACCTTTGCTGTCAATGTGTCTAAAAAAAGGACTAAAAGTGAAAATATTAGATTTATTTATACCAAAAACATGAAATTAAGTAAGTACTTATGTACTTTAGTGTAGGTAATAAGTATAAAAGTCACATGGGTATTTTAAAGAAAAAAAATTGTAAAGTAAATCTATGAACAATCGGCTACGTAAGTACTTAAGTACTTTATTTGTAGGGGTCGCATTATACAGGGTGTATCTAAACTCTTGGGCAAAACTTTAAGGGGTGATAGTACACACCAAGACAAACAATATTAAATAGGAAACTAAGAGTCCCAAACGTCTTCCGAAGTAGATAAGCGCCTTTAAAGTTTAGGGTTCAAAATTTCAAATGATTATAAAAATTGGAAAAATTGGTCGATTCGTTTGCGGTTTTCACTAAAACTATTCTTTATGTCAGTATTTTCTTGAAATTAAATTTTAAAGACACAGTTCAAAAAATGCCGATAGAGGGCGCTTTAGACTTTGGAGTAACCAACAACTATTTTTTACCGTTATTTTTTGTATCTCATTACATCCTTTCAAAAGCTTAGACTTAAACTTAAATTTTGAGCTCAAAATCTGAATCGTTGGGAGTGGTTAAGTAGCGCAAACTGAACTGTGTTCAGGAGTTAAAATTTCAAATGATTATAAGAGACGGAAACATTGGTCGATTCGTTTGCGGTTTTCACTAAAACTATTCTTTATGTCAGTATTTTCTTGAAAATAAATTTTAAAGATACGATTAAAAAATACCGATAGAGGGCGCTTTAGACTTTGGAGTAACCAACAACTATTTTTTGCCGTTATTTTTTGTATCTCATTACATGCTTTCAAAAGCTTAGACTTAAACTTAAATTTTTTGTATCTAATTACATGCTTTTAAAAGCTTAGACTTAAACTTAAATTTTGAGCTCAAAATCTGAATCGTTGGGAGTGGTTAAGTAGCACAAACTGAACTGTGTTCAGGAGTTAAAATTTCAAATGATTATAAAAAACGGAAAAATTGGTCGATTCGTTTGCGGTTTTCACTAAAACTATTCTTTATGTCAGTATTGTCTTCAAAATAAATTTTAAAGATAAAGTAAAAAAATACCGATAGAGAGCGCTTTAGACTTTGGAGTAACGAACAACTATTTTTTACCGTTACTTTTTGTATCTCATTACATGCTTTCAAAAGCTTAGACTTAAATTTTGAGCTCAAAATCTGAATCGTTGGGAGTGGTTAAGTAGAGCAAACTGAACTGTATTCATGTGTTGAAATTTGAACCCCCCTCCTGAACACAGTTCAGTTTGCGCCACTTAACCACTCCCAACGATTCAGATTTTGAGCTCAAAATTTCTGTTTAAGTATAAGCTTTTGAAAGCATGTAATGAGATAAAAAAAATAAAGGTAAAAAATAGTTGTTCGTTACTTCAAAATCTAAAGCGCGCCCTCTTTCGATATTTTTTTAACTTTATCTTTAAAATTTATTTTCAAGACAATACTGGCATAAAGAATAGTTTTAGTGAAAACCGCAAACGAATCGACCAATTTTTCCGTTTTTTATAATCATTTGAAATTTTAACTCCTGAACACAGTTCAGTTTGTGCTACTTAACCACTCCCAACGATTCAGATTTTGAGCTCAAAATTTAAGTTTAAGTCTAAGCTTTTGAAAGCATGTAATGAGATACAAGAAATAACGGTAAAAAATAGTTGTTGTTTACTCCAAAGTCTATAGCGCCCTCTATCGGCATTTTTTGAACTGTATCTTTAAAATTTATTTTCAAGAAAATACTGGCATAAAGAATAGTTTTAGTGTAAACCGCAAACGAATCGACCAATATTTCCGTTTTTTATAATCATTTGAAATTTTGGACCCTAAACTTTAAAGGCGCCTATCTCCTTCGGAAGACGTTTGGGACCCTTGGTTTCCTATTTAATATTATTTGTCTTGATGTGTACTATCATCCGTTAAAATTTTGCCCAAGAGTTTAGATACACCCTGTATAGGGAAAATTTTATTGTTCTACCAGAACTCTTAATGAGTTACCTTCATGATCATTTTATTTAACATATTCTAAAAAAAAGTGCGATGAAGATATTATTTTCAAAATAGTGGTAGGAACAATAAAAGTTTCCCTATAGATTGAGAACCCTGTGTATCGTACAATTTCAAGGTTTGGCTATCTCGCTTTCAGAAGCAAGGTACTTGCATTCGTAAAATGTTGAAATAATTTAATGATACCAGTATTTACAGGAGAATCTATTTGAAATCAAGTAAAAGTATATTTTCGCGTACTTAATAAAGGTGCAATTTTCATTATAAAATTCCGGTGCCAATGTGGCAATTAGGAATTAAAATTATGTGATGCCATAACGGCATCACCGCCTCTCAAGGAGTCGAGAAATTTGGTTTGATACCACTCAATATGCTTTTTTAAAATTTTATTATGTAATTTTAATAAGGTATTCTATAATTTTCTTTATTGTGAGCAAAAAACAATGGAGAAATTTACTTCCCGTTGTAAGAGAAACTAAAAAAAAAAAAAAAAAAAAAAATATTTATAACTATTGGGGTAACTGGATCCAGCATAACCCAGTTACCCCGGATACATATCCCAGTTACCACATTCTTGAAAAAATTATGGGGTAACTGGGACACCGGGCTTACATTTGAAACATGAAGTAAATAAGTATAGATACCTAATAATATTAATGTAGTTATATGCCTAATCTTTAAAAAAAAAGTTTGTTTAATAAAAGTACTTATAGTATTTTAATAAAAAACCGAGGAAGTTCAACCAAATTGACTTTGTTTTAAAAAAAGAACCGTTAATTTTTGACAACCTCTCACAGAAAGAGAAAGTTATGATTGAGTTGACACACGTTGTTTTAGGAAGTAGAGGTTAAGGGGCATTGTTCACAAAAGCTAAAACTTAAAATACGTCAACGGTTTTTTATAAAATAGCCTATGGCCCAGTTACCTCGTGGGCCCAGTTATCCCAACTAACCTTATTGATTCAGGTTTTGAATTATTTAAACAGCAACTGCTTCATGTAAATTATTTAAAAAACAAATCATTTCTGACACATTTACAATCAATTTTGCAGTTCGTTCGATTATTACATAACGCAAATTACGTCCATTTTCGAACCCACTCACTATGTCAGAGATTGTCAGAATGGGAAAAAAAAATTATAATTTAAAAGAGTTAATTTAAAAAAAATCTAATTTTGTTTAACCTTATATGCTCCGGCGGTATTTTAAATATCATTGAAAAAATTTAATATAAAATTTGTGCAATTCGTCTATTATTGAAAGTAGATTTTACTTTTCATACAACATACTTTGCTAGACCACATTTAGAAAGCATAGAGAAATAGTCGAAGCTAAATATTTTTTCCTCAACCTTTTACATAGGTGTAGCTATTCTTTTATTAAAGAATGCTGTATGAAAAATTTGCAACTACATTTTTTTCCCATTTACCTATAGGTATACAATACATTTATTTACACTGTTTTTATAAGAATAGCGAAATTTCCATAACAGTATTTTTTGTCAATGAATAAAATTATTTTTGTAAATATTTTACATAAAGAGCTATAACAATCGCTTTATTAAATAAGTTTTAATAAAAAATATCCTAATATCATATTATTATTATTATATAAATTTTATAATATATCTTCAGACATTAAAAAATATTAAATCATTAATTACTGATGTGGAGCAATTTCTTGAATACTTATTTATTAAAATACGTACCATAAACCGTACAAGATTTTTTGTATTTTTTACCTCAAGCTGCTAAATTGAAAGTAGGAGGAAAATATACCCAATACTAAAAAAAACAAAACAAACAAAAAAAAAAAACAACTAAAACTGGTGCTATAAGATCCATGCAGGATTAGGACCTACAGTACCCAACAGTGACCTGGAGTCGAAAAATGTTTGATGCTCCAGCTCCGCACCCAGATAAAATACTGTGGCTCCGGCTTTGGCTACCGCTCTAACTTGATTCCGACTTTGTGCTTTTGAGTTGCAGATTTTAATTTACACAGTTAATTTTTTGCTCACAAATTCTTCCGTTACCTTCATTAAAGATCTGACAAAATGCATTTTTCTTCTCATCAAACTTGAAATGCTTGTTCATCAAATCTGACATTTTTTAGCTTTTACTTTAAAAAAATAAAGTTTGGTGGAATTTTAAACACAAAAATCTTAAATTTCTTCTACATTTTTCAAACAACCAAAATTGTACAACTACACATGTAAACAACAGGCGGCCATATTTGTTTTCAAATGGTGTTGCCACTTAGCTCAAGTAGAAAGTAAAAGTGAAGTAGTGTTACTGTGTTTTTGTGAGAAGTTTTCCATAACTAATAAATAAAAAAACCCCTAAAAAGGATATAATTAAAATACTGAATAATGATGTAATTAAAATATTTTAAGCCTGGAAATTCAAAAGACTGAAAAAAAAAAAAAAAAAAAAAACTAAAGGAGCCCTGGAGCAGGGGGAAATTTAGAGCTCCAGTTCCTGGTCTGTGGTACCCAAACCTGTTTATTTGACCCTGGGTCCCGAGGTGCTATACAGCATATGCATCGGTTAGGTGGTCAGTCTAATACCCCTTTCAGATCGGAGATTTAAGAATGTTAGGTCACCTAACTCTCTGAGAAAGTTCAATAAATTTTCTCAGTGTGTTTCAACTTTCTTTGGCTAGATAGAGCCACTACCACTCACACTGATAGGCTATAAAGCTCCGCTTTAAGTGACTGGCTGAAGCGACCGGTTTTATTTTATGCGCATACGCACACGTTAGATTTGTTTAGATAACATCCGGTCTGAACGGGGTATCCTCTGTGCTTAGTTCTCAACAAAGCTTGGTACTCATTTTATCGACCCCGAAGGGATGAAAGGTTGAGTGAACCTTGTCCAGCTGGGAGTCAAATTCGTGACCTTTAGACTAATGTCAGACGAACGTCTTTTTACACGCTTTTTTCCCTACAGATCATCCCTACACAATACTAGCGACATTGTGTAGTGATGATATGCAGGGAAAAAAGCGTGCAAAAAGACGTTCGTCTGACATTAGCCTTAGCGTGGAGGACAGGAGTGCTGACCACCACGCTAATGGGCTTCATAGCTAATACTACACAAATAAAAAAAAAGAAGTTTATGAATATTATTATTTTGCTTTCAAACAATGTCTACCTAATTGTTTTCATATTTATCTGTGACGTCACAACATGTTAACCCGCTACTTCCCCTTCTTACACTGTGTTTCCTCTCCCCTCTTAAAATGTGACATAATTAATGGATGATCTCTTGTTTAAAAATGGATTTTTGATTTTTTATTCGTATTAAGATATATCACGCAATAATCAGTCATATTTATATTGGCTTCATTACACACTTATAAAATAGCGAATCATACATCATTACATATTATATTACGTCATATATCATTGCCATCGATCAACCCATGCATTAAATACATTTATATATCAAGGACTCTCCAGAATAATTGATGAATATCAACAACAATTGTGGAATGAGATTGAATTATTCATTCGTTTCTGAGTTGTCATATTGTATTAGCAGTTCAATTTGATCAATTATAGCATAGGTTCATATTTGAGGGAAACCTCGCATAAAATCATTATATGTGCTCTCCCAGCAGAGTTTATATTACTGAGCTTTTATTAATAAAGTCGGTTAAAATAGTCAGATGCAACTGGTTTCTTTCAAAAGGCATGTTTCGGAATGAATTAGAGTTTATTTTGCACAAAATGCATCCTATAACTGTCGAATCTAAATTATGTTTATATCAAACATAATGAATGCTTCGAATTGTTCTAAGTTAATTAAAGTCAGCATTTGGAATTTCTTGTTTTATCTGCGCAGGATTCAATGTTAAAAAACCGAGATAATAATAATAATAATAATAATAATAAAATCAGTTTTTTGGAATATTTCCTCTGACACACACATGGGGCCGCCAGAACGAAATTCAGGGTAAAGCAAAATTGTGGAACAGATGGGTCTATATTGCCACAGACTTTGCCTGGTGGATTTTTTCGAAAATGCCACTTATGAAATTGATCTTCAAGTTGAAGTCCGCGCAATCCACGGTCGTCAAAATGGCATGGGGCATTCTCACAATATTTTGACTTTCATGTCCCTGAATAATAACTTTTATTTTAATGCACTTTTTTTGTGTTTTTTCTATTTCATATACTGGGTAACATCCCATTGTAGGATTGCACAACAATATTAAGGAGATAAATAAGTTTTGGACGATGTTGGGGCTCCAAACACCTGGAAAACTCCTATAACGTCCCGTGTCCCTGATGCTGATTTTTAAGTTTTGAGCTGTCTGGATAAAACTGTTTCAATAAAAATAATTCGATGTAATTTTTTCTGAAACTGGAATTATTGTTTTATATAAATATGTAGCTAAAAATTAACCTGCACACACTTTTAGGGTTGTTATTTTTTTTTTAAACTCTGTCCCTGGGTTTTAGATTCCTTACCATCCCTCTTCTAAAATTATACAGAAAATCATTTCAAATGCAGCCACAGAATTTTTTTTAAAGTTTTTCTCATGCAAAAGTATGCTAGAGAAATAATGTCTAAAATTCTTTGACAGGAAATTTACTGTAGAATTTAAATCAGCATTTAAATATCAATTTCAAGCATCGTGTCTTTATTGGTAGTCTCACCGTCCCCAAGGTTTATTCCTGCACTTTTCGAGGTAAATTAAAAAACAATTTAATTTAATCCAATGTTAAAAACTGTTTCTAAACATCAATGAACATTGTGGCTATCACTTAGTCTTAACATGATTTTCCTAAAAATAGGTGGTAATTTTCCTTACCGTCCCCCCCCCCCCTTTGTCTCTTTTTCCTATACCATCCCCTTTTTTACCTTACCGTCCCTTCTTTAACACCCCTTTAAGACAATGTTATACAAAAATTCTGTATTAAAAGTACTACATTTTTATTATTTCCTATTTGAATGTCCTGTGGGTACTATGCAAATTCCTTATAAGTAAAAATTTAGAAGGAAATAAAAAGTTATAGGGGTAAAATGGTATGGAAAATTAAACTCTCAAGTTTAACTTAAACCTTAGTTAAATAAAAAAATTTTCGCTGGTGACCATTTTTTCTTTATTTTGAATCATTAAGGCATTCGTCTATCAGATTAAAATGTTATTTTAGCAAGTTTAATTTTGTCAGATTTTTTTCCCCGAAAAGTCAAAATATTGTGAGAATGCCCCATATGTTTTCTCGAAGTTCGTGTTCGACTTTCTAAAATCCACGATGTTTTTTATTAAATGAACAACAGAAATATGAAATAGACTTGAATAGGAATTTTTCACCATATCAACACAAAAAGCAATAAGCAACCCAGAAAATTTAACAATTAAGAAATTTCCATCGGCTTTTTTTTCCAGGAGAGTGAAAATATTGTTCTTTTTTTTCGTCAGGGGTAATTTTTTTGTTAATATAATATTTTCTGTTGTTATATTTACTCTATAAATGTTTTCTAATAAAAAGTTATCAAAATAAACACTTTCTTTTTATTATCGTCTGTTTCACTTTTTTAAATGTAACTTCGTATTCACTGCTCTAGATAGCATGTTAAAGGTTTTTTATGTTTTCTTTGAAAACTATGAAACATAACAATATTCTATAGTTACCATTCGGTACTGTTTTATGTGTTCATGTTTCATGCATAGTTAATGCATGTAACCAAGGTTAATTAGCGATGTAAATTTTTATATCACTAGACTTTTAAATATAACATATATCTTTTAAAAAAAGTAAAGTATTAAAATATAAATAATTTTTACTAATTTATTTTACTAATGCACAAGTTCATGGCTCACTAGAGATGGGTTCTCACTTCTTGCTTCATTATACACGTGATATAGTCCATTTTTAAACATGCGATATCATAGACGTTCGATACATTCACTCAATACATTTTACAATAGTGTAGTTCATGATTAACCCATTAATGACGAATTTATTTTACACATTTTTAATACCTCCGTACCAATTGGCAGCAGCTTTCACATATTGTAATTTTAACTTATTTTATCTCTCAAAGTTTGAGATTAAATAATATTAAAATTTCTTAACTAAAATACTGGTTTTCATATGTAAACTTTTCGTATTACTTAAATGGCAGATTTTCGTACCAACCGGCATTAATGAGTTAATAGGAACTGCCAAAAATGTTATCGTTCACGGAAATCACATTACTTTTCACATTTACTTGCATTCGCTATGGATTTTTAGTTGATCTAGCTGATGAATCAGTCGCAACTACAACGTTCTCCTTCCACTCCTAGTGTCCTAAAGATAAACTAGGCACAGTGTCACAGGACTGGAATCACTATCCCCAACTATTTTTTACATGTGTGAAAAATTAAGTTATTTTCGAATTATAATTGCTCTTCTAGAATAATTAGTTCTTAAATTTACTTTGGTAAACCGTTCAAGAACATTTATAGGTGAGAAGAAAAATTAAGTAATGATATATTGAAAGTTTTGCTTGGGAATATGGGATATTTGGGAGTGATGATGAGAGAGATTGCGAAACATAAACTCAAAGAAAACTGTTTCCAACTTTATTGTAATTCACAGTCCTTTAATATTTCCAATAAAAAAAGTTGATATTAAAACAGTAAATATGAATTTAAGCGACTGAAAGAAGGAAAACTTGGATCGTGTTTCTTCAAATCAATAGATTGCACATGTATTTATTTTTCCTTATCTGAATAACCAAGTATGGCGAACTACAGAACACATTAGTAGTGAAGGCGTCCATTATGTTATTGAACGCTGTAAACTGCGCTGTGATTCACATAAGGATTGTCTAGGTTTATAGATTAGCTATTATATTAGATGGGAAGCACAGTGTCATTTCAGAGCCCCTTTACATTCGAGAAGATTTTTCTAAATTCGAAATATCCAGAAACTTATCAATGCTACAGATATTATTCCAAAGAGTGGCTCAGTTAAGTTCCCGTATGTTTCATTAAACAACTTTTTTTCAACCATATACTATAAAAACTGGATACAATGAAGAAAAATATGGAAAAATGATTTTGAATAGTATTACCATAAAAATGCAAGTTGGATAAAAAGGCTGAATTCAGCGCGTATGCATCTGGAAAGCTGATACATCAATTTCAACTTACGGCACACCCTAGCAACCAATTTAAAAAACTGATGGGAATTTTGCCTGCGCACTAGATTTTCTAGAATTTGATTGGTTGGACGATAATATTGCCTGATAAACTGACGACTTTAGTCAGTAGGACAAACTGAAGGATTGTGATCATGTGTTTGAAACTAATTTATTACATGAAAAAATAATTTGTTATGAAAAGTATTTTTATGAAACACTTAAAAAAGAATATATATGTAAATGAGTTAATAAGATAAAAAAAAAATTAGATAGAATTTTGGAACAGAATTAATTTTCCTTTTTAATACAAACTAATAAATTGAGTATCAATATATGACACAGACATTATACATATATAAAGATCGAAACAATAGGCTATTTTGTTAACTATTGCCTCTAGACACATACTTCCAGTTGCAAAGTTTCATAAAAGAAAGTGCAAAATTTGATGAGATAAGTTGCAAGTCCATGGGGGGTCTATTTGAGAAAATACGAAAGCTAAATTTTTGTACGGCCCCCGTAGGGTAAAATTTCTAATTAGGAAAATTTTGTTTATATATTCCTGAATGAAACACAAAAAGTTCCATCTTCATATCTGCAAAACATACAGAAATATGCCCTTTCAAATAATTCGTCAGGTTTTAAGGCATTAGACACAAATTGAAATGCGTGCAATTCAAGGAACAACGTTACTTTAGGAGTTCCAGGAAATATGTATAAAATATATTTACTGAGTTAGAATTTTGTTTTTTTCCCTTTTTTTGTGATGGTTAACCATATAATTTGCAAACAAAATCACATATTAAAGCTTTTCATAAAGTAAAAATAAAATTTTAATGATTATTACTTTTTTAAGTGGGGTAATTTAAAATCGTTATAACTCGAAACATTATTTGTCGAATTTCAAGTTTTTTTAATTTAATAAAAGAGAAAAAATTAATTTTAACTTTGCTTCAGAATTTTTTGAAATATTAATTTTAAAAATATTAAAAATATAAATTTAAAAAATGGTGTAACTTATTTTAAAAAAAATCTTATTTACAAAAGTAAATATTTTTTCAAATTTGCCGAAACAAAATTAATGTAAAATAATCAAAAAATACATGTTCCAAGTTTGCACCTTTTTCTTTAACAATTCTTGACTTATAATAATTTAAAGACAAGAAATGATGAAAAAAACCATCATGCAGAAAAACGCATTTAAAGTTTTAAGCAAAGATAGGCTGCAAATAAAATGTTAAAATGCTTTTTAACAAAATTGCAGGTGAGTAACTCCTTCCTGTAGCTTAAACTTTCGATTCAGTTTAACTTTTGCCCTTTCCACATTCTTTCTGTACTATTTAAATGTCCGTCAGTTGATTTAAAACAAGGCTTTTTCTGACATGCCGATTAAGAGTTTATTCAGAATTTTAGCCCTCACAACTTCAGGTTTCATATCGTCTCGGCGAGGCCGTTAAAAAAGTCTGTATTCTGGGGCCGCACTCGGTCCGGACCTTACTTTTTTTTAAGGCTCGGCCGGGCCTAACGTATTTTTTCATACCGAACCGGGACTTGGTTCATTCTACCTAGGTCTGCACACTGCGAAATTTTCAGTCCGGGCCATGACCCAACCCGTATTAAAATTATTGTCTCTGACTGACCTGATCCGTGAAAAAATCAGCAAAATTTGCTCCAGCCCAAAATTTGTTACAAAAATGCATATATTTTTAAATCGCTATTATTTTAAATTAAACTTTAAAATTCATTTTTAAAGGATCGTAGATTTAAAGGCAAAGAAATTAAAATACAGTAAAACCAGGGAAAATGATCCTGCCTATGACAGAATCCTGTTTTAAACGGAAATATGTTTTGATATATGCAAAATGAATATAATAATACCTGATGAAAGAATATACTACATTTACACCTTCTAAGAAGGGAACTTGTCTATAACGCATTTTTTCTTTCCTATGTGATTCCGTCTTAGAAGATTATACTGTATAGATTTTTTCAAAGTCTCCAATACATGGAATATGGATATACGATATTAAATAATAAGTGAAACATTTGCATACAATCAGAGATTCATTAAAAAAAAAAAATAAATATCACAGCCGTTGGCGCTTCTTTAAAAATTAAGGTTATAAACATGAAAAAAGAAAAGCTATATTTTTATATTAGCTATATTATAATATTTTTTGTCAGAACTCCTCCATACGAAACAATTTTTAACCATATCGACGTAAAAAACTATGTTTTGTAGAAATTCAGCCAGGCCGGGCCGGGATCAGGCTACAATTTTAATTTTTTTTCCAGGCCGGGCGAACTGTTTTTTTTCCCTATGTCTCGGCTCGGGACCGGGACTGGATATTTCGACCTGTGCAGACTGCAGATCTCTAGTGCGGACCTCCGGCATATTTTGAAAGCAGGTTTAACGTAAAATCTATACGCTGCTATTTTATGTCTAAAGGAGAAGACTGTCTTAAATCGACTTTTAATAACATTCAATTTGTGGATGATCCTTATCTTGCATTGAAAATAAGTCAATAACTCATCACTCAGATGTATGGGTAAAGGGTGTAAGTCACGAATTTTGGATTTTAACATCTCTGCGAGTTTTGTAGATATTGAGATGGATTTTTTTTGTGTTTAATTCAGGAATGGATAAGGAAAATTTTCTGATTGGAAATTTTACTCTACGGGGGCCGTATAAAAATTGAGTTTTGTATTTTCTCAATTAGACCCCCTCTGGAGTTGCAACTTATGTCATTACATTTTACACCTTTTATATGAAACTTTGCAATTGGAAGTATGCGTCTCGAAGCAATATTTAAGGAAATAGCCTATTGTTTCGATCTTTATGAATCACCCTGTATATATATTCGTTTTTTTTAAGTGTATGAAAAATGTGTCAGCTTTCAAAAACAGGTAGATTTGAAAAGGAGAAAAAAAATTCCAGTAACTGTTCTATTTTCCATAAAAGATATGCATGAAAAGGATGTTTTAGAAAATAAAATTGTTGGTTAAATCCTACATGACCTTTAAAAATATCACTCATTTTGGAAAAAGAAATCGAGTTGCTCTTTTAATGCTAAAATAAAATAAAAACATATTCTTCAGTCGTACTTCAAAATTAAAAAAAAGCTGAAAGTACTGAATGTATATAAACTAAGTAACATCTGCATCGTGACTAAAACTCAGTTTGTGAAAGAAATTGAAAATTTTAATTTGAATGAAAGAGTGTCTTTAATTTGGAACACACTCTTTAGTTCAAATAAAACTTATATACTCGGATACTAGATAATTTTATTTGCTTTTTTAAAGACATTAATAGAAAACACACGAAATCTACATATTTCATATTTATACTTTTAATATTATTTATTTTTGAACAGTTTTCCTTTTTCATAGAGCTGCAGACACGAGAAACTTTAAAAAGTGCGTTTAGAAAATTTTTCTCCTTCGAAATATATAATAAATAATAAATAATATATATTTAATAAATATTTTTTAAGTAATATGTCATTAGAAACATATAATAGATATAATTAGTGTATGCATGATTCGAATATACTTAAAATATATACACTATATGGCCATTAATCACCGGACACTTTCAATTTTAGACATTTTTTCGAATATTTAAACATATAATTGTCGGATGTTTTTGGAAATTCAGGAAGAATATGTTAGACTTCATATTTATCAACGACTATTTGATCAGAAGGACAATTAGTGGGCCAACAAAAAATCAAAGAAAAATAATAATGTTTGAGATCACCCTGTAAAATAAAATGTACGAAATGATCTATCACTATAGCTTACGAATATATGGATATTGTGCAATATATGTATTCATTTGTGGAAGAATAGAACGTATATTCATGGAGATATATCGTTTTTTTTTTTTTTTTTTTAAAGTTCAAAACATTTTTGCATGTTTTTTGGTAATACAGTGCTCAGCGAAAGTTTAGACAATGATCGATTATGCTTCTGTACTGAGAAGTATGTAACGAATTGTTATAACTCAACTGTCATATATTACCGGGGACTTATCTTTCATACACAAATAAATTTTAATTTATGCACTTTACATAATATATAATGAGAAAAAACAAATTTAACATTGTGGCAAAAGTATAGACAATTTGTCTGTTAACAGAAAAATATCCATAAATTAAAATCGAACTGCACCTACATTGTCTGCTATTAATGCAAAAATGTGAGTTCCCATCGAAGAAACTAAATCCTGCATCACTTGGGGGTCTATTTCGTGCCAAACACTTTCAACAGAGATCGAAGTTCATTTACAGAGGGGTATTTCAAAAAATTGCATAAACCGTATGAGATATAATGCCACAAAAATTTTTGATTGCGTTCAGATCAGGGCTACACGCGGGCCAGTCGAGAACAGTAATATTTTGAGAGTTAACCTAATTTTTTGATTTGTATGCAACATGAATAGACGCATTATCTTGCTGAAATACATACTTTGGAAGAACTAAAAGTTCACCAAATGGCTGTCAATCGTTTTCCAATGTATGTATGTGGTATTACGCTGCTTGGCGACCATTGAGAAACTCCACAGATACTCGAGAATTAAAACAAACTGAGGCCCAAATCATTAACTCTTTCGAGGGCGGTGTCCTTAAAAAGGACACCTAATTTTAATTCCAAAACTAACATACGGCACCAAGAAGATTTAATTAAAATTTTCCTTTTATAATGTACGTGAAAATAAGCAAGTCCGTATTTTCTGATAAATTCTGGTTTCAGTCCATTATTTCAGCAGTTTTATAAACGGAATTACTCCGCGACGGAAAGGGGTCAATTTGTTGTGAGATTTCAAGGCTAGTTGTTTTATCATTTTCATGTAAACTAATGTACATCATTCTGTAATTCATCTACGAAAGTATCCGTTGATACAAAGCTCCGACTCACTTTTAATGCGATTAGCAGTCATCATTTGTCTAGATACCAGTTTATGGATCCTTCTATAATCTCGTTTTCTGGCCACACGAGGCCTTCCAGATTTATGTTTTGCTTTCAAAGAGTCACCCTTAGACAGTACTTAATAGACAGACTTCTTTTGACGATTCAAAGTAGCTGAAATGTCTGCAACAGTCTTCCCTTTCGATTTCAGCTTCCATGCTTTAATTTCTTCATCTGACTGAAAATTCCTAGCTCACGACATCTTCACTAACCGATACTATCGCGAGGTGCACATAAGTACTTCATGCATGTGACGTCATAAGTTTGAAATTTGCGTTTTTCCGTGAACAGTTGCCTAAAAATCACAAAAGTGTCTAAACTTTTGCAATATGCAAATTTCACTTTTTTCAGTTAAATTAAGTAATATCCTACATTAAAACCGTTATTTTTCTCCTAAAACGTTTAAAATATATTAAAAAATAAGTACAGCCATTTGTATAACCCAAGTGCTGGTATTTTTTATTTAAAGATTAAAAATCACCAGTGTCTAAACTTTTGCTGAGGACTGTATAATGCAGGGCTTCTTACAAAATTTAATGCCAGTTTCAAAAAATTTGACAAAATGTAGTAGAAATAATATGGTGCAATTGGAATGTAAAATATTAAATATTTGATGAAATATGAGCAGTTGTATGAAATATTTTTTATTTGCACATGCGCGCAGGATAAAAATATTTTTTCTCATGGTTTGATAGTCAACTCTATGGAGCAACTCATTAAAAAAGTCAGTCAAATATCGTGAAAATTCAGAAGGATATCGGCAATATAGTTAGCTAATTTTTAGTTGCTCTCTAAAAGCTCCTGAATGATAAGGGATTTTCCATAAATTGTCCTTTTTTATTATCTGGCTTTCAACATAGGAGTTTGTACTTAATGAATGTCAACGAGTAAATTCAGAGGAAATGCTTATATTCGATACTTCTTCTTTTTTTCTAGGAATAGACTCGTTCTGATGGTTTTCCAGGAAGAATTAAAGTATCAATAAAAAAGGAAAACTAAAAAAAGTAAAAATTAAAAATGACAATTTATGGAAAAACCCTTATCATTTAGCTGTTTTTGAAGAACAACTAAAAATCATTTCAATTTATCTCCGATATCGTTCTGAATTTTCACGATATTTGACTGCCTTTTTTTATTCGTTGCGCCATAGAGTTAACTAGCAAATCATGAAAAAAAAATATTTTGTATCGTGCACGCATGCGCAGATAAAAATACTTCATACAACTGTTTATATTTCATCGAATATGTAATATATTTACATTCCAGTTGCACCATATTATTTCTACTATATTTTGTCAAATTTTCTGAAACTGGCGCTAAATTTGGTAAAAAACCCTGCCCGATTTAAAAAAAAAAAAAAACATGCAAGAATTTTTTTTAACTTTTAAAAGAAAACGATATATCTCCTAGAATATACGTTGTATTATTTCGAAAATGAATACATATATTGTACAATATACATATATTCGCAAGCTATAGCGATGTATTAATTCGTGCATTTTACTTTACAGGATGATCCCAAGCATTATTATTTTTCTTTGATTTTTTCTTGTCTCGCTAACTGTTTTCTGATCAAATTGCCGTTGATAGATATGGAGTTGAATATATTCTTCATAATTCTGAAGTTACAAAAAATTCTGACAAATATATCTTTAAATATTCAATAAAATGTCTAAAATTGAAAGTGTCAGGTGATTAATGACCATATAGTGTATGTACCGCTCCTCTTTATGCAAGCGTAGCAAAAATGAAAGTAATGCTAATGCACGACTCAAGAACACGTTCCATACTTACTCATATTTTTCTTTCAGCAATATATTTCCATCAATACACTTTTCATTAATGTAGTTTTTTCTTTAAAAACAATATATTTTTTTCAGTGTAGTAGTACTTTAAAGTTAAGGTAGAACAATATAAGCATAGTGCATAAATTTTTAGTATAAACGTTTCCTAAAGTTGAAATAAACGTTTAGAAGAAATGTTTCAAAGTATAAGCCCTTCGAAATAATCTAATGGATATAATTAAAGGATAAATAATTCAAATGTACTTGAAATGCACCGATATTCTTTATTGACCTCACAAGGGCAATTATTAATACGATACATTCAGATCTTTTTCAAACTTTGGTTGTTTGAAAATCCAAATTAGATAAAACAAGTTCCGTTTTAGCTCATACGCATAAACCAAAAAAGTTACAGCTGATTGAATATTTCAGTATTTTAGAGCTTTTATAAGTACGTCGTACAATTTTAAATTGAAATTATCGCCTTACTTTTATTATAAAGTGTCATATCGCTTTATGTCGGTGTTCCTTCATTAAAACTATCGATAAATAATGACATATCTGAATTCTAATGACGCTATATATTCATCAAACATATAAAAATCATTCGACAAAGTGAAGGTGGGGAACAAAGTCTCGATACCTAGCATATTTAACAATTTTAATATCGATGTTAACTGTACAACTCCATTTTCATTACTTGTTAGTTATGTAATACAGTCGGACCTCTATTTAACGAACCTCTATTTTGCGAATTTCTCTATTTTGCGAACTTTTACTTGGAACCAAGAACATTTTGCAAATTTCTTCGTAAAATAACCTCCAAATAGCGAAGTGTATTCTCTATTTAACGAACTTTTCCTTGGGATCTAATATTTTTTTCTCCCTATTTCTTAAAATATTACTTGACATTTGAAACTTATTCTTTTTTTTTAACACATTTTATGATGATCAGTGACCATTAACAGATCTTACCAGGCACCTAACTCACCGAGAACAGTAAACTCGTTGTGATTCTTTGCTTTCCATCCAAGAAGAGGAAACTTTCAATATCCCCTTTTAACCCTCAATAGAGCTTCTCCGTGTCCTTAAACTATAGTTTCCCGTTTATAGATTGTTGATCATGATCAGTCGTGTTGATAATTTCGGTTCTTGTAGCTCGAAAATGTCAAAGCAAAAGTGCTTGAGCATCAAAGAAAAAGAAAAATTATTATTGATGAGGTGGATAAAGGCATGAAGAAAAAGAATACTGCTTTAAAATTTGATATTCCTCCAAACAGCTTATCAACAATTAATAAAAAATCGTGATTTTAATGTAAAATAATTTTTTTAACTGAAAATACAATGTATTTCCAGACAATGTTTTGTTTCATTCTTATTTCCCTTGCAGATTTCTTTTTGATAGGTAAAATAAGTAAAACAAATAGATATAATTTATAAAAAAACTGTGACTAATTACTTTTTTGAATTGTATTTAGTGTTTATCGACTTAAAATGTGTTTTACGTAGTTTAAAATATTTTAAAAGGTGACTCTCTTTTTAACGAATTTTCCATATAACGAACTTTTTTTCGGGATTTAGCGACTTCATTAAATAGAGGTCCGACTGTATTCAGTGATGAATTTCGGGAGTGACCTGAGTGGACATCCTCTCTCCCTCGCTGAAGCATTGAAATGTCCTCCAGGAAGGTTTGAGTTTCCAAGTTTACAAATGGTTAAAAAGTGCACCCCCCGCCCTCCCACACACACACACCCGGCTCTCTATAATGCACACACTTAGCTACAGATATCTCCAGAGAAAAATGTTTGAATTCAACACTGGTAGTAGTGAAAACTCTATTATAAAGTAGTCAGACAAATACATACATACGATTCTAGTATCGATGCATAGTTTTTGTCCTCATTTTTCTCTCTCCCACACTATCATTCACATTATGATTACAATTACGTTCATTCTATTTAAACTATTAAGAATTATTCTTGTTACAAAATATAAAATTTTGAAGTGTGCATGCTTACGAAGTATCATAGTAGATCTCACAATCACATGAATTGAAATGTAGTTGTTTTCATATATTTGTTCCAATGATTTATTAGTCAGTTTTTATATGTGTATTGATATATCATTAGTCAACAACGGGTTTAACCCTTTATTTACTGACGCTACTTATAAGTACCATTAAAATAACTTGTTATAAAATTCATTAATGCATCGATTAGTTGTAATACAGTTTAGAACGAGTTATTGATATATTACTTTATCTTGTTCGTAAAGAATTATTGGTTACACAAAAGTAAAATATTTTTAAAAGGATGATTTCTTTTGCATTTGCATCTTTTCAGCTTTCTTGGCGCTGGGGAGATTTTTCAATTCGGAAATATTTCTATTTATATATTATTGTATTTATATTTATATTTCTAATGTAAGAACATTATATTTGTACATTTCCTAATTCTACAAAATACTACGAAAAATATTTTAAATAAAAGATTTGAGTGGGGTTATAAATATTGCACAAAATCCCTATAAATTCAAGTATAATTAATCCTTCAAAATCCTTCAGTCCTTCTAAAAATATTTCTAAAATTTATTAAATGATTGTGCAAATCTTCTAATGTAGTTTAAACAATTCACGAAAAATGCTTTAGAAGATAAAATTTTCATGAATTCATAATTCAGTATATAAAGGGTTAATGAAAGAACAACAACATAAAATATAACAGTTATAACAAAAGCAATAAGACGATTTCTCTGAAAAAAAGGCATGGTCACTTTAATATGTTGAAAAATTCAATAAGCTAAAACTTTTTTGTTAATGAATATTTTGCACTTTTTTGTTATTCATATGCTATTTTTATATCTATACGGTGAAAAAAGAAAGGTTTTTAATCTATGCAAATATTATATAATAAAACTTCTTCCGATTTATACCATGTTTGTTGAGCATGATGAAAGAACAGCATTAACATAAACATTAAAATTAACATTATATTTTTCCAGGTATAACTTCATTTATACAGCTAAAAAGGTTTATTTGGGAATTGATAGCATCTAAAAAACCAATATTCCGGGTAGTGAAAACTGAATAATATACTGTATAAGATACTCAGAAGTATTTCCGAAAATTGCAAACAGCAAAGGAAACTTCGTTTTTATAATTTCTTCTTTAAATTTTGAAAGTTTATTGGTTTCTGAGGTTTCTAAAGAAAAATGACCATTTTTAGGAATTGTGGGCAAGTCAGAAGGGATTATATTATAATTTCGTAGATGAAGACAAACTTTTTTTTATAGTGTAGATAGGACATCCAAATTACCAAATTTTGAAGAAGAACGGAGTGTACCACTTTACTAATTCTGCTACCTCAATATGACTTCTTTTTCTGATTGTGGTAGTATGGCTTTGGATTTAATCAGATGAAAAAGAAGGAATCGCTCCCTTAAAACACACAAATAACTCATGTAAATTTTCGGTATTTCATAATTTATATTATATGGTTTAAACTGTTAAATAAAGATTCATTATTTCAAAATGCATTATTTTTCTCAGAAATTATGGAATTTTGAGGGGGTTTTGAATGCAGGAAGTGTATTTAAATCAGCTTTTCATATTAAATATTACAAAACTTTGTGAAATATATACTTTCAATATAAAACTTTCCAAAGGCGTCATAACACTAAAAAGAATCCACTCAGTTTGAAGAAATGAAACGTTTTTTTATATAATGATATAATTTGAATAAGTGGAATGTCCAATATTCTTTAAGTATATTACCATGTTCTTATTTCACTTCTCCTTTAGTATTAGTTCTGCGCTCTGTAGTACCTTAATAAGGGATTTAGGTTTCATTTTTTCGAAATATTTTTATTCTTATATGTTATAATGTTTAAAATTTTTACTTTACCATAATATCTTAATGAGCTTTTTACCTTTTTTTATCTGATCGTTAACGTAGTGTAACGTACCGTAATTTTAAAGCGCGGCTATTAATTAATCTATACGAAAACTAAACATGTATGGACATGCAGTTTGAAGTGGATTAATAGGAACAAATAACAAATTGGGAACTTTTCGATTAGTGCCTAGCATTAAATAGTAGACAAGATGGTGTATGCTTTGAAAAGGGAATTCTATTTCTGAATTTAAACGCGATTTTTCTTTTTTCCGTTGTATTGTCTATAAGTTTATATAAATATTATTTCAGACTATTTGCTGAAGCGTGAGTAGAAATTGGTGTAGATATCTTTGCAAACTGAATTACTTTAATTAAGTATCAAGATTAAATACAGTGCTATGTACAATAGAAATAATACAGAATTACTACATCGTTGAGATACATGGTCGGATACATCGCCTGGAGCAGTGCTTCGCTCGATGTCAGGCCACAATTGCCTCGACATTTTAATTACACGCGCTGTTCTCAGCGATAAAGTGCTGAGTTTTTACTTTCTCAGACAAAGAGAGATACGTCATTTAGGTGTGTTAGGTGAACCATGTTGAGGACAGCTTGTTACCACGCACCACCAAGGTTCATCGTCATACCCATCTCTTGCTTAAATATGACTGAATATTTGAACGTTCAAAGAGCTGAATATGTTGTACTCAGTACGTATTCCAGCTGAGTTTATACTTTCTCATACAAAGAGATACGTCACTTAGGTGTTTCATCTGAATCATGCTGAGGGCAGCTTGATGCAACGCTATATCGAGGTTCATCGTCATACCCATCTCTTGCTGAAGTATGACTGAATATTTGAAAATCTTCAATACGTTAAAAAAACTGAATATCTTGTCTCAGTACGTATTAACGACCCCAAATCTAAAACTTTTGAGAAATTTAAATGATATATAACTTTTCGATAATTTACTGCTTCAAAATCAAAAAAGCCATACTACTTACTGAGTACAAGTTAAGTTTTTCTGTCCTTTTGACTGAAAAAAATAAATAAATGGCGATGCATTAAAATCACAATTTTGAACATTTCTGAGAAACTGACTGTCTAATTTTAGAGTCAAGCTTACACTTTCCCTTGAAGAATTATTTGAAGACAGCGTAGGTTACATTTTCACTACGCTGAACTTCTGGATAAACTAACAACACATTAATACACATATTTTGCATGCTTTCTTTTAACTTACAGTTATGTTTGTATGTGGCAGTCAAATCTTTTGACTCATTTTTAACTCATTTCCTGTAGACACAGAGATTTGAAATTTAGAGTATGTGTGTATTCCATAAGTCAATACAGGATTTGATCATTGATTTTTTAAAATTCGATCCCTAAGGGGGCAACGTGGGAGCAACGGTTAATTTCCTATGGAGAATTCAGTATCAGCTTCAACAATGAGTATTTGTTGAAAAGTCCTAATGGCAGGGTTAGGGCCAAATTTTGTCAAATTGGGAAAATATCACCAAATTTGACGATAAAAATAAGTTGCCATATATGAAGACAATTTGGCGATAGTGGCTAAATTGGTGAGATTCCAATTTTTACTTTTTAATGCATTTGAAAACAAATATATATTTTTTCTACATTTTTGTGAATTTTAATGAAAGCCTGTTAAACTTTTTTTTTACGTTTATTATTTACATCTACAGTTTTGAGGTGACATAATTCTATTCTCAACATGCAATTTCATCTTAATCCTTTGACAGTCTAGCAAAGGAGAAAAATTGTAATTTGTTTTCTCTTATGTTGTTTTAAATGCTAAAAAAAGATTATTCCTTCAACATTATATAAAAAAACTTAATTGCGAATATGAATATAATCCTTGAGAGTATTAATCATTCTTCAAAGTATTAAAAATGCATTAAATCAATAGAATTATATAATTTAAAAATGTTTATACTGTATTGAACCTGGAGCTTAGTGATCGTATTAACACGGGCTTGTTCGCGAGAGGGAAATCTTCAGAAAATTTTATTCTTATGTCAACAATTTGTTTCTATTCATAAAGAACTTTATTAAAATTATGTGGGGTGCTTCTTCGTTTCAGGGTGTCTAGCATTACTCTCAAAATGATTATAGGTTGCTTTTAATGCTTTTGCCACTGAAAGTTATTTTGAGTCGACCATACATTAGCCGTTAGTGTACAGAATTTACAAGAAGAATCAACGTATTCAAGTCAACACATTCTATATATTTTCAACAATAGCGAAATTAGAAAAATTAAGAAGCATTTGCACATAAAAAATTGATATGATCACAATCTTGAGATTTTTAGAATGCTGTCAATTTACGAGCACTAATTAGAAAATTAATAAATGTGATAGCCTGTAATAAACAACATTCTGTGTTTTAAAAGACGCAATAAATATAAAATAATACGTGACAGAAACATTTCCTATGCATATATTTTAATTCAGTTAAAAAATATAGTATGTCAGAGAATTTCTGCATGTGCAATATTTTCGATCTTTTCTGGCGTGGGTCTTCAATGCCTCAATATTTTCTGAATTTGATTTCAGGCTCCAAAATGAGGAAAACATGTAAATCATATTATTTGTAAAGTCAATGTTCTAGATATAAAAAAAACTCCAGTTACCGGTTTTGTATTGTAACCATCATATTTGGCAACCCAATGCTATTAATTAAAGTGATTTCATAAAACGATTTGAAAAAGATCGTTTTTTTTGTTAGCTTAATTTTATTACATTTTTCACAGGATTTGGTGTGTTGTCTACTGCTGCTGTGATTGATGTCCCTTATTTATATAAATATTTTAATATTGATAATGAAGTTGTTTGAGAATATAGTTTTAATGCCCAAATGCTCAATGCATTAGAAAAGTCCTCACTATCGCATTTTACGTAACAAACTCAAAAATTAAATTTAATAGAGAGTATCCATAGTAACAGCCATACCAACTGAGACCATATACACACATAGGAGAAAAAAAATCACCCATATTGTTAAATTTTTTTGTGGCCTTGTAGTACACTGTAAAAAAAAAATTGTAAAGTTACTAAAGTTTTTCTAGGAAACTGGGATTCCAGGAACTTTTTATGTAACGGCAACAACAAAAATTCCTGTAACAGACGCTGTTACAGGAATTTTTCTTGTTGCCGTTACATAAAAAGTTCCTGGAATCCCAGTTTCCAAGAAAAACTTTAGTAACTTGACAGATTTTTTTTTACAGTGTAAAAAACAGTGCGGCGAGTTTTCTTGTTTTCATTATCTTCATTTTAAAAAGTTTTATTTATATCGCAGTTGAATAATTAAAACCCCATAAGTTAGCATATTTCCAGGAACCGTCAAAAGCAAACGTTTGTACAAATGACATCCTCCAATTCTTCAGGCAAAATATTTGTCGTATATATATATATACACTGTAAAAAATAAATCGGTGAAGTTACTACAGTTTTTCTAGGAAACTGGGATTCCTAGAACTTTTCATGTAACGGCAACAACAAAATTTCATGTAACAGACACACTTTTGCGCCGAAAATCAAAAAATCTGTAAGGTTACTAAGAATTTTTTTGGATACTGGGATTCCGAGAACTTTTCATGTAACTGCAGCCAGGGTTACAAATAAAAGTTTAGTAAGATTACTGAAATTTTAGCAGATTCATTTGTAAAGTTACAGATTTTTGTAGCTTTACAAAAACTAGTTTTGTAGATTTGCAGCTTTTTTCGTACAGTTACAGGTGAAAGTTTAGTAAGCGTGTAACTTTACATCTGTAGAACTACAGATTTTTTTTTACAGTGTATATACATACATTTTAAAGTGACAAGATTTTTACTTAGCTGCATGTGAAAGTGTTTTCATTGTGCACAACAACGTGCTAATACCATTTTTTTTGTGTAACTGGCTTTTTTATTCTAACTGTTGTGAAATTTTGAAAGCAACTTATTCTATTATTCCAACTTCTCCTAATTTTATGAATTGCTTTTTCTTGGCCAGTTTAATAAAAAAATAGTGGAATCTGAAGCTTTCTTTTTTTATCACCGCCAATTTCAAAATTTTTATTTATCTCTCAATTGAATAATCAAAAACCCATATGTAAGCATAGTTCCAAATACCGTGAAGAGAAAATTTTTGTCCAAACGAAATAGTTTCCCAGCAGTCAGATGCAATATTGGTCGTTTATATATGACTTTTAAAATGGCTAACTTTTTTACTTCACTTGATGTGAATGGGGTTTCACTGTGCCCGATAATGTGCTCGTAATATTTCCTGTATAACATGCTTATTTCCTCTAACTGTTGTGGAACTTTCGAAGCGACGTTTATAACCGCTATTATTGCAATTATGCTGAAGTACATATAGAAAACTCCTTCTATGACGTGGTGGTAGTTCATTCTAGTGGGTTCCAGTTCTAGGGCTAAACCTGTAAAAGCAATCGTCATCGTAAAACAGAAATGAATAAATACTGGTAGGGAAAAAGTTTTGTCGTAGGATTCCACTCTTTTGATCAACTTTTCATGCATGTGACAATGGTACGAAATTGAATCATGCCAGATACTTGTCCTTTTAATTACAGTTTTAGATTCTTCTAAATAGTTTGCCAGTTTGAGAGTCAAGAAGCAAAATAGTATTAAGAAAATCGTCGAAGGTAAGATAAATTCTACAAAATATAAGAAAAAGAAAAAGAAAATAATACTATAAATTATGTATTCTGATTCACTTATTCGAAAACCTAGAAACCAAGTGTCAATGAATGAAGATATAGAATGTTCAAAAGCAATGCATGTTGACAAGATTAAGACAGTAAAAAAATTAAATAATATGAGACAAAAGTTAATTTTATGGCTTGAAATTTGGTTTAAACTCTTGGTATAGACTTGACAAACTGGATTCTGATGACAGTTTTTGAGAAGTGAATAAATTTTACTCCGTCGTGAGTAAATAGTGTGCCATAAAAGAACGGATAAGATAGAACTAGAAACTGAAAATATTCTTGATTTTGAATCATCTAAAAATGGTTTCTTTTCTGTTAAAATCAATATTATTCCTTTGTAAATCATCATTAAATGCATAAAAATGGGAAATGGATGTGAAAATTTCCACAAAAATGAGCAGAATTTTGATCTTGATACTGCAGTTTGTTTAATTCCTATAACACATAATAGATTAATTAAATAAACACGCATAGATGCAAATTGTAATTTTCTTAGAAATGAAATTTTCTTTTTATTGTTATCAATGTAATTCATAATTTTATATTATTTCATTAAAATTATCTTTTATTTCATTTGAAGGAAGTAAGAACGCATATTCCTACAAAAGAGCCATATTTACGTTAGGATTATATCTTGCCTTTGATACAGCATTTTTGTTATATATCTTTTATAGAATCTTTAATTTACTGTATACCTAGTTTATTTAGTAGTGTTTTTTTTAAACGTGGATCATTGATTCTAATAAATGAAACATGTGAATGCAGCAAAAAATATTTTTTTTGCATTTCCATACTCATCTTATGATGTTGAGACGAAATCAGATAATTTAGTTTGTATATGTCCATTGTTATATTACTCAGTGAGAATATATGCAATGATTCAGCCTATAAAATAATTCACGTTCACAAACATTCATTTTTAATAGTGCAGTTAATTTCATTATGCTTGTGTTCGCGTGATTTTTGCTTACTAGTTTTTCAATTAAATTTTTTTTTGCGAAAATATTTGTATCATTTTAATTCTTGAGAATGCTGACGTCGGAGCAATGAAACATGTCGAATGTCAATAAATAAAGGTATTTTTTGCCTTTTAAATTTATTTTTTATCACTTACAGCAAATATTACGTTACTTTAATGTCCAATGTGTTAGAGCGGAGTTCGCTACTTTCATTTCCGCCGAATGATAAAGGTTTTCGGTAAATTGCTGTATGTGTTTCATTTATACTTGTGCTTATTTGAGCAGTCACTATTCTATCTCAGAAACTACGTTGATGGAATGAACATTACATAGATTACATCAAAGTGCAATATCTCTTTGAGAAGATTTTACCTTAATGATTTGCTGATAATTTCCGTTGATACAGATCTTCTAAAATTAAAAACAACCCGCCAATATTTTATAATTTACTTAATAGCAATTTCATAAACAAAGGAGAAATATCTCGAAAACACTATAAAAGTAACAACTTAGGAATGATGGACACATAGAAATAAACAGGAAAATATTTAAAAGTAAAGCAAGAAGATATTGCATTAAGAAATGAAAATTATTGATTTTTAAGAAAATTATATTAAAAGATGAAATGTTTCTTTATGAGAGACTATCATCTATGACGCGCAATCTATATTATGTTACAAAATCAATATTTAACATATAATAAAATAATCATATCCATTTTAAATTCAATTACCTAATTTAAAACACATTAAACTAAGTTAATAATTGGTAAAAGTGATAATTCATATCTTTTCATGTACAGAGTGCCTACAAATTAGTTAAGGAAAAAGAATGATTTATTGAGTGGAATTGATAGGAAAAAATTAAAGTACATATTGTTGTAAGATAGAAAAATAGTTCAAGTTTACCATCATCACAAATGTTCGATGTGACTTTCGTGACTCTTCAAATGTCCCATTGGTAAATCATTTCTTGCCATAGATTTGTCAGCATGTTTCCGTCCATCAAATTAATTGCAGTGCAGATTCTTGAATTTAGTTCAGGAATGGATGGTCGGCTTCACACTTGATCCTTTACAAAACCCCATACACTGAAATCGTGCGGCGAAAGATCTTGTGATCGTGGTGGCCATTGAATAACACCCCCGCTCGCTAAAAGATAGCGTCAGTTATGACACCTAACGCCATCTATGAATAAGCTTCTGCAATATATTACTAGTAGTCTGACTTTCAACTAGTTAATTTCATTTAATATTTCGGAAGTTCTTAACTTACGAAACTGCCCAACGAATTTATAGACATCCTGTATTATGTATTATAAATACTCATTGTATTTTATCCTTTTTAGCAAATATTAACATAGTTTGATGTGTTCAAGTGATTTTCATGTATGATTTTAAAACACATTACTAGAAGTATAAATAGATTGAAGAAAGTGTTTTACGTTAAAGAGTATTGAAAAATTAATTTTTTCTGTTACTGGAAAAAAAAAAAACTTTTTCTGTTGATGTTGAACAATCCTTCAAGAGTTTATTTATTTTGTTTATCTACAGCAATATTCAAATATATTAAAATATGCTCATAAATTAAAAATGTTTTTTGTATGTGCATTTAAAAAATTTAAAGTCACATCTAACATGTAGAAGATATTTCTTTTTTTCCTTCTTTTCCTTCTTTTATTTTTTTTTACATTTCGTTTTTATAGTTTTTTCTTCTTGTTGAAAGATGTAATTAATTAAAAAAAAACCTTTTTACTAAATAATATTTACTTATAATATGTTTATAATTTTTTAAAAAGAAATTGTGAATGTACAAAGAACAGAATAATCAAGTTTTTAAAAAATTTAATAGGTCAGAGGATTTAAAAAGAAAAATGTTAAAAAAGTGCCATAAAGTTTAGCGATTGTAAACTTTTAGTATACGTCTATAAAAAAAAATCATTTTATAAGGATATGCAAGAAAATTAATATTAAGGCACAAAAAAAGGAATTTTTTAGACTACTTTGTGTTGTTTCGATAACTGAAGAACGACGTGACACGAGAAGAAAATGAATTTATATCACGCAAGAAAATTATTTTAATAACCAAAATGCTTTTTTCAAAATTATAATCTCGATCATGTTAAAATATTGCGCGCGTGATTTTTATTTATTTATTTTTAAATTTCATTTGTAATAGTTTATTGTCATTTTCCATCTTTGTGTTTATTTGTTTTTCTGATAATGATTGAGTAAATGCAATCGAAACATGCCAAATTATTAAGATCTTTTAATGTATTTTATTAACGTTTGACGTCCTTTTTAGCAATTAAAAGTTTAATATATATTTTGAGTGTGTTTTTAGAATATATATATTTTGAAATATTTTTAATGGACGTATAAGAGAACTCCTGTTTATCATTTAATAACCAAAATGCTGTTATTAAACACCAGTCTGCATTTTTAAACTTTTTGTCAGATGATTTCTTATGATCAAGTTTACTTGAATCAATTTTTGATGCTGATTCCGGAAATGACTTCCATTTTTGTCTATCACGTCAGGATTTTACAAAAAAATAAGAAGTTGTGTTTTCAATATTTTAATTAATGCGATCAAAAATTTGTCACAATTTCATATAAACTATTTCATTATATACGTTAAAACTAGTGTAAAAAATCTCTTCATAAGTTCATGATATTTCTTTAATAAATGAAAAATAAAACAGTGTTCAATTAAACAAACTTTCTTCTTTTTCATTTTCTTGCAGATCCTCTTTCATCATTTATGTTCTTCTTCAACATCCAACAGTAGTCTACCATCATACTTACATTCCATCTTCCGCGGTACCTATTCTCCATCTCTTTGATATCTTGGTGAAAGTACTCACCGTACTCTTCTCTGTAATGTCCCAGATTTTCTTGATAGTAGTTGATATGGGAATGCAGAAAGTGCATTTTTACACTAATATTACAGCCCAACTTCTTGAAAATTACTAGCATTGTTTCAACAATATTCTTGTAATTTGGATTTCCTTATTCCTTAGAAAGTTTTCGGTAACATATTTGAAGGCGGTCTGTGCGGTTCTTTTTTTTCCAATATCATTGATCGTTTTTTCAAAATCTTTGTTCTTCATTAGTTTTTTGATTTGAGGACTAACGAAAATTCCAGCTTTTAATTTTTTTTGTGTGGAATGAAGAGAAATTTCATAGTATGGTACTTGAAGCAATACCCATCTTGTGATAGAGCCTTTGCAAATTGCTTCATTAATCCTAATTTGAAGTGTAATGGTGGAAGCAAAATTTTTTGAGGTTTACGAGTAGTTCATGCCAATTAGTCCAGGGGAAATGTACCAAAAAAGGGGGTTACCTTGCAAAAGGTCGGGTAGAAGATTTTTTTTTTCTGAATTGTTTATAATGATGCCAACATGGAAAAACCAAGTTTTCTAACAAAATTTCTTAAGGCTAAATTTTCTAAGGCCAAAAAACAAGAAAATTTTGGGACCTTTTTCGGTTTTTTAAAAATATCTCGAGACTCGTTGCCGCAACATATTATTTGTCAGTTACAATATTAAAGAAGATAAAATTCTCTACAACTTTCATATTTACAACTTTTTTATACACTCGATAGCAAGTGGAGTACGCCATTTTAAAAATAGGACAATTTTTTCAATTTTCTTAAAAACCGTGAAAAACGCAGTTCTGCCCCGATTATTCAAATGTTTCTCACGGATTAAATCGTGTATGTCAACTTCTATATATTAGTAGCAGTAAATTATGTGTTTCAGGCCTAAAACTAGCCTTTTTTGCACCCGTGGCAAATACGGATTTTGCCCCCACCCCACCCCACCTCTTTTAAAAAGAAATTTTACCACGTGAATTTTAATAAATCTCTAATAGCCGGATTTTGAAAATTTTAAGTGTGTAAGCATTACATACGTAATGCTGTACTACGTAATCAGCTTTGCCAAATATTGATTCATTAAAACCTTGAAAACCGTATCGAAAGGAACCGAAATATATTCCACTTTAAACAGGCTTCCATCTTAGCAGGTATAATTGTTCATATTCTTTCTTTTGAAAAAATATATACTTTTTCTTTAAAGACCGAATTCCGTATACAAATTTCATTTTCAAAGATTTTACGGTAGTTTTCGTATTGAGGTGTTTAAAGTCACAGTTATATGAACTATGGGACTAAATTAGTCACATGAAGACATTCGCAAGGTAATATTAAACCTATGGGAGCGTTCTTGACAAATATCTCACTCGCATTTTGTTACTTTTAAATAATTTTTTTTTTCATGGGATACCTGAGACCAATATCTAATGTTGTGCTTTTGTACTTTTTCGGGTTTGGTTGCTTTATATTTATATATATATATTCGGACACTTTCATTTTTGGAAAACTGTTTGGAAATCGTTCTGAATTTTAAAGTATTCTGTTTGAGCTTTAAAGCAATTAATAGATAATCTTAAAGTTTTATATATTTTTTCATGCTAAAATGATATTTATTGATATATGTGGAAAAAATTGACAATATGTTTTAAAACTAATCTTTTAAATATTTTTTATAAAACTAGTGATCTCAAATATTTTATTAACAGAATTTATAAATTTTACAAGATATAAATGCATAACATTAGTTAGTGAAACAATCTGGTGTCATTTTTATTGTAGCTATTTTATAAGGTTTTATGTATTTCTTACGTAAAAGATATATTTATCTTTTGAGTCCCCCCTTTTACATGGAACTACAATTAAATGTTTGCTATCTTTAAAACAGTAAAACATTAAAACATATGTTTTCAATAATTGGTAAATAAAATAACCATTGTAGTGGGGAATAAAATATGTTTTTCGCAAATTTCCATACCTGGCTGATTTTCAAAAGATGTGTCATGTTTTACTGTCCTTTTACATTTGCACAGAAAAATAGTTAAGTATCATAATTTTAATTATTGCA
Organism: Maratus speciosus; assembly: GCA_963932465.1. NCBI lineage: Eukaryota > Metazoa > Arthropoda > Arachnida > Araneae > Salticidae > Maratus > Maratus speciosus. The sequence continues at coordinate 259,286,194 of OZ010791.1, forward strand.
TTTTAACTATCATGTTTTTTAATGATAATTTACATATATATTATTATTTATAAAAAAAATATTTAAAAATAAGAAATATATTCTTTTGTAGTCAAAATATCATTAAAGCAGGTAGTCCCAACAAGCTATTTATTAGGTAAAGATTTGACAAAGTTCTATTTGAAACAGATTGTTATAATTTTTTATACATTTTTATTTATTACGAAGCTACTAATTAGAAATATATTTATTTTCATTAATTAAACTTATCTATAATTCTTAATAATTTTTTTAAAACCGTGTCCCAAGAAAGAGTGTCATTGCCATGCTTCTGACAAAAAGTTCCTCTGGATTTTTTTAGAGGACAACACATGCCTTTTTATCAAGACAAAAGCACTCCTTAAGGCTCCGCTGCAATGGAACTCCCCGAACGCGAAATCCCCTGTTAGCCTATGGGAAAACTTTCAAGCGCGATGACACATTACCTAATGTAATTATTAAAATACCGTTTTTACCATCAGAAAGTAGACGTCAGATGCCGATGATGTGCGTTTTTAAAAATTATCTCCCTAAATTTTAAGTACATGAAAAATTCCTATAAACTTTGAAATTTCCTTTTGATTAAATTCAATCATCTTCTTAAAAATACTTAAACGTAGACAATTTTTAAAAACGCACATCATCGGCATCTGACGTCTACTTTCTGGTGGTGAAAACGGTATTTTAATAATTATATTATGTAATGAGTCATCGCGCTTGAAAGTTTTCCCATAGGCTAACATGGGATTTCGCGATCGGGGAGTTTCAGTGCAGCGGAGCCTTAAAAGTCAACTTGCTATCAGGTTTAGGAATAGAGTAAATAGTTTTATAGTTACATTAAAACAAGCGAAGACTTTGAATGTTTTGGTGAGTATTCTTTTGTAAGTCATTACCGTACCCAATTCTAATTGATAATTAAATGACATTTTATTTCTTAATCTGCTTCTATTATATGAAAAATAGAAGATCATTGTATGGGCCAGAAGATATAATGGCTGCAATTTATGCCTGTGGAAAAATAAAAATATTTTGCTTAATTTGTCATTACCGTGCTCACTTATGTCATTAATACCAAGTGCATTAAAATTTAAAAATTAGTTTTCAAATGTTAAATTAGTAATTTGGTCACTGCTGATGCTTGTATATTAATGTTTATGAGGTAAGGTAATTATTTACAAACAATTAAAAATTTCTGATTATTTCTAAAAATTTGATTTTGGTTTTCCAAAACATGGACAGATTTTGAAAATGACCCACCTATTCCATTGATACCTGGAAAAATATGTATGCATTATAAAAATTATAAAATTTATTAAAATTAAGCAAGAAATCTTTTTTAATTGAAACTATGGTGCCAATAAGTTATTATATATTGAAAAATTCTTTTAAACAATGCTTTGAAGTTAACATTGTATAGATTTAAAGTTACTGTCTAAATATGAAAATTGTCTTATTCATCTACACTCTGCCCTACTTTTAAAATTATATAAATTTATTGAATATAAAATGTCTGTTGAGATGAAAATAAAGACGTGGGTGTACAAATAATAGATAATTTACTGCTACAAATTTTTAGAAGCCGACATACACAATTAAATCCGCGCGGAACATTTGAATAATCGCGGCAAAACTAAGTTTTTCACGGTTTAAAAAAAAAATTGAAAAAATTGTCCCATTTTTTAAATAGCGTACTGCGCTTGCTATTGGGTGTATAAAAAAGTTTTAAATATGAAAGTTGTAGATAATTTTATCTTCTTTAATATTGTAATTGACAAATAATATCCTACGGCAACGAGTCTCGAGATATTTCCAAACAATCAAAAAATGTCCCAAAATTTTGTTGTTTTTCGGCCACAGAAAATTTAGCCTAAAGAAATTTTCTTAGAAAACTTGGTTTTTCCATGTTGGCATCATTATAAACAATTTAGAAAAAAAAATCTTCTACCCGACCTTTTGCAAGGTAAAATGTACATTTCCCCTGGACTAAATCTTACTGTATTCTAAAAGTAGTTAGGTAAGTTGGCAAGTATCCAGAAGTATAATTACGTTATGTGTGACTATCCCTTGTTTTCAGGGATGAATCTTCGAAATCAACTCGTTTCTATTGCAAACAAACTATACGTGATGGAAGAAAATTAAGAACAGTTCTGTAATCAGCATAAAAAAATGCATTAAGGGCAGTCATTGGTTTTTAATCATCTGATATCATGCAGACTAGTGTAATAATACGTACAAACGATTACAGTCACATGTACAGTCGGTTAGCAACAAAAACAACAACGACAAAAAAGAAAATGAAAATGACAGAATGAGAGAGAGAAAGAGATAAAGAGAGAGGACACCTTATCTATACTAATATTATAAAGAAGTAAAAATTGTTTGTTTGTTAGAGGTAATCTCTGGAGCTACCAAACCGATTTCAAAAGTAATGGTATCAAAATGACGGTGTTAGTCCAACTTAGAACATAGGCTATATTTTATGTCGGTACCACTACCCCAAAGAGGATGCAGGAGCAAAAAATGTTCTAAAAATACGATTTTTGCGTTACTGAAGGGCCTAGAAATATGAAATTTGGAATATTAGTTACTTATAAGATATAAATGATGTCTAAGAACAGTTCTTAAACAATTGAAATTTAAAAGGGGTGAAAATGCAGAAAATGTGTTCTAAAAAACGTTCTAAATGGTAGTTTCTACATAATCTCAGGAAATACCAAACCGATTTAAAAAATAATAGCGTCAAAATGATGGTGACAACGCTTGCTCTAAGATAGGCTATATTTTATGTCGGTGCCACTACCCCAAAGGGGTGCAGGAGCAAAAAACGTTCTAAAAATGCGATTTCAGTGTTACTGAAGGACCTAGAAATATAAAATTTGACATATTAGCTACTTATTAGATATAAAGGATGTCTAAGAACAGTTCTTAAACAATTCGAAATTTAAAAGGTGTGAAAATGCGCGAAAAGCGTTCTAAAAAACGTTCTAAATGGTGGTTTCTACACAATCTCAGGAAATACCAAACCGATTTAAAAAATAATGGTGTCAAAATGACGGTGACAACCCTTGCTCCAACATAGGCTATGTTTTATATCGGTGCCACTACCCAAAAGGGGGTGCAGGAGCAAAAAACGTTCTAAAAATGCGATTTTTGCGTTACTAAAGGGTCTAGAAATATGAAATTTGAAATATTAGCTACTTATCAGATATAAAGGATGTCTAAGAACAGCTCTTAAACAATTCGAAATTTAAAAGGGGTGAAAATGCACAAAAAGCGTTCTAAAAAACGTTCTAAATGGTAGTTTCTACACAATCTCAGGAAATACCAAACCGATTTAAAAAATAATGGCGTCAAACTGATGGTGTCAACAACTTGCTCTAACATCGGCTACGCTTTATGTCGGTGCCACTACCCCAAGGGGCTGCAGGAGAAAAACGTTCTAAATTGCGGTTTTTGCGTTGCGGAAGAGCCTAGAATCGGGAAATTTGGAATGGTAGTTAGTTATATGATATCAATGATCTCTAAAGACATTTCCTAAAAAAAAAATCGAAATTTAAAAGGGGGTCAAAATACGCGAAAAAGCGTTGTAAAAAACGTTCTAAATTGCGATTTCTATGCAATCTCATGAAGTACTGAACCGATTTCAAATACAATGGTGTAAAAATGATGGCGACAGATCTTGCTCCAAGATAGGCTATATTTTATATCTGTTTCCACTACCCCAGAGGAGATGCAGGAGCAAAATGGGCGAAAACCTTTCTAAAAACGTGCTAAATGCCGATTTGTCAGCAATATCTCATGAATAATCAAACTGATTTCAAAAATATTGTTAGGAAATTAATGCTGACAGCCTCTGCTCTAACATAGACGCTATTTTATGTCGGTATCACTAACAACTAGACGTTGCAGGAGCAAAAAAGTGTTCTAAATTTCGATTTTTGTGATTGGTAGGGGCTAGCAACTTAAAATTAGGCAAGGTACATATTTATTAGATATAAATGATCTTTAAGAACAGTTTCGAAAAAATTGGAAATTTAAAAAGGGGTGAAAATGCGCGAAAAGCGATCTAAAAATGTTCTAAATTGCGATTTCTACTCAATCTCAGGAAATAGCAAAGCTATTTCAAAAGTAATGGTTGCAAATCAATGGTGACAGTCCCTGCTATAACATGGTTATATTTTATGTTGCTGTCACTGCCATCTGAGGGTTGCGAAAGCAAAACATGTTCTAATTTGCGTTTTTTGCACAACTGAGGGGTCTAACACTTTAAAGTATGGCATGGTATTTACTTACAAGACGCAACTGCTTTCTAAGAACAGTCGAAAGAAAATTCCAAATTTAAAAAGATGAAGTGAGCGAAAACCGTTATAAATTATAATTTTTATGCAATCTTATCAAATACCAAACCGATAAAAAAAATAATGATGGCAAATTGTTGGTGATAGAACCTGCTCAAACATAAGCTATATTTTATGTCTGTGCCACTACCACCAGGGGGTTGCAGGAGCTAAAAACTTTCTAAATTGCGATTTCTGTGATACTGAAAAGGGTAGAAACTTTAAATATGGCATGGTAGTTACTTATAAAATATAAATGCCCTCTAAGGACTGTCGAAAATAAATTCGAATTAAAAAGGGGTGAAGCGAAGGGGAGGTGCGAAAAGCATTCTAAAAAAGTCCTAAATTACGATTTCTATGCAATTTCAGGGAATATAAACCGATTATAAAAGTAATAGTTGCGAATCAATGGTAACAGTCCCTGATCCTACACAGGCTATATTTTATGCCGATGATTCTACCACCTGGGGTTCACAGGAACAACAAACGTTCTAAAAAAGGCCTTTAAAAGCTTTCTAAATTACGTTTCTGTGGAATATTAGGAAATAGCAAACCGATTTCAAAATTAATGTTGGCAAATTAATGGTGACAGTTCCTATTTCAACATAGCCCTTTATGTTGAGAGAGGTGGTAGGACTTGGAATTTGACATGATAATTAATTTTAAGATGTAAGAAGATGGTTTCTAAAAAATTCAAAACTTCAAATGAATACTGAAATGAGCGTATTAATTGAGCATAAAAGTTTCAAAATATTTTCTAAATTATTATTTTTTTAGTTTTATTTCGTTTTATTAATTTAAGTCTCATTTCTGCCTAATGCAGTGTAATAATGATGTTTAATCAAACTGTGTTTTAAATAGCAATTTTTGAATTATTCCTAAAAGTAATAAGTACCTTTTAATAAAATAAAATATTACCTTTTAATAAAATAAAAATTTAGTTAGTACGTTTTAATAAAAATTAGACATATAAATCTCACTTGGCATATTTTAAATATTACGCGAGCAAAGCCGCGGGGTTTGCTAGTTCATTTTAATCTCGTAACTGCTGCAGAGAAAACAAAAATAGCATTCATTTAAGAATTATGACGTTTTTGAATTTATGTTTAAAAAATAAGCTTATAGGGGCAGAGGAGGGGGGGTCTTCCTTCAAAAATTAACGAAGTAAACTTTGAAATTTTTAATACAACCGCCAAATTTGACATTATATTTGTCTGTTTTGGAACATTTTACCTTGTGATACCAAATTAGAAGCCATTTAAACATATGACATTGGCAAATGCTCTTATCAAGGAAATATAAAATCGAATAGCTTTTTTTTTTTTTTTTTTTTTTTTTTTCAGTTTTGGATAAGAACAGACGGTCTTTTAGAATATGCCATCAAAACTGGTGTTTTGAACGCGACATTTGGCGCAAAAGTGCGATAAAGAGACTAACATCGCTCATAACTTAAGATGCACTTAATTTATAGAAAAAAACCCCCACCTTAGATTCGTAATTACTTCAATAGTCATGCTTTTACGTTTAAAAACAAGTCCGTAAATGTATCAGTAAGTGCCACGGGGAAAAATGTGTTTGAAGGACGCTCTAACCATTAAAAAAAAAAATTTTTTTTTTCGTAGTACATTTGACTTATTTTATTAGCGCTATGTTTGAAATACATGTATAAGAATTAATTTCATACAGTGTTGCCAGATTGGGGACAATTTTGTCCATAGACTGTTGATTATCACCGGTTTTTTGAAATAAAAATATTCGGCCTATTTAAAAATAGATTTAAAATTCTGAAAAATAAGGCGAATTATACTGTTTTGAAAAAGTGGTGACAGTCAAATAATCTAAATTAAAAAAGTCCACAATCTGGCAACTCTGATTTCATATCAAACATTATATTCAGAAAAAACACTTAATAATTCATTTATAGGGGTTTTTAAAATACACTTACCATTTTGAACATACTATGATCGCAACTAAGTCAGTTATAACGCATTAAAATATCTATTAGCACTTGAGTCGCTATTATGTACATATTATTTCAGAAGAATTTCTTCAAACCTTCTTACGATATAAGAATTTCTCAATTAATATACGAATAGGTAAAGAGTTCTCGTTACCTTCTAAAAGAAGGCCATTTTAATAAAACCCCCAATATTAATCTCCTTTCTATGCAGTGATGCAGTCCGATTCTGTTGTTTATTTAAGCTGAAATTTACGAGCTAAATGAGCTTTATAAACAGATATTATTATTTCATGTATACATATATATGTAATAATAAAAATTTTTGCCCTTTTATCTTAGTTAAATATTTCAAATTATTATAATATCAACTTTTTTTTTTTTATCTAGCTTTAATAATATCTTAAATATCTTTTATTTTTTCCCTATGCTTTTAATCCAGCGTATTTTATTGTTCTAAAAACCTTAATCCATTCGTAGCTTACTTCTTATAAACCCACTAAATTACTTTCTTTCATTTTATTATGAGATAAATTCTTTTTTTTTCGAATGTATCTAATATTTTGTTCTATTGATGTTCCATATTCCATAATTCCTTACCAGATCCCGCCAACATTCTGATTACGTTATAAATCTACCGCTGAGAGTAAATTAGCTCATCCACGTCACGCTTTCTCCCGCTCTGCTCCGGAGTTATCCAATCGCTGACATAATCTCCTCTCTCTTCCCCACTTCCACTTAGCTGGATTGGCCTTCTTTTGGGTCGGTATACTTACACGTGTGTTTTTTGCAAGTATTTATAATGTTGCATTGGCTGGGAGAGACATATTTTTTACGATTACTGTTTTGCTTCAAAATCCGCTGTCACTTGGAGTGCTTTTTTCCCGTATTTTCGTCAAGTTGTTATAATGTTTAACATCTAGCGGTTTACATTTACGACGTAGCAACGACCCGATTATGGGTAGCATAATTGCTAGTGGAGTCCATTTTATGACTCTCTAATAAATAATTGATGCATCTATCGGCTTCAGTTGTTATTTTCGGAGTAACTAACAAAGGATGAATGCCTGATCTTCCACTCTGACCATGATTTCACGACTGCAAAACTTTGATTTATTCGGTTGGAGTTAGATAATGAGTGTATGCCGGCTGCTTAACACCGATATGTTTCTGTCATACTAGTGGATTCATATGAATAAGCCAAACAGTATATTTACGCCTATAGAAATATAATAATAATTAGGGCGGGTGGCGTTCTCAAGGTCAGAATAAAACCAGTGAAACTCTGGCTGAATGGAATTACGTTGCCTAATTTTCGTCGACTATGTGCATCTAGAATCCCATATACGGAAGTGTCGTCGGGAGTATGTTGAGTCTCAAATCCAATATCACCTCCTGGTGGCAAATTAGAACACTTGACAGATACATTTACTAAATTACACCTATCATAAGTGAGAAATGTGCAAGTGTGTGCTCAAAAAAGAAATCTCTATTTTTATTTTGAACAATAAAGTTTTAGGTCATCATGTCAACATTGCTGGGATTTTCATCTCTGTAAGTTAATATTTGTTCTATTATTTTTGTTACAATATGTAAATCAAATTTATATACTGTTTTATTACTGTGGCAACATTAAGTTCATTCTTTAAAATATTGTTATTATTATAAATTAATAGCAATGAATTATTTTATATTTTATTTTATATTATTATTATCATAGAAAGTATATTTACATTTATTTAAGAGTTATTTTATCTGTGTTTATTATGTTTATACAATTAAAGTTTATTCTTTTGAATTCGCAAATAAATGAGTTCGCCGTATAATAACACAAATTCGCCGTTTAATAATGTAAAGAAGATACCTAAATCAACATTTTACAACAGTTTAACACATTTTAAAACCATATTTCAACAATTACCGTCCTTAGACGAAAAGGTATTCCAGTTCTTTAGTGCAGTTTTGTATATGATCCATAGATTTGTACAGATTCTACATAGAATCCTAAAACTTTGTTTAGTAAGAAAACGAATAACATGATTAAAATTAACCTTCAGCAATTTCTACAATTAGACAGAAACTTACTTGAATTATTTTGTACAATTCTGTTTATTACATACTTTTATTAACACCACATATTAGCTGAAATTTAATTCAGGCAAAAGCATGCTTAACACTACAGAAATCGCATTTCCAGGAATTACTATCCATAGACGACCATGTATCCAGTTCTTTGCATAGCCCTATCTATGATTTTATTTATATGCTGCAAACATATCTTAGTATACTAAATGCAGTTGAGCTTGAAAATGCATGACTCAAATTAAAAAAAAACACCTTTAAGAAATTCACGCTCATCCTCAGCGAGACTTATGAATTTTTTTGTGTAGTCCTGAAAATGGTCTATAGAATTTGTGCATTATCACATAGTATACAAAAATTTTAACTTAAAACACGCATAACTCAACTGAAAATTCACTCTAAGCAATCATACCTAATACACAACATTTCAAATACACTATTTTATCGGAAATATTTTATGTGTTCCTGCAGATGAATGATAAATGCAATGTACATCACATTCTACGGCAAGCATCTTGTAGCAAACTTCAGCAATGTACATCAATTTCATCATATTTGAAAAGTCCAGCATAACTGAAATACTCCGGTTTTTCCCGTAGACCGTCACAAAACAGAACTCTTGTGTGCGATTCAGTAAATGAATAATAAATGTTTTGCATCCCCACATTCTATAGAAATCACGTATTAGTGCACACCAGGAATTAATATGAATTTCATTATGTTTGTAACAGAGTAATATTATTGAAATACGCCGAAAATGATTTTTCTCCATAAATCATAATATAACGGAATACTTCTGGATTTTCCTGTATACTGTAAGTGCTACTCATAAATTATTGTATCTAACAACCATCTTCTAGTGCAGTTCAATAATGTATTTAAATTTCATTATGTTTAAAATATTGTAACACTACGAAAATACACCGAAAAGGATTTTTCCTCATAGACCCTAATGTAACGGAATACTTTTGAGTGCCCCTGTAAATGATGTACGGACACATGTTATTTTCAATACCGAACATGTATGCCATGGTGAACCTCAACAACGTACATCAATTAAATGGCAATCCGGGTTTATTTACGCAAACCAGACAGACGCCAGACAAACCCAATTCATAAATACTTTTCAACTATGTTGGAAAGTGTTAATAAAAAATAAAGTATATCTTAAGGGGACGAGGGACCTTAAAAATAAATTTTTTATTTTTTGTAAATTTCTCTTTAAATATTATTCAAAGGTACATTATATGCATTATGGCATGCATTTATTACAAAAAAAAAAAGTTATTTTTGAGAAAAAGGTGGAATTTTACGCGTCGTCTTAGAAATCTCCGAAATTCCCCCTGCGCGTTCCATATCAATGAAAATCCCCAATATTTTTTATAAAAGTTTGGATTATATATAAATAAAACTGTGCATCGAATTTTATATATTTAAATATAAATGTATAAAAAAAATCAAAATAATTTGAAATTTATTCGAAAAAATTAATTTTTTTTTTTTTTTTTTTTTTTTTTTACCTTTATCTTCAAATATATAAAATTCGATGCACAGTTTTATTTTTATATATAAACCAAACTTTTATAAAAAATATTGGGGATTTTCATTGATATGGAACGCGCAGGGGGCATTTCGAAGATTTCTACGACGACGCGCAAAACTCCATTTTTTTCTCAAAAATAATTTTATTTTTTATTTTTTTTTGTGATAAATGCATGCCATAATGCATGTAATGTACCCTTGAATAATATTTAAATTGAAATTTACAAAAAATAAAAAATTGATTTTTAAGGTTCTTAAGGTCCTTCGTCCCCTTAAATAAAGGCACATAAATTAAATCTGTGAATAAGACAGTTTTCTTATACATAAAAAAAATAATTTTAAACATTAAGTTTCGTTTGCTGCTTTTTTATATTACGGAAAATAAATATAAACATTCACTACCTTAGAATTGTTGCAATATGTGTTTAAATGAAACCAAGCTGTTTTTGCAAACATTTAGTCATTTTCTAGTTAGTCTAAAACTGAATAAGCTCGTTGCAATGAGCCTGAAAAATATCAGGCTGATTGGAAAACAACAGGTTATTTTCTAATTAACCTAAAGCTGCAGAGGCTGTTAGTAATAAGCCTGAGGCCGTTAAGCAGATTGTAAAATGTAGATGGCTCTCCAGTTATTCTAACTCTTTTTAATCTTAATTTCGCCGGATTTCTTTTTAAGGTAAAACATGGAATCTTTTTTAAAACATCAATATTCGAAGTGTTGTCGGTTGGACATTTTTAAATATCTAGATTGCTTCATTGCTGTCCTTTTTTTTTTTTTTTTTTTTTTGTTTTGCAAATGTAACATTTGCTTTACTTAATCTGGCATCAAATAAGGAAATTTCAGAAAAAAATCTAATTACGTAATCTGAATTAAAATAAATTCTCTCAACTGGTAACGCTGATTATTTTGCAAAATGTATTCTTTTTTTTTAATTTTCTTGACTATTTTATAATTTAGAATAATTTTATTCAAAACTGCAATTCGTTTCACTTTTGTTTTAAATGAGATACACAATAATTTCTTCGGAACTTCATCATTCCTTTATATTGCATATTTGTAAAATTTCAAGTGCAGAAAATTGAAGAAATTTTCTCTGAAAAAAATTTTATGTACTGTTCTGTTGTAGAAAAAATAATTGTAATATTAGTGTTTGGATTAAAATTCATACGTGCGTTATTTTAATACTTAATCAGATAGTTGAAGGAAATTGTATCACAATAATTTCTAATCATTTTTGAATAAATAAAGGATTTTTTTTCAAAATGATTAAGGAAATGAATTAATTAAATTTTGAATTAATTAAATGAACTAGGTACATTAAATTTATAAAAGTTCACATTTCTCCCTAGAAAAATACCAAAAAGAAAACTATTGTCTTAAACTCTTGAGACAAAACAGTTTTTTCTCAAAACTCTAGAGAAAAATTCGTACTTCGCACATAGATTGTAAAATTGTTTCTATTATTTCCAGAATATAATAATCAAACTGCATCTTTTTATAAGGTGATATAAAAAATAGAATAAAATAAAATAAAAAATTCAAAATGCATGAGATAGTTGAAATTTCAATTTCACCAATTACCACACACTGTTATAAAATTATTAGATTTCTTTTGCGTAGCTCCGTGTACTATGCTAAAATTTAATTCAGCTAGAAAACGCGAGACACAAATAACTAGTATGTTGTTCATCACAAAACTTTCTTCAATATAGATCACGTCAATTAAATCATTTAAATAGTACAAGAAATTACACCAATTAAGCACTAATTCATATCAAAGTATATCTGAATTTGAAGTTTGATAAAAATTCGTGCCTTAGTTCTTGAGATAGAGCTATAGCGGAAATTCCGAAAAATGTAGTATAGCAGCGCCACCTGTTGAGTGATTTACACCAATACATAAACAGCAATAATTGATATCCAGGTATACATGGATTTGAAGTTCGTTGAAAATCCAAGCATTAGTTCTGGAGATAGAGCTATTGCGGAAATCACAAAAAACAACATAGCAGCACCACCTATTGAGCGATTTACACCAAACTGTATAAAATGTTAATTCATGTTAAGGACTAACTGATTCTAAAGTTTGATGAAAATTTGTGCATTAGTTCTTGATATACACCTATAGTGGAAATTCTAAAAAATACAGCATAGCAGCGCCACCTGTTGAGCGATTTACACCAAAATGTACAAAATGTCAATTCATGTCAAGGATTAGCTGATTCTGAAATTTGGTGAAAATTCTTGCATTAGTTCTTGAGATACAGCTATAATGGAAATTATGAAAAGTGCAGCATATCAGCGCCACCTGTTGAGCGATTTGCACCAAAACACAAACAGCACTAATTCATATCAAAGTATACTTGAATCTGAAGTTTGATGAAAATCCAAGCATTGGTTGTTGAGATAGATCTATCGCGGAAATCGTAAAAAATGCAGTATAGCAACGCCACCTGTTGATCGATTTACACCAAAATGTACAAAACTTCAATTCATGTCAAGGACTAATTGAATCTGAAGTTTGATGAAAATCCGTGCATTAGTTCTGGAGATTGAGCTATTGCGGGAATCGTGAAAAAGGCTGCATAGCAGCGCCACCTGTGGAGCGTTTTACACCAAAAACCTATCAGAACCAATTTATATCAGGGACTAGCTGAATATAAATTTTTACTAAATTCCGTGCATTAGTTCTTGAGATAGAGCGCCCACAAAATTTGTGTCGCATACAGACAGACAGACTCACAGACTCACATATGCACAGATTCACCGACAGAAATTTTGTAAAAACATGTTTTTCGGAATCTCTGACCCCTAAAACGTGTAAATCCGTCGAAAACCGACAGTCGAAAATTTTCACGAATCCAATACTTTCTTCTTGTAAAGATAGAAGAAAGTAAAAATGCACTTCCAGAAATTACCATAAATAGACGGCAATGTTTCGAACTTCTTTTGAGCAATCCTGTAAATGAATTTATCTACGTTCTAGCAAAAGTTCTTAGTGCACTATAATAATAATATAAGCATAATAATTCATCTGGAAAATTCGTAACACAGTTTAAAATACACTTTTAGCACTTCATGCTCCTAGATGATGGTGATTAGGCATACTTTTGTGAATTTCTGTATTTGATGAATAAAATATGTACATATCGCATTATATGTTAAAATTTAATTAAGCTTAAAGATGTATACCACAACTTAAATCTCTCTTTCATAATTAATATTCATAGAGAGTATTGTAACTAAACTTTTTGCGTGTTTCAGTAAATGAAGGATAAATGATATATACTCCGGATTCTATAAAAAGCATGTTAAGTAGTACAATTCAATAATGTATATCAATATAATTATGTTTAAAGTTCTATTTTATCTTTCAACTACACATAAAACAAATTTTACCCATAGACAATATGTAATGAAATGCTTTTGTTCGTCCCTGTAAACGAAAAATAAACACTACACATTCCACTTTCAATAGGGAACATACTATAGTGAGCCTGAAAAATGTATATCAATCTAAATATATTTACCAAGGTTAGAACACGACCAGGCAGCCAGAAGGCCAGTAAGACGCAAGACTGAAGACATAAACATTTTTCAGCTGTGTTGGAATGTGTTAAAAATGCAAAATGACAAGTACAGTTTTTTTCGAAAAATTGAGTATCCACTACTTACTCTCTGTTTTAAAGAGCTTAATGGATAATATAGCATTCTTATATAACCTTAAAACTTGCAGAACCAATAAAGAACATAAAAAAAACTCACTGAGTTAAAAATAACAAGTAAGAAAAATCATGCGACAAACATAGATTAATAAAACACTTTTCAACCCATTCAGAATACTGTAACAAAATTTCACTTTTTAGGTGCGTTCGTAATTATACAAATACGTAGCACATATAGTCGTCGTTTTGTCCGTTTGTCCGTCCGCATATAACAGAGAAAAAAATACCCAACCGAATGGTCTGAAATTTTAAATATATTATTGTTGCAAAATTTTGTCGAGTCATTTCAAATTTCATGAAAATAGGATGTATAGTTTAATTACAGGCACACATTCAAAAGTTTTCCGTTACATTACGACCAATGGAAAAAAATTCTTGCAAGTGCATTTTAGTGATGTTACAGTCTTCCGAATGGTCTGAAATTTTTAATATATAATTGTTGCAAAATTTTATCGAGTCATTTCAAATTTTATGAAAATCGGATGTATAGTTTAATTACAGGGACAGTCAAAATTTTTCCTTTATATTACGGTGAATGGGAAAAAATTATTTCAAGTGCATTTTAATGATGTTACAGCATTTCGAACAGAATGAAATTGATATGCACTTATGAAGTGCACTAAAATATACATTAAGTACAATATGCGGTGCAAAAAATTATTATAAAACTAGTTATAGTATGAAAACACCTTATTTGCCACGTTTGACGAGCAATTTACAACTTGTTAATAAGTGAAAAGCCGGTGCTTAAGTAAACAATTTAGAAAACTCATAACACGTTGGGAAACCCAATTTTAGCATTACTATGTATAGTCGGTGGAAAATCTGAATTCTTTTGTGCAGCCCTGTATAGGATGTATAGATTTGCATATATACTACGTAGTATGCAAATATTTAGTTTAGTTAGGAAACACATTACCTAGTTCAAAATTCCGCTTCAGCAATTTCCGTCAGCAAGCGGAAATGTACTCGAACTATTTTGTGCAACCCTGCATATGATCTATAAAATTTATACATACCAATTAATATGAAAAAAAATTACTTTTAGAAATGCATAACACAATTGTAAACGCACTTCCAACGATTATTGCTCACAGTATACTGTAATCAGTTTCTTTTGTGTATCCCTGTAAATGAACGATAGACACTACTTATACTATATTCTGTACTAAGCATCTTGTTGAGCATCTCAGTGATTTACTAAATATAGTTCAGCAGGAAATTGCGTAATTCAATTACAAACAACCTTAAGCAATTCAAGCTCAGGCACAGTTTAATACTTTCGAATTATTTTGTGTAACTCCGTATAGGGGAAGTGTTCCGTATCTTGTTCTGGTTGGAACGATTGGCGAAGGAACCTAAAATGGCACCAAAAGTCCCTTTTAGCTTATTACCAAATTTTTCAAGATTGCGAAAAAACATGGTTTTTAAATATTTATAAACATATATTGATTTCATAAACTTTCATGTGATATGCTAAAACGATAAGTACATATTTATATAAGTATGTATTATTTTTATGTATGTTATATTTATATATATCATTATACATAGAGATATACATAAACTGCTGGCCATTAAAATTGCAAAACCATGAAAGAAAGAAAACACAAAAAAGATATTTATTGTAAGTAAACAGCAAGAGCATAAAAACAAAATGATTAAATTTGTAAGCAGTTTCGGGGTTTACAGGTGTGCGAAATTAGTAGAAATAGCTGCCCCCTCTGGCAGCTAAAACGGCTCTTTTCCGGTTAGGCATGGGGTCGAACTGGGCTTGGATGACAGAAACGGGCAACTTATTCCATGCTGCTTCAAGTCTATGCCACACTTCAGCAACCCTATTAGCTGGAGAGGGGTGGCGGGCCAGTCTCTTAGCAATCTATGGCCAGATGTTTTCAATGGGTGACAGATCTGGAGACCATGCAAGCCAGGGAGGCAATCGAATACCCTGTGTATCGAGAAAGGTCAGAACACAATGTGCAACATGTGGACTTGCGTTATCTTGTTGGAAGATGGCGTTTGGCTGGCCTCGAAGACAGGGCACAACCACCGGACGTAAGATGTCAGAAATGTACCGATCTGCGTTCAAATTACCGTCGATCCGAACAAGAGATGAACGTGTCGTATACCCAATGGCTGCCCAAACCATCACACCAGGTGCAGGGCCCCTATGCCAATATCGAATGCAAGCAGGCGATGAGCGTTCTCCTCAGAGCCTCCAGACACGTATACGGTCATCAGAATACTGCACGCAGAATCAGGACTTACCTGAAAAGACGACATTATGCCACTCATGTATTCAGCTTTGTCGTTTGGCGCACCAGCTTCGCCGTCTCTCTATATGCAGCGTTGTCAAGGGAAGCCGCAGTAATGGTCACCATGCTGACAGTCCACGCTGCTGCAAACGTCGTCGCGCTGTACGAGCGGATATTGGGCACGCTGCAAACATGCCCATTTTCTGACTAATGGCTCGTAATGTGGTTGTACGGTTTTGCAGGGCCGACCTCACCGACTTTGTAGGGCCGACCCAGGGCCCTCCTGTCTGTCTTCTCAGGCGTTAGTCATGGGAGTGCGTTCAGATCCTGCATGCCGTTCAGTTTGACCCTCAGCAATCCATTGATTCCTTATTCACATGACAGGTGTTGGATTTCGACCAGTGCGACGGGCGATATCACGGAACGATAATTAACACTCTCAATAGGCAATGATCTTGCCTTTATCGAATTCCGACACTTACTGGTCGGTATTTCTTATTATTATTCGAGGCATATCACGATATTCTGAGCAAACGCCGACCTTACAAAGCCATTTCCGAATGAGAAATCCACTACGCAACTTTTCTGTTATTCAGCGCTTCAGATGTCGTTTCTCCCGCCTGCGTCATCTAAATTCGCTGAAATACTAATCATTTGCATATTCTAACCTCTTCTTCCTTTCATGTGATTTTGACGTTCACCAGATCCTTCTTTCCTGGTGTTGCAATTTTAATGGCCAGCAGTGTGCATAAATACATAATCTATACACCAATATAAATAAAAACTATATACTTTTATATATTTAATATTTTATCTATTTATTATATATGTCAAATTAAAACATAACATTAAATTATACACAGTAATGTTATATGCACCTTAAAACATATTAAAATCACAAAAAATATGTTTACATGATATTATATCTATAGAAAAATATCGTTTAAAAAACGAAAAGTTATAAATTTTTCGAAAAAAGTTTATTAAATAAAAAAACAAACAAACACATAAAGTACATTCCAGTAGTAATAAAAGCAATACCAAAGGCAATCAACCAATCGCAGCAACCACATTGAAACATATATCGCCAGAAAAAAGCTCGCCAAAAAAAGCAGAACAGGATATGGAACTCTCCCCCCGTATAAGATCTATAGAATTTATGCACACTAGATAGTAAGTAAAAATTTAGTGGAGTGATTCTCCGTAAAGAGGCAATATTGCACTCTCTTATCTTTAACACGAAAAATATTATCAAAAACTGTTGTTCTGTTATATATATGTATTTACACAATTGTGTTCTTTTAAAAATAAATTCATCAAGATCATTTATTAATTATATATATATATTTTTAAAACAATTTAATATAAGATAGTCATTCCTTCACTAGTTCCCTACACATTCTATGTAATTTTAAATTTATTTTTCTCAAATTTAATTAAAATAAATATTTTTTATGAAAGTGTTTTAGCAAAATTAAATAATTACATTAATAATAAACACTAGTTTCTTATTTTTTACTTAATTAAAAAAGTTGTTTTAATTAACAGTTACCATTTTCCCTTCAATTTAAATCATTCCCTCAC
This sequence comes from Maratus speciosus, assembly GCA_963932465.1. Taxonomy (NCBI): domain Eukaryota; kingdom Metazoa; phylum Arthropoda; class Arachnida; order Araneae; family Salticidae; genus Maratus; species Maratus speciosus. The sequence goes on from OZ010791.1 coordinate 259,303,695, forward strand.
ATTTTGAATAAAAATCTAAATTTCAGCCACAAGAGGGCAACATTGTTCCCAATGTTAGAGTAATTTTGTTTGTTGTATTGACATCTTTCTGTTTGGGAGTCTTTAGTTTGAGGTGGACATTGTATGTTGCAGAATAAAATAAACAAATACACATTTATGCATGGGTGTTTTTTTAATCATCATTCCCTCACACAGGATACCTATTTCAAGGTAAGTAAAAAAAATATTTCTAGCTAATATTGTGCTATATGTCTGATACTTAAGCAATTATTCATAAATCATTTGAAACCATTTTGTGTACCTGGAAAAAGGTAGCCATATTGAATTTTATCATTCCCTCACATTTGCTGAAATGAGGGAATAACTATATAAGTAAGGAAATGATAGAACTTGTCAAAATAATTTTAAAAAATTGGCTTTAGTGTTTCAAAGCACTAACCAACTAAATTTATACATTTTAGTACAAAATTTCATTTTCAATCAGTTTAGATAATTAAGATAATGTTCTATTTAGATCAGGACGTTGAGACTTTCTTTTCAATTATAAAAGAAAAATGTGGAGCAATTAAAATATTTTATGTTGCTCGAGAAGAAATAGAGATTTCTAAAAATACGTTTGCTGCTGATTCTAATTATGAAGCCTTCAAAGGAACTCAAAAGGTGCATCAAGTTATTTTCAGGAAAGACAAACCTAAAGTAACTTTTAGATGTTTGAGCTGCTTTGACTGCAACCAACAGGATTGCAGTCACTACCACCTCGGGGAAGAATATCAGAGGTTTGGAAACAAGTACATCTACAGATGCCCAAACTTCTGATTTACTAAACAAAATAAAAAAAGGTAAGATTCAAAAAGATATTTACGTAATAATAAGAATTTGTAAATTTTATTACACATAATACATTAGTATATATTTTAAATTATTTGCTGGAGATTGGGTGATACTGCTGTATGAAGATGAAGAATATCCTGGAGAAGTTATAGCAGAGATAAATGACACATTTAACACAATGACTCAGAGTCAATGCATCTCAGCAAAACCCCAGGGATATATAAATGACAGACATTTATGTTTATCATATTTCTGATATTATAAAGATAATTGTACCAACAGTTCCCTTTGGTAGAAGGGCTACCTGTTTACATTAACTAAATGAGTTTAACCTACTTTTATGTTTAATTTATCTGTAATGTTAATTTTACAATTATTTCGTGGCATTGTATTAAGCTAGAAATTGAAAAATATTAAATTTGTGTGTATAAACTAGAAATTATAACAAAATAAACTTATTCCTACATATTGTATTTTTAAAAGAATTTCCTCATATGCAAAGTATCTTTACTGTCATTTCCTCACTTTTATGAAAATTTAAAATCCCCATAACTTTGTAAAATTTTCAAAACATTCGCTGCTGGTGCATTTTCTATGTTCATTTAACATTAGAACAAACATTTATGTAACGATTTAAAAAAAGTAAGTAGTTCATATTTTCACTTCAGTGCTTCTCAAATTTGCCTCTTTACAGAGAATCACTCAGTTATACCTAAAAACGTATGCCCGAGCTGAAAACACACTTCCGGCATTTATTGTTCATAGACAGTACAGTAACGGAAAACTTTTGTGTGTCCCAGCAAATGATCAATAACTGTTGTGCACGCCATATTTTACCGTAAACATTTTGTGATGTCTCAATAAGATACATAAATTTAGCTTTGTTTAAAATAGTGTAATACTATGTAAGTATACTGAAAACAATTTCTCCTCGTAAACCGTTATGTAAACCAGTTCTTTCCTCTGATCCCTGACGAAATGAACGATAAGTATTTTCGATTCCATATTTTATATAAAACATGTTTTAGTACCCCTCAGAAATACATATCACTTTCATTATGTTTGAAATCGTGTAGAATTATTAAAATACTACGCAAACGATTATTCCCATAGACCATAATATGACGGAATTTATTTGAGTGTCCCTATAAATGAATGATAAGGGCTTTGAACTCTATATTCCAGACAAGCATGTTTTAGCGTACCTCAGAAATGCAGATAACTTTCATTGTGTTTGAAATGATGTAACGACATTAAAATACACCGCAAACGATTCCCCCTTCCCGTAGATCGTAATGTTCCGAATTTCTTTTGAGTACCCCTGTAAATGAACAATAAATGTTAAATTATTCTTTTTAGATAACAAATATGCCATGATCAACAACATATATCAATTACATGGCAATCCGAGTATATTTACGCGAATTAGAGTAAGGGCAAACGGATAGATAGATAGACAAACCAAAATCATAGAAACTTTTTAACTATGTTGGAAACTGTTAAAAAACAGAGAATAATAATATACCATATTTCAAATGAAAATCAAATTTCAAAGTAATTGTTTAAGAGGCGCAAAGGCTAACACAGTGAAAAAGATTCCATGCCGGTACTTGAACCCGGGCCATCAGTATAGCCTGGAAAATTTTTCACTAGTGAGAAAATTTCCAGGCTGGGTATCGTTCCATGTGGTTTAGTCGGTAAAACGTCAGTGCGCTATACTGATGGCCCGGGTTCGAGTCCCGGCATGGAATATTTTTCACTGTGTTGGCCTTTGCGCCTCTTAAGCAATTACTTTGAAATTTCAATTTCATTTGAAATATTGTATGCAAGACGAATATTTCTCTCTGGAATAATTTCCATGTATTAATATAATAATATACCACAAAGCGTAATTTTTGTATAAAAATTACTAATTTCTCAAAATTATTCATACAATAATTGAGTACTCACTTCACAAAAGCTGAGATTTTTTCGCCAGTAATCTTTTAAAAGTAATCAGTATAACAACTTACTCGTCGTCCTAATTTTTCGCGTATTAGTTTATCGACAATTTTTTGACAATAAAAGTAAAAAATAATTCAAAATATTTTATTAAAATTATTTTTAATGAAAAATGATACATTTTACTATTACATAGTGAAATATGAACAAAAAATAATAAACGACACAAACTTTGTGGCCAATGAAATCCATTTCCTCGCAAGTTTTTTTTTATGTTCCTAATGTTTTGTGCATGTTCAAATGAGACGAAATGAGTAAGGCTTACCACTTAGTTGGTCCTCCTTTGGCAGCATAAAAATCGCTCACTATTCTTGGTATAGTTGAAACTAATCGTTGGCGCCCAGGAATTGAAATTTTGTGCCATTCTTCAAGAAGAATTCTTTTCAACTGCTGTTTGTCACATAGTTTATTTTTCGAACTTCCTTCTTTAAGCAGTGTTGCCAGTGGGCTACTTTTTTTAAATTCAGATTTCTTGATTGGCTCCACTTTTTTTGAAATAATAAAATTCGCCTTATTTAAGGACATAGTAATTAAGGCGAAAATAAGGCGAATTTTAATATTTCAGAAAAGTGGTGCTAATCAAGAAATCTGAATTTTAAAAAAGTAGCCCACTGACAACACTGTCTTTAAGTACCGTCACAAATCCCAGATAGAATTGATGTCTGGTGAATTCGAAACCCAATCTAACACAGAAAGGAATACCATTTTGTTGAAGCCAGGATTTTATTTTTCGAGCTATATGCTGTTTGGCTAAGTCTTGTTGAAAAAGATAACCCGAGTGAAGGCCAAGTTATTGAGTTGAAGGCAACAACTGAGTCTGCAAAATTTCCCGATAACGTTGTGTATTGATAGTCCCATCATATGGCATCACTTAGCCAACACCAGAATAAAAAAATACATGCCCATATTTAAACATATGACGAAAACTTGCACTCTTGTTTGACGCATTTTGGGTTTAAAGCATCAATTACTTGACGTACTATCCGACGACCGATATTTCCATTTAAAAAAAAATGGGAAAGGGGATTCATTCGACCATATAACACTTTGCCATTATTGATCTGTTCATTTTAACTGGTCCACAGCCCACAGAAAACGCTTCCCTTTTTGAGCAGGAGTTAACATCGGCTTACCTTTACTTTTGTAAGATTTGAATCCCATTTTATGCAATCTTTTTGTAGCCATTTTACGAGTCACTGGTCGCCCTATGCTTTCTTGCCATAGGGATGCATCTTCTGTCATCGTACATGGTTTGCTGTTTATTACCACTCGACGCAACATTCGATCTTCTCGGGTTGTTGTTCATGGGCGACCGGTACTGTTTCTTAACTGAATATATCCGGTTACAATTGAAGTTTTTAAACCATAACGCACTGTTACTTCAGGCATCATCAAATCTCTGCCTATTTGCATTAGACACCCACTATTTTGATTTTCGATTATCTATTTACGCAACTTTACTGTCAATATTTTACCATCCATTTTATTCATTTTAATTCATTTGAAACCGCTCTTCTTTTAAACAACGCATGCCATGAGCCCCGGATGCGATAATTTGCATAGTTGGAAACAGCCAGCCAATGGCTGTTTCGAAACTTTCTTTAAATGCAGTCGACTTTCTTTAAATGCGAAAACTTTCTTTAAATGCAGATGCGCAAAACAATAGGACTTTCTATTTTTAAGATGGGATGTGTTTTACTTACCCAAATCTAAGTGTTCGACCCCTTTTATTTATTTATTTATTTTTTTTTTTTTGTTCGATGAAATTCATTTTAAATGTTTTTTAAACATTTCAGGAATTTGATTGTTTATTTAGACAAAATTAAGTTTGCGTTGTCTTCCTTTCAAAACTTCCCTTTTAAACTGGTGAGCAAAGAATCAGGGACACGGGTAAGTTAGTTTTGTTGCCCTGAGATATTGATCCTTCCTTTCCAGAAAAAAAAATATCAAACTACAGAACTGAAACACTGTGGATATTCCGAAGTTTCTGATTCAGAAGTCTAAAGAAGGTGAATTTCTGCAAAATTTCTAAATTAATTAGAGATCGACCGAAAATTCGGTTTCGTTTTCGACTCAAAATCTGAATTTCATCGAAAATTCTGCCAAAAATTCGGCCGGACCAAAACTCTACCGAAACTATCTGTATTCCAAAATTCACGTTTCTTCCATTGAAAATTTTCATTATTACTCCTTGATTTGAGCTGTATTAGTTCAATAGAGGCACTTTTTATTTATTGCTATGAACTTCACTGTTTATAATTATCAGTCATCACTGACTCAAGGCGTGAGGGCAATATAATAAAGCAAGCAATGCCTATATTACTAAACTTTGAAGACGCTTTTCACGTGCTCATTAAAAGCTGCAGGCACATCAGTAATAAAAAATGTTTAGTTTGAAACCGCAGAAGGGTTTCGAATGCTGTGAGAAAGTTCTAATATAACAGGTGATCATTTACAAAAGCCATTATAAAAGTTAAAACGAGGTATGTATAACTAAAACGTTTTTTAATTAGATAAAATTCATATAATTAGAAAATAATTCTGTGTCGTGGATGCGTTAAATACTTTTTATTTTATAGGAATATAAAGTTTTAGTCAGAGGCACAAAGAACGAACTTCGTCCACACGTATAATTACACTTATAATTAAACGTATAATTAATTAATAATTCTGCGTATTTGTGTATGTATTAATTAGTTAAAAGAAATTTTTGGACGTTTTCGTTTTCGGCTGAAAGTAGGAAGATTACCGAAATTCGGTTTTGGTCATAAAAACCTGTTTCGGTCGATTCTTAAAATTAGTTGCAAATGAAAGTTACTGCGTTAAAGGAAGCGTTAAAAAAATCCTCAAAAGTATTAAAAGTTTGAAGGGATTGTAAAAAGAAAGAAAAAAAAACCCCTAAATAAAAGGAAAAAAGAATCCATGTTCCAAAAGCAAGAAGGAAATCTTTTGAAAAGTATAAAATAACTCTCAAGGTGAATATGTCAGAAATTGTTACATAAAGTTACCAAGAACACAATGAAGTGCATTTTCAGATTTTATGATATCCGATTGATAGATATAATAAATTTAAGAATATATAAATTATTTTATTTTACTATAATTAACCAATAATTTAGAAAGTTTCACAAAAAGAACCTTAGAACTTTAAATTCCACTAATTCAATAACGCTAATAAATATACGATGAAATAAATGATGTGTTTATTAGTTATTCGTAAATTTCATAACGAGAAATTAAAAAAATTGCTTATTGCTGCATTGCTCAAAAGTGTAAGAACGCTCAATTGAAATACAAAGTTTACACAATACAAATCTTTGTATTCGTTTTACAACAGCTAAATAGAATAAAAAGTAAAAATTGGGAGATTTTTGATGGGAGGTTTCCACGTTAGTTTAAGTATTTTACAGTTGAGACAGCTCTGTGCCATCTATTGACGAAAATTGCAATTATTATTACTTTTAAATTGCTGTATACAAAATTTATGAATTATCTCATAAATATATAAGCTATTTCATCTTTGTATTTATCATAGTTATTGAATAATTCAATTTTAAAACTGAGCATATTTTTGAGATATCCTGTAAATGTATTTATGAACTTATAAATATATTAATGTATAATTGGTAATAATGCTTTTAAAAATAGTTTATCAACACGTTTAGTAAGGAAATTTTTTTTGAAAATGAAATTTAAATTAAAGTGTATTTAAGAGTGAGGTGGCTCGGATAGCAGATCGTTGGTGCACTGAACCATAGACCCAGGTTCGAACCCTGGCCTGGTTACTTTTTCACTCTGTTGATTTTATGCCTTGTTAGCAATGAGAATAAAAATTCATGTAATTAAATTTAGATTTCTCGGGTGTCAGTCATCGTTAAAAATTATTATACGTATATCTTATTCTTACAAAAGTTTTAATCATATTTTTTTTTCAGGCACTGAGCACTTATCTTAAAGCTTACGTAAAATCTAAACACCTTTTTATTTTTTTCTCTCTTTTTTGCATAAAAAAATATTTTTCAATCTAAAATGTATTTTTTAATTCTTATATGTTTGTTAATGTTCTACAAATTTCTTAATGAATGAAATCTACTGTTCAGTACTAAAAGAAGAGCCTCTTATTCATATAAAAAATAAAAAGTACGATTTAAAAAATCTTATATGATACAAAAAATTAAAAATACTAAAAGCGAAATTATGCTAAAAATGTGTTGAAATTTTGACTCATTAAAAATATAAAGTTATTTTAAAATTTCCCCTAAGATTAATTTCTTAAGATTAATAAAAGTAAGTGTGGCATACTTGTTTTTTTTTATCGCCTGCTTGATTAGCTTGATGAAAATAAATGTAAATTATTGTTCTTGTTGATAATCACATTATATAAAGCTTTTCTGGATTTGAATTTTTTCTTGTTTTACAATTTTCTAACAACTTTATTGTTATTTATTTTCAGTTTTAAAACTAATTACAGTTAAACCTCTTTGCGAACACTCCGGAATAGCTGACATATCTGTTTAGCGAACACCAATATTTGTATGTTTTTATCTATGAAAAGCGGACATCTTTGAAAAGTGAAAAATTCCACGGTTCCAACATGTTGTTCTCTATTCAGTGGTATGTTGTGGCTTAAATTTATTTAGTTTTGTTGAGTTGGCAACAGCTCAAAAGTTTCAGTTTTGTTTTGTAAAAATAAAAGATGTTCGACGAATAAATAAGTGGGATTTGTGAATCATTTTAAATATATTTAATCGTAAGATTTATAATATCTGAAAATACGAATATAGTTTAAACATTGATGTTAAAAGCAGCGCCCCAACAAACTGGTGACCCGTGAAGCTCAAAAATGTCTAAAAGTGAATCGCCGAACAGTAATGATCCTTCTGTGAAAGAAACGCCGGAATTAAACAAGGTGAGCATAAAAATTCCTCCATTTTGGAGTGATAGACCAGAAATATGGTTTTTTCAAGTTGAAGCACAATTTAAAATTAATGATATTACTAAGGAAGAGACAAAATTTAATTATTTAGTTGCTCAACTTGAATCTAAATACGTAGAGAATGTATGGGATTTAATAAATAGCGACAGTTTAACCAAATATTCCGATTCCAAAGCTAGTTTGCTACATTTATTTAGAGAAAGCGAAAACGTGCGAATTAAGCGATTGATAACCGGAATTGAACTAGGAAATATGAAACCTAGTCAGCTCCTTCAAAAGCTAAGAACTATAGCTACTTCTGACGTTTCTGAAAACCTAATTAAAACACTTTGGCTTGAAAAATTGCCCGACGGCATAAAAAATATATTGCTGGTCAGCGAAGAAAACTTAGAAAAATTAGCTGTAATGGCAGATAAAATCAGTGATATGAATTCAAAACCTGAAATTTTTTCTACAAATAATAAATCTGATATTAATGATAATGCGGGATCTCACGTTAATAATGAACTTGTAAATCGAATTGCTTCTCTGGAACAGCAAATTTCGCAACTGTGCGTTTCACGAAACTCCAGAGCTAATTCTCGAAATAAGGAATACCGTTCTGGCTCGCGAAGCAGATCTCGTAAGCGCTACAATCCTAATGGCAAACTGTGTTATTTTCATTTCCGTTTCGGCAATCGTTGTTTTCCTGATAAATGCACCCAGCCTTGTGCCTGGAATAAAAAGACCGATTCTAAACAGGAAAACTAAGATCTGCAGTAGATGTTGCGACAGATTCCACTGCAGATAGATTTTCGGATTGTCGCAAATTTCGCTTATTTGTTAGAGATAAAACATCGAAAGTGCGTTTCTTGGTGGACAGCGGTGCAGATGTTAGTATTTTACCAGCTTCTTCTCAAGATAAACAATCCGTTGATTATAAACTATATGCTGCAAATGGCACAGAAATTGAAACGTATGGTATAAAGATGCTAACACTTGATTTAGGACTTAGGCGAGAATTCCAATTTCCTTTTATTGTTGCTAAGATAAACAAAGGTATTTTGGGCGCTGATTTTCTAAACAAATTTAACTTGTTAATTGATTTACATAAGAAGAAACTAATTGATGGAGTAACTCAACTAAGTATTAATGGCGAAGTTGCTTCCATCAGTGAAGATAGTAATATCGGCACAGTAAGTAATTCCACTAAATTTTATACTCTGTTAAGGCAATATCCTGAAATAACCAAACCAAATTTATTTTTATCAAGTGTAAAACATAATGTTAAACACCATATTATTACAAAAGGTCAACCTGTCCATTCTAAAGCAAGACAGTTAGATCATCAACGACTTGCTATAGCGAAACAAGAATTCCAATTTATGCTCAATAATAATATAATCAGGCCTTCTAGTTCTCAATGGTCAAGCCCTCTTCATATGGTTCCGAAAAAAGATGGCACTTTTCGCCCATGTGGAGATTACAGACAATTAAATGCAAAAACTATTCCTGATAGATACCCTATTCCGCGAATCGAAGATTTTCATCACATTTTGAAAGATACAACTATCTATTCTAAACTTGATTTATTTAAAGCCTACTATCAAGTTCCCATTGCCGAAGAAGATAGGTGTAAAACTGCAATTATTACGCCATTCGGCTTGTATGAATTTAATGTGATGAGTTACGGCTTGAAAAACGCACCAGCAACGTTCCAAAGATTTGTACATGAAGTTTTTTCAGGTCTAGATTTTGTTTTCACCTATTTAGATGATATTCTTATTGCATCTACTAGTGAAGAAGAACACAAAAATCACCTCAAGTTAGTGTTTGAAAGATTAAATGATTACGGTCTTCGAATAAACGTTTCCAAATCAATCATGGGAGCACAAGAAATAGAATTTTTGGGATATTTAATCACTCCTCAAGGCTCACGTCCTTTACCTGACAAGGTTCAAGCCATTCTTAACTATCAACTTCCAACAACTATTCATGAACTTAGAACATTTCTAGGCATGATTAATTTTTATCGTCGATATCTAAAAGATGCATCTAAAAACCAATCTCTTTTACATGATTACCTCAAGGGAGCAAGAAAGAAAGATAGAAGAAAAATTCCTTGGACAGATGAAGCGAAAAAACAGTTCCAACAATGCAAAGATGATTTAGCCAATACTGCACTCTTATCATTTCCGAATTCTGAACTACCTCTGTCACTATGTACAGACGCTTCAGATTCAGCAATTGGAGCAGTACTTCAACAATATGAAGATAAAGGATGGAAACCTATCGCATTTTATTCTAAGAAACTAAATGATGCACAAAAGAACTACAGTACTTACGATAGAGAATTACTTGGTATTTATCTCTCTATCAAATATTTCAAGCATTTATTAGAAGGAAGAAAATTCACGATATATACAGACCACAAACCCATAACCTTTGCATTCCTACAAAAACCTGAGAAAGCATCTCCTCGCCAACTTCGTCACTTACACTACATTTCACAATTTTCAACTGATATCCAACATATTAAAGGTCAAGAAAATATCATTGCTGATACACTATCTAGAGTTGAAGAAATTTCTTTGATCGATTATGATAAAATAGCTGATGAGCAAGGTCAAGATGAAGAATTCCGAAACTTGAAGACATCCAAAACGTCCCTGAAATTCAAGTAGTATCCGCTACCTTCTGGAAAGTCTTTGTGGTGTGAAACTTCAACAAGTAATATAAGACCATATATTCCTAAATCCTATCGCATGAAAATATTTCATCAAATGCATGGAATGTCTCATCCTGGGGTTAAATCATCTGTAAAACTCCTGACATCAAAATTTATCTGGTCAAACATCCGAAAAGATGTACAGTTATGGACCCGGTCATGTATGGCCTGCCAAAAGAGCAAAATCAATCGACATACCAAATCAAGCTTCGGTGAATTTCAACCTCCATCGGAAAGGTTCAGTGATGTTCATATTGACCTGATAGGACCTTTACCACCATCAAACGGTAATATCTACTGCCTGACCTGCATAGATCGGTATACTAACTGGATGGAAGTGATTCCGCTGAACAACATTTCAGCCGACACAGTTGCTAAAGCATTTTACGGTAATTGGATTTCTAGATTTGGAACTCCATATCGACTCGTCACAGATCGTGGTTCACAGTTTGGATCAGAGCTTTTAAACATCCTGACAAAAATGTGTGGGATAAAATTGCAGCACACGACTGCCTACCACCCCCAAGCCAATGGAAAAGTCGAACGATTACACAGAACTCTAAAGACCGCACTAATGGCACACAATAATGCAGCCTGGAGTGAAACACTGCCAACTGTTCTTCTTGGTCTACGCACTGCCATGCAAGAAGATTCTGCACATACTATAGCCCAGATGGTCTATGGACAAAACATACGTTTACCTGGAGAATTTTTCCATGAAAGTACAATTTCTACACCTCCTGATAATTTTGCCAAACAACTTCAAAAAGTGATGGAAGAAGTCGGACCAAGAACTGTGTCAAAAAAGTATGTACAAAAAATATTTGTTCCTAAAGATTTAAAAAACACGTCACATGTGTTTGTTCGCAAAGACAGAGTTAAAAAGCAACTGGAACCCCCATACGAAGGTCCATTTCCAGTCGTTGATAGAAACGAAAAATATTTCACGCTCAAAATCAAAGACAAAACTGTAACTGTCTCTATTGATAGGTTAAAGCCTGCATACTTCTTGCAAACACCAGACTTTGCTACAAAGCAACCAACACAGAAAATACAACCTGCAAAAGCACCACATGACTCTCATATTAAAGACCAAAAACTTCCTGAAAAACAGTCACGTTCGGGACGAACGATTAAACTTCCTGTGAGATTTCGAGACTAGCACATACATATTTTTTTTAAGTAATGTTCAAATTTTAGTGCATTGTTATTTTTGTAATTAACATTTTTTGTATATATTGTAACGTAACTTCGTTACTGGGAGGAGAGTACTGTTGTGGCTTAAATTTATTTAGTTTTGTTGAGTTGGCAACAGCTCAAAAGTTTCAGTTTTGTTTTGTAAAAATAAAAGATGTTCGACGAATAAATAAGTGGGATTTGTGAATCATTTTAAATATATTTAATCGTAAGATTTATAATATCTGAAAATACGAATATAGTTTAAACATTGATGTTAAAAGCAGCGCCCCAACAGGTATTACGGTATAGTTTGAAATAATATTACCCATTACGTTTAGCTTGAGAGAGATATCTTAATAAAAAGGTATTGTGGGGAAGAGACCTCACACTAAATATAATACTTAATTTTAAGAAAATCACTGACATTTATTAGACACAAAAGACGAGAACAAAACAAAGAACACTTAACAGTTACACTACATTAAAATAACATTATTTTACTTAACTCTGTTGCTGCGCATCCCACGATTTCCATGGGCAACGTAAAAGTAGCAAAATTTGTGCAACCTGCGATTTCCGCGATCTTTTTCTTTATATTCTAATTCTATATTGAAAAAGGAACTCTTTTATAAAAAAAAATTACACACTTTAACTCTAAAATGTGTGTAGATTTGAAATATCTCTCTATTCTAAAAAAAAGTAACTACCGCTGTCACCGCCGCCGCCGCCGGTTTTGATTTTTTTGTGACCGGAGGCCTTTCTTCGTTAATATTAACAAAAATAATGCATACAAAAATATGAAAATCGGTGGTTTCATACAGAAATGTTTGATAAACACGCTGATGCAGACAGTTTTCAAATCGAAGAATTATTTTAAGAGTTATTTAATGCTAAAGTTGGACAAAATCGTTCCACTAAAAAAGTTTTATAGCAGCAAAAACTATATATGGCAGTGTAATCATTTTTAGATCATTTCATGCGTTAGAATTTGCCGGAGTGCAGATTGCATTAATTTTTTTATTTTGACTCATTTTTTCAGGTTTTATTTCTATTTTAAATTCAAATTTTCAGCATTTCTAGAGATATTTTTTACAGATTTCAGAAAATTGTACTAATTTAAACTGTTGCCAACTGTATAAAAAGCGCAAGCAATAATGTTTGCTTCAAATAAAAAATTTATTTACACGTGACTATTATAAACAGGCAAAAAACTTTCAAATTAGAATTAAATAATTACGTATAAAAAGCAGGAACTTATTAAAAATTACGTCATAAAAAGTATACACGTGAATTTTAAAAGAGAAAGGATAAAAACATGAGAGAAAGGATATTGTAAAATAATAAATTCATTAACATGCGTTAGAAGTCTTAGGAGAAATTACGTCATATTTACGTCACATTATAGTTATTACATAAAATGAACACAAAATAATATTGCAAAAAAGTTTAAATTTAGAAATTTCACTAGACATTTATTTGATATTTTGAGAATTAATTTAAAATGTCTCATTTAAAAGAACTTTCTTTTCGCTTTGTTAAAAAATACCAGGAGACAAAGACTCTCTTTACTTAATTCCTTTTATATTAGCTTATTTTGAAATGTTGTTACACGTGTATACGTCATCAAGTTATTTTTATTTCGACGTTTTATTTGTGTTTTTATTAATGTTGTACGAATTTATTTGTTCTTTCGTTATTTAAAATAAAAATTATATCAATTTGTATAATTTGGCGAGTGGTTTGGCGATTTATATAATTTGGCGAAATTGGTCGACAGGATAATCAAGTAGTACCGCAGCGGATTTGGCGTTAAAATTCCCCAATCAAAGAGAAATGAATAGAAATTCGTTTATAGGGAGATCGCCACTGTTTTTCAATTCCTACTATTAGCTCACACTCTCCCTATATTTATTTATATATTTATATATTTATCTTGTACAAATTTTCAATCGTTAATAAAATACTCATTATTCATCCTATCAGGTTGAAATAAATTTTTTAAAACTTATACTGGATGACAATTGATGTTAATAAAGTTTTTTCAAATATTAATTAATTAATTAAATTTTAATTAATTAGTTTTAGTTTTGCATGGGAAACAAAATGGCCGCCATTGGTTATTGAATTTCAACGAAAGTATTTTCAATAAGGGTTACCATAGGGGAGCACCCTGTTCTGTCGCCAAATACCGCCAAGTTTGTCGCCAACTTGGCGATATATCGCCACATTTGGCGGCATCTGTAATATTTCGCCAAATTCCCATAGAGTTCCATTGTAAACCTACTTGCTTACAGAAAATCAACAAATTGAGATATTTTAATGCAACAAAAACTCATATTAGCTTGATTATATTAAATTTTTCTTTGATGGCCTAAGTAGGAATTGACTTTAAAAACAAAATTTTTATATTACCTGTTTAAATTATAATTCAATCTTTCGAAATCTTTTTAAAGCCGATCAAATTAGCGTGCATTTAGAGTCTGCGGTGTCTGGACGGGGGTTGGCGAGCGTAGCTCGTAGGGGGCCGAGCCCCCTAGTATAATAAAATAAATGCGTAATTTTTTAACCTATTTTGATTAAAAAAAAAAAAAAAAAAAATACGCAGCGAGAGGGTTAAATGGAGCAGTCTTTGACAATTCACACTAAGGCTGCGTACCCACTATCTTTTCTAACTGATTTCAGTGTCGGCTTCGTTTTTTGTGGCTTTTCGGTGTCTTTGATTTTTAACGACTTTAGCAGTAAAGGGACTGATGTCCAGCAAAAGAGGAACCTTTCCTTCATGTAGAGTCGAGTTCTTTATCTCTTCACCCATTGTTGATTCCCCTCATTCTTTTGTGAATAAACCGCAGATGGGTTCAGAATAAAAGATTTTCCAAGAATACTAGAGAAGGAGTCAAAATACAAGCAGCTTAAGAGCTCATAAGAGAATTTCACACTATACGTCGTCAAATAATCCGTTTCATAGCAACACGTCGTTGAATGTCACCTTTTATTACACAGAATAAGGGTTCTATCTTTTTCACACAACTCGTATAATTTTTACCGCGCTCTGTTTACAACTTCGTTCTTTACTCTCGAAGAAGCGTCATTCTTTTTAATTTCAAAGCAGAGTTCCTCTTATTTCCGCGCGCGATGCTAGTACCGGGTGTGTTTACTAGGAAGGCAAGTGTACAGTATCCGACTTCAGGCTATGGAGGACCCCGGGACAAGCATCATTCTTGGGAGGGGGGGGGGGGCTTCTATCGATAGAATTTTTTTTGTGAATAATGTGGAAGTGGCTAGTACTAAACTTCATGCATATTGTATCTATTCATAAATTTTGTACCTGGTACTGCTGACATCTGCATACAGGGTATCACAACTGGTCTTAACTTTAAGAAAAAAATACAAGTAGGATAAAAGTAGAAAAAATTATAGATTGCTTGACACGAGTATTTCTTTGCAAACTTTTATTTTGCTTATCTACGTACGTTATAAGATGTCTGAAAGAAAATGCCCCAAACTAGCCACAATTAATGGTTTTAACTTGCCACGTTAGGAGGAAAACGTTAATAAAGACTTTCTTTTGAAAACAATAGAATACTAAGTTGTTATAGTAAAATTTTAATCATCAGTTTTCTAATGATATAGATTGTTTTTTGCATGAGTGGCGTACTGGACGCAGAGAGGGAAAGGAAGACCACACTACCTTCATAAATGTTTGAAAATATATGAATTTTTGCCACTTTTGATGAATTTTAATCATTTGTCACCTTTTAATGAAAATCCTGATTACTGGCAAGGGGGTCCCCCTGAAAAGGTGGGCTCGAGGCAGTTGCCTGCATGCCCCTGCGTAAGTCCGGCCCTGCAAGTGTAGCTAATAAAGATAGCTCTGAATCCCATAGTATCAGAATTAGTTTCACTTTTATTCTGGAATTTCTTTTCAAGCATTTTAGCAGCATTTGCACATGGCCCTTGTCAGGTGTGAATAAACTGCATGCGCTGCAATCTAATTCGTAAAGAGAAATCACAGGTCGAGATAATTTTGTTTAAACACAATGTAAAAATTTTGCAGCAAAGTAACAGGTCTATCGACACGTTTTTATAGAAAACGGTTATATAACCGTAATTGAACTGTATTCTGATCATATTATTGTTCATATTATGGCCAGAATACAGTTAATTTATTCTTATGTACCCGTTTCCTATAAAAATGGTCGACAGACCTGTTACTTCGCTGCAAATTTTTTACAGTATCATTTATCTAGCTTCTTTTACGGGGACTTCTCATAATAAGTTCCCTCCTTGAAATCCGAATCCTGGAATATTCAATCCCAATAATCCCAGACGCAACTTTTATTCTGAATTAGCTTTCAAGCTGCTATTTGCTGCAGTCAAGAAGCAACTCCGAACCAATACTGAAATATTAGTTAGGCGTCAGTTGCAACTATCAACCCAAATTTCATGTTCAAAATGTGATTTTATTTTCTTAAGGTGAACAATAAAATATGAAATGTAAATCAAAAGCTACTGGAGATGTTTGTCTTTTTTATTGACAGGAAATATAGACTTTTATATAATTAAACAGTTATAATTATATCCATAATAGTTATTTAACGTGATTTAATCCTCTGTCCGTTTTAACGTTGCACCCTACTTACTATTGCTAACTTACTTAGCTAATACAATGAATTAGTGTTACTGTGGACTTACAAGGAAATCCATTTTTTTGTTTGCATTAACCGAATTTGAATGGTGTAAAAAAATCCCTTTCGTTGAACGAATTGAATTAATTTTCTTACAGAAATAAAATAGATTACCAACTTAATGTATCATAATAGACAAGGCTTTCTTTAAGTTAGTAATTTTAGTTTCAAAGCATGTTAGTAACACTTTGTTAACACAAAAGAATGAATTACTGACGCCAACCAAAATATCCAAATTGCCGTACTTACATAATTTGAGTTTAATTTCTCAATTTTATTTGCGTTACTTGAACGAATAATCTTTTTATACCACAATTTTCTTGTTTTGCGAGACGCTCAGAAATTTAGTCTGTTATATCACATTTTGATTGGTAATATTGGCAAACAGCACTGTTAAAAATTTGCAGCATTCTGTCCAGTCATTTGACCGTTTTTATCGAAAACGGTTACACAACCGTAATTTAACATTATTCTGACCATATTGTTGGCCATTTTATCGTCAGAATATAGTTAAATTATGGTTATGAAACTGTTTTTTTTTTCAAAAAACGGTCAAATGACTGGACAGAATGCTGAAAATTTTTAACAATGAGCCATTAGCAATTTTAGAGCCCCTGTTACGTAAAATTGCTTTTGACAAAATAATGTACAAAAGCAATTTCGATTCTCCTCGGTGTGTTTGTGAAAGAATTGTCTGCGTTATCCAATTAGTGCGCTTTAAGCGATGTCTTTAACATTAATTACAAATAATAAAAGTTGTGGAAAACGAAATTGTCCTCTTTAACCGGAGATACGTCTTAACCGGAGACGCATTAACGATAGTTCGCTGTATCTGTATATTAATGATTATATAAAGATGCTACTTATTTTAATGTACCAGGTGGCCATAATTGAGCTAAACTGCTTGAAATATTTAGAAAAGATTTGGTATTTATTCTGTTTGGAGCATGTGGAAATAAGTTCCGCAGTAATAAAAAAAATACAAAATTTTAAATGGCTTTATATATAATCGAAATCGGAGAATTTCCTACCAGCTTAATTTTGAAAGTTTTTTAATGGAAAATTTCACCTAATAAAATAGTTTTGCAAAAATGATAGTAATTATAGAACTGCTATGAAAGAATCTCTTCGTCTCAAAATATATTGATTTAAGTTATAGTACTGCTATGAAAGATACATTCCTCTCAAAAGATATTGATTGAAAGTGAGTTATTTTTTTAATGTTTACTAATAAAATATCGCTAACATTTAAGAGCCATCTATCGGTAAAATTTCAAAATAATCCTTTTTATTCTATAACTCGCTTCCGCATACTCTAAAAGTATAAATACCAAAGTTTTCAAAAATTTTCCAAATAGTTTAACTTGTAGAGCCCTTCAAACACGTGTCCTTTAATTATGGCAACTCTGTATTTTAAAGATAACTCGGGATTCTCACATATCATCGTTACAAGATGTAAGCTAAAAATATTTTTTTCCTCTTTAAAATGATGTTTATTCAATACATTTTTTCATCTACTGCACGGTTTGAATAAATCTACAAAAACCGTGAAATATTTATCGTTTTTCAAAGATCTTTTATCGGTATTTTTATAGAATCTTGAAAGCTCAGTATCAAAATAACTCATATTTCTGTTATGCAAAATATACTTTAACTTCTTTCATAAAAATTTAAATTCATGCTTGTGAGACAGCTTTTAAACATATTTTTAACAGGTCAAAATGTATAGATCTCCATGTTTAAATTGATAGATATATAAGTGATGTATAAAAAATATATAAATGGTTAAATAGCTAAATTTATTGGAGAATTATAAATTTATTTTAAATTCTCTTAGATTTTAAAGAATTCCACATTTTATTTATATTATTTAAATATAGGTTATTTTTATTTTTATAAGGTAAAGGACAAATTACTTTTCTTTACAAATACTTATAATTAAATTAACGGAACTTTGGGGCTTCTTGGTGATTCTAATCAACTGATGCGTACGGAATTTCACACGAGTGTACTCAAAAATTGAAGAAGAAATCTGGAAACAAGAGAAACGTAGCTCGTACATTTAATAACAGGTGTAAATATGGTCTTGAAATGATGACAATGATATAAAAAATAAGAATTTAACTGATAATGCTAAATCAAATTTCCAAAGTTATTTTGAGGAATGTAGATGATTTCTCTGTTCAAATTACAACAACAAATATTTAATAGCGCGATCTGGTGATAAAATTTTAAATTATTTTTCTTATTACTCTCTACTAGATACATAAAAAGAAAGTATTGCAAAACGAAAATTCTCTGAGCCATTAGGTAGGCCTCCCTGCCTGGTCAGAACTTGAACGTGAACTTGTTTCCGTTTTTTATGGTTTTATACATTTTAGGGTGCCCTGAACACCATTTCATTAGTTTTTGGAAAATGTCTGTCTGTTCTGCGTCTATATGTAGGAGACAAAAATTTTGTGGCGGTGTCTCCTAATCTAATGCTGAAATTTCATAAAACCTCATGTTCTGTTAGACTTTAACATGAAGTGATGCTGATTGTCACTTTACAGGTGGCGTTGCTTTACTATAGAGTGTTTTTTATGATTTTCGTGATAGCTGTATCTCGACATTTATGGAATGAAATTTCATGAAACGTAATATTCAAATAGATCTTGGCACATCTAGGCGCTGATTAGGTTTAGGGGTTCATAGCTCACCAGGCCATGCTGCTATGCTATGTTTATCACGACGATTTCCGTGAAAGCTGTATTTCGGCATCCATAAGATGGAATTTCATCAACCTCCGTATTCAATTAAACTTTGTTATAAACTGGCACTAAGTAGGCTAGTTGCATATTTCTCAACAGGTGGTGTTGCTGTGCTTTTTACTTCATTTTCATGACAGTTAGATTTCGGCATCTATGGGATGGCATTTCAGCAAATTTAATATGTAAGATTAAATATGATGCTTAAAAATTATGTTGATTCAATTTTAGACTTGTTCGCTCAACATGGTCGCTTCTGTAATGTATTTTCACGATTTTTATTAAACCTATATCTCGGCATCTATGGTATGACATTTCACTAAATTTAATGTGTAAGATTTTTATAAAAAATTGCATTGATTCCAGTATATTTTTGTTTACTTAACAATAAGCGCTGCTATGCTAGTTTTTGCAATGAACATTACAGCTGTATCTCATTTGCTATTGGCTAGAAATGCCCCAAATTTATATTTGAAATTATTAATCATATATATAGATAGATTTATATATATAAAATATTTAACACGTTGAATGCCAAGTCTGTTTTGTCTGCCTTTCCTTTTGGACCACAAAATAAGATTCACGTTGCACAATCTATAAGAGTCAGTCACCGATGACTGATGCGGCCTAAACGGAAAGTTCAGTGTCGGTCACCGGTGGCTGACATGACACTCAACCTGTTAATATTTCTTAAAAGTTCCAGAATTAATTTAGTATATTTTGTCTTAAAGTACTTTTTCTTCCATTTCTACTTTCAAAATTCTATTGGTTTTAATGCATTGTACTTTTTTTTTCACTCCTTCGTCTAAAATGCTGTAGAGATTACGAACATTCTATTTCATCATTTAAATCTATTTATTTTTACTTCGATGGTCGATAGAACGTTTTTTTCCTTTCTAGGAACAGTTTTACTCAGTTTTTATGCGTCCGTCAAATTAGTTTCAATGTGGCTTTTCACTGGTTTAGAACCTCTTGCACACGGCACTCTTAATAGAATTCGGTAGCTGTGCGCCACGTTAGCTATAACACAGTGTGCACTGGTCTAATGTCCACTTTCTGTTGTCTTTTCTTTTGCTTTATAACGCGTGGCTCTAGTTATAGTGGTATTGTAATACCGTATTAAAAAACTGCTTGATTTCGTTTTATTTTCCACTAGTTCATTTTACTATCTGTTCTTACTCAGGCTGATATGTGAACATGTGGAATATGTTCAATTCATTGAGATTTACAATGCATACATAAGAACTCTCCCAGACGTTGTTGTCTTTTATTCATTGAATAAAGGCTGTTACAATTGACTATTTTCTGAGAAGAAACTCTACTGGTTTGTTTCAACTATTTTCTTTCGTAACCATCTGGTACACGTCAATTGCCTTATTTTTTTTTTACTTGATGCCCGGAGTACAACATCTAGGGTATCCTAAGATAAAAGACCTTAGATATTGAACATCATTGTGATCAGTAGATCTTACTACCAGTAAAATGTCGTTGTTTCATCTGTTATTAGCCATTTTTGCTCACTTGCTTTCTACAGCATCTTTTCGCCACATATATATTCCCCAATTTCGTATTTAAATACCCATAAAAGGGTGCTGTTGAACTGTGCTTTTTTATTTACTGATCACTGTAACTAAGTCTGATCAAACAAATTTACTTCGTAATTATTGGTGTATATAAGTGCTATTGAAATTAATTTATTGGAATAACCAGCGATCCAACACGGATTACCCCGGTTAACCCTCTAGTGCATGGTTTTTTTGTTTTTTTTTACCCATCCCCTCAGTTAAAATTATTATGTAATAACTGTATATTGAACAAGAAAAATATTTAAAACTTCACATGTCAACTTTTAACTAAAATTTAGGAGAAAAATAAAGTTTGTCAAATGCTGCATTATAATC
Organism: Maratus speciosus; assembly: GCA_963932465.1. NCBI lineage: Eukaryota > Metazoa > Arthropoda > Arachnida > Araneae > Salticidae > Maratus > Maratus speciosus. Next base: position 259,324,682 of record OZ010791.1, read on the forward strand.
TGAACAACGTATAAAGGGAAATAAAGTGTTGTCAAAGGCAATACTATGCATTGTAGGGTTATACATAATCAATATATTGCCCGATATACAGAAAGTAGATGAAAATCACTTTTAATTGAAAACTCGAATAGAATTTTTATATTTAACATATTTTCTTAGACTGCGTACCAACACAACCAAAAAGCGCTTTTATTGCTTTCGTATTAGCCGCATGCCAGTGGTTAATCGCTAAAGATTTAGCTATTTATGGAAACCTTTTTTCTGCTGATTTTTTCAATTTTTATGGGCGTGGTTCGATTACATACTTGTTAAGTCCGTGTTTTGATTTTCTTATTTATTTATTTGTGAAATTTTAATTTTATTTGCCCATTTATTTATGGAATATTGCACGGAAATAACCAAACACTGAATTGTTTGCAATTTTTACGTGCAAACAGCTTAAAATACCGTAATCAGATTTAAATTCCCCCAATTTTTTTTTGCTGGTAGGGTATATATATGTATATACACACAAATTATTTCATTTTTATGGCCAATGTTTCATTTGTTAAAATGGTTTATAAATACAAAAAGTTTGACTATACAGTGGTGGCTAAAATTGTGGACATTTTTAAAAATTTTCATGTTTTATAAATTTGTGTGCGTATAGAATATTGAATAATAAGAATAAGGATATATTAATTTTTACTTAAATACAAATGTTTACATATCAAATTCAAGGAAATTTAATGTAGAATATGTTACAAAAAATATAATGTTACAAAAAAAGTTACTCTTATTTTAGTCAAAAATACAAACACAATTAGTCATGAATGCTGAAGTGTATTGTAATAAAAGCTTCCTAGCTAATCACAATGACTCTTCTGAGAACCAATCAAATGACAGTAACTAAACTGTAGCATATTTTGATTTGTAAAAGTGGATTTTGCTGGAATGAATTTTGTAGAAGGGTGAATACTAGTGTGTCTAGGTAGAATATTTTTTTTTAATAATTCTATTTTTGGTTAATGGAAATAATTTACAACAATGTCATCAGCAACAAGAACTGGTTGGACACCTACGAAAAGAAGAAAAATTGTCATATTGAGAGAAAGTGGTCTCTCTATGCTGAAATTGCAAGACAGATTGGTGGATCAGTCACTTTATCTGGCGTACGAAAGTTGTGTTTACGTTATGAAGAAACTAATTCAGTGATTAAGGCAAGATCAGACAGAAAAAAATGCACAAGTACTTCTGACGATAAAAAGATAAAAAGGATATGCCTCAAAGACAGAAGAATTTCATCAGATGCTGTTAAATGTGAAATGAATTCAATGGGTATTTCAGTTAGTTCAAGAACAATAAGGAGAAGATTAGCAGGTTTTGGACAAAAAGGTAGAATTGCGAGAAAAAAAAATCAAATCTTCAGCCACGCAAGAAACGAGTTCATTGGGCAAAAGAACACATGAATTGGTCAGAAAATCAGTGGAAGCAAATAATCTGAGGCGATGAGAGTAAAATAGCGCTCTTTTGTAGTGATGGGCGAAAATATGAGAGACATAGAGTAGGCGAAGAGCTACATCCTGATTGCATTGAAGCAACTACAAAGAACCCAACAAATGTCATGATTTGGGTCTGTATGTCTGCAGACGGTGTGGGCCGCATTCAAGTGATTGATAGCATTCTGAATGAAAAAAACATCGAAACTGTCTTGGAACCAAAATTGATACCTTCCATCTCTTCCTCAATAAAGCACCATTTATCTTTCAGCAGGATTCAGCTCCATGCCATACGGCAAAGATAGGCAAAGAATGGTTTAAAAATAAAAGCATAGAATTATTACTCTGGCCAGGAAACAGCCCTGATTTGAAACCTATAGAAAATTTGTGGCGACGTTTTAAAATCCTTGTACAAGAAAAAAGCGTCTATCTAATAAAACGCAACTTATTGAAGCTATAATTGATTCTTGGCATCATGTGATTAAAAAGGATGAACTCCAAACACTAGTTCTCTCAATGAAAAGACGCTGTGAAGCTATAATAAAAAACAAGGGTTATCGTACTAAGTATTGAATGTATAAGTGTGACTTAAAAATATAATTAAATCTAAGATAGATCTTATTTTTTGTAAGCGTAACTTTTTTGTAATGCAGATATTTTAATCATGTTTTATTTAAATTAAATTCTACATTAAATTTCCTTGAATTTGATATACAAACATTTGTATTTAAGTGACGTTTCTTATATTCTTTAAGCACACAAAGTTATAAAACATGAAAATTTCAAAAAATGTCCCCAGTTTTGGTCACCCCTTTCTATTATATATATATATATATATATGTACGAGGTGTGGCTATTTAATAATGAGACTAATGCTGCTACAGAGGCACTGCGCTTGCGCCAAATTCGTATGACCAATAGTTGTATAGCGCAAAGCCTCCTGTATCGATTACAGTATCTAAATTGGCTGTATTCCAATTAGTCTGGCCGTGAACTTCATTTGTTCTGGACCCTGTTTTAGCTTTTTGCCGGAAAAATGTTGAGTGTTTTAAAAGAACAACGAATTAATGGGAAATTTCTTTTTAAACTTAGGAAATCCGCTGCTGAAATTCATCATTTGTTAAGAGAAGTATAAGGCAATGAATGTTTATCACGTGCGGGGTTTTTTGAGTGGTTTAACCGTTTCCAAGATGATCGTGTTCGCCAGGTTTGCTCTTCAACATCAACAACTGAGAAAATTTTCGATATTCATGGGATTGTGTACTTTCACTGAATTTCCTTGAATTTGATGTATAAACATGTGTATTTAAGTGAAATTTATTATAATCTTCAAGCACACAAAGTTCTAAAACATGAAAAATTCAAAAAATGTCCACAATTTTGGCCCCCACAGTATATATAATGATAAAATTTTCGCCATTTTTAACTTAATTAGATTATTCCAAATTCTTACATCATCTACTTTTTTACCCGTCTTTTAATAATATCTTAAATTTCAATTATATTTTAACCCATGCCTTTAAATCAGCACATTCTTTTATTTCTTGTTCTAAAAACCTTAATCTGTTAAAAGCGACGCTCTTTCGTAAAATCCCTCTAATCTATTTTATTCCTTCATATTTTGAGACATTACATTTTTCTTTCTTTCGAATGTTTATTAATACCATTTTTATATTTTATTAAAATTATTCTTCGATATCACGGCATCTTTGCATCTCCCCGCGTCAATGTATTCACCTTTTTCTTTCTCCGCTGTCGATAAAGAGTTCCGACATTACGTCATAAATTACCTGCCTTGCTAATCGTTTTCAACCAGTCACTAGGCGCGTCTTCCGCTAGCTTCTCCCTAACTGGAGTTTCATTGGCTCTGACGTAGAGCACGTTTAGTGTATTTTTGCGCGTTTTGCTGATATTTATACAGCTTACACAGAACTGGAGATCAGAATTATTACGTAATTTGACTTGCATGATAAATCTGTGTCACTGGGAGGAGCTTTTATTCAACATTCGATGTGTTTCTCTAATCCGTTTAATATCTTAATTATATGCTAAAAGACACAACGAGGCTCAGATATGGGTCTAAAACTTGACAACTATGTGGAATTGTTCTCTGTTACTTGACATCTAATAAACCTATTGATGATAAGCGCAGCTTAGAAAATTAGAATATTTTCTAAATTTTCAACATGAATTCAATCTTATTTTCTAAAATTCTCATTATAAATTCAACCTTATTTTCCACCGCGACCTTATTTTCTCGACTGCAAAATTAGTGATTCACCAAAATAGTGATGAGTGATTTGTGAGTATTTAGATTCATCGCTAGCCAGAGAATAATACTCAACTAGATTTTCGACGTAATTACACCTGTTTAGAAAAATAATACAATAGTAAGCCAGGATGAGCGCTTGTTGAACAATCAATAATATATATATATATATAATAATGCTTCAATATTATTTTAAAAAACATAAAATAACAATAAACTGGGACACAGTTTACCAACAGCTTGCATTTGAAACACAGGGTGATTCATAATTAAAGGGCCAAAAAGAATAGCGCAGTGTGACTGCCGTAATGGATTTATTCAGCCAAAACAAATTTATTCTACAACTAAAATTATACAAGTTTTATTTGGCAACAGGGAAAAATCATCGAATGACGAACTCGCCGCTAGAGGTGCTGTTAAACAAAATATCGTCCATGCAGGAGAAAGCGTATTGCGTTTTCGAATATGCCAAAACCTCCTCGGTAGCTGTTGTGCAAAGACATTTTCGCACGAAATTTCGTAAACAACCACCGCATCGGCATAACATAAGCAGGTGGGTGAAGCAGTTCCAGGACACCGGCTGCTTATGCAAGAACAAAAGCCCAGGACGAAAAGAAACAAAACCCGGAGTGGTTGAAAGAATTCGTGAACGCCCTGTGATATTTTTCTCTGGGGTTTCGTTAAAGACAAGGTGTTTGTGCCTCCACTTCCTTAAGACTTAGAGGAGCTGAAGCAGCGGATAACTGCAGTGTTGAACTCCATCACAGGGGATATGCTATCATGAGTGTGGCAGGAGCTTGATTACTGTGTAGACATTTGTCGTGTCACCGGAGGGGCACATATTGAACACCTGTAGAAACTTGAATAAATGTAGTTTTGAGGTAAGTTTGAATTTTCTAAATAAATTAATTACAACGCCCACAATCATGTTTTCTTTTTGTCCCATTCATTATGAATCACCCTGTATATACTTTCTTTTCGATGGTGAAAAAATTAAAATTGCGCGCTGTTTAGAAGTTAATAAATTTGTGAAAAAAGGGTTAAGATTGCTTAGGTCGCCTGGCCACCGTCGGTATGACGTCAGTATTACTCACGGACATGTTTTTGCTTTATAATATAGGTATGGAAGAAAGTGTTGCGATAGCCACAGCATACAAGTTTATTCAATCGATACCCCACCCTCTTCATCTGAATGGCATGAACCTAAAATTCAATATGCATCGACTAATTAGAACCGGTTTCAGAAGCGTTATCAATACCATCAGACTAATTTTCCATAATGCAATTTAATTTAGCTATCTTTTAAAATACTGCACACATTAAAACACGCATTAAAATGCCTAATGTCATTATATTAGGATATTTTATCATTTTAATATGACTACATTGTTTACAGTAACCTTTAATAAGACTTTAATAAGCTTATAGTAACCTTTTATATAACAAAGATTTTTTGAATTCTTCTTTTTTCTTTCAATTCACTATTAAATTTCTTTCAAATGATACATACATATTCGTCTTACATAAAACATGTCATTTTTATTAGAATGACAAATTGGAAAATTGAAAAATTTCTAAAAGTTCTTAGACTTTTAATCTCAATTGTAAGTCAGCTTGTAAAAATTTCTTTAAAAACCGTATCGCAAACATAATCTCAAATATTTATAAAATAAGGGAAAATATTTCTTTGCGTAGCAGAAGCATGTGTATTCAGGAACTAAGTTTTCTAAAATCTTATAAAAATAAGGATAGAAAGTTTTCGAAAGGAGATAAATATCTTCGGTTCTATGTATTTTAGGTAGCTTTCTTTACAAAAAAGCTACCTATTGCAGCCGTTCGGAGGAAAGCGATTTCAAAAAATTTTGGTATATTTTCATCGATCATGACCCCCAGACCCCGAAACCACCCTTCGCTCAAAATTGATATATATATATATATATATATATATATATATATATATATATATATATATATATATATATATATATATATATATATATATATATATATCTGACCTATGTCACACTGTAACTCCCGTAATTATGAACCGATTTCGATGTAATTCGGTGTGTACATAGTACATACCAATGTCTCGACCGAGTTCGTTGGCCAGCTTCATCCGCCGTTTTGTTTCAAAATGGCGGCCATTTAAAGTTTTTAAAAAAATTTAAAACTTGAAATGTGGTACCAAAAAATTAAAAATGGAAAAATATTTTTTTCTTATGTATTTGACCTTTATACAAAGATTTCGGAGCAGTTTTTGTTTCGTCTATATCTTAAAAAATGGCTGAGTTATAGCATTTTGAATTTCTAGCGTGGCTGACATTTTGAAACGTCCTGAATTTTGTCACGCGATACAAGGCGTATTTATGAACCGATTTGGATGTAATTCGGTGTGTACATAGTACATACCAATCTCTCGACCGAGTTCGTTGGCCAGCTTCATCCGCCATTTTGTTTCAAAATGGCGGCCATTTAAATTTTTTTTTTAAATTTAAAATTTGAAATGTGGTACCAAAAAATTGAAAATGGAAAAATATTTTTTTCTTATGTATTTGACCTTTATACAAAGATTTCGGAGCAGTTTTTGTTTCGTCTATATCTTAAAAAATGGCTGAGTTATAGCATTTTGAATTTCTAGCGTGGCTGACATTTTGAAACGTCCTGAATTTTGTCACGCGATACAAGGCGTATTTATGAACCGATTTGAATGTAATTCGGTGTGTACATAGTACATACCAATCTCTCGACCGAGTTCGTTGGCCAGCTTCATCCGCCATTTTGTTTCAAAATGGCGGCCATTTAAAATTTTTTTTTTAATTTAAAATTTGAAATGTGGTACCAAAAAATTGAAAATGGAAAAATATTTTTTTTTATGTATTTGACCTTTATACAAAGATTTCGGAGCAGTTTTTGTTTCGTCTATATCTTAAAAAATGGCTGAGTTATAGCATTTTGAATTTCTAGCGTGGCTGACATTTTGAAACGTCCTGAATTTTGTCACGCGATAAAAAGCGTATTTATGAACCGATTTGGATGTAACTTGATTTATGCATAGTACATACCAATGTCTCGACCGGGTTCGTTGGCCAGCTTCACCCGCCATCTTGTTTAAAAATGGCGGCCATTTAAATTTTTTAGAAAAATTTAAATTTGAAATGTGGTACCAAAAATTGAAAATTGAAAAAATATTTTCTTCTTATGTGTTTGATCTTGATAAAAAGATTCGGGAGCAGTTTTTGTTTCGTCTATATCTTAATAAATGGCTGAGTTATAGCATTTTTAATTTCTAGCGTGGCTGACATTTTGAAACGTCCTGATTTTTCTCACGTAATAACAGGCGTATTTATTAACCGACTTGGATGTACCTTGGTGTGTACATAGTACATACAAATATCTCGACCGAGTTCGTTGGCCAGCTTCATCCGCCATCTTGTTTCAAAATGGCGGACATTTAAAAAAATTAAAAAATTAAAAATTTTAAATGAGATACCAAAAAATTGGAAAATGAAAAAGATTTTTTTTGTATGTGTTTGACCTTAATACAAAGATTCCGGAACAGTTTTTCTTTCGTCTATATCTAAAAAAAAAATGGCTGAGTAATAGCATTTTGAATTTCTCTTGTGGCTGACATTTTAAAACGACCTGATTTTTGTCACGCGATAACACGCGCATTTATGAACCTATTTGGATGTAACTTGGTCTGTACATAGTACATACCGATGTCTCGACCGAGTTCGTTGGCCAGCTTCATTCGCCATCTTGTTTCAAAAGGGTTGCCATTTAAAAAAAATTAAATTTAAAATTCAAAATGGGGTATTAAAAAATTGGAAAATGAAAAAGATTTTTTTTATGTGTTTGGCCTTGATACAAAGATTCCGGAGCAGTTTTTGTTTCTGAAAATTTGTTCTTTTGTTGATATCTTAAAAAATGGTTGATTTATAGCACTTTGAATTTCTAGCATGGCTAACATTTTGAAACGATCTTGTATTTGTCACGCGATAACACACGTATTCGCCTATTTCGATGTAAGAAGGAATGTGGATAGTATACATCAACACCTCGACCAAGTTCGCTGGCCAGATTCGTCAGCCATCTTGTTTCAAAATGGCGGCCATTAAATTAAAAAAAAAATATATATTTAAAGTGAGGTGCAAAACAATTAGAAATTGAAAAAGGTTTCTTTCTTAAGTATTTGATCTTGATATAAGGATTCGGGAGTATTTTTTGTTTGTCTTTACCTTAAAAAATGGCTCAGATACAGCAGTTTCAATTTCTATTGTGGGTGACATTTTGAAAAATCTGATTTTTTGCATGCGACAGCACTCCTATATATTAACCGATTCCGATGTGAGTGAGCATGTGCACAGCAATTACTAAGGTCTCGACCAAGTTCACTGCTTAGCCTCATCCACCATGGTGTCTTAAAATGACAGGCACTTTAAGAAATTGCCGAATTTGGCAGCCAAATATAAGTTACTTTAAAGAAAAGCAGCTTGGATAAAGCTGACTAATTTCGCGAAATTCTCATTCATTATATTGATAAAAATTAGTATTGAATCTCCTATATTCGGTTTCCACTAAATTGAGCTTCGTGTGTTTGCATGATATAATTTGGCTTTTTTTAAATAAGGATTATGAAAGCTACCTCTTCCTCCCGGCACTGGCCGGAAGGACTTTTTTCAATTCATATAGCAGGCGAAAGAAAATTCTTTAGAATAAAATATGCTGTTAAAAAGAAATGAAAATATTTACAGTTTAGACTTTCTGATGCTTAGAGGAAAGTCACCTGCTTCGTCTTGGTGAAGAATTGTTATATTTTATAATCACAATGACTTTGTATATGCACAGTCGTGGAAAAAAAAAAGTAAACACCTCCTACGAACTCTGAAACAAATTATTGTAGAAGAAAGTTACTGGTACCAAACGATTGCAAATAAAGTCTACTTTTAAAGGTTGCATATAAATTTTGCTTAGGGAGCCATATATATAAACGAACCCAAACATTGTTTTTTGTAATAGCAATGCCCAAGTTTGACACCATAAATAAATTCTACACCCTTCAATTAGAACCAAAACAAATTTTCATAAAATTCGTACGATTAGTTAAAAAAAAAAAATTACTTTAAAATAAGAATATTTTAGGGGCAGTGTCCGAATTGAAGCTCGGTACGTATTGTTGAAATGCTACAGAATGACCATGTCACGTCTATTAATGTATTATTTCTTGCAAATAAGACCATTTCATTCGCTTTTTATGTTTCAACTATTGCCAGCCCAAACGTTTCAATAAAATGAGTAAAATATACATTTCTTAAAATTATACTTTTCTGCACAAAGTAGCACTTAAACCATTATTTTGACGTTTTTTAATGATAATTCGAAAACTACTTGAAAGAAAAATTAGAAATTGAGAATTCGCATAAAGCAGGACATAATATAAATCTATCAAAAAAATTGTAGTTTGCAAGTCATATTTATTTCGAATACTAATTTCATAATTCATAGTATAAAATTTTTAAAATTACAAATTCAATGTATTTATGCTTGGGTTTTTTAGTATTAAAACCACACACAAAATTATGTCATTAGGATGATAATTTTAGGAGATATTAATAAGAATATGAAAATATAATTTAACATTAGAAGCTTTAAATTTGAATGTTTCTAATTCAAAAACTTATCATCCAAGTTACAGGAAATTTCGTTTATAGGCATACATTGAACCGAAAATTTAAAATATATTGTCAAAATCGGGCATTGCCATTGGGAAAAGCAAACGTTGGTCTGTTTTTGATTTCTAGATGGCCCCCTAAACAACTTTTATCTATATAGTTTAAAAGTAGACTTTATATCCAATCATCGTTTGGTACCAATAACTTTCTGTTACGATAATTTGTTGCAGAGTTAGTAGGGGTGTTTACTTTTTTTTTTCCACGACTGTAAGTATCTATGCATATGTGAAAGTATAGACCTATACACATGGCCTCTGCATACGTAAAAGAATTAAAATAGATAAGAGAAAATGATAGATAGAACTAGACCATATACGTTTCGTATACTCTAATTACTCCTCTGAAGTACGTAAAAGTTCCCAAATTCGAAATTGTAATATTGAAGATGTTACATATCATATATATTATTTCTGTTGTCAATAACACTTTTTTCAACTAATATGCAGCGTATAACGATGAATGAGGTATCAATGGATAGCATTTTTTGTCCACATCGGACATCGCGTGCTGAATTTAACTAATATTTAGCATACAATGGTGACTGAGATGTCATTGGATGGGATATTTTGCCCACATCTGACATTGAATATTGAACTTTCGTTATAATTTTAGATTAAGTATCATCATACGTATTATTTCTGATGTCAACATTTACCCCCCTATACACATATGAAACGCACAACGAAGAATGTGATATGAGGGGCTGACAACCGTAGTAGACCAAGTCCATTTAAAAAAAATGAGATAGTCCATTCAGAAGGTGCATAAAACTGTTTTATCTACTCGCACAGGGAAACAAGTCTGTTTTACACATACTTTCTCCTATATGGGTCAATATCTGAAAACTGGACAATTTGCGTCCACTGCCAATAATATTCCATTAATGATACTAAAACAAAAACTGAAAAATGTAATATATTGTAACATTTGTTATAACAATTTACCAATGATAAATGGACATATGATGATGTATAAATAATTAATTTTAAGTTTTAAACAAACGAAATCATCATTTCAGTCCCTGTCCCCAGGTACACATATCCAATATTAAATGTATGCTGTAAAAAATTTTATAAATATTTTTAACTTTTGCTATTATTTATTTATACCTACATATGTATAGTATGGGAAAATATAATGCCCCTTTACTCGTACAGATTATATAGTAAAATACTGTAGTAAATATAGTTGTCCCTGAGGTTGACCATCATCTCAGTCCCTCTAACCACACATTTAAGTTAACAGATACTAGGTGGCGCTGGCAGAATTATTTCCATTAAAACAGCAACTACAGTTCAACTATCCACCATGCATGAAGGTAAGTTGTTCTTCTCATTGTTTGATTTTTAGAAATATTTAATTTTTGTTCTGAAAAGGGATGAGTATTTTTTTATAGCATCATTCATGTCCCTATATTTAACTTTTTATCTATAAAAAAAAGCTTATTGCAACTTTATTTATGCAACATACAAATGTCATATGGAATATAATTTACATGTGTTCAAAAATATTCCACAAAATGGCTGTGCAGCTGTTAAGACAAAACACAACCTCAGTAACCATCATCTCAGTCCCAATTATTAGACACTGATTATGGTGTTAACAGACACTTTCTTCCATAAAAGTTTATCCTGCGCATAAAATATACATCCTTGATCTCAAAAGACTGCAGTATTCAAATGACAAAACATGTACCATAGTATATAATTGTATTTGGAAGTTGGTACATTAAATAAAATAAATAAATAAATAAATAAAAATTCTGGAGTGAAATTGTCCAGTTTTCAGATATTGACCCACATGGCACCTGTTTATAGACTTTGTTCACTGTAGGAGTGAATAAAACAGATTTTATGCATCTTCTAAATAGACTATCTCATTTTTTTGCAAAATAAACTTGGTCTACTATGATTGTGAGCCCCTCATATTATACGAAAGGATTTTGCAGAGGATTTTGGCATAGTACACTCATATTTCGTTAAAGCAATTTGATTGATTAAAAAAATTGCAGTTAATTATAAATTAGTGGCTAATTCCATGAAAACTTGTCACATCTGTCTCATACTACGAGTTTTGGTTACCAGTATTTTAGAGCGGAAAATGTTACTTATTTTATCGGAGATATCTCATCAATTGAATAAGGCGAAGCAAACTTTTAAAAAATAACGGTACCAACAAGCAAAGCGATTTTCAGCTGTGTGACAGACATGACAAGTTTTCATGGAATTAGCCTAGTGAAAATTGTATCAGAAAATAAACTCAAAGACTGTAGTGAGGAGGCCTCGCACAGGTCTACTGGTTATTTGATATTCTGCATTTACCATAATACAAGATTTTTTAGATTTGTGTCAAAATATTTAATAATATATATTCACGAGCTGCAAAGTTATCACTCGTAACATATAGTGGGAGATTCAAAGTAGAAGTTACAGCGATTATCTCTTAAACCGATGATAATAGCAAGATTACTTCCATAAAAAAAAATACAGATTAAGTACAGCTTTTAGACACGGCACTTGTATTTAAAGAGGACTGCATTATACATATTAAAATGCAAAGTTTAATTTTTTATGTGATCTCTATGTCTTATAAGTTATATTTAGATTTTTTGTGTGCTTTGACAAATAACACTGTTGAAAAAGTCTTTCCGTCTTCATTTTGGGAAAGAGTCTAAATTTCATAAAACTCTGTCTAAGCGATTGGCATGTTTACCGTTTTAATTGTCGGAGCATGGAGAATTTAGTTATGCAGTTTTAAATATAATTTATATTATCCAGGGAGAGTAATAATATCATTATTATCAGCGACAACAACAGGTTTCAATTTACTGATGTGTGTCGGTCACCTACAGATTTTTCTATTGTTTCCTGTCTATTGCTTTGATAATTCCCGTCACTTTTTTCATTTCGTCGCCCCCTCTTACCTGAGGTCGTCTTCTTGGTCATTTTAAATCTCTGGGATATCACTGTAGAGTTTGTACACCACCTATTGCTTGCCTTCTTACGATGTGCACAGCCCATTTCAATTTTAACTGTTTAATTATATCGATGATGGCAAGAACTTTCGTCTGACTTCTCATCTAGGTTATTCTTTTTATGTCTTGTATAGTTATGCTTAGCATATATCTTTCTACATTTGTTGTTTGAGTTGCTTATAATCTTTGTACTATCCGTTTTGTTAGTTAGTATCCATGTTTCCATTCCATAAGTTAGTTTAGGAAAAACACACTTCTTTTCAAGAAAAGATGCATATTACTCTTTAGAGTAATACGATTGAAAGTAATTAAGTAAGTCAAAAAAGATAATTAAAAAATAACTTACAGTGATAATCACTTCAAACTATTTTTATTTCTCACCATATTCTCCACCAATATTTATGCACCTATCCCATCGTTTTATCAGTGCCCTAATACCAACTTCACAAAAGTTTTCGAGTAGGTATCACTGTAGAGTTTGTACACCACCTATTGCTTGCCTTCTTACGATGTGAACAGCCCATTTCAATTTTAACTGTTTAATTATATCGATGATGGCAAGAACTTTCGTCTGACTTCTCATCTAGGTTATTCTTTTTATGTCTTTTATAGTTATGCTTAGCATATATCTTTCTACATTTGTTGTTTGAGTTGCTTATAATCTTTGTACTATCCGTTTTGTTAGTTAGTATCCAGTATCCAGAACCAGTCACATTAGGATTTCACGTTGAGCCTGTTCATCATCTGCAAAGTGTTTGCCTACAGGATTGTTTTTTAATGGATTAAGCAAATGAAAATCGCCTGAAGCTAATTAGAGGTTGTAAGGTGGATATTGATGAAGTTGCCAACCAAACTTTTAAATAGTCTCCTGTTTTAGACGAGCTGTTTGAGTTTTCGCATTATCATGATGGAAATTTATTTCTCTGGTCAATAGGTCTGGACGCTTTCTTCAACTCGCCGTCCAAAGCTTCAATGTCACAGCATCATTGAGTATTCACGTTTTCACCTTAAGTTTTTAAATGGGCAAGTAGAACTCCTTTGAAATCCAATCACTGCAAGCATAACTTTGCCAGCTGAGGGTAGAACCTTGAATTTTTTGATTGAAAGAAGGATGCTTTCATTGCACTGAAGTATGTTTTGAATCGGGCTGATACTGATGAATCCATAATTCATAATAGGAGATTATTCTGATAAGCATCTGTTCAGCTTTATTAGCATACTGAAAAAAATATTGCAAGGGAGAGGGCCATTTGCTTATTTTTATGTACCTCGGTCTGTTGTCAAGGGATCCAATGTGCGCACACTTTTCGAAATTCAAACGATCAAGCATTATCATGTTTACTAAACTATGAAAACATCTTATTAGAGTTACGATTCTGTTCTATGTTCACTGGTCGATCAGCTGAATCGATTCCTCTATCTGCTGCACTGTTGACTCTGCCTCAATCAAAACGGGCTTCGATCTTTATCCCAAATATTCGAGCGGCCTTCAGAGGATTTCTCGACGTAATTGTGCACTGTTTTATACGATAAAACTTCATCGAGCGCTATCGTAATTTGGAACTGAATTACGTATGAGTGCAAATGCTATTTAGTAATATGAAATAAATATAATAAAGCTGGATGATACTGCCATCTATTACATTCTCGTAAAGTACTTGTTATTACTTTAAGGTATATCATATCAATTTGTGATTTACTTAATGACTAATATTCTTAAAAGTATTCCACTCTTATCTAATTTTTCTTTTGATTTCATTGATAATTCTGTTCTCCGATGTTATTCTCTGCCCAAGGTACACGCACCTCTGTCCTTAATTATTTCAGTGTTCTTGTAGACGATCTTCTTTTTTAAAGTAAATGAATTGTACACTATCTTATTATTTTCCAATTTTATTTTTAATCCCGTGTTAAATCTAGCTTTTTTTAATCCCCCCCCCCCATCTCAATAAAGTCTTTTACAATGCTAGGAATATTTATAAAACTACAGTTAATATAAATTTTTTTTTTGAATACTTGTGTTCAAAATCCGAAATTAGTAAGAAAATATAGTATACATTTGAAAGGCAAATAAAAATTTCATTTTGTTGGTCCCCCTATTGAACGCTATGATCCTTCATATAAGTAATATTCATTACCTTTTTATTAATGTTATAGTGAACGTGAAAAAACAAAACAAATGTAGCTTTAGAGAAACAGTGTATTAATTATATGGTTGAATTCAATAAAAAGAAGATAAAATTTTACAGCATCAAGTTACATTTATGTATAAAAGTTGTAGATAGGAAAATATAAGTAATAAATAAAATTTTAAACCAAACCCGGTAAAGCCTGTAAGAAATCACAAAAAGATGAAATTTCATTTTCCCAAGATGTTTGTTTTACTTACATGTACTCTGAATTTTTATCAGTTTTTTAAAATCCTGTTCATTAAATTAGGCTTTTTCTCGTTCATGTTCAGCGATATTTAGGATCTTGTTAATTGTCCATTTTGGAACGGTTATAGAAGTTACAGACTGTTAAAAACAAGAAAACTCGATTTTATTCTATACACAGATATAATCTGGTTCTATCGTATCACATTTAAGTTATCAAGGCTTCGTCTTTTAAAAATAGAATTTTCGATGAAAATGGAATCTTTAATTGAATACTATGATTTTAACCATTATCTTCCAAATTGAACCGCTATAAATAAAACAAGGAATCAAATAAAAAAAATAAGAGAATCTGATTTCAAACTTTATAAAGAGCTTAAACTTAAGTCACAAATGTTTTTTATACATTAACCAACTATTAAAAATCATGCTTATACTTTTCAAATTTCCATAAGTCAGTTGCAACTCTTTTTCCTTTGTTTGATGCAAATCTACGATTCTTTTGCTTCACATATTCATCTACTACGTGATACCTAAAAGCTGAAGATAAAAGTGTTAAACTAAATTAAACTTAACTTTTTAATAAATGCAACTACATGAATATTTAAACTAAAGAATGAACAGAATTAGAGAAACAGATTAAAGAAAAATTACTTGCCTTACTATAAGTCATATCACAGATGGAAATTATTCTATTAAAATAATTAAACTAATATTTTTATTTCATCCAACTATATACATTATTACTGATTTGATTTCCTCTTCTTTACAGCGAGTGATACTCAAGATATCTTTCTGGATTATGTTGAACGAGCGGGAGAGACCAGCTCTTATTGAATGAACTTGTCTGTTTACGTTGAACCAGGGAGACTAGATATGAAGATGTGACAGACGGGGTATAATATTTGATTGTTTGAGACTGTTCTGGACAAAAGCGAACTACCAAGTACCTTGGCGAGCCTGTCGTTAACGCCAAGCTAATTCTTGCTATAGATTAACATACAAGATGGGACACTTCCATAGAGCGCAATGTGCGATTGCGATCGTAGCGCCTTTAGTGACAATGGGGAAGAAACGACACATCCTTGTAATATTTTTATTATTGAGTATCTACCTTATTGTGATCTTTCTTATTTTAATGTTGCATGTTTACGTTTTCAGTAGAATCTTACACCGATACATGAACATAGAATAGATATTCTATTTTAAATATCTAATATCTATTCTATGTTCATGCACGGATATATGCTTTTTTTTTTTTTTTTTTTTTTTTTTTTTTACATGATGAGTGAACGATTTAAGTGCAACGAAAAACAAGGTAAAAATTCCGTCTTGAATGCTATATATCAAAAGCAATGGTGTAATGTAAAAATATACGAAATATTGCACTCTACAAGTTCCAGAAAGTTTCATAAATATTCCTATTTGATGGGAAAATTTTTATTGCCGATGTTTTATTAATTTATGAAGTTTAATGTATTAAACAATCGTTACAATAATCTTTTAAAATTTACTCATTTTCACTTTCTTACAGATAAAATAAAAATATTGTTTTTGATGTAAATAGCGTACAATGAATTCAATAATATGTATAATATTAACGTATAAGAAATAATAATAAAATTACAGATGGGGAAAAATTATTTTCGACAAATTTGTAGAATTATATAAATCTAAAAGTTAAAAATAAATAGAGGTACTGACATTACACTCAATAAAATTTTATTCAATATGAATAAATTAACACAATACCTGAATTTGATTTTTTACAATTTAATCTCATAAACTTATATATTTACGTTAACAGAATCTTCTAGGGTTTTTCTTTTATTATTACTCTAAGTATCATTTTGTAAATTAACGCTGAACGATACAAGTACGACAAAAAAAAAAAAAAAAAAAAAAAAAAAAAAAAAAAAAAAAAAAAAAATAGCAGCTAAATAAATAAAGCATAAATACAATATCGTCTGCCTCTACTTCGTTTTAGGAAAGGAACAGATATTCAAAACATAGCGCGTAAACGACATATTTCTTCAAAACATGTAAATTTCGGAGGCTTGTTAATTCTTCCCCCCTTGTCGGTAGTGACGTTAGTACTGTTGCCATTACAGATTTTGCAGTAAATCCCATCTTGTATGTTAATCTATGATTCTTGCTAACTTGTCGCACTCGAATAACCAAACTCGTCCAAGCGAATATTGCCAAGTTCTGGAATGTTAAATGAATAGGTTTGCCTTAGTTTGGATAAACGCGTCTGTCTAAGCACACTAAGCATCGTAGGTCGCCACTCTTATATTGTAACATATTACGTTAAAGCAATAACTAAGTAGGATGCCTCGAATTGGTTTAGGAAGTGTGAAGGGAAGGTTTCTTAGAGGCAGGATGTTACTGGAAACGTCTAGAAACTTCCTCACTGATCACAAATCGACGGTCCGCTCAGAACGAACAGAAAACAAAATGGCCAAGTTGATTTTGACTCACAACTCGACTTTTATTTTAATTGCTTATCCGTGTTTTGAGCGATTTTAAGTCCCGGCATTAGAATACGTCTTTATATTATTACCAGAATTTTCTGTGTATTTAGTCGTACTCAGTCAAACTGATTTCGTGTGACAATTTGTTAGAAGGTATTCAACTAGAATGTTTTTGGAATATTTATTCCTGTAATTTTTATGGCAGAAGATGCTCATTTAGAGTATTTAGCTCGCTGTGATGGAATATTTATTCCTATTATTTTTATGACAGAAGATGTTTATTTAGAATATTTAGATCTCTGTTTTGGAATATTTATTCCTGTAAATTTTATTATATTACGATGCGACTGTCAGGTATTAGTGTTTTTCTCCTGCGAAGAATATCTGTACTTTTATTCGATAAAGAAATAATATCATATTTCGAGTAAAGTACAGAAATAACTACAGAAATTGACTAAAGAAAGGGCTTTCCCACCTATAGTGATTTATCTTTCGCTTGAAACTCAATTTGTGAACCTTTTTTAAACTATTCTTTTATTCTATCCAATAACAGAAAAATTTTTACACTAAAAAATAATTTTTCGTATGTAGGAAAACTTCGCACTCATAATATTTTCAAATGAATAGCTTCAATATAGAAGGGGTAACTATGATTCCTGAGAGATTCTAAATTTAATATCTTCTTTTATCTCAAGGAATGTCTTATAAAACCTTGCATCAGAAGAATTCACTTTTATTGAAGTTACTTAAACATTCTATCTACAATAAGGGAATCTCTTTCAGCAAAAGTATTGAAGAAGACAGAAAAAGTATTTTTGAACTATTTGGTTTTCGTAGATAATAACTCTTGTGCTTTTATCGAAGTAATACTGTATTATCCTAGGCAGATACTTGATATATTGAAAAAAAAATCGAAAGATGATACAGCATACATACATTACCTATTGATTAATGTTTTTTAGAATAATGAACATACACAGGCATATAAAGTAGAAAACATACGATAACAATTGACTAAAGTTTATTTTTTATACTTTAAAAGCTAAAAAATTAAACAATATATACTTTCTCTCGACGAGCTACATGTTTTATTAAATACCGTATTTATACAAGTATAATTAAGAGTTTCAAAAACTCCGGAAGTGTTGAAAAAAGGGTGAAAACATGGGAAATTTGGGGAAGAAAGTGAAAAATGTGAGGATTATTCGGGATACGATATTATTTACGATAATAATGATACATTACAAATTTAAAATTGTTAGAAGCATATTAATCTTAAAAATTCAAAATATCTTATCTTCTTCATAAATAGAATCATAATAATAGATTTAAATCAGAAAAAATAAATCTATTATGAATTAAAAAGTTTAATGGAAATGTTCTGTAAAAAGTTTAAGAAATGTTTGTTGCAATTTGTTCCATTATTTCAATTTCGAATAAATATTTCAGTTCTTTGGCTTCCGAAGTCATCATCAG